>CANUEZ040000154.1:0-600000 GCA_948099385.1 Fasciola hepatica
ATAGATAGATAGATAGATAGATAGATAGATAGATAGATAGATAGATAGATAGATAGATAGATAGATAGATAGATAGATAGATAGATAGATAGATAGATAGATAGATAGATAGATAGATAGATAGATAGATAGATAGATAGATAGATAGATAGATAGATAGATAGATAGATAGATAGATAGATAGATAGATAGATAGATAGATAGATAGATAGATAGATAGATAGATAGATAGATAGATAGATAGATAGATAGATAGATAGATAGATAGATAGATAGATAGATAGATAGATAGATAGATAGATAGATAGATAGATAGATAGATAGATAGATAGATAGATAGATAGATAGATAGATAGATAGATAGATAGATAGATAGATAGATAGATAGATAGATAGATAGATAGATAGATAGATAGATAGATAGATAGATAGATAGATAGATAGATAGATAGATAGATAGATAGATAGATAGATAGATAGATAGATAGATAGATAGATAGATAGATAGATAGATAGATAGATAGATAGATAGATAGATAGATAGATAGATAGATAGATAGATAGATAGATAGATAGATAGATAGATAGATAGATAGATAGATAGATAGATAGATAGATAGATAGATAGATAGATAGATAGATAGATAGATAGATAGATAGATAGATAGATAGATAGATAGATAGATAGATAGATAGATAGATAGATAGATAGATAGATAGATAGATAGATAGATAGATAGATAGATAGATAGATAGATAGATAGATAGATAGATAGATAGATAGATAGATAGATAGATAGATAGATAGATAGATAGATAGATAGATAGATAGATAGATAGATAGATAGATAGATAGATAGATAGATAGATAGATAGATAGATAGATAGATAGATAGATAGATAGATAGATAGATAGATAGATAGATAGATAGATAGATAGATAGATAGATAGATAGATAGATAGATAGATAGATAGATAGATAGATAGATAGATAGATAGATAGATAGATAGATAGATAGATAGATAGATAGATAGATAGATAGATAGATAGATAGATAGATAGATAGATAGATAGATAGATAGATAGATAGATAGATAGATAGATAGATAGATAGATAGATAGATAGATAGATAGATAGATAGATAGATAGATAGATAGATAGATAGATAGATAGATAGATAGATAGATAGATAGATAGATAGATAGATAGATAGATAGATAGATAGATAGATAGATAGATAGATAGATAGATAGATAGATAGATAGATAGATAGATAGATAGATAGATAGATAGATAGATAGATAGATAGATAGATAGATAGATAGATAGATAGATAGATAGATAGATAGATAGATAGATAGATAGATAGATAGATAGATAGATAGATAGATAGATAGATAGATAGATAGATAGATAGATAGATAGATAGATAGATAGATAGATAGATAGATAGATAGATAGATAGATAGATAGATAGATAGATAGATAGATAGATAGATAGATAGATAGATAGATAGATAGATAGATAGATAGATAGATAGATAGATAGATAGATAGATAGATAGATAGATAGATAGATAGATAGATAGATAGATAGATAGATAGATAGATAGATAGATAGATAGATAGATAGATAGATAGATAGATAGATAGATAGATAGATAGATAGATAGATAGATAGATAGATAGATAGATAGATAGATAGATAGATAGATAGATAGATAGATAGATAGATAGATAGATAGATAGATAGATAGATAGATAGATAGATAGATAGATAGATAGATAGATAGATAGATAGATAGATAGATAGATAGATAGATAGATAGATAGATAGATAGATAGATAGATAGATAGATAGATAGATAGATAGATAGATAGATAGATAGATAGATAGATAGATAGATAGATAGATAGATAGATAGATAGATAGATAGATAGATAGATAGATAGATAGATAGATAGATAGATAGATAGATAGATAGATAGATAGATAGATAGATAGATAGATAGATAGATAGATAGATAGATAGATAGATAGATAGATAGATAGATAGATAGATAGATAGATAGATAGATAGATAGATAGATAGATAGATAGATAGATAGATAGATAGATAGATAGATAGATAGATAGATAGATAGATAGATAGATAGATAGATAGATAGATAGATAGATAGATAGATAGATAGATAGATAGATAGATAGATAGATAGATAGATAGATAGATAGATAGATAGATAGATAGATAGATAGATAGATAGATAGATAGATAGATAGATAGATAGATAGATAGATAGATAGATAGATAGATAGATAGATAGATAGATAGATAGATAGATAGATAGATAGATAGATAGATAGATAGATAGATAGATAGATAGATAGATAGATAGATAGATAGATAGATAGATAGATAGATAGATAGATAGATAGATAGATAGATAGATAGATAGATAGATAGATAGATAGATAGATAGATAGATAGATAGATAGATAGATAGATAGATAGATAGATAGATAGATAGATAGATAGATAGATAGATAGATAGATAGATAGATAGATAGATAGATAGATAGATAGATAGATAGATAGATAGATAGATAGATAGATAGATAGATAGATAGATAGATAGATAGATAGATAGATAGATAGATAGATAGATAGATAGATAGATAGATAGATAGATAGATAGATAGATAGATAGATAGATAGATAGATAGATAGATAGATAGATAGATAGATAGATAGATAGATAGATAGATAGATAGATAGATAGATAGATAGATAGATAGATAGATAGATAGATAGATAGATAGATAGATAGATAGATAGATAGATAGATAGATAGATAGATAGATAGATAGATAGATAGATAGATAGATAGATAGATAGATAGATAGATAGATAGATAGATAGATAGATAGATAGATAGATAGATAGATAGATAGATAGATAGATAGATAGATAGATAGATAGATAGATAGATAGATAGATAGATAGATAGATAGATAGATAGATAGATAGATAGATAGATAGATAGATAGATAGATAGATAGATAGATAGATAGATAGATAGATAGATAGATAGATAGATAGATAGATAGATAGATAGATAGATAGATAGATAGATAGATAGATAGATAGATAGATAGATAGATAGATAGATAGATAGATAGATAGATAGATAGATAGATAGATAGATAGATAGATAGATAGATAGATAGATAGATAGATAGATAGATAGATAGATAGATAGATAGATAGATAGATAGATAGATAGATAGATAGATAGATAGATAGATAGATAGATAGATAGATAGATAGATAGATAGATAGATAGATAGATAGATAGATAGATAGATAGATAGATAGATAGATAGATAGATAGATAGATAGATAGATAGATAGATAGATAGATAGATAGATAGATAGATAGATAGATAGATAGATAGATAGATAGATAGATAGATAGATAGATAGATAGATAGATAGATAGATAGATAGATAGATAGATAGATAGATAGATAGATAGATAGATAGATAGATAGATAGATAGATAGATAGATAGATAGATAGATAGATAGATAGATAGATAGATAGATAGATAGATAGATAGATAGATAGATAGATAGATAGATAGATAGATAGATAGATAGATAGATAGATAGATAGATAGATAGATAGATAGATAGATAGATAGATAGATAGATAGATAGATAGATAGATAGATAGATAGATAGATAGATAGATAGATAGATAGATAGATAGATAGATAGATAGATAGATAGATAGATAGATAGATAGATAGATAGATAGATAGATAGATAGATAGATAGATAGATAGATAGATAGATAGATAGATAGATAGATAGATAGATAGATAGATAGATAGATAGATAGATAGATAGATAGATAGATAGATAGATAGATAGATAGATAGATAGATAGATAGATAGATAGATAGATAGATAGATAGATAGATAGATAGATAGATAGATAGATAGATAGATAGATAGATAGATAGATAGATAGATAGATAGATAGATAGATAGATAGATAGATAGATAGATAGATAGATAGATAGATAGATAGATAGATAGATAGATAGATAGATAGATAGATAGATAGATAGATAGATAGATAGATAGATAGATAGATAGATAGATAGATAGATAGATAGATAGATAGATAGATAGATAGATAGATAGATAGATAGATAGATAGATAGATAGATAGATAGATAGATAGATAGATAGATAGATAGATAGATAGATAGATAGATAGATAGATAGATAGATAGATAGATAGATAGATAGATAGATAGATAGATAGATAGATAGATAGATAGATAGATAGATAGATAGATAGATAGATAGATAGATAGATAGATAGATAGATAGATAGATAGATAGATAGATAGATAGATAGATAGATAGATAGATAGATAGATAGATAGATAGATAGATAGATAGATAGATAGATAGATAGATAGATAGATAGATAGATAGATAGATAGATAGATAGATAGATAGATAGATAGATAGATAGATAGATAGATAGATAGATAGATAGATAGATAGATAGATAGATAGATAGATAGATAGATAGATAGATAGATAGATAGATAGATAGATAGATAGATAGATAGATAGATAGATAGATAGATAGATAGATAGATAGATAGATAGATAGATAGATAGATAGATAGATAGATAGATAGATAGATAGATAGATAGATAGATAGATAGATAGATAGATAGATAGATAGATAGATAGATAGATAGATAGATAGATAGATAGATAGATAGATAGATAGATAGATAGATAGATAGATAGATAGATAGATAGATAGATAGATAGATAGATAGATAGATAGATAGATAGATAGATAGATAGATAGATAGATAGATAGATAGATAGATAGATAGATAGATAGATAGATAGATAGATAGATAGATAGATAGATAGATAGATAGATAGATAGATAGATAGATAGATAGATAGATAGATAGATAGATAGATAGATAGATAGATAGATAGATAGATAGATAGATAGATAGATAGATAGATAGATAGATAGATAGATAGATAGATAGATAGATAGATAGATAGATAGATAGATAGATAGATAGATAGATAGATAGATAGATAGATAGATAGATAGATAGATAGATAGATAGATAGATAGATAGATAGATAGATAGATAGATAGATAGATAGATAGATAGATAGATAGATAGATAGATAGATAGATAGATAGATAGATAGATAGATAGATAGATAGATAGATAGATAGATAGATAGATAGATAGATAGATAGATAGATAGATAGATAGATAGATAGATAGATAGATAGATAGATAGATAGATAGATAGATAGATAGATAGATAGATAGATAGATAGATAGATAGATAGATAGATAGATAGATAGATAGATAGATAGATAGATAGATAGATAGATAGATAGATAGATAGATAGATAGATAGATAGATAGATAGATAGATAGATAGATAGATAGATAGATAGATAGATAGATAGATAGATAGATAGATAGATAGATAGATAGATAGATAGATAGATAGATAGATAGATAGATAGATAGATAGATAGATAGATAGATAGATAGATAGATAGATAGATAGATAGATAGATAGATAGATAGATAGATAGATAGATAGATAGATAGATAGATAGATAGATAGATAGATAGATAGATAGATAGATAGATAGATAGATAGATAGATAGATAGATAGATAGATAGATAGATAGATAGATAGATAGATAGATAGATAGATAGATAGATAGATAGATAGATAGATAGATAGATAGATAGATAGATAGATAGATAGATAGATAGATAGATAGATAGATAGATAGATAGATAGATAGATAGATAGATAGATAGATAGATAGATAGATAGATAGATAGATAGATAGATAGATAGATAGATAGATAGATAGATAGATAGATAGATAGATAGATAGATAGATAGATAGATAGATAGATAGATAGATAGATAGATAGATAGATAGATAGATAGATAGATAGATAGATAGATAGATAGATAGATAGATAGATAGATAGATAGATAGATAGATAGATAGATAGATAGATAGATAGATAGATAGATAGATAGATAGATAGATAGATAGATAGATAGATAGATAGATAGATAGATAGATAGATAGATAGATAGATAGATAGATAGATAGATAGATAGATAGATAGATAGATAGATAGATAGATAGATAGATAGATAGATAGATAGATAGATAGATAGATAGATAGATAGATAGATAGATAGATAGATAGATAGATAGATAGATAGATAGATAGATAGATAGATAGATAGATAGATAGATAGATAGATAGATAGATAGATAGATAGATAGATAGATAGATAGATAGATAGATAGATAGATAGATAGATAGATAGATAGATAGATAGATAGATAGATAGATAGATAGATAGATAGATAGATAGATAGATAGATAGATAGATAGATAGATAGATAGATAGATAGATAGATAGATAGATAGATAGATAGATAGATAGATAGATAGATAGATAGATAGATAGATAGATAGATAGATAGATAGATAGATAGATAGATAGATAGATAGATAGATAGATAGATAGATAGATAGATAGATAGATAGATAGATAGATAGATAGATAGATAGATAGATAGATAGATAGATAGATAGATAGATAGATAGATAGATAGATAGATAGATAGATAGATAGATAGATAGATAGATAGATAGATAGATAGATAGATAGATAGATAGATAGATAGATAGATAGATAGATAGATAGATAGATAGATAGATAGATAGATAGATAGATAGATAGATAGATAGATAGATAGATAGATAGATAGATAGATAGATAGATAGATAGATAGATAGATAGATAGATAGATAGATAGATAGATAGATAGATAGATAGATAGATAGATAGATAGATAGATAGATAGATAGATAGATAGATAGATAGATAGATAGATAGATAGATAGATAGATAGATAGATAGATAGATAGATAGATAGATAGATAGATAGATAGATAGATAGATAGATAGATAGATAGATAGATAGATAGATAGATAGATAGATAGATAGATAGATAGATAGATAGATAGATAGATAGATAGATAGATAGATAGATAGATAGATAGATAGATAGATAGATAGATAGATAGATAGATAGATAGATAGATAGATAGATAGATAGATAGATAGATAGATAGATAGATAGATAGATAGATAGATAGATAGATAGATAGATAGATAGATAGATAGATAGATAGATAGATAGATAGATAGATAGATAGATAGATAGATAGATAGATAGATAGATAGATAGATAGATAGATAGATAGATAGATAGATAGATAGATAGATAGATAGATAGATAGATAGATAGATAGATAGATAGATAGATAGATAGATAGATAGATAGATAGATAGATAGATAGATAGATAGATAGATAGATAGATAGATAGATAGATAGATAGATAGATAGATAGATAGATAGATAGATAGATAGATAGATAGATAGATAGATAGATAGATAGATAGATAGATAGATAGATAGATAGATAGATAGATAGATAGATAGATAGATAGATAGATAGATAGATAGATAGATAGATAGATAGATAGATAGATAGATAGATAGATAGATAGATAGATAGATAGATAGATAGATAGATAGATAGATAGATAGATAGATAGATAGATAGATAGATAGATAGATAGATAGATAGATAGATAGATAGATAGATAGATAGATAGATAGATAGATAGATAGATAGATAGATAGATAGATAGATAGATAGATAGATAGATAGATAGATAGATAGATAGATAGATAGATAGATAGATAGATAGATAGATAGATAGATAGATAGATAGATAGATAGATAGATAGATAGATAGATAGATAGATAGATAGATAGATAGATAGATAGATAGATAGATAGATAGATAGATAGATAGATAGATAGATAGATAGATAGATAGATAGATAGATAGATAGATAGATAGATAGATAGATAGATAGATAGATAGATAGATAGATAGATAGATAGATAGATAGATAGATAGATAGATAGATAGATAGATAGATAGATAGATAGATAGATAGATAGATAGATAGATAGATAGATAGATAGATAGATAGATAGATAGATAGATAGATAGATAGATAGATAGATAGATAGATAGATAGATAGATAGATAGATAGATAGATAGATAGATAGATAGATAGATAGATAGATAGATAGATAGATAGATAGATAGATAGATAGATAGATAGATAGATAGATAGATAGATAGATAGATAGATAGATAGATAGATAGATAGATAGATAGATAGATAGATAGATAGATAGATAGATAGATAGATAGATAGATAGATAGATAGATAGATAGATAGATAGATAGATAGATAGATAGATAGATAGATAGATAGATAGATAGATAGATAGATAGATAGATAGATAGATAGATAGATAGATAGATAGATAGATAGATAGATAGATAGATAGATAGATAGATAGATAGATAGATAGATAGATAGATAGATAGATAGATAGATAGATAGATAGATAGATAGATAGATAGATAGATAGATAGATAGATAGATAGATAGATAGATAGATAGATAGATAGATAGATAGATAGATAGATAGATAGATAGATAGATAGATAGATAGATAGATAGATAGATAGATAGATAGATAGATAGATAGATAGATAGATAGATAGATAGATAGATAGATAGATAGATAGATAGATAGATAGATAGATAGATAGATAGATAGATAGATAGATAGATAGATAGATAGATAGATAGATAGATAGATAGATAGATAGATAGATAGATAGATAGATAGATAGATAGATAGATAGATAGATAGATAGATAGATAGATAGATAGATAGATAGATAGATAGATAGATAGATAGATAGATAGATAGATAGATAGATAGATAGATAGATAGATAGATAGATAGATAGATAGATAGATAGATAGATAGATAGATAGATAGATAGATAGATAGATAGATAGATAGATAGATAGATAGATAGATAGATAGATAGATAGATAGATAGATAGATAGATAGATAGATAGATAGATAGATAGATAGATAGATAGATAGATAGATAGATAGATAGATAGATAGATAGATAGATAGATAGATAGATAGATAGATAGATAGATAGATAGATAGATAGATAGATAGATAGATAGATAGATAGATAGATAGATAGATAGATAGATAGATAGATAGATAGATAGATAGATAGATAGATAGATAGATAGATAGATAGATAGATAGATAGATAGATAGATAGATAGATAGATAGATAGATAGATAGATAGATAGATAGATAGATAGATAGATAGATAGATAGATAGATAGATAGATAGATAGATAGATAGATAGATAGATAGATAGATAGATAGATAGATAGATAGATAGATAGATAGATAGATAGATAGATAGATAGATAGATAGATAGATAGATAGATAGATAGATAGATAGATAGATAGATAGATAGATAGATAGATAGATAGATAGATAGATAGATAGATAGATAGATAGATAGATAGATAGATAGATAGATAGATAGATAGATAGATAGATAGATAGATAGATAGATAGATAGATAGATAGATAGATAGATAGATAGATAGATAGATAGATAGATAGATAGATAGATAGATAGATAGATAGATAGATAGATAGATAGATAGATAGATAGATAGATAGATAGATAGATAGATAGATAGATAGATAGATAGATAGATAGATAGTAGATAGATAGATAGATAGATAGATAGATGATAGATAGATAGATAGATAGATAGATAGATAGATAGATAGATAGATAGATAGATAGATAGATAGATAGATAGATAGATAGATAGATAGATAGATAGATAGATAGATAGATAGATAGATAGATAGATAGATAGATAGATAGATAGATAGATAGATAGATAGATAGATAGATAGATAGATAGATAGATAGATAGATAGATAGATAGATAGATAGATAGATAGATAGATAGATAGATAGATAGATAGATAGATAGATAGATAGATAGATAGATAGATAGATAGATAGATAGATAGATAGATAGATAGATAGATAGATAGATAGATAGATAGATAGATAGATAGATAGATAGATAGATAGATAGATAGATAGATAGATAGATAGATAGATAGATAGATAGATAGATAGATAGATAGATAGATAGATAGATAGATAGATAGATAGATAGATAGATAGATAGATAGATAGATAGATAGATAGATAGATAGATAGATAGATAGATAGATAGATAGATAGATAGATAGATAGATAGATAGATAGATAGATAGATAGATAGATAGATAGATAGATAGATAGATAGATAGATAGATAGATAGATAGATAGATAGATAGATAGATAGATAGATAGATAGATAGATAGATAGATAGATAGATAGATAGATAGATAGATAGATAGATAGATAGATAGATAGATAGATAGATAGATAGATAGATAGATAGATAGATAGATAGATAGATAGATAGATAGATAGATAGATAGATAGATAGATAGATAGATAGATAGATAGATAGATAGATAGATAGATAGATAGATAGATAGATAGATAGATAGATAGATAGATAGATAGATAGATAGATAGATAGATAGATAGATAGATAGATAGATAGATAGATAGATAGATAGATAGATAGATAGATAGATAGATAGATAGATAGATAGATAGATAGATAGATAGATAGATAGATAGATAGATAGATAGATAGATAGATAGATAGATAGATAGATAGATAGATAGATAGATAGATAGATAGATAGATAGATAGATAGATAGATAGATAGATAGATAGATAGATAGATAGATAGATAGATAGATAGATAGATAGATAGATAGATAGATAGATAGATAGATAGATAGATAGATAGATAGATAGATAGATAGATAGATAGATAGATAGATAGATAGATAGATAGATAGATAGATAGATAGATAGATAGATAGATAGATAGATAGATAGATAGATAGATAGATAGATAGATAGATAGATAGATAGATAGATAGATAGATAGATAGATAGATAGATAGATAGATAGATAGATAGATAGATAGATAGATAGATAGATAGATAGATAGATAGATAGATAGATAGATAGATAGATAGATAGATAGATAGATAGATAGATAGATAGATAGATAGATAGATAGATAGATAGATAGATAGATAGATAGATAGATAGATAGATAGATAGATAGATAGATAGATAGATAGATAGATAGATAGATAGATAGATAGATAGATAGATAGATAGATAGATAGATAGATAGATAGATAGATAGATAGATAGATAGATAGATAGATAGATAGATAGATAGATAGATAGATAGATAGATAGATAGATAGATAGATAGATAGATAGATAGATAGATAGATAGATAGATAGATAGATAGATAGATAGATAGATAGATAGATAGATAGATAGATAGATAGATAGATAGATAGATAGATAGATAGATAGATAGATAGATAGATAGATAGATAGATAGATAGATAGATAGATAGATAGATAGATAGATAGATAGATAGATAGATAGATAGATAGATAGATAGATAGATAGATAGATAGATAGATAGATAGATAGATAGATAGATAGATAGATAGATAGATAGATAGATAGATAGATAGATAGATAGATAGATAGATAGATAGATAGATAGATAGATAGATAGATAGATAGATAGATAGATAGATAGATAGATAGATAGATAGATAGATAGATAGATAGATAGATAGATAGATAGATAGATAGATAGATAGATAGATAGATAGATAGATAGATAGATAGATAGATAGATAGATAGATAGATAGATAGATAGATAGATAGATAGATAGATAGATAGATAGATAGATAGATAGATAGATAGATAGATAGATAGATAGATAGATAGATAGATAGATAGATAGATAGATAGATAGATAGATAGATAGATAGATAGATAGATAGATAGATAGATAGATAGATAGATAGATAGATAGATAGATAGATAGATAGATAGATAGATAGATAGATAGATAGATAGATAGATAGATAGATAGATAGATAGATAGATAGATAGATAGATAGATAGATAGATAGATAGATAGATAGATAGATAGATAGATAGATAGATAGATAGATAGATAGATAGATAGATAGATAGATAGATAGATAGATAGATAGATAGATAGATAGATAGATAGATAGATAGATAGATAGATAGATAGATAGATAGATAGATAGATAGATAGATAGATAGATAGATAGATAGATAGATAGATAGATAGATAGATAGATAGATAGATAGATAGATAGATAGATAGATAGATAGATAGATAGATAGATAGATAGATAGATAGATAGATAGATAGATAGATAGATAGATAGATAGATAGATAGATAGATAGATAGATAGATAGATAGATAGATAGATAGATAGATAGATAGATAGATAGATAGATAGATAGATAGATAGATAGATAGATAGATAGATAGATAGATAGATAGATAGATAGATAGATAGATAGATAGATAGATAGATAGATAGATAGATAGATAGATAGATAGATAGATAGATAGATAGATAGATAGATAGATAGATAGATAGATAGATAGATAGATAGATAGATAGATAGATAGATAGATAGATAGATAGATAGATAGATAGATAGATAGATAGATAGATAGATAGATAGATAGATAGATAGATAGATAGATAGATAGATAGATAGATAGATAGATAGATAGATAGATAGATAGATAGATAGATAGATAGATAGATAGATAGATAGATAGATAGATAGATAGATAGATAGATAGATAGATAGATAGATAGATAGATAGATAGATAGATAGATAGATAGATAGATAGATAGATAGATAGATAGATAGATAGATAGATAGATAGATAGATAGATAGATAGATAGATAGATAGATAGATAGATAGATAGATAGATAGATAGATAGATAGATAGATAGATAGATAGATAGATAGATAGATAGATAGATAGATAGATAGATAGATAGATAGATAGATAGATAGATAGATAGATAGATAGATAGATAGATAGATAGATAGATAGATAGATAGATAGATAGATAGATAGATAGATAGATAGATAGATAGATAGATAGATAGATAGATAGATAGATAGATAGATAGATAGATAGATAGATAGATAGATAGATAGATAGATAGATAGATAGATAGATAGATAGATAGATAGATAGATAGATAGATAGATAGATAGATAGATAGATAGATAGATAGATAGATAGATAGATAGATAGATAGATAGATAGATAGATAGATAGATAGATAGATAGATAGATAGATAGATAGATAGATAGATAGATAGATAGATAGATAGATAGATAGATAGATAGATAGATAGATAGATAGATAGATAGATAGATAGATAGATAGATAGATAGATAGATAGATAGATAGATAGATAGATAGATAGATAGATAGATAGATAGATAGATAGATAGATAGATAGATAGATAGATAGATAGATAGATAGATAGATAGATAGATAGATAGATAGATAGATAGATAGATAGATAGATAGATAGATAGATAGATAGATAGATAGATAGATAGATAGATAGATAGATAGATAGATAGATAGATAGATAGATAGATAGATAGATAGATAGATAGATAGATAGATAGATAGATAGATAGATAGATAGATAGATAGATAGATAGATAGATAGATAGATAGATAGATAGATAGATAGATAGATAGATAGATAGATAGATAGATAGATAGATAGATAGATAGATAGATAGATAGATAGATAGATAGATAGATAGATAGATAGATAGATAGATAGATAGATAGATAGATAGATAGATAGATAGATAGATAGATAGATAGATAGATAGATAGATAGATAGATAGATAGATAGATAGATAGATAGATAGATAGATAGATAGATAGATAGATAGATAGATAGATAGATAGATAGATAGATAGATAGATAGATAGATAGATAGATAGATAGATAGATAGATAGATAGATAGATAGATAGATAGATAGATAGATAGATAGATAGATAGATAGATAGATAGATAGATAGATAGATAGATAGATAGATAGATAGATAGATAGATAGATAGATAGATAGATAGATAGATAGATAGATAGATAGATAGATAGATAGATAGATAGATAGATAGATAGATAGATAGATAGATAGATAGATAGATAGATAGATAGATAGATAGATAGATAGATAGATAGATAGATAGATAGATAGATAGATAGATAGAT
The DNA here is from genome assembly GCA_948099385.1 of Fasciola hepatica. Lineage (NCBI taxonomy): Eukaryota > Metazoa > Platyhelminthes > Trematoda > Plagiorchiida > Fasciolidae > Fasciola > Fasciola hepatica. The sequence goes on from CANUEZ040000154.1 coordinate 14,413, forward strand.
AGATAGATAGATAGATAGATAGATAGATAGATAGATAGATAGATAGATAGATAGATAGATAGATAGATAGATAGATAGATAGATAGATAGATAGATAGATAGATAGATAGATAGATAGATAGATAGATAGATAGATAGATAGATAGATAGATAGATAGATAGATAGATAGATAGATAGATAGATAGATAGATAGATAGATAGATAGATAGATAGATAGATAGATAGATAGATAGATAGATAGATAGATAGATAGATAGATAGATAGATAGATAGATAGATAGATAGATAGATAGATAGATAGATAGGTAGATAGATAGATAGATACATATGTAGATAGTATTTTTTATCCAAGGTGGATCTCCAATCGCTTGTCATTTGCACAAAATTGACGAAAACCATTGACGCTCCAGTTTATTTTAGTTGATACGCATTCCCAGCTGTCACATTCAAAGCGATGCTGACCTCAACCTGACTACGTGCTCTGAACACTGAATATCACAATATTCAAAGAGTGAAAGAGATGCCGAAATTCCGTTTTGACTGCGGTATATTCCCACTGAAATAATGTGTTGTGTTATATTTCGGAGAAACAGTAGTATTCTGTTTCAAAAATTTTAAAAATAATGCTGCAGCCGCTTGTTGCCTTTCTCGGCAAAGCTTTCGACTTTGAACGTGGCCAAGAGAGCAGAATACTGTGCTTTCAGATTCGAACTCGTTTTTTTTTTCTGTCTGCAACTTCGTATTCTTTAGACTAGGCCCCCGATGAGTTTACACATTTTGAGGTGAACCTTCCTAATAGGCTAATACACCTAGCACCACCAAATGTAAGCCTACAGAAACAACCGCTTGTTTCGATTTGGTCAACAGGTTCACTTCTGGTGTCTGGGGAGCACAGTGCTTTGCCAGCTGCTTGTGATCGTGTTTTAAAAATGATGAGCAACAGCACTGAAGTATTCAGAAGGACTACGCAGTAGTCTGTTACCTTTGTTGTCAATACGCAAAAGCTGAGGGAATCCAGGTCAAAAGAGTGTTTTGGTCTGACGGTTGTACAGAAGATTTCTGTCTGTCTCAAATCATATTTCCAAGAGTCTTATTTCCCGAGTCACTTCTATGTGCTACATCAACACTGTAGACAATTTTTTTCTGGCATCTCAAACACGCCTCCACGGTCCAACAACATGACTTGCTAAAGAACTGAATTTGCGCATTTCCTGCTGGAGGCCTAACAGGAGACTTAGACTTATTAGTCTAATCAGCAGTAAATTGGAGGAAACATGGCCGAATGATCTGTGCTGGGGCTAGTTCTGGCTAGTAATGTGAGATCTGTAATTTGATTTGTGTTTTTAGTGCATCGATTCTCAACCAGATTTTCATATTCACTTCTTCTAAGCCTCATGCGCGGAGCAAACGTGAAATAGCCTTCACTAGATCCGGGTTTACCTATCTTAGGAGAACGACAGCTTGAATAAGAGGGGTAATGATATCTCCCGTGGTCAAATACGGCACTCCGCTTCTATCCCAAACCAATGCAAACCGTGTAAGCGGTACCATGATTGTTGCTTTCCGTCCAATTTGCTTCTGACTCACCTCGATTTATGGTTACTAAGACGAGAGTTTATATGTGTTTCGTAGTGGCCATAGTCAAATTTTAGCCCGCATTTTGGGCCATCTGATGGTTGTTAAATGCCCTCCGAAATTCTCGCCTTTTCGAGGAGCTGTGATCAGTACTCCGTAAAAAGCTCTCTTTTATTCCCAGAGAGACGTCCGCCTATTCTTTGTCGCTTTCTACTCTTACAGATTCCATTACTAGCTCATTGGTAATGCATTTTTGTCGGTGATTTCTTTAATGCACCTAAGTATCCCATACTTACTTTAGGTTCAAGTAACCTCTGTCTTATCTCAAATGGACGGAGTGCTGTTTTAGACAGAATTATCTCCAACAATCTCGATTTTTTTCATCTACTACTAAAAACTGTTCCAAGAAGCGATCACGCTCCCGTTATCATCAGACCCGAAATTTATTCATTTTCAGCGCGCTGTTCACTCATCAGGACAAAACAAATAAAGGTCACCTCTAGAAACCTACCACGAACAACATTGCCCTTCTTCAAATATCGCTTTTCTTTGCTTCTTACTGGTTTACTTTGGATGGCTCTTTTTGCTCACTAGACTTATTGTGAAGTAACTGAGTGCGATGTTTGATTTTTGCTATCCTACGTAGACTATGTTTTTTACCAACCATATCCTAACTTTTCCAGTGTTTGGATTTCTGAGAAGGCAAAGAAAGTGCCTATATATCATAATACAAGGCTTCTATGAATTGACACTCTGTCCCCGATCAAACAATACCTACAACGGCTGAATAGGATTTTTGCCCGCCAGTTATTCTACACCACCAGTAACAAACTTTCCTGACAAGGAATCCGGCTCCTGCGTGGACAATGGAGCCCGGTCAGAACTATGATATTGATGGCGACTGCCTGCGAGCCGCGTTTGTTCATCCTTCATTGGACACCCGTACCATCTTATTTTCCTTCTGTTCCCTGGGATATAGAAGTTTTCCCAGGGGAAATTTTCAGGTTACCTCGAATCTCGAAATCAGCTTTTGTTGTAGGTCCAGATGGCTCACTCCACACTATTCTCAAGCTTGGAACAAGACCACTACCCATAATTATGACTTTTCTCATCAACAAATCTGTTGATACAGGAGCTATTCTTGACTCCTGGAAACCCGTTATAATAGTACCGATTACGGAACATGTTACTTCCAACAGTTTTTCAAAATTTTTCCAACCCACTCCCATCACTTCGTCTGCGCCCAGGTTGACTGAGCGCGCTATCCTTAGCTGACTGCATTCCACTTTAGTGTTCCAAATGACCGCCATCATTTTGCACTCAGATTCAGCAGATGCACTCTGGATGCAGTTACTCCAGTTTGCCATTTTATTTTTAAAAAATGAACTCCGTTCGCTGTATTTTCATCACTTTCTTCACTTTAGATTCAGTTCTCTGTTCTGTAACTCTTCAGAAGCTGAAATCTTTTGCTGTCCCAATTTTTACTCTAATGGATGGAAGATTGCTTTTCTAATCGAACTCAACGTGATAAATTTGGTAAACGTTTGTTGAGTCCTTCAAATAACTACTCCGATGTTCTTCAGGGTACCGTTCTGTACTTGTATCCCTTCAACACATATATCAACAACTTGACCACTGCACCGCCTGCACAGTTCTTTAATTGCTCTGATGACGCGGTACTTTTCAGTCTATCTCCAACCAACCAGACTTTAACTCTTTTCCCGAGAAAGTACTCAATGTTCAGAAATTTTTCTCCCATTGTGGGCTATATTTCAATGCTCCCAAATGTTCTGAGCGTTCTTTCTCGTTCCTCTTACCCTAATGAGCTATCGGGCATCAAAAAGTCCCCGTCTCCAGATCTAGCTTGTTCAAATACTTGGACGATACAATCAGCTCGAATCCACAGTGGTTGTCTCATTTTCTTGACTGTGTTAGAAAAGTTACTTAGGCTATCTTTTCACACTCATAGGCTAAGGCATTTTGGAGCCATATAAGCTGTCTACTTTCCCTTGGCCCATCAGTGTACTTTCCCAGTCTTACACTTCTGCTCTGTGGTAATCTTTCCTGGTCTGAAAAAGACTTGATCACACTACACAGCGGCCTAGCACATCATCATTCGTGTTTTTTTTTATTCCCGTAGGCTCTCTTATCTCCAAAACGTACGATCAGCTCATTATATCTTGTGAAAAGTATGCCAGGAAGATTCTTGGGGGAGATCCAATCATGCCTGGTACCATGGCCTATCTGCATGCCGTTCGTTACTCTACGGTATCTTGTTTAGCACGTGTTCTGGTTGAATAAATGAAAGTCGCAGAGGAACCTTTCATAAAACTAGGTGAGTGAGCCCGTTTTTCCCTGGAGTATTTACTTTTGTGCTTCCTCCAAAGTGACAGAGATCAGTTTCCCTCTTGTAACTGAAAAGTGAGTTTGTTAACTTGCTGAAGTTGTTAACATGATAAAATACAATACAATTCACAGCTAGGTCTTCTGATTGGTTACTCTAATTACATACCCTATTGGTTGATTCGGTTCAAACGACAGTTGAAATGATTAGTCCTCCGGTCCGCTTCCTCTGTTCAAATCTAATCCTCGATTCAGGACAGGGGAAGACGTGCTGGCTGCTCGCTGTACCATCATGCTGCTAATAAGCAAACCTGACTGTATGTTGACAATATGTCAGCCTTTTCCTGACAATAATTAATCGTTTAGCTAGCTAAGTCTCCTCCTCGAGGGTTATTGACTATTTTAGTAGATTCATTTTCTACCCATCAACTGGTCCTATGAAAACCGACTTGGCCAGGCGTAAGTTATGCCACCGTAAGCAAGTTCATTTCGATGTGACTGGATGTTGCTTTTGATGAGGTTAAGTCCTCCCATTATACCAGATAGGAAACCTGTAAGAGTGAAACTGGTGTGATCGTGCTTCAGAAGAGGTATCAGATGGACTTCTTTGGGGCACCTTAGTGCACATTTTGCATGGAAGCGAGGGCACACTTGGTAATAAATGAAGCGATAACAAGTTCAGCTTGTTTGGAATTTGTACTGGATGGTTTAGAAGTTAGAAGACTGTAAAGCTGGTTTACGAAATTCATCTATAAGGTGGGGATACTAGGAACACCAGAAGATATATTCATTTGTCCGGGTCAGTGACCCACTTCTGTTCATATCTTCAATTATTTATCTTTCATTAGCTCATTTCCTTAAGCTATAAGCAGAAGATGCCTTGTTTCTAATACAAATGAATTTTATTTTGATAAGTTTTGTTAAAACACAAAGGTAAGTTCTTCAACAAAGACCAACGTGGACAAACTTAAAATAGGTGTTTAACTTTGCTCTAATTATGGTTGTGCAATTTCGACCGCGTCACAGTTCCTTGTTGACATTTGTACCCAAGTTGTCTAAATAAAGAGGAAATTACGCAGCGAGGTTCATAAGGTTCTTTGACTGCTGCTCTGTATGTTGTAGTAGTATGAAGAAACTCTCACCGAAGACATTTTACCAACTATAGTCAGAGCTTGGTGTTCGAGTTCTTCCAACAGCATATCCCTGAAGTCGGGGTCTGTGAAACAGGGAATTCTAAAATGTCCTTGACAGACACGAATTAAATGCTATATATGATATGACGACGTCCTTAGAGTACACTGTGTGTATCGCAACATCATAGTAGTGCTTGTCTCTTGGTTTCCTTTAGGAATCGGGTGTAAAAAAGTGAATCGCAGATCAAGTTAGTTACTTTTCATTGATTAAGTGACCTTCAATAGGTTAAGCCTATTTACCGAATCGAATAAACGCAAACATACTGTCCGCTTTGACTCGTTTAAACTTATCTAATCTACGTACCTTATTTATAATTGTTAACCTGAAACTGCTATTGATGACTAATTAGTCAACAGATTCAATTGTATTGACGTATTCAGTTTAGATATGAAATTTTGCTAAGGAGCTCGCACCATTTCGTGAAATTTCAGATGCGACGAGAATCGGTTTTCTTTGATATTTTATATCCATATCAGTTCCGCATCTCTTTCCGTAATTTTTTCATAGACAACTGAAATGAATACTGAGCAACCTTACCGCATCGAACACACATAAACACATATGAAGACCTACTTCAAGCTCATCCATGCTAGCCAGTTTTCCATACACCGCCGTATTGGCTTCCCCAAGTTGCAGTTCTTCCGGATTGATTTGTCCGAGGGTCACGAATTTCAACATTGCTTGCGTGTGTGGATCCATGGTGATCACCGTTTTTGCATAGTTGTTCTTTTTACCATTGGTACGACTCAGTCCACTCGTCTTTTGCCCAGCCTTCTTGACTTCGGCGGCTGAGGCACGTTGCAATTCGGTCACATAGGTGTTGCTACCGGCCGAGGAACCTCGTTGCAATTTGTTGTCCTCGGGGGACTGGTCTATAACGCAACAACGCAGATCGCATCCCTTTTAAGGTTCGTATGTGTACAGGGAGAGAAGAACAAGAACGAACGTAAATGAGACAAGAAAAGGGTTTCTACGTTTTCTTAACTGACAGTGAATTGGCAAAGAATAACAAGTGTGGGACAACCCTCTGGTGTGTATAAATTATTGTTCAGAAGGATGTATTAGGCTTCATTATCTAACAGCACCTTTTGATTTCGTGACTATTGAGTCATCGTCGTTGGATCATTGTACTTTGCAACGTGGATCATGGGGATATCATAGATGTTTTTCACTCATTCATTGACTACTGGTTTCGGCAGAACTATTCTCATTCATGAAGCAACATTTGCTCCTGGGTTCAAAGTATTTTTGACTTTTCTGCCTAACGAAATGTTGAATACTGATAGCGACACCCAATTTAAGGAATTCCGAATAACTATGTTGCACTTTACACGAAAACGAATTTTATGAGGATAAATGGCAGAGAAATATAGCTAGCAAAGGTGGAAGTTGTAACAGTAGGGCTTGTCAGTCCGTTGCAATTTTCCTAAAACCGATTTGTGAAGTCGCTCCATTTACCCTCATCAAAACACCGTCATTTGTTCATAAGAAGGTTGTCTTTCCTCACATATTCAGATGGTCTAAATAATAATGATCAACGTGGATTGCGATAACTGATTTTACCCAGATCCACAGCAGTTTCTGTGATTTATTTTGTTCCCCTGCAAGCCGCAAAATAACATTTTTAGAGTTTCCCGACACTATATCTATTTTAATATAACTTTGGCATGAGCTTGTTTTACCGTGCCGTTTAGCACCAGAGAAAAAGCGAAAATTTTACATACCAAAACAAGTTAGCAGTTTAGATGAAACTTCATCCTTGTTCGCTAAAACACGAGCAAGGAACGGAACTACAGAAGTTTCGTACAGCGATAATTTTGAATTAATTAGTCGAAACATGGAACGGGAGGATGGAAGTGATGGGCTCAGTGAAAAGGTGCAATGTTGTGAGTGTGGAAATTCAACAATGAACTATTCGGCAAGTAAAATGGAAGCTATTGTGTGAGTGGTAATAATATTTCTCCTACCTATCGGGTTCCACTAGCACCACTTATTCTATGTATGCAACACTATTCGCCAGGGGATGAAGCATCCGAAAAAATCCTGCTTGCTCTGATCTCGTTTTCCAAATGACACAATCTGTATTTGAGACGACAAGGGACTTACTGTGTCCCGGCTTGAGGAAGTATTATTCTAGACTAAAACAGGCAGTGGGCGGACTTTGTTAGACATACTTTCGTTGACAACCCGCCCATAAAAACATAGGTGAAGGGATTTTTGTTTGGTTGAGGCAACCAAAATTGTTCTATTCACCTTCTCATCGAATTTGCTGGACGGCCACATCATATCAGCTAAGCTTCCGTTCGAGTAAGTTGAGAAGAATACTTTTAGCAGCATTCATCTTGGTCACCGATTTCGTTTGCTATTACCCGTTACTTCATCCGGCCAAAAGCATTCATCGCGACAAGACTGCGCCTTGGCATAAAGTGACCGACTGCCTGATTCCAGGGAACAAAGAGTTATACAGGGTGGTTTCTTTAGGCCGGGAATGCAATATTGCTTGACAGATAATCGGGTAGAAGCCAGCTGAAGTTCACTCTCTGAACCATTTGGGTAAAAAAGCATCAGCGTAGACAAGACAACATGCTTGCGACCATCAGGTCTCACGTGACAGACCAGAAGAAGTTTCTTTGGGGGTGCTTCCGTCACTTTTCCGTGCTCAGTTAGCGCCTCACTGCTTTGTGAGCCAAACTCTTGAGTCAAAGACGCCTTTTAGGGTTCACAAAGAAGAACCCCTTCTGCAGAGTGGGTAACCAGGAAGTAAGATATGCCCAAAAATTCCCCAGCGGTCCCTCAGGAAACATTTCTTATCTCTCTGTTCTTCATACTTCACATCCCAATTCTGAATGGATACGACAGGGCACAGCGAGTTGTGGCCGTAAACTTCTCATTACCAGTAAGGGTAGAACATTAAAGACTGGAGAAGACAGAGAATGGATTCTCCGAACTAAGAATTCTCTTCAATTACTCCTTCACACCTCCGCACATTTCACTGAACAAGACAGCAGGCTCTCCTAGCTAGAACTCTTGAAACCCTCAACATAGGCGTGTACTGAGTCCCTGAATCATGCGTAAAAGATCCAAAGTCTGTATCAACACCTCGCTTCCCAGATATAAGTCGCATTTCTCGTTTAACTATTCACGTACAGGACAATTTGGTATCTAGTGCTCGTGGTTAGACTGGCATTGGCATCGCTTTGAGCATAAAAACTGAGAGTGTAATGTTCGGTGAGCAGTCGTCTGTGTGCGGACCGCTTAAATGGTTTTGCGCATGACAACAGCGACTGACTGGAGCGCCGATACGAGTTTGTCGTCTCCGTGTATGCCCCAACTGACTGTAACTCGTTTCAGGCTGAAGTCAAATCCTATCATGGTTTGCGTCAACTGTTTCGCAGAGTGTTCAAGATGCAAGCCTACACCAGACGGTGAGGAAAATATGAGGGCCGACTGGGCGTCCCAGCTGATCGAACCGATAACAATGACCGATTCGTTCAGTTACGTTCTGATCATAAACTGTTTATAACCAGTACGAAATTCTCGCGAAAAGCGACACCTGCTAGCCTGGCGGCCTCCTGCGTCTTCACAATTTTGGACTCAAATCGACTACATTGCTATCGGTTACTGATAGTGTGGATCGAATCATGACTGTCAATCATTTTGGTCCACGTTTGTAGACACTGATCACTCACTCGTCCGCTCGCGCTTCAGCCTGCGCTTCGTTGATGACCTAAACAATACCAAAACCAACCGTCCCCCCAGCTACTACTGGACGATAAATAACGACCTGCTTCCCGAACAGAATTATCCACCAGGTTATCGATGCAATAAAATGCCCAGGATCCAGAAGAGCGATGGACGGAGATCAAACAGGCTCTATGTGCGGCTGCTGATGCTACCCAAGATCCAGCAACTAGACACACACAGAAACGATGGATATTTGCATCCTCAGTTACGCTGTTAGATGTGCGCAGATCGATTCCTCCAGATTCAAGATACGATGAAGCACGGAGATGCCTTAAACGCCAACTAATTCGGAGCCTGAGAAATGACCGTGAGTAGTGGTGGAATGGGAAGCGTAGTAAGCTGGAAAAAGCTGTGGCGATTGGCAACGGCTGCCACCTTTTCCGTCCGATTAGACTAATCAGTCCACGGAAATCAAGCGTTAGCGAATTGATCAAAGAGGCGAACAGCCCACTGATTCAAACTCAGGAGCGTCGTCTAATTCGCTGGGCAGAGCACTTCGAGAAAGTTTAATTGGCTTTTATCCTCGTCAGGCTTGTTCACTAGCATAGTGGGTACAACTCTTGTTGTAGATACTAGTTCTCCGTCAGAAGTGGTGGTTCTTCGTGAGATAATTTATCTTAATTGACATAAGACTGCCAGACCGGATGGGTTGCCTCCTTTTTCAAAGGCGGTGGCCCAGCACTTTTACTGGAGTTGACGAAACTCCTCTGTTTGATATGGGAGAAGGAACAAACTCCAAAGAGTAGCCGTGAATCAGTGATCCTACCGATTTATAAGAAAGGCGGCAGGTCATCTTGTGAAAACCACAGGGGAATGAGTCTGGTTAGCATCGCATCCAACTGCTTGCTGGTATTATTCGCCACCGCTTATCTAACGCTCACGAACGGTGTTCGCGCGAAAATCAAGCTGGGTTTAGACCTGGTTGAGGTTGTATTGATCGCATCTTCACTCTTCGATAAGTTTGAGTACATAGAAGCACTTTCCATAGGCCCACTGTCTCCGTCTTTCGTGATCCTAAAGCGGCCTTCGACTCAGTTGACGGCACAGTTCTCTGGCGCTGCCTCTTGCTGTATGGTATACCAGGGAAATTCATTTCCATCGTAAAATCCCTTCACATTATTAGACGAAGTCGAGTTCGGGCTTACGGTGATCTTTCACCCAAGTTCTCCTCGAGAAGTGGTGAAAGCCAGGGTTGCCATTCTCTCCTTTTCTCTTTAAGTTTGTGAATAATATGGTGCTACAGACCACACTTTTGTCAAATGAGGACAACGGCACTGAACATTTCCCTAGTGGAAAGGTATCAGACCTTGAGTATGCTGAAGACATAGTTCTTCTAAGTGAAGATCCAGGTAAGTTGCAAGCTTTTCTAGACAGCTTGAGGGATTGAGTAGAAATGTTCGGTATACATTTTGCACCTTCAAAGTGCAAGATGCTGTTTCAGTATTGGGTTGGTCCAACACCAAACCTCCCAGGTTCTGGGGAGACTATAGACGTGGTAGACAAATTCTGTTATCTGGGGAGCTGCATCTCATCCGAAGGTCAGATATCAAATGAGGTGTCTCCGCGTATACAGAAGGCTCGTTTAGCGTTTGCCGAACCGAGTAATTTGTGGCATCGACATGACATCCGTTTACCTATCAAAACCCGAGTGTACGCTGCAGCCGTAATGCGAAAGTTTTTGTATTTTTCCGGAACATGGTCACTGTGGATGGAGGATATACGAAGATCGTCGGTATTTGAACACGGATGTCTTCGCAGCATTGCTTGAACCTGGTGGGAACATCGTATGAGCAATTTTGAGGTTCGGCGGAGAGTCTTATGTTCTCGAACCAAATCATTAGATTGAACAAAGTCACAAAGTCACCAAGCTAAGATGTTTGGGACATGTGTTACACATGTCCCCTGACAGGATTTTTCGGCCCGCAATATTCGTTGAGGCGGATACTGGTTGGAAGATGAGTAAGGGTGGTCAGTCCGTGACATGGAAGAAAGGTATGAAAAACCTCACTAGTGGACGTGGCCATGTAGGGCGTGTTAGACTTCTTTGGTGGGGTCCAAGAGACTCTCCCACTCAGTCGTTATAAACGTTAGAGGAAAGAGCTGGGTGTCGTCATCAGTGGCGCTCTTTTATTTATAAACTTCCTGTGCCGTTTTGATTATAGTATTTGTAGTTCTGGTACTGCTCCTTTATTGTTCCCATCCTTTCTTATCTTTTCCGAAAAAGACTGTAGCCAGGAAGTGGCAACCGAAACCATCGCATCTAATACATTGTTAACTTATGTCTGGACTGAACTGAAGCTCCTCTTGTCAGAATTATGATTGCTGGCTATGAAGTTTTAACGAAGACCTTGTCTACAAATCACAATTTTCCTAATTAACTGAAGAAATTCGGACGCGTTTGTTGAAGGACGGCCGGTTGGTTTATAAATACCACGGAGATTTATATGACCTCATCGATTAGCGTCAACACTCAATCGTTGTTCAAGATGTAAGGGATTAACGAGCAAGTTTAATTGGCGATACCATTTTAACATGTGATTTATACATGTTCGCGCAGCTTACATCAGGCCCTTTTTATTTATATTCATGGCTTTTACATGTATCGGGAGAAGCAAAATGAAGTAATTGGAAGCAGTGTTATCTCGTACGACTAGTTTTATAATATGGTAAGTCTGAAATCTTTTGACCCCTCATTCGGTAGTATCTAATTCTCAACTGTTCGATGTCATTTCTTATCACTTCCGTAGCAGCGGTAACACTAAGACCAACCTCTTGTCTCTGTCAACGTTTGATTGTTTGATACGTCTTTGCCTGTCCAAACTCGCTGTGAGACTGCAGCGTATGTATGACAGGTGAGTTCAGTCACCTTTCAACAAAACCTAGACTATCTTTTTGATCAATCAGATATCTTCATTTCCCCAATTTGAGGAGGTTTGCTTGTTCACAAATTCATTACTGACCGTATTGATATTTGGTGCTATGTCTCAAGACTTCTGGTGCCACCCCGGTTTCTGGACAAAACCACACGAGGTTCACTCACCCAAATCAATCAAATAAACATCCAGTTTCAGGACTTATAATCAAATAGAACTTTTCTATTCAAATGTATCTCAACAGTCACCTGTGACTGGTTTCTATAAAACCCTCCGTTGCATTATCAGTCAGTGACTAGGGAACGAGTGCATGGTTACTGGTTGTTTGGACTGAACTAAATGGTACTGAATAATTTCTTTTGAAGCCTTATGTCTTCCGTAATGCAGTTACCGGGCTATTTTCGGAGTCACTGGAAAAAAAAACAATTTTCTTCCGAATCTCAAGATACTGGAGCTGTCAGGTAGTCATCTAGCTAAAACCAGACTCCTTAATGCACTGTTAGCTTACCAGCTGCAAACTTTAAACTAAAAACCTCTTTGGCAAAGAATGAGGCATTTGTGTGGAGAGAAGTCAAGATCCCCAAAGGATAAATCTGACTCTGTCACTCTGCTTACTCGTGATACAAATTTTTGAAATTGTTAAAATTCCAGTGGTACAGGAAGTACTTCAGCTTCGATCTAGATCTGACTGTGCTGTACAGTTGGTTTTTTTGGTGGCTTTAAGGCTTTGTTACAACAACATCTCTCATTCATACCTCGTTAAATATGATACTACCCCGTAGGCTGGACTACGCTCTGTTACTGAGCAGTAAAAATTTCACTATAACATTTCTTATGGCGCATCGATTTTTCGATACCCTCCGAACCGATCTCGGTTCTGACACCTTATTGGATATTATTATTATTTACTAATCTTTCTGAATCCTAATTTGTCAGTTTTGTGCCAAAATTTACGCAACACTGAGTCACAAGTTTGCTTGCAGTCTGCCCAGTAGCACCCTTCATCCCACTAAATCAACTTCGTACTTAATTGGAACCCGCAATTAATTGAGAACGATATTTTGACCGACTTGTATGCTCACATAGATGTTAGCATAACCAAGATGGGTTTTACCTTTATTTCTTCAAGTTTATCTTGAGTTATAGAAGTGATGAAATAGTTTTCTTGTAAACTAGAAAATCTGGTTCACGATGAAATTCAAACCATCATCCGTGAGGTAAGGCGGAGGTTCTCTTTCCTCCTTCAAACCACTTTAAAATAAAATAAGAGCACATAAGAGTCCTCATGAAGTCTTAGGGCAAATTTTACTAGCTTACCAGGATTACGGTCCGAAAAGTAAAAGTTACAAAGAGCACGTATAATACATAATCAGTTGCTTCAACTACAGTCTGTGATTTTTTCTTCTGCTCTGTGGATGGACGTGAATAAAGTTATTCGGGGTTTAATGAGTGTAAATTGGCCTTTCGCCTACATCACGAATGCGAAACAAATCCGGATATTAGTAGGGCTCAATTTTTTTTATATTTTTGAGCTGATTCTCAAAACACATTAAAATAGTGACATTCTTGATTAACTTTAGTTTCAAAGTAGGATGAGTTGCATGTTTTTGCCGTGGAAAGTTGACGATTTCGTTTCATTCTCGAAGGGAAGAGCGCCCGTCTACACTGATTCTTTTAATGAGGAAAGGTAAACAAACTCACGCTCAATGCAAAGTTGTACAAGTGTTGCTGTTCTCCACGTCCGTTCAATGAGGTTTCAGTTTTGCTTCTGTCTCTCATGCAGCCAGTAAGTCATCACTTGCATCGTCAATGAAGCGCACATAGGTGAGACCGACATAATTTTGAGAGCTATAGAAGTGGGAAAAAATCCGATGTTTACCGTTTGCCATGACTTACACTTACTCACGTGGACCGAACACTGAACTCGCTTGTTGACTGACAGCCGGTAACCATGACATCAATTCCACAAACGTATTCTTCGGGATATTTATTTCTTAAGTGTGGCAAACGCATTACGAAACATTCAGCTCGCACACTCTAGCACCCTCCTTAAAACATGATGTCTAACGCATCCGGTGGTTAGTTTGTCGTGGTTTAAGCAAAATGCAATCACACCAAATTCAGTACCTCACACCTTGTTGGACTATACATTCGTGACCAATGCAACTGAAACCCGCTTTTTGTTCCACTTAGCTGATTTTATTGTAGTCGAGATTTGACCTTCAAAACTTTTCCTCGCTCATCTTGAACAGGTTCATGTTACACATTTAGCTTTCTATAATAACTCAATAAATTGCTATGCAATTTACATCCCAGCAGTGAGACACGGTCCTCGTTTAATGAGGATAATTTTGTCTGACTTTGTGTGCATTTAACTGAATCTAACTAGACGTCAGCCATAGCTCTCTACATGACCTAACTTTTGATGTATTCATGGGGTAGAATCATTGGTCAGCCTTGTTTCGTTGCGACTGTAAGGTAGGTAGATCGGTTGTACTGTACCGAGAACAGGCTTATCCATTGCGTGTAGAACACATGACGGTTGTTGAGGCATGCATGTAGGGTGATTGGTTCATTGTATGGCAACGGCGTGTGAACAAATAATCTGGGATGGGTTAATCGTTGTGTTTGTTTACTAGACCCGTTTGCTGGTTGGTCGGGGATTGGCTGAAAGCAATGCGGAATTTCACACTTGGTGGTGTATTTGCGACCGAACCAGATGTATGTTCACTGTCAACAATGTTCTTTTATACATCAGTGGTTTGGAGATGAGCTGACCTTATAATGACCAAAGCAAGCTGAAAAACGGATACCAGGTTAGCGTTTCAAACCGAGAAGCCCACTGGTCATCGCAACATGAAAGTGAGAAAAACAGTCGAGAGCGACTTCACGGCAGTCACCATGTGTTTAATCCAGCCAGTCTCAGGACAGTCTGATGAGGTCAACACAATTGTTACTTTACCCCGAAAGTAGTGGCAGACACTAAATGAACAGCCATTCCTTCTATTACTATGACGTTAAAAATTATGATTATGGACCACAAACTTCACACCATTGTTAGGAACATATTTCCTGTAGGTTTGATTTCAATAGAATTGACTACTAGTTAGTTTGTTGGGTGTAGCGATTACTCACACTGGTGGATGCTCATAGATGTTTTCAGGCAAATGCAGTATCCTTTATGTTCATTCTCTCTCATTTGTGACTGTCCTGAGTAAACCGTTGTTCTATAGTCAGACATCATCCCTCAGTGGGACGAACAGCACACAGCTGAAAGTGATCCAGTGAACAATAAAATATATTCATAGAAAGTATTATTTTGTTTTTGGAGTCGGCTCGTGGATGTGAAAAATGCAAATGGATTTTTCATTATATAGGAATAGAATTCCACAATTAATTAAGATAGTCTGAGAAAGATTTCATATCAGGTAACTTAGGTGAACCAATTATTTTGAGTGGAAGACGTGCTTTGTTTACCCCTCTCTATGCATCGATTTTTCTCCCGTTTCGGGAAAATCGATACCAATCAGTGCAGCTGATCCCCTTTTCTAAATTTCGAATAGTGATGAAAAGCATTCAGTCAAAAGTTCAACTCGGTCAGTTCAAGTGACAACCTAATGCGCTTCCTGCTAATTCCTTCGACTGGTATTGGTGTTATACAGTCGGTATGCCAAAAGGTTCCTGACCTAACAGAAGGTTACAAAATCTATGACGACAAGAACTTGCCGCTAAGTTTTGCTGAATAGACGAAAACAACTTAAGGGATGACTGGGAAAATCCGGCGGTATAAAGCGAACTCGCACGCACAACCGTCACCACAGTTGGTGCCGTGAATATATATAAGTATATTCATTCATACAGTTAAATCAGTTTTTTCATCGAGCAATAAAAGGTGACAGAAAAACCAACTACTTTTCATCACCGTATGTGTATACCTAAGGATATAGCCAGAATGCTCAAGTGTTATTTCAACATAATGGGATAGTAGGGAGTGGGAGGGAGAGAAATTATACCTGAAAGATGTGGCCATACCTTTATCATTATGCTCATTGACAATTTGAACCGCCGAGCCATTTGTGGGATTCTGTCAGTTATTTATATCGCAGTCATTCTTCCTAAGCTGTTTGCAATTACATACGGCCGGCCCCTTTTTGACTTTACAGCTCAGCTGAGATCGTCCAAGGAAAACAAGAGAGCGAGATAAATCCGTTTTTTGGAATCTCAAAAAAGTCAAAGATTTTCAGTATTTGTCGTGAAAGCCATTTTCACGTCAAAAAGTTATTATTCTTTTGTATGACGGTCGTCTCAATTATCTTGTAACGTGGGTACGTATACAACGTTGTTCAAAGAACTAGTAACATGCAACTGCTGACTAGAGTAGCCTATGTCAAGAAAGGTAATTCTACAGGAAAAGTGCGTGGCTTGCAAAATGTGAAATTACTCAAACTTAACAAGGCTTCATTATAAATGGAAGTAAATAATCAACATCTAGGACACATGATATAATAATTCTCATCACCCTGTTCAGTTAGACCGTCATTATTTAATTTCGTTACCCTTTCGAACAAACCAGCGGCAGACACCTCTTACGTTTGTCGAGGTTCAGTAGTCCGAAACTGAAGCTCTGAGTTTGGGTGCGACAAATCTTTTTAAGTTATCCTACAGAAAGCTACACTGCTTGTTTTCCGTTTATCAATAAAGTTTGCCTTCCGCGAGCTGATATGACAGTGACTTTCGCATGTGTATTGTGGTTTCTACCGAGTATTCTCTGTCAAACCTTTTGGTTCGTTACAAATTTTACAGTTTTCATATCTACGTAAGTTTTGTAAACTAGGCTTCAAAGTATGACTACAAAAACAGATTTTTCACTCTGCCTGGTTGATGTGTGTGCGTGTGGTTCGCAATTCAGCGGTGCAAAGTTAAAGTAAAGTTGTTATTGCAAGGATGCATACACTTATTGAAAGACATGGAGATTAGTCGACTGCAAGTTAATAATCAGCTAAAAGCAACTATCGGTACTCCGAAACCTGCAGGAGTCATTTTTGCATCACTTTGACTGACTGCCCAATCTGCCTCTTGATCATGAGTTCGGATCCTCACCTCACTAAACCAGTATGTATTCGTGTCGTCCTCACTTTTTCATCTATCACACAACGTGTCACTAACTTGACCTCCAAAGTGATTTTCTGACCGTTACACATACTTTTCGCTGAAGCTTTATGCTTTTATCTGGCACTTACTGCTAATAGTTTGGTAAATGACCAGTACTTTGTAGTTTGCAATGGTTTTGTCAACTGCTGCATATAACATCTTTCACACCTGTCCTTTCTGTTATAAATCAAGAATAGACCGAGCCGTTCTTTTTTGTCTTTGCACTTGAGGATTACTACGGTTCAACAGAGACCGGAAGGCATACATGGGAAAAGATTTCATTAAAATGAAAGAAGGGAAAGTAAAGACGATATCATGATCATGGAATACTGTTTCAAGTTTCCTACCTAAATATAACCGATGTTTTCTTACTGCTTTGCTTCCTTTATTCAAACACAAGAGGTGTGACTTTTCGGGAAAGGAGTCTTGGTCAACTGGAAGCTACCAAGAGGGAAACTAATCGGTGGCGGAAAAATCCCAACCCGGGCATAACAATTTTTACTGTTTAGCATGATGACTGTTTCACCACCAGTTATCTGCTGTAGTTGGGAGTGCTCCTGTATTGTCTATTTTATTGAAATCTCTCGTTAGCACCAGCAGCCGGCATTTCAAAAGAAATATATCCCTGGTTTTGAACCAAGTTTTGATTTCAAATTATCCTACAGATATAAGGAAACTCATGAATGAAATAATTAGATCCCATGGCGGGCTTTACCAATCAAGTCAAAATATAAACGATGCATACGGAATTCCTGTGTGTACTCACATCGTTTGAATACGTAAAACACTAGCTAGATTTCGAGCTGTTAGGCAGATCAAGTAACAGGATCAAGTCGTGTGAGATACGGAGATGTGCATGTGGTTGTGATTGGGTCAGTAAGTGTCTAAACCCACAGCCGGCCAAAAGTAAAAGCTTTCTGCTTTTGAGCACGGCAAATTTTGGGCAAGCGGTAGGAAATGCTTATGGTTCCATCAATCGTTGTTTGTCGTGATGATGTGCTCAAGTTGAGAACGAGTTCACCGTTTCACCTTGCTACCGCCTTCTGTCAACGGGAGAACGATGGTCGTGGTCTTCCCGCGCTATACCGTTGAGTTTCGCGAATTAGAATGAGTCATGTAAAAACTGAAATGTATTCAGTCATTCTATTCCTCGGAAAGATCATCCGGTCCTACTAATGTATACTTTACCGAGACTGCACCAGAAATTCTCTTTTCAAACCATATTGACAGAGTTTCTAATGACTGAGGAAATACGTGAACAAATACAGAAAAAAGTTCGTCAACAACTAGGACAACGTAGAAGAGTACTCAGTCGCCCTCACCACGAAGGGAAGGTCATATGGACTTCCCGAGAATTTGGAGAATAATCATTCTTCCAGCAGATAAAGAATAGGCGATCGGGAAGCTGGACAACTTTGATCGCAAAGAGAAGATGGAACGATTATTCTGTGATAAAAAACGTACTGACCAGTCAAAGGAACTCTGACCAAAACACTGACAGCTAAGATCCACAAAGCACTGACCACTCTCAAAAAAGCTAGAAAATCACCGATACCCCCACATACAAGCAAAACCTACGGTGAGTGCAACT
Source organism: Fasciola hepatica (assembly GCA_948099385.1). Classification (NCBI taxonomy): domain Eukaryota; kingdom Metazoa; phylum Platyhelminthes; class Trematoda; order Plagiorchiida; family Fasciolidae; genus Fasciola; species Fasciola hepatica. Next base: position 32,885 of record CANUEZ040000154.1, read on the forward strand.
CCTGGACTTTACGAACTCCCGAAGTTCCACAAGCTGCTCGAACCACAATCATCATTCATCTAGTCGATAACAGCTCTAAACTTTCAATCAGCCAAAAGTGTGTACGTTGATCTCCCTAAAAATTACTCCGGAAGAGCTGTTACTTAATCCGTGACAACTCATTGTCTCCGTCCTGACTAATTTTGCCACTGAAACTCTTGAAGAATGATCACTCCCACCAAGTGAACACGGCCTTCGGATCGTACACCTAAACATCGACAGAAAACTTTGCTCTATCTTGAGCTAAAGAATTTTGTTAGGCTTTTCAGTTTTAGCACTTGTCGAATGTTGCATCCGATTATCAATGTGGGAATATCGAGGCACTTCAGATAGTTCACGGAAGATCATTTTCTTCACTTGACAGAATGTGTCGGTAGATATTCCGGAATTTCGCTGCCTGTCTTGAGTTCACTTAAGGTAAACAGTAAAACCCAAGTGCTCATAAATCGAGATGACAAGGACAACGAGAAAGACCTTCTTGGCCACTGGTGGTAAGGTAAACAATAATTAACACAAGAATGAAGGTTCTGTGAAGGGAATTGTATTCATATTCATTGTAGAGCAAAAGCTAGTTCACATGACTGACAGAAATCAGGCCAGTATCAAAACTAGCTGGGAACAAAATATCCAAGTCAGCGGAAGTCCTGAATTCACTTGTAGGTTGCATCAGTGACGTCAACAGCCGTCAAAACGAGACTCCACCTGAGCGTACAGTGAAGGCTTGTGTGCCTCTTGGGACCGATGAGCTACGCAAGACAGTTTTCTTGAGCCGAAGTTGCAACCATGCCTGACAGGTCCATATGTATATATATATATATATATATATATATATATATATATATATATATATATATATATGCCTTTTCCAGGGTTTTCTATTTCTCTCCGCAATTTTATTCCGACTCTCACATCTGCAACTCTTAATGAGTGTGCAACGGGATGAAAAAGATAATGAAAATCTAACTGATTTGACATTACCTAAAGAAGTGATATGTGGTCTATTGCTATAAGAGAACCGTCGTCCATTCACATACCTCCCTCTTCGGGTTTTTTGTTGGCGTAGGGAAATGTACTGAAGGTTTACGCATAAATTGAGCATGGTACTTTACCCCTAAGTGTTTCCAAAGGTTAAGGCGGTCATTTCCTGTTAAAACCAACAAGTGTGCCAAGGTATATGTACCCCCAGACACTGAAATGAACACTTCCGTTCAGCTTTTGGTATCACATTTCATGAACTTGGGTAGCATGATTTTTTCATTTGCCATCCACGTCTTCCTGCATCAGATTTTATGAAAAAAAGTGAAGCGGAATCTATTATTAAGTAAGCATAGGCTCTACCAAGTCTCCAGATTCTCAGCAAATCATTGCACTTACTTTTTCTCTGCGAACAATGACCAACCAAGCCGGTACTAATCCGATTTCTGACTCTTTTTCCGAAGCCTTTTTATCTCGGCTCCTATTCCGCTGGACAGAATTGGATCCACTCCCGTTGGCAATCTCTCGGGGGTCATTTGGAACAGCTCGAAGTTCACCACTGGTTAACTTGGGACTATTCATCTGAATAAAACAGTTGTGCCCGCTTAGAGGGCGCTCGACGACGGGAAGTGGTGGTCCGCCTGCAAGAATTGGATAGATATTATCATGTTTGTTTCCTTTGGGAAGCAATACTCTGGCCACGCTCACTGCCACGGCCTCGCCGTTTGATTGGATTCCAAACCAGTTCTGATGTTTGTCTCCTGAATGATTTTGTTGTTGAAAAACAAGACAAATGGGGAATTTTCACCGCACTGTTAAGTAATGATCAACATTATTTTTATATTCGCAGTTCAGCACTGAATTAGTCAAACATTATTTGTGCTTTAATCTGCCAGATTCACGAAAATCCCATTTTTTATGTTTGGCAGCAACAAGGCCGAATTTTGGCTGTCTATTTTGAATTGCTCCGGTAAATGTAGGCGCTTCTCTTTGTATCCAGTTAGTTCACATTCGCCCTTGGATACGGTTCTCTGTCTCACATTCTTGCAAATCTCCAGACCCGTTTAAAGTACTCTTCAGTGTTCCTTGTCTCATTAGTGCAAATTTCATTTCATTCCGTTGATTAAGCACCAGAAATTCTCCATGAAACTTAGTTGTGTTATAGTTTCATCGATTTTATGTAACATCCAAAGTGGGAAAGTACAGCTGCATTCTGTTGCATTGTTCGTACAGCACCCCCAAAAAATTCATTCCCGCAGAATCGTTTTTATGAATTAATCACAGAAAAGCCTGTCCTTGCTCTCTCGAAGAAAAGTTCAGATACCATGAGGGAGAAACTGCTCGTTTCACGTATATACATAAACATTCAGAGCTATAATTGTAAGAACGTTCCACACGAATGCTGCTTGCGAACGAAATTATGTAACTATTAGGTCTGAAATAACTTTTCAAGATGTAGTTAACTTCCTAGCTACTCGTAAGCAATCTATGATTCGGTCGACTGAGCTGGAATATCTTCCAGTTCTCAAACAGCTTTTTCATCCTGAATCGGGGAAATTAGAAAGCAAAATTACGGCACTTAGGTATAAGTCGGTTACGTTAGTGTTGCCGCACTTTGGAAGCGAAGCACAAATGATTATTTTAATAACACGATAAATATGTTTGTATTACTTTTTATAAAACTTAAAATATTACGCAAAAGCAGAAACGCAGTATTCCCAGGATATCTCTTATTGTCTCACAACTAGTGCAAGTACTTTCGTTGTATCTGTTATTGACATTTTATACTAATCTATGAAAGAGACGATGCTCATGGAAATACCGAGACATACAAAGATTGCGAACTGGGGGTCGTGCAATTTTTAACAAATAGTGTTAAAATATCCTTTGCTTTGTCCTTCCTTTCCATTCCCAATTTCGTCATGTACCTTATCTTTTTGTATTCCGCGTTTTGGGCCGTAATTCATAGTGTTGTCAAACCCCAGTCACAAGCTTAAAATTAGCCGCATAAGAGATGACAGTGAAATGGACGAGTGCCCGCCAATGAAAAGGTTAATCCACTTTAGTTGCACTTTCTCCCAAAGCCACTGGAGATGCAAGCGAACAAGCACAAAATAATTCAGTGATATGATACGGAAAATGTTTCTGGAAAACTGGTATCGGACTGGCATTGTGTGTCGTACAGCCGCACTGAAACAAATCCTCGCAATTCAGCCAGGAATTCACAATGCTAACATTCGTCAATGACAGCCATACACGACAAGTTAGAGTCTAAGTCGCCGCTTGACCAATATATATATATATATATATATATATATATATATATATATATATATATTACTCAGTCAGAATTGATCAAACTGGGTAGATATAAGTGGTATAGACAGGGTGACACGGAGTTAAATTGATTCGCTCTGTGAGTTACCTATGCGAACCCTCTGGAAGGTAGAATCTGTGAAATGAACCGATGAAGCCTAACACGTCTACTACGTCCATATATTCTGATTCATATTTTCGCATTCTCTTTTATATTACGCATTGATTATCTCGATCTATCTCAAGTCACTGAGCACATTATTTGATGGCTTATGACGGGTAGATTTATCCAAACGATGGGTATGCAAAGCCCAATCAACGAACGTAAACGTTGAAATTTCAGTGCTTCATATACCAACTGACCTTGACTACCCAGTATTGTGAGCTCGACCAAGAATGATAAAATTAGCATGCTAAGGTTTTTGCGGACCTATTCAGTATAACGCGAAATTCACAAAAGTGAAAATAGTGTGGACAAAGGATTAGGGTTTTATGTTAGATATCCCGCAGAAAAAGAACAGAATAACAATTCACTAGTATAACTGATTCGATTGAAAATAATTTGTGAGGTTTCAATATTCTCTTATTCGGAACCAACGAAGTTAACCTGTATATGTGAGAGTAGCAAAAGTACACCAATTCGTTATATTAGGTCAAGAGAAATATAATGCCGACAGTTTTTTTAAACGAACTTCAAACTGGCAGAAATCATGAGAAAACAACGTGAGAAATATAATTGTGGTAGTCTGTTGCCGACAGAAAATAAGTAAACACAAATTCCCAGTTATTATTCGGCCTTATTTGTAGCATTCGATGGTCATCGCACGAGATTCGTCAATACAGGTGGCATATAAAGCTGGATATCTCGGGGCCACATAAATCAGAAACGATGGAAAGCAGTTCAACCAAGTTCGATTTACAGTAGCAGTAAAACCTAGATCCCTCAAAAATGATGGTGATGATGAAAAAAGTTAGAAATGTTGGTAAGTATCAAGTCCTTCAAGTAAAACAGCAAGGCTGCTTGCTATTATTATTACCACAATTATTATCATTATTACCAGTAAAACCTGGGTTTCCTAGTATTTTAAACTGGTCAGTTTAAAACAAAGCTTATCTTGTATATTTCTTGAATACAGTTGAATATCGGCTGGTGGTAAATCCGCTCTGTTCAGATAACCATTACCCTGCACTGAGGGCGGTAGTTTTCGTTGTTATCTCTTAGCGGCAATCTCAAAATGAAATAATGAAGGAGAAATGAGTATGAAAGAGGCAACAGAAGAACTACATTATTAGAACCAAATCGTCGAGGAAAATCTGCGGTTGCAAGAGCGCCACTGACGACGACACCCAGCTCTTTCCTCTAACGTTTATAACGACTGAGTGGGAGGGTCTCTCGGACCCCACCAAAGAAGTCTAACACGCCCTACATGGCCATGTCCACTAGTGAGGTTTTTCATACCTTTCTTCCATGTCACAGACTGACCACCCTTACTCATCTTCCAACCAGTATCCGCCTCAACGAATATTGCGGGCTGAAAAATCCTGTCAGGGGACATGTGTAACACATGTCCCAAACATCTTAGCTTGGTGACTTTGTGACTTTGTTCAATCTAATGATTTGGTTCGAGAACATAAGACTCTCCGCCGAACCTCAAAATTGCTCATACGATGTTCCCACCAGGTTCAAGCAATGCTGCGAAGACATCCGTGTTCAAATACCGACGATCTTCGTATATCCTCCATCCACAGTGACCATGTTCCGGAAAAATACAAAAACTTTCGCATTACGGCTGCAGCGTACACTCGGGTTTTGATAGGTAAAAGGATGTCATGTCGATGCCACAAATTACTCGGTTCGGCAAACGCTAAACGAGCCTTCTGTATACGCGGAGACACCTCATTTGATATCTGACCTTCGGATGAGATGCAGCTCCCCAGATAACAGAATTTGTCTACCACGTCTATAGTCTCCCCAGAACCTGGGAGGTTTGGTGTTGGACCAACCCAATACTGAAACAGCATCTTGCACTTTGAAGGTGCAAAATGTATACCGAACATTTCTACTCAATCCCTCAAGCTGTCTAGAAAAGCTTGCAACTTACCTGGATCTTCACTTAGAAGAACTATGTCTTCAGCATACTCAAGGTCTGATACCTTTCCACTAGGGAAATGTTCAGTGCCGTTGTCCTCATTTGACAAAAGTGTGGTCTGTAGCACCATATTATTCACAAACTTAAAGAGAAAAGGAGAGAATGGCAACCCTGGCTTTCACCACTTCTCGAGGAGAACTTGGGTGAAAGATCACCGTAAGCCCGAACTCGACTTCGTCTAATAATGTGAAGGGATTTTACGATGGAAATGAATTTCCCTGGTATACCATACAGCAAGAGGCAGCGCCAGAGAACTGTGCCGTCAACTGAGTCGAAGGCCGCTTTAGGATCACGAAAGACGGAGACAGTGGGCCTATGGAAAGTGCTTCTATGTACTCAAACTTATCGAAGAGTGAAGATGCGATCAATACAACCTCAACCAGGTCTAAACCCAGCTTGATTCTCGCGCGAACACCGTTCGTGAGCGTTAGATAAGCGGTGGCGAATAATACCAGCAAGCAGTTGGATGCGATGCTAACCAGACTCATTCCCCTGTGGTTTTCACAAGATGACCTGCCGCCTTTCTTATAAATCGGTAGGATCACTGATTCACGGCTACTCTTTGGAGTTTGTTCCTTCTCCCATATCAAACAGAGGAGTTTCGTCAACTCCAGTAAAAGTGCTGGGCCACCGCCTTTGAAAAAGGAGGCAACCCATCCGGTCTGGCAGTCTTATGTCGTTTAAGATAAATTATCTCACGAAGAACCACCACTTCTGACGGAGAACTAGTATCTACAACAAGAGTTGTACCCATTATGCTAGTGGACAAGCCTAACGAGGATAAAAGCCAATTAAACTTTCTCGAAGTGCTCTGCCCAGCGAATTAGACGACGCTCCTGAGTTTGAATCAGTGGGCTGTTCGCCTCTTTGATCAATTCGCTAACGCTTGATTTCCGTGGACTGATTAGTCTAATCGGACGGAAAATGTGGCAGCCGTTGCCAATCGCCACAGCTTTCTCCAGCTCCCTACGCTTCCCATTCCACCACTACTCACGGTCATTTCTCAGGCTCCGAATCAGTTGGCGTTTAAGGCATCTCCGTGCTTCATCGTATCTTGAATCTGGAGGAATCGATCTGCGCACATCTAACAGCGTAACTGAGGATGCAAATATCCATCTTTTCTGTGTATGTCTGGTTGTTGGACCTTGGATAGCATCAGCAGCCGCACATAGAGCCTGTTTGATCTCCGTCCATCGCTCTTCTGGATCCTGGGCATTTTATTGCATCGATAACCTGGTGGATAATTCTGTTCGGGAAGCAGGTCGTTATTTATCGTCCAGTAGTAGCTGGGGGGACGGTTGGTTTTGGTATTGTTTAGGCCATCTACGAAGCGCAGGCTGAAGCGCGAGCGGACGAGTGAGTGATCAGTGTCTACAAACGTGGACCAAAATGATCGACAGTCATGATTCGGTCCGCACCATCAGTAACCGATAGCAATGTAGTCGATTTGAGTCCAAAACTATGAAGGTGCAGGAGGCCGCCAGGTCGGCTGATGTAGCTTTTTGTGCGAGAAATTTGCACTCTCTAGGAACCGTCTGTGGTCCGAACATGATTGAATGAGTCGATCAGCGTTATCAGTTCTTTCGGCCGAAACGCAATATCGGCATCCCGTATTGCTCTCCGTCTCGTCTAGGCTTCCGGGTTGAGCATTGAAATCACCAGCAACAACGATGATATTAATTACGGCCGGATGAATGGGAATGCGTAAATACCGTTTTAGTAATAAGCCATATTTTGTTTAGTGGCAAAAAGAGGTTTGAACTTCACAGGGAAAACAGATGTTTTCTCATTAATCGGGCGAGTCCGTTCCATATGACTTTCCACGACTTTTTTCGGCCAATAACTAGTTCTGACTCAGTCATTTATCATCCTCTTTCGTTAACTAATTTCAAGAAATCATTGTTGATTTATTGATCAGAAGCTAAAAATAATAGTCTTGGGTTTCCGGCTTTGAATTTCTCTGACGGTTGCCGTGCTTCCCCTTCCGAGGCACGTATTAAGCAGCAGTGCATATCTTATAATATTGCACCATTGATATATGAATCATAAAGCTGCATCATCAAACAGCGTTGGATACACAAAAGTGGTGATCTTATTGGCTAATGAATACACCTTATTTTATCCTCATGGAAGGCCACTCACGAATGACTACATACGTTAGTCGCCAAGCTCCTACTGAGGATTTGGTGCATAGGGTCACATCAGAAATAAAACAACCAACTGTCGTAGACCATAAACAGTATGAGCATTTTAGAGTTCATTTAACTTTTGGCCAAATATAATATTATTGTCAGCCTAGTTAACCGAATTAGATGTTCACAAATGTGAGCATTGTATTTTTGAAATAAATTTGGTTAGTTCTTCAACTAAAGAACTCTTATCAAAATATCTCCCAGTTAAAAAGCACTTGGGTTATATATATATATATATCACTTGCTCCTAACGTAGTACTATTTAGAACTCACGGCTCATATCTGAACAGTTCTCTCCGGTGCAAGCTTAATAACAGGCAACAAATTTGTGTTCGGATCGCTTGCGAGACAATATTTCAATTGCTTGCAGTATACCACCAGAGGCAGATTTAAGGGTTAACAAGTACCAACTCAGTCTGCTTAATCTTCACAAATAACCACATCTTTTGGAATAATGCTGATACCCTTTTTCAGTGGAAATGGCACTATTGTCGGCTTTCACTCAACACGAGTTTTTCTTCTATTGTATAAATAGCCTTCCAAAAATGTTTGAAGACATTTGTCAACATTTAGATGAAACTTGGAAAACGAAACGCCTTTGTCAATGTCATAGGCACTTCAGTCACTCTCAAAAGCGCCAAACATGGGAACCGTTTTACACCCGCTAATTAAGATAAATTGAAAGAATCAAGTTGAACTGCAAATCAGTACTCTTTTGACCATTTTTTTAATTCAGCCAGCCTTTATTATTAGATATTTTCACCCCAGGAATTTTTCCAATGTGTTGTCAGAATTGTAGCCCTGATCTAGGGAAAAGTGGAAATCTTGTCTTTGTTCTCCGTTTCCCTGCATCCTGCAAATAATACCACTTTAAAGAAATACTTGCTGTCAGAACTAGTAATCTTAGTGAGATCCTTCCCTAAAGCGCACGACCAAGTTGAACTACCATTTCAAAACTGTAAATTTATCATTTTTACCGTTGTTGGTATATTCCAGGAATTTGATTCCTGGCTTCTATTATATTCTCATCCTGACTTTTTTCAACCATGAACTCTATATGGTACAAACCGCACGTGAAGTTAATCTAGAAGATAAACTTGTTTGAACTCATTTGGACCAACGCCGGAAGGAAAAAGAGCCATCAGCCGTTTTTGTAACAAAGCTTATAAATTTGTGCGCTAACTGTATGGTCTATATTAGGCAAGTGTTTTATCGGGGCGGGATTTTTCCCACTTTTAATAAAAGTCTTTGTCAATTTCTAAAAATGTAATTGATGATTCCTTAATACCCTTTGGGATTGACTTTCCCGCTTATAAAGATTCATAAAAAAGAACACTCGATTTATCCACCAAGTTGGTTACAGTGAAGATGGTATGCCAAATAAGTGCCAGAATGATCAATGTAATTTGCACCTGATTCTTACATATGCACCGCTTCCAGGCTTTTGACAGAGGATACAAAATAAAACCGATAGTTCTGATGCTTGTGTCACCTAACAATTTGTGATATATAAGTTCATTTGAATGCCATAGCAGTTAGTCTTTTAATACTACGCCTATCAAAACTCTGCCTTTGGGATGTTCAATAATGCTTTTACTGTTTAATTATCCTTTTTATTCTAGTACTTGATAATCTTCGTGGACAACCCATCCAAGGTCATTAACAGTAAGCAACAGGCTGTCCAGTAAAACGAATTGACCAAGCTCAGGACCCCCAGATGTCATTCCATTTGGTGTATGCCTCACACGGTTTCCTAGTTTATTTCATAATGGTTGGTGATTTATCGACCGTGATAAAAAGCTTTTACTGCAACGCTGTTTGTTGTACGTATACAACAGAGGCAGGTCAACTTTTATTCTGGCTAATTTTAGTGTGTGGTACAGGTGCTTGTTTATAAAATGGCTATTTTTTCCTCATGAGTTTATGCTACTAGTTCACTTATTTAGCCAGGCATAACACGAGTATTTGATTCCAAACATACAATTCGATTTATGATTCAGCCGATATTCTAATTACTTCTGCAAATATTTGGTTCAGGATTCCCGGTTATGTGAGCTGAAATCCTAATTCACTTCTGTTTTTAGTGTCTAATCGCTTGATTTACACCATGTGATCCTGTGACCTTCAGTTTTTGGATCATACTTCTTATGGGTTCTAGGTTGATGATGGCTAAGAGCTTTTTGAACGGTGGTGGGTGGCCTGCATTAGTATCACGGAGAGGAGGGAATCTGCTATTTCCCCGGGTCTTATGGGCAAGTAATTTAGAGTCTGAATATACTAGTTTCCCAGAAATGTGAGTGTATCAAAAAAGTGTGCCTTGATCTTGTTCGTCCTGTGGAATTTGAAACTCCAGAATCGAATTTCATCACAGTTGTAGTTCACAGTATATCTGATTGCTATTTCTTGAGCGGCAGACTCAACCTGCATCCTGAAATTGTTGTGATGATCTTCAAAAACGGCTGCACCACTGACCCGTGGCCAGTAAAAACCGCCCCAGCGAAATATTTTTCCGTTTACTTAACCTCAGCCGTGAAAAGTACGTGAACAACACCAGGATGTGAACAATCTCTCGATGTGGTTCACCTACCAATTCGTACAACACTTAGTTAATATCTCGAAAGCCTTATATGAACTCAAATACTGATCTCGGTAAGTAAAATATTACTTCACAACCGACATTCTGCGAAGGGTCCATTGGAAATGTGATTAATGAAGTAAATTCAGTCAACACATAACCGCCATTTCTGAAGAACCAAAGCTGACAAATTCGAAACTTGAAACACTGCTTCTCCTTCATTTATGTGCCAGGAACGGGAAAAGACGTATATTGGGAGATGCAAGCATTTCTTTCACTCTTGTCATGTACATGAAACATGATAGGGTAAGTGGGATACACAGTGAAAAAATGAGAAAAATGTTTATCACAAAAAATACAGTGATTCGTTTCGTGTTTGTGGCTAACGCCAAGGAAGACAGATTGTTTGCAATGATTATTTCTGTGCACGAGGCAGGGGGTTTTCTGTCTTGGTCAACAAAGCTTCACTGAACGCCAACAGTTTTGCATTTCGGTTGCACAATCATACTTTGATTGACGAGGTCAGGTCAACTCCATGACCTGTTGAAAGTAGACGCCTGGCAATAGTCGATGCTGGGTTTCTTACCGGAATTTGTTTTGTGCAGTCCAAATGAGTCGTTGAGTGCAAAGGCCATTTTGGAATGTGTTCAGTCACTCTTTGAGTCAAGCTTCATTCTGTTCTGTCAATATACGTGTCACCGCAACTGCAAGTGAACTGAAAAACAACATGTGAGGCGTGGAGAGCAATATGACTTCTGAACACGTTTTCAGAGACAACCAGTTGTTTCCAATGCTTCATTCTCAAGTATTTACAAATCATAGAGATGGTTGTGCTGAAATGCTCAAGGGTCATTCGGATTGGACCTGATTTGTGTGTGGGGGGGGGGAAGGTTAGATCGGCGTGTCGATCCACCCGACTAGGTCGTGGCGGTCACATGGTTCGGAGCTGAGTGACTGGGGTGGAGGTGGTCCACTTGCGGCCAGGGTAATTGGAGGGCTAGGGCGAATTTCTTCTGTGTACACAGAGCAGGTGCATTGAGGTGGATGCTAATCGCCTCTGCGGTGGCCAGTGTGTCTAAGCGGATGTGCTTGCAGGGATCGGGGGAGGAACAGGAATCATAGGGAGTGCCAATCTCGAGCATCTGGTAGACTCAGGTCATCAAATAAGCACAGATTCAGCATTCAAAATCGACTATCGAGTGCCCCAATCTCCACGGACACATCCGCTTAGACACACTGGCCACCGCTGAGGCGATTAGCATCCACCTCAATGCACCTGCTCTGTGTACACAGAAGAAATTCGCCCTAGCCCTCCAATTACCCTGGCCGCAAGTGGACCACCTCCACCCCAGTCACTCAGCTCCGAACCATGTGACCGTCACGACCTAGTCGGGTGGATCGACACGCCGATCTAACCTTCCCCCCCCCCACACACACAAATCAGGTCCAATCCGAATGACCCTTGACCATTTCAGCACAACCATCTCTATGAAGCATTGGAAACAACTGGTTGTCTCTGAAAACGTGTTCCGATGTCACAAAATGCATATTCCGGAATCTAAAGCAATATGACTTTCAGAGTGATATTCAATATAGTCTTTCTTCTTCATAAATACCACTCTTGCGCTTTATCTGGTTCCAGAAATATCAAATCGTTCATCCATTTCAGTTGTTTCATGGCAGCTCTGTGCTCCGAAGTCAAGCTGCATCCTTGAAGGATGGGGGCATACTGACAACTTGGACACCATTCTCTCAGATGGCCAATAGTTTGCATTGGGCAAGACACCGGAGAACAATACACTCATCGAGAAAAACAAATACCTGGGCTCTTACAAATCATACTGCTACACGGGTTCATATCGAAAAGCTTGTACGAGAAGCTGAAACCAATCGGAACCCAAACGCCTTACATGAAAGGGTCATCAAAGATTCACAAATGCAGAGTTCCATTGAGACCCATTTTTCGCATGCAAGTTCAGATTACCACAAACTTGCTGGATGCTTGGTCAGTTTTCTCGACCCTGTCGGAAAATGCCCAACTTCTCATCGCTTACGAGATTCATTTGAACTCGCAAAATTTCTTCACAGTTTTACGGTAAAGACTCATAGAATGCATTCCACAGATGTTGAATTACTTTTACCAAAGTACCTCTCCAAGAAACCGTTGATTATCTTTGTGATGTCATTTTATCCAGAAATATTGCACTGCCTATCCCTGTTGATTACTTAAAGGACCTTATACTTTTATACACAAAAATATCCGTTTTGAATTTGAGGGAAAACCGTACAGACAGATTGATGGAGTGGCAATGGGAAGCCCCCTAGGTCCTACACTAGTAGATATTTTCCTGGGAATGATCGAAAATCGGTTGACCAGTCGAATTGCTCAGCTTCCTTTGAACAAACTTTATGTTGATGACGTTTTATTCATTTCTAATGACGACGATTTTATTTAGTTCTTTAATATCTTAAATTCTGTAAATCCGAATTTATCTGTATCTTATGGGAAGGAATCCAACTTGAGTTTACCCTTCCTAGACATTTTAATCACAAGGCATCTAGATGACACACTGCAAAGGGCCATCTACAGAAAAGCTTTATGGAGCGGACGCTATACGCAGTTTTCTAGTTTCGCACACGTTGCTTACAAACGTGGTTTGGTCAGGGCGCTTTTCCACAGGGTCCGAAGCATTTGCACTCCTGATCAACTTCAAAAAGAAGAAAATGTTATCAAGGAAACCCTTTTGACCAATAGTTATCCAGAAGCATTCATCGAGCACCACAGCAAACCACGATGTTGAACGGAGCCCATTTTAACAGCTGAACGAAACCAAGTTATTTTATTTGTTTCTTTTAAAGGTGGTCACATTTATGATCATTTACGCCAAAACTTAAGCTCCGCTCTGGGCCGAATATATATGGCAGTTCAGTTACCAGTAGTACAGACCACTAGAGAATTAAGATTAGAAGACCATTCTGACAGTCATATTGCTCTCCACGCCTCACATGTTGTTTTTCAGTTCACTTGCAGTTGCGGTGACACGTATATTGACAGAACAGAATGAAGCTTGACTCAAAGAGTGACTGAACACATTCCAAAATGGCCTTTGCACTCAACGACTCATTTGGACTGCACAAAACAAATTCCGGTAAGAAACCCAGCATCGACTATTGCCAGGCGTCTACTTTCAACAGGTCATGGAGTTGACCTGACCTCGTCAATCAAAGTATGATTGTGCAACCGAAATGCAAAACTGTTGGCGTTCAGTGAAGCTTTGTTGACCAAGACAGAAAACCCCCTGCCTCGTGCACAGAAATAATCATTGCAAACAATCTGTCTTCCTTGGCGTTAGCCACAAACACGAAACGAATCACTGTATTTTTTGTGATAAACATTTTTCTCATTTTTTCACTGTGTATCCCACTTACCCTATCATACATTAACTGATATGTTTCATGTACACGACAAGAATGAAAGAAATGCTTGCATCTCCCAATATACGTCTTTCCCCGTTCCTATTTGCAGCAACAAATTCGTTTGAATTTTGCTCATCCATACCATGTTTAGGCAGGCAATCTCATGTGATGCAAATTTCAGATTTGCATCCCCCGAATATTTCTCGAACATTTTTTTCCATGTGGGATTCTGCTTGCTGTAACATAATCGTTTATCTCTTATCAATTGAACAGTCCCACCTCGTTTTTTGGTAAAATCAATTGTATAAAAACATTCACCTGACGTAATATATTGCCATTTTTAGCCCTTGTGCCCAGCTTCCGTAGAACGCTACTGTTATTTGGGGACTCAGTAAACAGACCTTACTTATCTTGGGCTTATGCCTCCTCGACTGATTTTGCGTTTGACTGCATCTGCCTCGTTACTTCTCACTGAATATTCTTAAGAGGGCTTATCTTTAAGTGACTGATGCTTAAAGATTCCTTTGAATTACCTACTATCTTTACTTCCTTTTGTTGTGTAAATTTGCAAGTTTCTACCCTTCAAACAAAGTGTCTCCTCGGTCGTACTTCAAAATAAGATATAATGCTCTCCATATTATGTTGCTCCTTGTTTACCTACACAAATATCTCACGACGATAGACTTAGAGAACTGTTACAAAGTTGCCGTTAACCTTATTGGATAAATTCAGTGCCCCTACTCTTAAATATATCGAACGCCGTATTATTACTACTGGTTACTAACCCAGCTCCAATCATCTTGCTCTCCAGCCCGGTTCAAGCAGTCATCAAGATAGTGTTTTACTGAATTCTTTGATTGGTGCGCCAAAATTAATATGCATTTCTTCGTAAATTTTGCCTCACTCATGGAACATGCTTTTGATGTTATATCTTCCGATAACTTAATGCGCTCAGTCTCGCGTGTGTGCTACACTTTTCTGTCTTAAAACCAATTTTTTTCTACTTTCACTCACTCCCAATTCAAATTCTGTCCTCTTTACTGGTGCGTACTCTACAAGAATTCCTACAGTGTTGGAAAACGATGTGTGCTCTAACGTTAATGTTTCAAGCCAGCTTGAAATGGCTGGTAACCGCCATTTACCAATTCAAAGCAAGGATCCAACTGTGTATTGGCCCACTGAACTACTTTGCCATTATATTTCTGGATCAAAGTTCACCATTTTTCTAACCCCAAAGGGTCCCGTTTTCCTTCGTCGGCCATCAACATAAATACATAGATCAATTTCAGCTATGTTTCAACAGGGAATAACAGGACTTCGTGCAAACAACGACGATACTCATCGTTGTAATGCCATTTAAGTTTATTTTGTGGACTATCTAGCCAAAAACCCTGAAAAATTAACTAAAAGATAACCGTCCTATTTTGCAGACATTAACAGTAAGCCGAGAGGATTTAATCCATGGTTCACATTGGTATTTCTGATATGATTTGTCTACCAGCAATGTGGATGAACTTCCAAAATCAGGCTCGAATTTCTTTATTATTTTCCTCGTAAAGTAAAAGTTGTTTGTGAGACCAGGAAAAAGCTCTGTTTAGAAGAATGTGTTGCGATTCTTCTGTCCTTTCAGTGAATGGCACTATCTATTATGTAGGCTTACCATTTTGTAAATTCTAAATTGAAGGCTTTGGCCAGTAATATTTGTTCTTATCCCGAAGTCAAAGGTGATACCGTGGAGTTCGCCAGGTGGTAACAAATGTGTATATAGTGCACACTTTCATAATCCAAAGTGGATCCCATGTTCTGCCTTGTATGCGCCATGCAGAGGAATTTATTCCAATGCACCTGAGTCTTTTCAGAATCAATCCTGGAATATGCTGGTCACTCATTCTTATCTTTTTTTAGAAGCATGCTTTATAATGTTGCATTTTTCAGAATCAATCTTGAATTTCTTGCAGAAAACATTCTTTTGTGAAGGAGTGCCCCATGCTTTGAATATTGGTCTTTTAGGTCTACTTTACTACATAAATTGCTACAAATAAGTTCACAAAATATTGTCCTTTGATTAATGACCCCGCCAACTCACATTTAAGTGGATCAGGCAAGAAATTTGCTGGAAAGTTGCAAATTTTCCTGGAGCCTGTCGAAATATTCAGGATATAAATAAGATGCGGAAAACTTCCTTCTTCAAAACGGAGTGCGTAAGAAAGGACACATAATATGATGTGCTGTACACAAAACCTTGATGTTCCACCACATATTTTTCAAAAATATTGGCTTTTGATTAATGTTTTGGTTAATTCGGGTAACCTTCCTCAAGACAAGTCTCAGGTTGAATGCGAAAATCCGGTATTGTAAATTTCGGCTGTATTTATGTTTTTCTTCAATTCAGCAACATCTGACTGTTATTACTGCGAATTTATTATGAACTCACTTGCTTCTCTGCGTTACTACATGCACATTTGCATCCCGCTGAGCACATTTAAAATAAACTCTGTTATTCCGTGTCTCGTTTGTAGGGCTGTCTCTTGGTTTGAGTTTGAGATACTTTACATAGTTTCTGTGTACTGCATACTTCTAGTGTTAACCCGATATAATAAAACTGTTGTCAAAGTCAGTTTTATCAGTCTCCAATCTTTTAGTCTTGAGGCAATGGTTGTACATTTTTACGTTGGAAAAATTGAAAACTGTCCTGAAATATTTTGAATCGAGCGCACTTTGCGAAAAAATGGACTGAAGCAGATAACTGCACTTTCTGACTATTATCTTAACGGATTCACATTGGCTGATCAAGGGTTTGACCTTTCTGGGACCCTTTTGCTCTGCCATACAATTCGGAAAGAATAAATCTAAATCTTTGATGTGAGAAGAAAACCCGCCTGTTCGAGAAAATTTTCGCATTTAAAGTATGGCATTTTTATTAAAATTATATGATCAACTTAAGGTAAATTTACGCGAAAGACTATTTGCCGTAATGAACCGCTCACAATTGCAAAGGTACCTACCTGTCTTCCACTGATACACCTTGCAGTTGGTAATGTGTGCTTATGAGCAGTATCAGAATGTGTGTACTGCCGTTATCAATAAAGTGCAAGCGCTGCCGAAAGTCAGAAATCCTCTTCCAATTGGTTCATGCCGGATAAAACAACTGTATGCATTATTATACACAACAAATCCGCCACCAAATCCTATTGCAAGTTTCAACACTGAGGTCGTGAGATTTAAGCCTTTTTGTTGACCACTGACAGGATTCCACATTTTCTTCCCCTGTAACTGGATCTAATGTATCATTTATCAGTTCTTGCGGTATGAATCACACTCGAGTATCATTTTCTGTCCAAATCTCATCATTCGCGCCTTCAAAATCTCATACTTTATTGCCAAGTACCTTCGGCTCTATTTAAAATCCTTTTGCCAAACTTTCAGCTAACTTTTCTCTTACTTTAAAGAGCTATTGCATCATCTTTTGAGATAGGCAAGCCTTCAAAGAAAGCGGTGGTCAATCTGGCCCCTTCCGTAATAACTATCATCGCAAGTTCTTCAGCATGGCTACTCTTATCTTGATCCCACTAAAAAGGGATAAGAAAATCACTGAAACTGATGACGACCATCGTATCGACCTAAAAAATGCTTTTTAAATAGTCAAAACGATTAGTCTTTAGACTGAAAGATACGATTTGCTAGTTTTTTGGTTCTAAGTTCTTTTCAAAGCCTGATTTAAAAAGTAATTTTAAAAATCCCCCTTGTCGAACAATCCTGCGGACTGCCTATCATAAACTCACATTTTGGATTGCTTTAGACTGTTTTGTTGCCTTTTGATCCAAGTATTTCACAATATTTTTGTGGCACCACAAGTTCTCTGACTTTAGAATCAGAGGATACTTTGAAATCTTTGGATGTCTTAATTAAATAATTACAAAACTAACGTTTGCTTTTCTTAGTGTTTAACTTAGTGAACATACCGTTCATATCAACCCTGATCAGTGTGCAACTTTTATTTCTGTGTCCCCTTGTTTAAACTACTTAGTTGACCCACACAGCTCTCGTTTTAACCCAGAAAGATTTTTATCTTTATCTTATACCACTTCTCCAAAATCTCATGCAGAAACTGTCACCTGCGGCATCACTATGTTTCTTCAAACGATCAGTCAAAGCCAACTCTTTACTTGTTTAAATCACTCGGCAGATATTTTGAGGATCACCGTAAAATTAACAGTAACAATGTAGTATACTCCACCTCCTGTTAGCACTAAAGCTTTCCGTTAATTTTCAAAACATGCGCCATCAAAACACATTGAAGACTTTTCACCTCCCGGCACTGTAGCTGCTTGACAACAAGATGATCGACTGACATGGTCCTTTCACAACTGTTCATTTCTGCTGGAGGCTTACATCACCAAAACAAAACTTAGAGCACTGGATGTATTGAGGTTACAACTCATGTGCACAGATACTTGCTTGGTAACCATTCCACTATTGTGCCAGGTCATGATGCTTTGAAAACATTCATTTGCTACACTGCGCTCAAGCAAATTCATCAGCAGCTGCCGTTCGGTGATGGGGACTTGCGCCGTTCACGTATTTATACAACATCCAGCATCGAAAACACAATTAATTGATCATACTTGCTACGATCCTCGTTAGGCTTATTCAGAAAGGGCTTCCACTACCACCTATTGGCTCAAAAGTCAACTACCCGTTGGTCGATCGGGCCCACTTTGTTACGATAAGAAGCATCATCATCCAGTAACCGGTTGATTTTGCCATCTGTGACAAGCCGATAATAAGCTCAAGTTACTGGAGTTACACAAACTAGGTGAGGAAATTTCTGTCAGTTTCGACATTGCTGAGAGTCTGAAAGGTCACCTCCTTCAGGATTATTGGAAAGTTTGAATTATAGAAGCACGGATGTAGAGAAAATGACGTCGCCTGCTTGAATAACCTATAGCTGGCCAGAGTTTAATAATTACTTATGTCATTCTGTTAGGTTTCTTAGTGACTGTCAAGACAAAATTCACTCAAGACTATCAAAACCGATCCAGTGGCTGGTGTTTTCAGAGCCTCCATAATGATTGTGAGCCGAGTGTTATGGCTCATAGATAGACAAGCTATGTAGTTTGGTCGTTAGTGATTCAGACTTTCATAAGCTGGAAGTCTATTTTACTATTGCACCAACACAAAAGTTTACTACGGCTCTCCAAAAGACTTTCTGTTAAAAATGCATTCCATATGTAATCACCATTTACTACTGAAACCATTTCTTTGCCGTAGTGATTGCCTGCTGGCCGAGATGTATAAGTCACCTAGTAAGTCAGCTCAACCTTGGCACCAGCAATCTAACAAGGTAAGTAATGGCTTTGTATCCAACTTCAAATGTGCAGATATATCTGTTTCAGCCAGTACAATTAAGCAAATAAACTGAAAGTTTAACAATTTCCCATACCAGTGACTCAGTGAACCCGAGGAAACTACAAACAGAAGTTCGGTCAATAAATCGAAGAACCAGTCACTGAGAACATATTTCTAGAGTTTGGACCCTGCAAACGAGAGTAAGCTAAGATCGCCGGCAGATATCTTGATTAGGTAGGTGCTGAAACGACTTCAGCAGATCCTTTATTTAGATGATAGTTCCGCCGGCCTCAGATATTTGGACTAAACAAGTTTTAATAAACACATCCCAGAACCTATTTCTGACTGCGATATTTTTGATGCTTTTCAGTTTGTTCTATAGGGAAATCACTGCATCCCTTCCATCAGTAACGAAATAGCAAAGATGAATAGATGAATGGGAAAAGCAAAAGAACAGAAATCCCAGACTTCACTCAAGCTGTGAGGTATTGCTGAATAAAAATAGTTGTGAACTTGTACTTTTACTCGTATTTCAAATTGAATGTAAAACCTTATTTAGCTGAGTACAACCCAAATTAGACTCTGTAATTCCGTGCCCTAATTCAAGCCTAATTATCCAAATTTTTGGCTTTATTGTATTGAGCTCTTTCAGTGGTTTGCTGATAAACTACTTTGACCCAAAAAGCTATCAGCCGATGAATGTTGTAAATTGCTTCTTGAATTTTCTAAGAGGTTCAGTTTTTATGTGCTTTGTACGTAAATTAGATAATCAGCGCGACTTTTCACAGTGCTACGCACATTATCTCTGTCATTTTATCGTTTTTTGTATAATATAAGTGATGAAATAGAAACAAAATGCTCATTTTATCAATCAGAATGTGTTTTACCTCATTTTTCACCTATTTCATTGGTAATTCTTGAGTATAATAGTAAAATTCCGATTTATCACCACGACATTTAAAAAAGTCTGTTGTTCTGTTGCTTTGTGAATTTCAAAACTCAAACTTTTGAGGAAAAAATATCAAAGGTCAATTAAATATCTATTACTAGTTCTTAAATAAATAATTTTAGTGGCGAAACTTGTTCATGTAGCACGTCAACGTATATATTATTATTATTATTTATGTACGTATATAAGCGTATATGTTTATCTTAAAGTTTCATTGAGTGAACATCTATCTGAACATCGAACCACAGATTTTGAGGGGCAAACTCAAACTAGGCTATGAAGCACTTTTGAAGCTTACCGACTTGAAGTTTACTGCTAACAATTTTTTACTATTTATAACTACTTCAAAATCAAATTCAGTGACACCGAAAAAGGTTTCATTCCCACTTTCTGCAAAGTAAATTTCGTGGTTACAGTAGAAGCATTGCAACAATAACTCACGTAATAGCAAGAAATGTTTCCGGTAGAAATAAGCTCCTTCGTCTCTGTATTCAAGGGAAAATGCGGTGTGGTAGTTTGAATGAATTGTGGATATTTCCAGGTTGAAACTAATATAGTAACGTAAGACATCTGTTTCTGGATTATCATATTTTCGATTTCTGTCGACGACAAACCTATCGCTCCAGGCGATCAATTTTGATTGATGCTTTCCACCAGTGTCGTCTGGTATATTCGGATGGTCATTATCACGTCCATTCAATTTGAGTGGAGCATTCCACCGAAGCAGGCTTTTTGAATCAACATGTAACACTTGATAATGTTGATCACTTGGTTGAACATCCATTTGTTACTTGAGTGCTGAAGGTTTATTGCTCTGCTTAATTTTCTGATGCAGATAGTGTGATATCTTCGAGAACGAAAATCAGTTCCTTTTATTCCTAAGTTTCACCAGACAAAAATCACTTTGTTAACATGTAAGTTAACTACAGGGAAAAGCGCAATAATACATAAGCAGCTCGCGACATTTTACGCAACGTATGCTAGCAGGGTTGCTGTGAGCACAGTATGAGATTGTGAAAAATGTAAGGAGTTCCGAAAACAAATCCAATAGAACCAAGTGCGTACACATATTCGTCGTTAACTCCCACATCATTGTTGAACAGTTGTACTCAGGGTGATACTCAAAGGACTTGAACATCACTTGATGTTCAGAAGTATTTTTTTGTAGGTTACTACACACGGCAAAAAATAGGGAACATGTGTGCAAAAAAATATAAACAGTAGGGTTTATTCAGGAAAGACTGTTTGTGATCTTAACATCACAGATAGGTCACGTGTGAGTTCGTACACACTGTCTTAAGACAGTACCTGTCTTCTGATTGCCGTGGTATTCAATAACAATGAATCTATTTCATTTCACCGCAGGTAGAGTAATTCTTCCGTCGATAGTAAATCAGGTTTTCACGGAGTCGCGCCTAATTATAAAACATCCAATACAGCTTTGAACAACAACGTTTAACTCTGTTCTGAGTATCTCAGTAAGCTGGAGAATCCGTCGGACGAATAGGCTGAAACAAATTTCCAATTTTGTTTTGAAAACGAGCTACAGGTTTGTCATTTTTCACAGTAAAATTTCTCCACATTTACGTCGACGAAACGCCACAGCATCACAGCGATAAAATAGGATACTCCTCGAAAAGTCGCGATGAATGTTTCGCCTGAAGGTCAAACTAAATCAGGCTCAGGTTCAGGTTGATCCCATGACTGCATGGCAGATACCCCAGCTGTTCGTTTTCTTGCACGTGTGCCCATTCCTATGTAAATAGGAGCGAACAGTTCCTCGGGCCTCGATTCCTGTATCCACTCACATTTTGCGGTTCACAGTTAGTAACAGTAGACCACCACGTGGACCGGGCCATCAGTTAGGTTTAGGAGAAAGGTGGAGATGGCAAGTCAAGTGATGGAGCAGAATCGATAAGGCCTGAACTAGTGGTAGAGGGGTAGTGCTTGCGGACTTGGAGGGTGAAAGGAAAGAACTGGCTAGAGGTGGGGAATTACGAACGAAGAATTAGAAAAGAAAACAGACGACAAAGTGAGGACATGGAGTGTTTATATGGGGAGGCTTGAGAGGTCAGCGAAATTTAAACCTGATGGACACGGGGTTTACGGAGTATTACCATCCTAAGCTGTGCCATGTGGTCGATCGTTGTAGCCCACCATGGAGCGCACGGGTCCATACCGTGTCCAGTCGACGCTTGAATCCAAATACTGCGGCTACCTCGATCACTTCCTCTGGCTGTGTATTCCGGTCGTTAACCAAAAGTTTTATGAAGACCTGAGCCCGAAGTCTTGTCCTTTACCTGTTCTTTTCAGCATGAGGTTATGGCCTATCGACTAGTTGTTTCCTGTAATGATTCGACTGTCCGCACACGAAGTCCAGTGTACCGTAGTTTCATTTCCAGCACCAGGCCGATCGGGCAAAGCCGGGCCGCAACCTTTTCTTCGTGTAGATATAGCGGACTCTCGTTGTGATTGGTCATCATGTTATCTGTCACTAAGTACATGTTTGTTTTGTGCATACAAACTAGTGAGCGCCAACCAAAAGAGACGGAATACATTCTTGCCTTTCTTGTCTGGTCTTGTCATTCTTCCAGTGCGCGCAGTCCTTTTCCAGGTTATTTCATAACGTACTATCGGCCGTTTACTTACAATCCTTAAAGCCAGCTTCGAGGCATGGAGTTCCTGAACACTGGACACTTGAAATTGCGCGGTAATTCATCCTAAATCGAAGAATGGGCCGGAAGCTTTGAGCTCTGGTACGTTATTCGTAGAGGAGTTAAGCAAGACCGATCGGCTTTATTCCTCACAGCGAATGGCCGCGATCTGTATTCGTAGCTGAATAACTTGGCATACCCCGATGCACTCACAAAACTACCGTTCGAAAAACTGAAAGAACTTCTGTGAACCGTGATATGCTAGTCAACTTCCTGGCCTTTGAACTCGCAAAATTCAATTCACTAGTGAGGGAACAAACATGCCTTGTCGAGAATTCATTCCACAACCGAATCGGCAAGCTGCCCGCTGCATTTATGGGGACTGGCTTGAGGGAAGGCTTCGTGATCGACTGCCTGCCGAAATGAACAACATCAGGCTACAGCGGTGCTTACTTGAACAGAAGGGTTTGAACTTTCCAGAGGCCCGCAGAATTTGTGGGCAGTTCGATAACATGCTATTCACCTCCACATCCAAGACCACAGTTTCGCTTCAACAAGAGACTTCCGAGCCAACGCACCCTCACCGTAACCACCAAGCACACATCAACCACTCACGCCATTCCGGTGCTGCCGTATCTCAAAAACCGGTGAACAAATGCGTGTCACGCGAAGACCTCCATTTGCGTTCAAAGTGACAGCTCCGTTGAGACATATGCCATGCATATGGCAAAGCTGACCTGATACAAGAGGTATGCGGTGGACCCAAAAGCAACATAGCAGAAATAACTGGGACGAGTAGAACCGAAGATACCTAACCCAGCGACACATTGAACACCACCGGTCAGAAAGACTTGTTCCTGTATCAACAGGTGCCATGTAAAGCGCGGATTTCAACAAGAGTTCCTTGTGCATACGGGAAGTTGTGAGTCCATCATTCCTGAAAATCAGCTGAAGGTGATTTCTCCCCGGACAACAACAAAACCCACCGATATACTCATTCAAGATGTACCCGGCCACCACCTCACGCTGTTGGGTGAAACGACCCTCCTCTTCCACCAGCGATAATTAAAAAGTGATTTATGCGCACACGACTTCCTAGCGGTCCTCAGTTGTCCCTCACCTCTCTCGACTCCTGTGTAACTCAGCGAGCATCGATGCTGAACTTAAACAACATTTGCTGTCTTAGCTGCTAAATCATCGGCCGAATTCCTTTTTCGTATAATTGCTGTCAGTGTAGCTATGTACTGCTGAATATTCATCCACAAGTGTGCTTAAAGCAGATCCTTGACTTGACTTGGAACAATCCAAGCAACAGACGTACGCTCCAGTCCACTTCCTGACTTCAGTTGATAGTCCGTCTACCCTGGGATGGAGTGCAATAAAAGCCATGAACCACTAACTTTCATTTCGCATGGTGTCAGCTACTCCCTTTGACCCTGTAGTTCTCCAACAACTGGGGATACTTGCTCCAGCTATCTTGGCGCACTGGCGGTGGAGCCGGTACATCTGGAAGTTGATGGTTGCTAAGAGTTAGTCAAACGAAGATTGCTGCAGTACGGTGAAAGAGGTATTGTGGTAATCCAGCAGCTGTCACACGTAACAAGGCCAGGCACAGTTTCGCAGCCACTTACGCGGATGAGCCCCAACCAGCCAGGATTGCTGCGGACAAGGTCCATAAAAGCTGCCTGTGATTGGTCACCTTCAAGCCTACGAAAGACCTTTTCTGACCAAACAATTTTATACCAGCCCGTTCTGCGGCACAACCAACATGCTATTTCGCAGACTTGGTCTTCTTGCTACTTTCATTCGCGTAGTTCTGGGCGTGGGCAATTCCGGTACGTCCTGTCAGTTCAGTAGATTACGAATATATAGGTGTTCTGGGAGCATTGCTGAAAATGATCAGAAGGGTGTGTTCTTCCAAGTCTGTTCGTCTTGTTGGGCGATTCCCATAGTGGTGGCAATGGAAAGCGATGGAAAAAAGCCAAGTACTTTTGGGGACTACAGACTCTTGTTAAGTCCACGATTTTGAGGATATGCGGCGACTAATATGGAACCAGAAGACTTTATAAAATCCGTGCTTGGCAGTACTTTTTTGAAGATTGATCCAGCTGGCTCCTACCTGCAAATTCCACTGCGCCCTGAGTCGGGGCCACTTACAACTGTCAGCACCCCTTGGGGCAAGTTTCAGTGCAAGTTTCTACCCTTCTGAGTGCGCGTATCATCCGTAGTTTTCCGGACTACTATCGATCAAGTGATTGAAGGTTTGACCGGAATAATAGTATATCAGAATAATGCAATGGCCTTCTGAGCAGCAAAAATGGAACATGATCATCGCTTGAAGCAGACCCTAGAATGGATGGCGGCCAATAATGATCCGATAAAGCCTCCAAACTGCAAGTTGAGTGCCCGGGAGCTCAGCTTCTTTGGGTTGGCTTTTAACTCCGATGGATACCAGCCAGACCCGGATCGTTTCAAACCTATTGCCGAAATGGAGTCACCATAGGATCAGGCACACTTGAGGTCGACTATTGGTTGTCTGCGTTACTATTCAGGTTTAGTATGGAACTTTTGTGCGAAGACAAAGCCGATGTTTCTCGCGCCGTCATCCAGTGTGTGGCAGTGAATGGACCAGTGCGAGAGAGTACCTCGAGATCTCATCACCAGTACTGTTGAAAGTCCAACCCTAGCCTCATTTTCACCATCCACACAATTAGTGCTACTCACGGATGCATTTGAGGTTGGAGTTGGTGCAGTGTCCGAAAAGGTGGGTGCCCGATCTGATTTCGGAATGCCGCTGGGAGCAGACACTCAAAGAAGCATTTGCATTATTCTGGGCAGCACGAACTTTTCATAAGTGCATGTTTGGGTTAAAATTCACAGTTATCATGCACCACTAAGTGCCTCGGTATTATTCGACCCGAATAAGTTCTTTGCCGAGTCCACAGCCGCCATCATGCAAAGATGGAGCGTTGCCATTGACGCATATAATTGCGATACTGTACATCAGCCTGGTAAATCAATTCCAAATGCTGATTTTCTAACAGGATTCTCGCGATTCACCCCAGCTGAACAGTGCTTCTTCATGTCATCTGTCACTCCAGGGTAGAGAGGAGAGTAAAGCAAATACACTAAACGCCATCACTCGTCAGTAATTCCTGACATCAAGAAAGGCTTGCAACCTGAGCTGAGAAGAATGTATGCATAGCCTTCCGTGAATCGGGAGGAACTGTGCGTGCAACCTGACGGAGTGCTATATTGTGGCAATTGGATGGTCATGCCTCCCGCATCGTTGTGATGGGAATGAATTGCAACAACGCGGTGGTCCCAGTACCTATGGGACACCTGGGTCTTGATTGCTTTCATACGGACTAGCCCATTAGAAATGTCGAGTATGATACCAACCACCTGTCTTGCGTACATGAATGAAGTTTACCCCCAGCGCTCCTGCCTTGACAGTTTGTCATTTCCCGAAGTATCTGCTGAAAACGTTTTTCAGGTATTATTGCCCTATATATATCGGCACAAGAATGTATCAAAGAATGAAATGATTCCCCAAGAAGCCTGAGGTCGCTGAACTGGGAATGCTCATAGAATGGCGAATAGGTGAACTGGTTTGTGTTTTTTTCCGGCACTCTTTGGCCGCTTGTGCAGTTCAAGAATGCTAAGTAAAACGTAACCCTGCGCACAAGAGAGTAGAAGTCTTATTCAACACATTAACTTGGTACTGATGGAATATGTACAGGGTAAAATTACAACAGCTGTATAAGCGTGTTATTTTTTAATACGCTGGTAATTCAATAACGTCAAGCATAGAAACACTTCAACTATCAGGAAGGATTCCGATCTTCTTCAGACCGGTATTTTACATTTACGAACTACATTTGCAAAGGAACCTGAATTCTTCATGATTTTGCAAATAACTATTAACTATAACAGATGGAGATACACGTATATAGGCCGAAATTCGAAGTTTCCTTCACAAATAGACAAGGACGGTCATGGACTCCGTAAATAAGTTAGTTAATGTAGTTTTGTACTTGAGTCTCATATACAATATGGTATTGGGTAGTAGCCATGTATTTCTATTGTGAAATTCCGTTTATACTGACCTGTTACGGTCAGCACTTCCTGGAACTGCCATGACCTGGGAGATCAGTGCATAATGTCACGAAAAATTATTTTGATTCATCACCATCACTATAGACGAGTAAATGTTGGGGATCTTAAAGGAGCCCTGCAGCTTTCACCATTCCGCGTGACATACTAATTTTGGGAACAACTATGTACTATTCTTCCCGTTGCGTTGAAGCTAAATATGTAGTAAAAAGTGGGTGTGCTTTATTTTACCCTGAATAAAATGAACAATTACCAATTAAAAGTGTATTTTTAGTGTTGGGAGAATATGGAGGCAATGTCACCAATAAACTCTCGCGTACTCACTGTCTCCAGCTTGGAATTCTGTTGCTTACACAGGACCACTAACATAATGCTTCAAACAGTGTGTCTGCATACTTACACCACGATAAAAATAGGAGAAACAGACCATTGGGTGCCAATAATCAGTACCCCAATGTGTCCCAATTGCAGATATATAAAGCGCCAGAGTGACGAACAGTGGGAAATCATACATCTTTTTCTAAGTAATACGTTAATAAGAGCACATTTGTTACCCCGAAACAAGTGTTATAAACAAGGATCAAGGAAATTACTGATAAATGATTTGTCTGGACATTTAGTTGAATGGGCTTTAGGTCGCAAGACACTTAGGTGATCGAAGTGAACTATACTCACTTAAGTCTGTCATATGTTACGCCCCCAGAGAGCGAGTAAGCATAGTCTGTTTCTCTGACTATTCGCGGTATTTGGAGTTATCTCGGCTAATCCAGAATTATGGAGGCACACGTTGATCACAAATCGGTAAGCGAAAAGGCTTGCGCTATGCTGTTATGCAACGGCATCACAGTCAACTTATTCGGACCGTTATGACCTCATTGCAGCTTTATACCAGAATTCCCGAAGTCGGAGGCTAGAAAACAAGGTCAGCCGAAATATAATTGCTATCTACTACGGCAGAGCTTGGTGGACCTGGAATTCGAGCCTTCTTTTTTTGAGGTAGTAGACACTTGATCCACTTGAGTACCCAACATGTGCACAAAAGACTCACCCTGCCGATTGTGTGCGGCAGACAAAAGTGAATCATTAATGGCCTTGTCTTACCCAACCGGGCTCAATTTCTGAGAGGCTGAGGCTGGTTTGCGCAATACTGAGAACATAACACAGACTGTGACAATTTGGAAGTATCATATTTCCAGGTTGAAAACCAATGAAAAAGATTTGGGATTGGGTTTGTGCTATTTTTTGAGAAGGTGACATTTGACCGACTCAAGTGAATAAAGCGTAATCCAATCATCCAAATATCTGACGACCATGGACCAAATGTTCGTCGACCAAATGTTCATCCGACCGAATGCCCGGTTACCAAGTGCCCAGCGACGAAACTCCTGGATCCGAAAAGGGAACCAGTAAAGCAAACTCCTCCGTATGCGAAAAACGCCACTCATTGGTCTACATAAATACCATGATTTTACCGCAGCTGGCTCCCACCTTTCTGTGTTGTAGGTGACCAGGATAAACTCACGTCGAGTCCAGTCAGCCATTGTATTGTATTATATTCGTATTTTATTTTATTGCAGTGAAGGCTTGAGCGATGTTTCCACGGCTTACCTGTAGGTAGCGATTTTCTGAAATAAGAAAACCTAAAGTTTATGTGGTAAAAATCGAGGAATTCGTCCAGCAAAGGGTTTATTAAGTTTTGAAAACAATCTTAGGCATTGGTAAACCTGAAATTCCACTGAGTGCTGGAGTCAAAAAATAGCGAAAAAGGGGAACTTTTCACCGTGGTGTGACGCAAGGCCAGCCAGTTTTCCGTGGAGGTGTGGTGGTGAAAACTCTTTGTCTGAGTCGCCAAGAACAGCCAAGACAGCATCTGGGGCAAACGCCCCGCCAGAGGCCGGAGACTGCCGGATGGGTACCATCTGGTCCACTCCCCTCATCCCTACCAGGCCGCTCGGAACCTCGAGAGTCTCAACCGCCGTGATGGCCTCCTCTGACGTATGGGTTGCAGCAGTAAAGGCAATTCGCGGGAGGCCTGAAGTCCCGCGGTCTTGTCTGTACACCTGCTGAAAGTGGTGCCATATTGGTTCCACTTCCTCGAGTTTGTTGGCGGCTGTTCGACCCTGGGGATCTTTTACGTTTTCAGCCGCTTCTGTTAGAGCCCCCTGGATGGCATTTAGTTTTGTCTCCCTTTCCGGTTTGTTTAGGCGGCCTTGGCTAGACACAACCCTTAATTCCTCCGTCATTCGTTCTCGATCTTTCCCGACTGAGCTCCCTCTGTTAAATACTGCAGGTAATGTCTGTGATCGCCGCTGCCTTGATATCTTGTCCAGGCAGATATCCCCTCTGAATTGCCTTCCGGACCCGGCTGGCCCACCACGGCTGGGCACCCCTCCGGCAAACCATCCTAATGGGAACTTCCTTGTCATTCGGGTCCAGTGCTTCAGTTTAGACTGCCTAGGACAAGTATTGTTCGCGGTCGGCTGCGATCCATTATTCCTTCGACGATAAGCACACAAGTTATGCACACACCACTGCACGGTGTATTTCCCCGAATCCCCGCTGAAACCAGTGAGAAAATTAAAAGGCTCCCCCCTAATCTGCTGCGACAGACAACGTCTTGTCGGCCTTCCTCGAGTATTTATGGACTACTATCCATGGCAATAATTATTGATAGGCCAAACATCCAGCTTGCTTACGGACATGCAGAATACTATTTGAAGCATGGCACGAACAGACTATCATGCCTTGTCCTTCTACCGACCGAAGCCCAAAAATACCAACCCTCCACCTCGGAAAACAGACTTTTTAAACTTTTCCGGGGGCGAAAGACTGCATCGCATCGCCCCACAGTTTTGTTGACAAAGCCGTAAAGACCACTAACCCTACAGAACAAGTGCTGTCAACGGCTATTGGTTGGATTTCCACGATCGGAGACTCCTTCTCCAAGCTTGCTCCTCTCTCGTGAACTGGCAAGCCTGACGGCCTATAAGAACCCCATAACCTTCTGGCTGCTGGGCAGTACTTTAACCCCGTCGCTCAGGAGTTAGGAACGAGAATCCAGAACTGCTATAATGCTGTAACTTTCAACCTCTCTGGTAAAATTCCGTCTTTGAACCAGTCAAGAGCATCCCTCTTGGTGCTTGTGGCATGGCCCATATCCCATGTCAAATAGCGAGGTTCCTTGGGGCTACGCGGCGCAACATTACCCCAATCCTAATTCGGTTCCCTGCTGACCTCTGCGCCATGTGATTTGAGGGCATGCAAAGCAATTTATCTTGGGCATTCCGTTTAAGGGTACTGGGATTTCGGCTGACAAAACTCCTGTTCAGCGAAGAAATGGGCTCATTGGTCGAGATACGTGGCCAAGTAAAGCAGGGATGGAACAAAAACGCTCGAGAGTTTCGATGGTACTGAGATAAGGTCGCAAAAGAGAATATACTGATAGAGAAATTTTCGAAAACGCACTGACGGAAAACTGGAAAAATCATTGGTGATGACGGATGCGCACTTGAACCAATAGCTCGAAAGATACGGGAAATAGCAGAAACATAATACCCAAGGAGCAGTGAGGTGTCCTCAGGAGCGGGCAGTTGCGTGAGTTAAACAGAGTCCGATTTGCCACAGAATCAGTGCTTACGATTCATTAACAGTCTGTGGCAAACGCACTCACAAAGGGGTGTATATCGGTGCCCAAACCCGAAAAAGTTTTGGAGCAGTGAAGAAAGTTAACAGACGAGTGAACTACGGTTCAATTAAGGGGTTTCTGGGTTAATTAGTAAACAAAAGCTGATAACAAAGTAGACGGAGAAGTTGATATACGGTGATCTTAGGAGGCCATATGGAGATGATGCGTAAGCTGTACTGCCAAGACGTGCAGACGATGGCGTAACAGGATATGCTGATAAGAGTCTGACATGGACACTTGGGAAACAACCGGACGGTCACTAACCTGGCATATACAAAGTTCATTTCCAGCAAAAGATCAGAGAAATAGCCTTCAAAGTGGTATTCGTTGTAGATGCTCAGTCGTGGAGGGTTGATGAAAAAAGTGCTGTGGTTGAAAGGTGAGTGAAATGGTATTGGACTATTGGTTTATCTGAGGCGACTCCGAGACTGGCATCGGAGGAATACGGATTCAAAACAAAGTGGGCATGATGGCTTAATATGTATTGGATATCTGACGGAGTCAACCAGAAGTAATACATTACTGAAGCCGTCGAAATGCTCAGACGGTTGTGTGACTGGGTATGTTGAGGGGAGTCCAATCTGAGACATTGGGGAGACAAGCAGATTATCGGCAGCGCAGATAATGGGTAGTTTATTTCCAGTTGTATCCGTGTGAAGATTGCTCCATAGGTGAAAATTAGGGGGAAGATTCCGTGTGCGTGTGAGTTTGGCGGAACAATCAGAGTTGTTTCATGATCTTAGCTCAATGGATTTTGGAGCAGGCCTCTGCGCACGGTAGTTTGGTAGAACAGTGACAGAGGTCCATAGATGATTGACCTGCGGCACAATTATGGATTTCTTCGAGTTCATTGGTAAATATCGGGAGAATATCCGAATTTGGTAACAACTTGGCTGTCGGATTTAGAAAGATAGTTAACTGATAGATTTGTATAAAGGTAGTTCATACGTAATGTTGTCAGAATGTGCTGGTGATCGTATAGCTAGTTACACCGTGGAAAGTCTGGCATGGGGGGCTGACGGAGCAATCGAGTGAATCACTTCCTGAACTGTGGATACTTCACTACCAAAGCTTATGCCAGGAAATGCAAATAACTGAATGACCAAAGATGTAGGAAAGTGATACAATGGAGCAGAGAGCTGGTGTTACGCAGATGGAGCACCGGAGGCAGAATTACCTCATGAGTTGTGATGTTGTTGGTGGGTGAGAAACTATACTTGAACGATGATCTGTTAAGATGAATGGAGCGTTGGCTCACAAGTTGCCCACTGGTGATTGGCCCCGTCAAGTTTTTATCGGGAATCATGATGTTCATTATGAAGATATCGAAGCGATGAGACCCCTTCATGTCTTGGGGTAAAGAAACTGATAGTTGGACCGGGCAGAATGAGGATAATCGCGACATCAGTTTAGATAGATAGAGGGCAAGCCGCTTGAGATAAATGGCAGTGGTAGCGAATAGTAGGTACATTTCTGAGCCGATCGGAAATGTATGCACATATCGATTCGGAAATTGACCGGGTGTATGGTAGACGTCTTTCGTGAATGTCGGAGTAGTCAACAGGTGGCAGCAATACGATACAGGGGAAGCTGGTTTTGGATTTGCAACTGATGCTAGCGGGTAGGGCAGGCTATGCGCTGGACACCCAACCTGAAAACCACTTCTGGCGACAGGAGGTGCCATCCGCTAGCCCGGACGCTCCCGAAAGTCGTCGCGATCGACCTGCGCGCTCGATCTACTCCAACGAAGGCGATGGATCTGACAGCCCCCAGCACCTTTGGGATTGATGTATGTTTTTTTGGTGAGGCCCAGGTACCAGGAAGTACACGATCAGGAGACCAGGCATCAAGGGGATCCCAGAAGGTAACCAAGGAAGCATCGCTCGGGTAGAGTGCGAATAGCCGGCAGACAGGAGGGAGCATCGGCCAGGTTAGTGACCGGTGTGATTCGCGGAGCATCAGAAGTCGTTGATAGAAGAATACACACGAATGAAGGTCTGAAGATAGAGAAAAAGTGGAGTAATTCAGCTTAGAATGCTCCCAGCTGAGGATTAATAGGAATCGATACTAAAACGGAACATTATTAGACATTGACTCCCTGGGACTGGTGTTTTTTATTTTAGAGGGCAGACAGACTAAGGACTCTTGAACAGTTCTATCTGGCGTAGAGTGCCGGTGTTTGCACGATTCAAAGGTCTAGACCTTTCTCACAGGCTTGGTTATCTGGTGCTTTAATACTGAGGAGCATGAGGGTTTGGGTAACCTTGAGGAACTTGTCCAACGCACTTCTAAGCCCATGGCTGGAAATAGATCTGCTCACCTCTAACGGTAACGTATTTCGTAAGTTAGAGTGCAGTGTGATGAAGTGTGAATGTAAGTCAGTTTTTGTTGTGGGGAATGAAGGGACAAGAATTCTGAAACGTGGTGGATAGCCGGGAACAGGTGCAAAAAGCAATATGTTAGAAGCATATGACCGGTTGTGAAGATTATTATACTGAAAGATAAGGTTCGGTTTCATAAGGCGAAACCATAAACGGTCCAGTTTAATAAAACGATCAGCGTTCTTTATAAGTGAGGGGTGAGCTCTATCCAACCAGCCCCCTAGTAAAACCAAGTTGGACAGATTCGATGCCAATTCTGTCTTATTTGCGCATACTGAAAAAGGTCATCGGGCAGTATTCTGGAAGAGGCCTAGCGTGAGATTTATAGAGGAAGATAATGCAGTCTCGTAGTCGGAAGGAGCAAAATATTAGACCTAAGCACCTTATGGCCTTCGTGCCTTGAAGAACCGGATGTTCGGAGATAATAAACGTGCGGGAACAGCGTAAGCCGAGGTCCCGAACAACTTGTTTGCTAGCAACGGATGAACCACAACTGGCTAAGGACCCTGGGGGTAGGTTGCATTTGTATGTAAGCGCCTCATTTTTTTCAGTAGGAAAATTCATCTGCCGAGTTGAGCACGTTCTATCGAGTGCAGATATGTCTTCCGAGATGTTCGAGGCAGATGCGGCAGGAAAATTAGGCTTGAATGAGTAGACGGTCTTAATACATTCAGCAGAAGGAATTGAGGTGTCACGACTCACTGAGAGAAATATGTCGTTTATATAAATGGCGAGCAACAGAGAGCGAGGGACGCTACCCTGCATAGCACCGCTTGTAACTGGTTTAGCCTTGGAGCAATGTTTATTTATCAGGAGAACCTGAGATCGGTTAGACAGGTTAAAGTTGATCCAAGATAGTAAGTGGTCAGTAATGCCAAAGGATCGGACTTTGATCAGAAGGTGATGGTGTTGCGCGCAGTTAAATGCCTTTGACTTGTCTGAGTGAAGTATTATAGGAGTCATTTCATTGTCTGACGCATCATAAGTGAGATTCTAGAAAGCAAGTCAGCAGGTTGTACAAGATCCCGGCCGTAGGAAACCGTCTTGTTGAGGATTAATGACGTCCAGCTAAGAGAGGTGCTCCACGATGCCTTCTTTGACGAATTTTTCCGTTAACCGAGAGAGAATGGGTACACGGTTGATGAAACGGTGGTTTGTTGTCACATGCAATGGGCCTTTCCTGTAGTGTGGGATTATGGCTGAGCAATCCCAGTCTGTCGGCACCAGGCTCCAGTTCATTGATAGGGTAAATAGATTGAATAGTAAGTAAGGTAAGTCGGGCCCGCACTCAACCATCGCAGTGGGCGGTAAGCCGTCAGATTCTGGGTAAGATAATGGCTTGAAAATGGCCAATATTCGGAGGATAGTTGAAGCTCCAAGTTCCACCTTGGCATGAGTTTGGGCGGTAAATAGAGAAAGCGGAGAAGGTTCAGCGTTGGTAACAGAGGCCATAGTTAAGGTGGGGAATGAGTTCAAAGCCTCGATAATGGTTAGAGGAGTGGAGACCGATACATTGACTGTCGTACCTACGTACAGGATATCACTTCAATTATCAAAGGTTCTGGCCTTATACCCTAATAACGGTCAAAGAGGTCTATTCGGTTGTCACAGAGCCTTCAGTTCCTGGTCAAGCAGTGCAGTTTCTTCAGTCCTTTGAATGGTAGAATTGATGGGAATAAGTTGAGCAAGAACTGCAAAGTCTTGTGTAGTTTCATAAATATTTTGAAGTTTTGCATACGTCGTTGGTAGAGGGGTGACATAGAATTTTCTGTTATTCATTGCTGGGGAAGGCTGCTAATATTCTCATAACATCTGGAGAACTGTGCTTAGAAAATATTGGTAGGGTGTTGTGAATCACTGGACAGAAAACCCACTCTAATCGGCTTGTCAGACGGTCGTGGGTAGAACCTTCCAGCAGGAAGAGAAGACGGCTTGATGCAGTGGGATTCCGGAGTAGGCTGTGGAGGAAGGGGAATGCAGCAGTCAACCTTATTGAGATCGATACCGGGAAAACCTCGGGAGATTGGAACAACTATTTGAGAAATGCCATGGGTGAAAATGAGATTTAAAATGCAGTTTTTCGTTGTGGGAGAGCGGATATATTGAACCTATCCTTTTACGGCAATGCTTAGTACTAGTGGCAAAAGGCTAGCAGGTGCAGATAAAGATGGCCAAACTATCTCGGGTGGGTTCAATTCACCAAAGGAAACTCCTGCACTTGAAGGCAGCAAGGATAGGTGTACAAATGCATGAGTTAGTCGAGGGAATCCAAAGAACTTTTCGCCCGGTGAAAGGTAAACGAATTCAACATGAAGCTGAGCTGTGAGTGTTGACAGTGGGTGGAGGTGAGTTGGGAATAGAGTCGAGCAGAGAGTAACGAAGTGTTGTTTCAATAAGGGGCTGCTAGACGAACACCAAACAACATCCACCGCGCTGGATTTTCCTGTTTACTCTGAAGACCTTATAGACTACAAGAGAAATCTGGTCTGTTGGAGTGTAGTCGGTTAACCAAGTTTCAGAAATAACGATCATATCATAACTAGATCTAGTGACCAGATATCCTAATTGCCGAATATTCTTCATGATGAATCGGCCAATGAAAAGAACCAGCTGGATATTGTTATCGATATTTAGTTTTGGGGACTTTGGTCGGTCAAGTAGGTTGTGTGGTGCGGAACAGTCTAGATTCGGGGTGTGACTAGAAGGCCCATAGGTGGATGGTAAATCAGCACTGAGAATTAAAGGGTTTGATCTGTAAGCTGTTTGGTAGTATGGTGCGCTATGGGAAAAAGAAGGGTTGGAGACGCTAATGTTTTGGGCTGTGCTAATGCGCTATGTAGATGAAGCCTTTAAGATGTGAGAAATAGTTAAAATGTCTCGGTTATTGGCATTTCTATTTGTCCAGAGAGAGTTAAAGATGCAGGACTCCTTGGCACTGTGGTTCTTCAACAGTTCAGGTTTGGGTGCAGATTTTCACACCAAGGCGGAGATGATGAATGGGCAGCCCGTAATGTTGACGCGGAATTTTCAAACCTGAGGCACAAAAGGTGGTGGAATGTGCTTAAGGAATAAAAATGGCCATCACTTGACGTATTACTATCATGGGAATTTGGAGGATTTGTCCATGGGAGAGGGGGCCTTGAGAGTGGGAGGGCATGCCATACATTGTCTGGGGTTGTTTTGGCTTTTGGTGGATTTGACAAAGGCTCCAATACGAAAGGGGTTTGTAGGCTTATAAGGGTTACAGGCTTGTTAGTCAGATTGAGCCCAGGCGAGGTCCCCGTAGCGTGGCTGCAGGGCCCGATACCCGCCCTAACTCCACGACTGGCCCTTGAATACAGAAGTTCAGGAAGCGGCGTGTTGACTTGGTAGCTGGCTTGAGGGAGAGGCGGTGGCTGTTAGTAGCGGCTATCGGGTTAGTTGGTTGCATGCCTGGTGAAAGGTGCCGACCGGGCTATGGTCGCCGTAGTTCCAGGTATATGCAGCTGCTGTATTGTCGTAGTCACATCATGAGGCCTCCAGGCGGTGGAAATGTTACTGGTAGGCCAGCTGTCTTGTGGCAAAAGGGGGGTGAAGAACTGCTGGGTTAAGTTGTGGAAGACCCTGAAAATATTGTATAGCGGGTCTGATGACGTTGGCTTTTGCTATCTATTCTACTGGAAGTAGTACGTAGAGAGGCAAGGTGCCGACATTTTCCTGGTGGTTGAGTCAGTGACATACGGTGAAGTGTTTAAGACTACGGTGCCGATATCTTGGTTAGATCTGCAGTGATTTTACGAGGGCAACCATATAGGACTATCCGTCGTCCTATCAGATGTTGGGCCACTGTTTCGGTCGTGACAATGGGGGTAGATCCATATCGTCAAAGTGGATTCGATCAAAGCGAGCATTGGGCGAAGCAACAGTACCGATAAGCGCAGCTGTATCTAAGCAATTTAGATCGTTTACAATGTGGACACTGTTTTGCCCATATACGAGCATCCTTACTCATGGACAGCCAGAAGTATCGCGCGGCTACTAGTCGGAGAATGGCTGTGACGCCTGGATGGGAAAGTCTGTGTAGGGTATCCAACACGAGATGCCGACATGTAGATGGTGCGACTGGTCGAGGTGGGCCAGTAGACATGCCGCAGAGTGTAGTCCCAGCACTGGTGGCCAGGGATAGGGACTGACACTGTAGCGACGATGAATGAACAGCTCCAGCACATAAGATACACTGTGCCTTTGCTGCGGCCAATGCAACGATGTCCAAAGCCGAAGATTTGATAGCGTTAAGAGGAATACGCGACAAGGCACTTGCAACGCAGTTCGACTCACCTTTAACGTGTCGTAGGTTGGTCGTGAACTGAGAAATGCGGTATAAATATCTGACTTCTGGTGAGGAGTAAGGGTCACTTTTAGCATGCAACCCACACGTGAGAGGCTTGTGGTCAGTATAGAGGAGTAGATGCCAACCCTCTACTGCTTAACAGAATTTATTGACGGCGTCATATGCAGCCAGCAGTTTGCAACTAAAAGCACTGCGTTTCGTTTCCGTGGGATTAAGGCGTCGAGAGTGAAGATCTCATGGTTGCAATCCCGAAAACAGACAGCTGCAGTACCGCTCCGATGGCAAAGTTGGATGTATCCACCGCTATGGTTAGCGTGGCTGACCGAACTGGTTGCATTAGGAGCTTGGCCTGAGCTAATGTTGCTTTAATCTTCAAGAAGGCTACTTGTGCAGCACCCATAAGCGACAGCTTAGGTGGATTTTCACGAAACAGCTCAGTTAATGAAAGCAAACGCTCAGAATCACGGGATATGAAACGATGATAAAAGGTAACTAACCTCAAAAATGCCCTAAGGTCCTTGATTGGGGGTGGTACGGCTTTCTCCAGAATAGCACACACTTTATCCTCACAAGGCTCAATAATCTCTTGTGCGTTCTTGTGACTGAGGAACAAAAGTTCCGGTTTGCCAAGCTCATATGTAACGGGATTGACTGCCATCCGATGTCCCGACAAAAGTTGAAATAGCAGCGTCAAATGTTGGAAATGTTCATCTGCGCTCGACGATGCGAATAAAAAGTCATTGATATAAGCGTGAGCGAATTCCAAGTCTCGTGTAATGCTATCGATAAATCAATGGTATGTCTGAGCAGCATTTTGTAAATCAAGAGGCATGCGTAGGAACTCAAACCAAAGAAAAGCATCGGTGACAGCTATGTTCTCAACAATTTCGGCGACAACTGAGATATGGCAATGGGCTCGTACCAAGTCGACATAATAGAACACAGTCGCACCGCGAAGTGGCGCCTGAGAGTCGCGTATGTGGGGAATGTGATAACTATCATAACGGATAACCGTGTTTTGTGCGCCGTGGGCCCCACATGGCCGTAAGCTAAGGCCATTCTTCTGAAAACCATGAGTAGAGGTAAGGCCCATTGACCGTGAGAAGGACGAACAATACCTTGAAAAAGTAAAATGTTAAACTCACGTTCAGGGAATGCGAGTTTGTCAGGTTCCAGTCGGCGAGGTCGTCTCGTGACTGGTGGTCCGTTAACAAAACCTTTGCGTACCACAGGGTCAGTCACTGTTTATCCCCTCGAGCGGTCCAGTCAAAATGGGGAATTTGATGAACGAAGACTGGAAGCCTCGAGGAATGTTAGAGAGGAAACCTATGATTCGTTGTTATGTTAATGCTGCTCTACTTGTAAATATGGTGTCCGATGAAGGATTGATAAGCTGAAGCCTACATGAACCAACAAGTAATTTATAATGCTGTAAAAATTCGATTCCCAGTATGCTTGGGGGAAAGTACGCAAGGATGAGTGTCCACAGATACCATCCTCGTGGTCCCAGGCTGACTGCAGGCTGTTAAGTGCCGCAGTTAGAGATGGAGAAACCGATCGCCTTGTACAGCCGAAGCAAGGAAGCTCGTGGCTTGTCTTTACCCACCGGCAAGACTGAAACTGGGCCCAAGTATCAACTAGAAGCCTAGCGCTTGTGTACGAATCATGCATGTAAAACTGAAGGCCAAACTTTGACTGATTACCGGCGAACACAGCCGCTTTCGTTTGCTAGCAAGTGCGTTCCTCTCCGCAAAGGTAGTGGCCGTCTGCAACTACGGGCTGATGGTCCAAAAACGCGGTGGAACCAGTAGAAACCACTGGTGGGATGGTCTGCTTTGAAAGATGCAGGCGGGGTGGGTTCATGGCGGACGTGGGCAGTGTAGGGTGTCCGTCACTGCCGTTGCTTACTTGTGCTACTGCAAGGGATGAGTGCCTTACGTCTGTTTTTGAAAGAGAGTCGACGCTAGATGGATCAAGTGCCGAGGCCTCTCCGGCGCTTCAGCCAGATCAACGCCCAGACGACTGAGTGGTGCCGATTGTTCTTAAACTCTCTCCGCACGGCCGACGAATGCTGATCCTCAGCAGGTACCCGCCCAGATTACTTATTCTTCCTGCCCTCCCTTCCCAGTTCTCCGTCCGCAAATATATACCATTCCACAACGTCTTATCGCTCCTGTCACTACTTAGGTCGCTATTTGGGCTATCACATTGTGATACAAACCCGGTACTGGCCTGTCAACTAACCGGTGTTTTCATTGACCTCGGTCTCCTGGTCCCTTCGCAACCACACGCATAGGCTGTCCTCGACGTGTAAAAAATAAAGCAATACTCTCTCTCGCTCATCAGAGGTGCAGGGCGCTGACGGATCCACCGCTCTGGCTGGCTCCCTTCAGGCTTGCAGGACTTTCGCAATGATGTGAGGGCGCAACTATGCTGGAGGATCTCACCTCTTGTCACCAGAAGTAGTTTTCGGATTGGATGTACACAGCAAGGTTAGTCCTATCCACTAGTGCCGTTTGCGGATTGCAAGTCTACTGTTTTTATGCTCTTCTGGCTGCTGCTACCACGTTATTCGTACTGTGCTCTTCTATTCTCATTGAATCTCCTAGAGCATGCTGTCGGTGCTACCACTACCATCCCGCTTTTTGCCCCCAGTAGATATTTCCTACCCAGATGACGAAATCATCTACGCATATCTCTTAAACTAACCACCACCATCATTTTCTGACGCCCTCTGATCGCCTTTGCCATCAGCCCATCTATTTTGGTAAATTCCCTCCTGAGTACACCCCATATAACTTGCACCTGGCTAGTCGCCCGTCTTGCTTCGGAGTCATATCCACTCCTCAAGACCTTGACTGCAGCTACTTTCGATATATTCACTCATGCGCACAGTTATTTTTCCCGTCATCCCTCTGGTCATAGACGACCATGGACGGCCCCTGTTGAAATATTTTTCTGCAACCCTTCCTCAGTCAGTGGCTTATTTGGTAACTGTCCGCAGCCCACATTAGTCCACTGCCCTCTTACAATGTTCCTGCATCACCCTACACTAGTCTTGCGTCACATCTGAACAGTATCTTTACCGTAGTCTCATAGTTCAGGTACATCCATCCTGCTATTTTTAACCCTCTGCCGATGTCCCATGATATCTTCCTGAATATTCATCGGTGGGCATAGAAGTACCCTCCACATTCTCCACTAGGTCATTTTCTGCCTGGTCCAAAACGAACCATTCGGGCCTCCAGAGCGAAAAGAAACACAAACCCGGATATGACGGCAGCTGCCAATCCATGTTCTGTATCACTGATCGATATATACAGCGGAGCCAAAAATAAAGTCAATGATTTGGAACAGAAGATAAACGATTTATATGATAAATGGCAATCGATTGAGTGTGTACTATCAAAGATTTCCCCACTGACAATCATTGCTGAACCAATAGATCAAGCTGACCCCAAAATCTTTTCCAAAGCCGGTCGTTATATAGATGCAATAGCCTCGGAAGCTCACAGGAGGATAAAAAACGCTAACAATGCTATAGTGTTAAACGTCCCGGACAAACTGTCAACACAGTCTGTTAAAGCCACAATACTGAATGCATGCAACATGGCTCATCACATGTGCCATTGCACTAGTCTACGGAAAAGGTCACCACGATACCCCTGCCCTTTGCCGTTTCAATTTTCTAACCAATTAACAGCCGCTGAGTTCATCAGCAACTGCCAAAAACTTGCCGCAGCTACATCATTTAAAAACATCAAAATACACACCGATAAATCTCTTCTACAAAGAGAGATGTTCCGCATGCAGAGAGGCAAACCAGCGCCTCCCACTGGCTCTGATCAAACGGGACCCGTAGATGCATCACCACATACTCCAATGAACAGGGCTTTAGCTAGAACACCTACTACGCCTGTGGCCCCTTCGGCATCCGTGGACCTCCGCCAGTCTAGTCCCCAGGATCTCACGCAAGTTTCGTGCAACTCAACCCAGAGTGCGGCACAGTCTTCTTCCGACAAGCTGAAAAGGCCATCACAAAACGTTCATGTAAAGCCCATCAGGCAAAGGTTAAATGTGGCGAAAACCCAGGGTAGCAAATCTGCAGTGAGAAATGCATCGGCATTGCCATCGGTGTACATGACGCCAGCAGAGACCATAGACTTAGACATATCGCCGCATGTGTCACCGACCCAACCACCAGGAAAACGTCGGCACCTTGCCTCCCCACCTACCACGTCCGCTAGAATAAATAGCAAAAATCGACCTCATCAAACCTATCATTCCACATTTTCAGGGTCTTCCACAAATCTACCCAGAAGTTCTCCATCCCAGTTTAGCCACAAGACAACTGATCTACCAGTGACACCATCTCTACAGCCTAGTACGTCCACCTGGAGGCCTCATAATATGACTGCGACAATACTTCCGCCGCCGCTGCATACACCTAGATCTATGATGACCAAGCTCGGTAAGCACTGCTCAACAGGCATGCAACCAACTAACCCCCCCAGCCACTATCAACAGCTGCCACCCCTCCCTCAAGTTAGCTACCAGGTCGTCACCCCACTTCACGATCCTCCCTATTCAGATGCCGGCTGTGGAGTTCAGGCGGGCATCGGGCCCTACAGCCACAACACAGTCGCCCCGCCTCAGCTCCCTCTGACTAACAAACCTATAAGCCCTATGAGCCTACAAGCTTCTTCCACGTTAGAGGCCCTATCGAATCCACTAACGCCAAACCGTCCTCAGATAATGTATGGCATGCCCCCATCATTCCTTAGACCCTCTCTTCAATGGACAAATCCTCTAAATCTCTATGATAATATCGCACCAAATAATGGCCATTGTTTCCTTAGGCACATTCCACCACCGTCTGTGCCCTACCTTTGACAATGCCGTGTGTTAAAGTTGCCGGCTGCCCATTCGCTAACCCTAGCTTCATGTGAAAATCTGTATTCCAAACCGGAGCTGTTAACGGACTACGCTGTTATGCAGTCTCGTATCTTCAACCCTCCTCGGACAAATGGAAATGTCGTTATATCAGACACTTCAGACATCCCGCAATTCTTAAGGGGTTTGTCTACATCGGATCCTAGCACCGCCCGACACCATAGCGTAACCAGCCCTCCGTCTTCCAACATCGCGCCATACTACGTAACAGCTCATAGACCAAACCTCCCAATTCACGGCGCTGATTTGCCACCTGCATATGGACATGCTAGTCAGACTAGGAATCTAGACTGTTCCGCACCACACAATCTACTTGACCAACCGAATTCCCCAAAACTAAATACCAATAACAGTATCTCTTTGGTTCTTTTTACTAGCCGATCCATAATAAACAAAATTCGGCACTTACGATATCTGGCCACTAGTTCTAATTATGATATAATCTTGATCACTGAAACTTGGTTAACCAATTACACTCCAACAGACCAGATTTCTCTTGTAGGCTACAGTGTCTTCAGAGTAAATAGGGAAACTCGACGCGGTGGGGGTTGTTTGGCATTTGTCAAGCAAACCTTTAATACAACGGCACTTCATCATCCTCTACTCGACTCTATTCCAGATTCACTTTGGCTAACTGTCCACATTCCTGGCTCTCAACTTCATGTTGGATGTGTTTACCGTCCACCAAGCGAAAATTTCTCCGGACTCTCATATCTAATTGATGTGTTTGAATACCTATCCTTACTGCCCTCAAGTATAAAAGTTATTGCTGGTGACTTTAACCTGCCCAAGATAGCTTGGCCTTCTTTATCTGCACCCGCAAACCTTTTACCATTTGTAACAAGTATTACTGTAGGAGGGTGGGTACAGCATATCCGCTCTCCTACGAGAAAAAACAGCACTTTAGATCTCATTTTCACCCATTGCGTCCCTCATATATTTGTCTCAATCTCCCGAAGTTTGCCCGGTAGCGATCACAATCTGGTTAACTGCCGCATTCCCACTCACCCACAGCCTAACCTGAAATCACACTGTATCAAACCCTCTCCTCTCCCTGACTGGAAGGTTCTCCCTGCTACCATTCGACAAGCTGATTGGAGTGAGTTTTTTCTCTCTCGTGACCCACAAAACGCCACTGATATTTTCTATGCACAGTTCTTCAGATGTCTTAATAGGATTACCCACCTCCCCCAGCAAAGGAATAATAGGAAATCCCATATCACTTCGCTGCAAACAAAGTATGCCAAGCTCCAAAAACTTCATGAAAATACACACGACTTTGCAATTCTTATTCAACTTTTTCGCCTCACTTCTACTATCCAAAAGCTTGAAGAAACTACACTACGTAACCAGGAAACAAAAGCTCTGCGACACCAAAATAGATCTCTTCGACTGTCATTATTGTACAGGACCAGAACCTCTCATAATCATGGAAATATCCCGCACACTGTTTCAATGGACAGTGTATCCGCCTCTACTCCCCTTTCTATTGCAGAGGCCTTCAACTCATTCCTCGCCTCAACTATGGCCCCTATTATTGATGTTGACCCACCGCCTCTTCCCCTAGTTACCGCTTCAACTCTGTCCACAGTGGAATTTGACGCCTCAATTATCTCCCAATTATTAACCACTTTCAAGCCATCATCTTACCCAGGACCTGACGGCTTACCGCCCACTGCAATAGTTAAATGCGGACCTGACTTACCTTACCTACTACTGAATATATTTACTCTATCAATGAACTCCAGTCTGGTGCCTGCAAACTGGAAATGCTCAGTCATAATCCCGCATCACAAGAAAGTTCCACTGCATGAGGTAACAAACTACCGTCCCATTAACCATACACCTGTCCTCTCTCGGCTAATGGAAAAAATCGTAAAAGAACACATCGTCAAGCACCTCTTTCAATTGTACGTTATTAATCCTCGACAACACGGCTTCCTTCAATCAAGATCTTGCTCAACCTGCCAGCTAGATTTTTTAAATCTCATCACTGAAATGGCAGACAGTGGAATGGCCCTTATAGTACTTTACTTGGATATGTCAAAGGCATTTGACCGCGTGCCACACCCACATCTTCTGGCCAAAATCCGATCATTTGGCATTACCGACCCTTTACTATCTTGATCAATTCTTACCTGTCTAATCGCTCTCAG
Source organism: Fasciola hepatica (assembly GCA_948099385.1). Classification (NCBI taxonomy): domain Eukaryota; kingdom Metazoa; phylum Platyhelminthes; class Trematoda; order Plagiorchiida; family Fasciolidae; genus Fasciola; species Fasciola hepatica. The sequence goes on from CANUEZ040000154.1 coordinate 77,122, forward strand.
GTTGTCTCGATAAACGGACACTGTTCCAAGCCTAAACCAGTTACAAGCGGTGTTATACAGGGTAGCGTCCTTGGCCCTCTGTTGTTCCTCATGTATATAAACGACATATTCCTCTCAGTGAGCCATGGCACCCCTTTCTTTTTGCTGATGACATTAAAATTGTATACTCATTCAAGCCTGAATGCATCGCCTCGGCTATCTTAAACATCTCTAAAGACATATCTGCACTCCATAGATGGTGTTCAACTTGGCAGATGAATTTTTCCGCTGACAAATGTGAGGTTCTTACATATAAATGCAAGCTACCTCCAGGATCCTTAACCGTTTGTGGTTCAACCATTGCTAACAAGCAAATAGTTCGGGGCCTTGGCTTGAACTATTCCTGCACATTTAATTTCTCGGAATATTCGGCCCTCCAAGTCGCTAAGGCCAGAAAGTGTCTAGGGCTAATATTTCGCTCCTTCCAACTTCGAGACTGCATTCTTTTCCTTTATAAATCCCATGCCAGGCCTTTATTAGAATACTACCCACTGATCTTTTCTAGTATGCGGAAATCAGACAGAATTGGTATCGAGTCAGTTCAACGTAGTTTTACCAACCGACTGATTGGATGGAGCTCAGTCCTCACTTATAAAGAACGCTGCTTATTTTTTAAACTAGACCCTTTATGGCTTCGCCGTATGAAACTGAACCTTATCATTTTGTATAACATCCTTCACAGTCGGACATATACTTCTAATCCACTGCACTTTGCGCCCGTTTCTAGCTATCCACTACGTTCAAGAATTCTTACCCTTTCAACCCCTATTACCAACACCAGCTTACGTTCATATTTCTTCATCATAGTGTACTCTAACTTATGGAATAAATTACCGTTAGAAATACGCAGTTCTGCTTCCAGCCATCGGTTTAGAAGTGCGTTGGATAAATTCCTCACGGTTACCCAAACCTTACAGCTCCTAAATGTAGACATGTCCGATGACCAAGCCTATGAGAAGGGTCTAGACTTTTGAATCGCGCAAACACCGGCGGTCTATGACAGATGAAATTAAATAACCATTCTTAGTTTTTCCGCCTTCTGCAATCGAAAAACTGGTCTCAGAGAGTCACTGTCTATCATTGTTGCCTCTTTGTATCGATTCTCATTTATCCTCAGCTGGGAGCATCCCAGACTGCGCTCCTCTACTTTTTCTCTATTTACAGACCTTTATTCGTGCGTACCTTTCTCTCGATGACTCTTAATACTCTGGAGACCACACCGGTCACTAACCCGGCCTACGCATCTACCTGACCGTTGGCTATTCATACGCTACCCGAATGATGCTTCCTTGGTTACGTTCCGGGATCCCCTGGTGCCTGGTCGCCTGATCGCGGACTTCCTGATGCCTACGGCCGTTTGGCCCCACCAAGAAAACCCATGTCAATCACAACGGTGCGAGGCGCGGTCAGAGCCACCGCTTTGGCCGGCGCACATCGGGCGTGCAGGCCAACTGCAATGATACGCGGGCGCAACTAGGCCGGCGGATCGCACCTCCTGTCACCAGAATTGGTTTCCAGGTTGGGTGTCCAGCGCACGGCCAGCCTCACCCACTAGTGCCAACTGCGGATTGAAAAACAACATCTCCTGCATATTACTGCTGCCACCGATTGCCTCCTCCAACGTTCCTGAACAAGGTTTACCATACCGGCATTTATATCCATCGACTTACCTTTTATTTGTCTGAGCTGATGCCATGTTTACCCTCATTCTATTATATCCAGTTACCGGATTCTGTACCCCAAAACATGAAACGGTTTCACTGTTCAGATCTTTATTATGAATATGACAATTCCTGGTATACTCTTGAAGAGACCATTCATCCAATTGGTAATTTGTATGTCGCAACTACATTTATCTAAACAAAACCATCATTTAAAGATTCGTCTCTCATCTGCCAACAATTCCACACAAAACGAAATGGTCCTCCTTCCAGCGCTTCATCGGCGTGATACCACCTCTATGTTCAGCGTATCCTTCCGTTGCACCTTTTCTCATTCAGCCATTTGTACTTCATGACAGTTGCATTGGCAATGAAGTATTCACAATCCAGGACAATAATAGTTCGACACTGCGAAAGCGATTTCTCCAAACCTTTGCTGGCAATGAACTATACGTATGCCAATTAACTGACCTTCCAGTTGTTTCCCAAATACCCCATGTCAGACTCTTACCAGAGCATCCCGTTAACCGATTCTTTACGTTTTGACAGTATCGTTTATGCACCACTCCCTTGAGACTTCATAAGATCATCGTATATCAACTGCTGTTGTCAAATTGTGTTCACCAATTAACCTGAAACGAACCCTTTATTCGAATCGTGTTTCACTCACCTGTCAACTTTCGTCACTCTGCTCCAGTGAAATTTCCAGGCTCGGGCAGCTACATCCACCTCTTTATGAGGGCGTTCTCCACAACCTCTTGATGAATAGCAAATACCAATTCCGTGGTTACACGGACTGTTTCATTTACGCATTCCCCCTCCTCGAAGGACACCACAAATCCTTAGGTATTATATTTCTGCTATTTTCCGGGTCATCTGGACTACTGGTTCAAGTGCATGTCCTTCATCACCCAAAATTCTCCAATTTTTCGTTGGCGCTTTTTCGAAAGTTTTTTTATCAGTTCACTCACCCTTGCGACTTTACATCGACGCTATCCAAAATACTGCGCATTTTTACTTCATCACCGCTTTACTTCATCACGTATCTCGACGGCGGAGCCTATCTCACTCAATTCGCAAATGTACGTCCACCCGACCTTCAAACTCAAATTTGCCGGGCAATCGTTCGTGCGACCACTAAAACCTGTACGCTTTTAGGCTGCATTTACCCAAGTGAATATCCAAGGAACCTTTTTGTGACCTCACCTGTATCATATGATCATGCAATCGAGCATGCTTCGGGTGTCCCCGAAATAAACCATTATTATTACTACCTTTGAATGTTGGTCAATTCTGCAGTGTCCATAATTGTGCATCCCAGATTGTTCCATCGCTAGTTACCATCTCAGGGTTGGAATATAACCACCCAACTACCATGAAGTGATTAACTATCCGGCCGATTGTCAGTTTTCCCTCGGCAACCTCCTCCATCACCACTGTGGCTATTTGCTGTCCATCTCCAGATGTGTCACCTGTCTGCCGTTCACCTCTGCCTGCAAAAAACTGCCAACCCTTATCATTTTCTTCCCCGGTTGGTGTACTTTATTCTGCATCCGCCGCTCTAAGCAAGTTCTACGCATTAGATTCTTTGGCACTTCATCTTATCTCTGTGGCGCCGTTGCAATTTCCGTCGGCAACTTGGCCACCGTAAGCCTTCCACTGTTCTCCAACGTACTCCGTCATCATCTTTGTTTGCCGCCGACTCTGTAATGACTGTAGCTTCGCCACTTCGATCAATCTATAACCACTTCTATGTTGACTCACCATGGTCCACTTGTTATAATGTGATCATTGCCGCTCAGCTTTTCTTTTAACAATCTTTTTTTCACTTCTGCAATAGTATCCTCCGTGTTCAGAAGTATCACCCGTCCGACACATTTCTAAATTTGTCTAATTATACCCAAAGAAGCCATTCTGCTCTGTTGACTGTTCTGCTTTGCCTCAGGTCTGCATGATGGTCTTAGTTCCGTTCTTTGCTCTAGATCAGTCTCAGGCAGCCATGCTGAGGGCTGCTGGCACATGGTCCCTCCACTGAAAACCCACTCCATCGAAATGTTCATTGACAGACGTATACTTACTCTTTATGTGCTCCAGAGGTTCCGCTTACACTATTACCCCCCTTTCGACTTCCCTAATCACCCTGACTATCTACCTGTGATTGATATATCACCATATTTCTGTATGCCTTTTGGCACTTCGTGTCTGTCCTATCACATGGTACTCCATTCAAGGATCGGAAGCTTCTCTTCGGGCATTCCTATTGACTCCCTTCCGGCACTCTTCGCCTCCGGATGTGTTGGTCATCTTCAACGTGGCCAAAGCCGTCGGCACTCTCCCATTTTAACTCCTACTGGCATTTAACCCCTATCTGGTATATTATCCTAAAGTCCCATTTAACTTTATTTCTGCTGCCCAATCCTTGTTCATTTTTGACTTTCATATGCATACTTCTCTCTAGCTTCGGCCCGTTTTAGGCCGTTTCCCTATCCCTCCTTTTGTCAGTCTTCTCTCTTTCAATAAAAAATGACTCAATCAAACTATCTTTTGATTGTTCAGTATCTCCCTGGTATCTTGTCCAGCCCCGATACCTTTCGTGCATATATCCTACTTTTTTGAGTGACCTTACTTGCCTCTACCAATCTTGATCATCTGACCTAGACTTTTGAATTTGTCGGGCTTTATCATAGTCCTTGTTGTTCCCGATCACTCAATCTGTATACTTATCTTTCGTTTATTCAAGTTAGCACCTCACTGACGCGCCGACTTATTGTAACTGTAACATTAGTTCACGCGCTTCAGAGTGTCACAAGATTTCGCGAAACACACCTATATCACTACTGTCGTTATTACTAAAAGAAAATGCGTAACGGCGGAGCACCCAAGACGGGCCCTAGTGGGCAGGTATGTCCGTCTGGTAAACTCGTTCTTTACTTATTGCCAGAGATGATTTTGTTCCACCAACGACCTGGGACTAACTTTAACGCTTGAACGATCCCCAGTTCTACCATATCCTCCGGTGGTTCAATTTGATAAATCACTGCCCATCGGCCAGAGGATTTATAGAAGACGTTCGAGAGCGGCTGGTGAACGTGTCTCCTATTGGGTCTAGCAGCGAAGTACCAACGATGTCCCCTCTATCGGACGAATAGAAAAGACGCGAGTCGGTTTACAGATACCAGGGGTGTTCTATATATCGTGGCACCGAAACAGTACCGATACGAGAGATACACCGAGCGGAAAACGAAACGAAACGCAACGGCTTTGCAGAAAGCGAACCGCGAGAGTGCACAGTTGACGAGCGACCGAAAGTGAAAGTGATTTAAAACGAGGTCGACGGAAACCTCGGAAAAGTCAGTCCAGTAAAAAGTACGCAACCGGAGAACACTATGAGGTCGATGTCAAACGTCATAAAAGATCGTGGAAAAAATAGATCCAAAATGGTGTCCAGAAAACAGTCATTTCCTCAAAACGATCGAGGTCACTACAGATTTAACCCTAGCTGTCAGCCTTGTTTGAAATTTCATCAGCTTCTTCTGGTGCCCTCGTTTTCAGGAACTTGTGGTCATCTGAAATAGGCTCCCCTGTCTCAACCCAGAAAGGCCTGTGCTGGAAGGGCAGGCATGGCGCCCCCGCATAAGCTTTTATTCGGAATGTGAATGAGCCAATGTGCGTATAAAAACAGTGCATGCACTAGCTTGTATCGGTAGGGTCGGCCGACCACAGGTAGATACGAGTATGAAGAAAACAAAATTAAACCACACTGCAGGGATGAGAAATAGCTCAAACTGGCACAAAGCTGGGGCCGAGATAGCTGTAACACACGTTTGAGCAATGAGTAGCCCAATTCACAACGGATCTCGAAATCAGAAGGCGATTATCCATGATATTCTACGATACTGGATTACTGAATGCACGATGACACCAAAAAGATACAAACCACAATGATGAGATCACAAGGACTCAACAACGAGAAACCGAACTGCAGCTTATGAGCAAGAAGCACGTGCGTCAAGCAGATCCTCAACGAAGATATGACGAAGTTGTGCTGTGGACGCGAACGAACAACAATTGTCCCATAAAAACGTAAAACAGTGCTTAAAGACACGTCAATAGTGTAGGCAAGTGAGCTATGCTAAGAAAAACATGGAGCTGCAACGGTTTTAGTTGGATTTTTCACGACCGGTCGTTACAATAGCCATGCACGGAGTTGAAATCAATACTCGGCCTGCGTTACTTCCCCCTCACATCATCGGCCAAATGAGTGAAAATTCTTCCAAGAAACGGACTTCCGGAGTTGATAATGGACAGGTCTGACGACCATGCTTTCAGGAGTTTTTTGTGAGCCAAGTTGTCAGTCATGTAGGAGGTACCCTATTCATCATAGTTATTAGAAGCGGCATCAGTGAAAACAGAAGTAAGAGCTTTTGCGGAAGGATTTGGAGCCAAGGATCCCCAGTCAGGGCCAGCTACTTTCAGGCGGTCAACGAAGTGACGTCTGGCCGATCCGCCGTATCAATGAAAAACAGCTATCGTTAAGGAAGCGGTAGGAAACGGGCCTGTATATGCCGGAAGGAACGGGGTTTAGGTGTTCATGAAGAAGAAAAATATGGCGGCTCGGAGTTAACCCTTTGGAAGTATAAATGGGACGAACGGGGACTGCATCTTGGGGACGAATGCGATGAAGTCGGGTATAACCTCAATTGCCGGAAAAACTTAACTTGTCCCTTACCTCAAGACAGTGTCCAGAAAACTATCCGTTTAATTGCATGGGACTGTCAAGCACAATATCCGCGAAACAAGACCAAAATATTTACTTACAACAATGCGCGTGGACAAGAAGGTTGACAGAATGGCGTCCTTCCACTTGACAGAAGGAGAGGGAGGGGCGAGAGAGGTTTATAGTTGTCTATAAATGCCCCTCACTAATCCGCCGAGTGACGAGTGATATGCGGTTTTACGGAAATGCAGAAATCCAACGGCACGCGTAAAACCACGGATCTGCTTGGACAGAAGGTGTTCACTTCTAACCGCGGTGATTGTGATGGAACGTAAAACAAATAAGTGCAGTGGCTTAAAAAGGTTTCGAAAATTGTTTCACCCGAGGTGTCATCTACGGGGACAGTGGTGAGTCGACCTGTGAACTGATATACACCTGTAAGGGGAGGACAGTACACGTCAATCCGAGGTGGGCAACCAACCATATATAGGTGGAAATTGAGAAATCGCGCAAAGCCTGTGGGTATTTGGGTGGGGGAGTAGAGTAAATGCCAGTGAAGCTCGTTCCGCTGAGAAAACGCCCATGTTATTGACCAGACACAAAAGTCTTCATTTACACCTTGCCAAAAGTAGAGATAGGAAACACGTTTATTGCCGGTGCGTATTCCACGATGGGATATAGATTGTAAGTGCATAGCAATCAAGCGACCGAGGGAAAATGAAACGATCAAGCAAGACTTTCTAGTGGATACATCGCAAACCATAGTACCATTTCCGTCAGATGGAATGAAGTTTCTCAACAACAAGGACAGTGGGCGGTAGATCCGTAGATCTTGGTCGTAATTATGAGTCGACGCTGTCCCGGATCGAGGGAATCCCGATGAGTTGGTTTATTGGCTGGTACCCGCGAGACAGGGGCGGCCAACCACAATATCACTTGATACCTGTTGATGACTCATTTTGATGGTATACTTGGAAATGGATCGAGATGTCTAGAATCTCTCGGCGAATATAGGTCTCTTCTTGAAGCCGAAGCTCAAGCCAACGGCTGATGATCGACGTACGCAATACAGCTTTTACCTTCTAAGTAGTGCTGATGGTGTTTTCATGGCTAGGTTGATTGCGGGTAATTCACTGCCGAATGGGCTGTAAAGAGTCCGTGGCGGTTTCATTTTTGAGATAAAGCTGACAGCGGATGCCTGACAGAAGCGACAGCTATTTGGCGGCGACGGCAATAATAGAGCAGTCCGCCCGCAGAACGAGTCACGTTGTCTTCACTGCCTAGATGCGCTTGCGTTAAGACTTTAAAAGAAGCTTAAATGGTTGCTTGGAAAACTGATTTGGCTTAGGATTAACCGAGAGCTTGTCCAGCCCTTTGCTAAAAATTTCACTTACCGGTTGCATAACTTCCAAACATTTTGGTACGGATCGTCAGAAATAGCCGCCAATACCCAAGAAACGATAGAAACTTGAACAATTTTGGCTCTGGATTGTGGTGGATGACATTTATCCAGTTCTGGAGCCGTTGGATGCCTTCAGTAGCAACATAATCGCCGAGGATTTTACCGGATGAGGCATCAAAGATAAATTAGGAGTGCTGACCGATTTGCCATAACCTTGGAAGTTTTAAAATGCCTAATGCCAGTGCTCGACAAGCTGATTTTTTCCCGTACCAGCAGCGGAGAGGTCTTTCGTATAGGCAAAAGCAAAATCTAGAAGACGGAGGACTGGTTCCACAAATCGGATTATTTGTGCGGCTGTGCACAAGCAAACAGGTGTACACAAGAATTCATACAACCCAAATGACATTGTGGCTGCGCCCTCCAAAGCTTCCTCAGGACGGAAGAAATATGGTAAAAAGCTCTTACCACACCAAATTGCAGAAAATGGATTGATCACACAGGTGTCTTAGGAGGTTATGAAGGTGTGCAACCGGGCGAGAGTTGATAACGCGGAATTTAAGAGGAGTGGTATTCACGGCGCTGGTGCCCGGCGCAGCTGTGCTATGGAACCACATGGAGTGGGAAGATAAAATGACGGCTTGGTACGTCGGAATTTCTCATGCCTAGCATATGATCAAATACCACTTTTGCTACAGAGAGCCGCTTCGGTCGTAACCGAGAGGGGGAAACGCCTTTACTGATCGACCTTTGGAGGCAATACGACTTCGGACAATGCTTGGTTCGTTTGAAGGCGAAGGCCATGGTTCGGCAACTTCCAGGAAAATGGTTCGAAAACGAAGAAAAACAGGAAGCGTGCTGCCGGGAGAAGTAGTCCGAGGAAATGGGTGGAGTTACCAATATCAACAAAAGCGTAACAGTCCTGGTCGGGAGAAAGTTCGTTTAGTGGTCCACTGCTTGATCCTGCTAGCAATTAATTTAAAGCCTTCTGGATAGAGCCTGGGATCCATGAAGCATCGAGTAGCCATAGTCGAAGCCAGACCCAAGAAAAAACAAGAATACTCGGCAAATTCTACGCTACCATTCGTCATTTATGATAAAAGTACATAACAATCATATCTTTGACAGTGAGCCTTACTCATTATCCAGCAAAAAAATAGTAAAATTGAGATAAGAACCTGCACAACATGGACAGCTGACCTGAAAGAACAAATGGGAAATATCTGTCCTGTGGTGCACACAAGTGGAATAGGTTCTGCTTTCCTGCTCGGAGAATGGAAGACAAGCAAAAAAGCGTGAGAAATAGTAAGGTGCAAAAGAGTAGTCCAAAATCCATAAAGAAAATAAATACAGGTGGCGGATGACAAATTTTTGATCATCCATGTTTTTAAAGTATCCTCGCAGTACATTTTGGTAGACTTATTGGTGTCCAAAGCAGTACAGTGCCTCACACAAACCACGAGCGCAAAGACAAAGGGAGATAAACTCCGATAATAAGGGTAATGTCAGCTTCCGAGATAATCCAAGAAAACTTTCAGCGCAAACTTAGGTCAGGCCTCAACAGCCCTAGCTTGTATGTCTTTACTGGGAAGCAGTTGACTGCTAGCAAGCCGATTAGCAGTTCACAGTTGGTGTTTTCTAAATGGAATGAGGGTAACACCGATCTGAGCAAGGGTGTTGACCAGAAGCTGCACTACAATAGTATGGTCGAAAAGTGAAGAATTCACCAGGTTTGGAGACACTGGCAGTGGTCGCCGTTGCTGATTGGCTGTCTGGTTTCCCAAAGCTGGAATTTTTAGTGCGCATCATGACTGGAAACAACGGGCTTTATCCGCAAGTCCTTGGCAATACAAACAGTGCAATAGAAAACACAAAGAATAGGATAAGATTTTCAGCGGGACGCGGAACGTAGGCGACTGACTTGTTGAAACGCAGCACCCACCTGAGAGGTTGAGCTGGCAGTTCGTTCTCTGAAAACAGAGGCACAATCAAGAACTGATTTTTCAGAAGTAGTAACGGCCAGCGTGTTTGTGGGGCTCGCCTAAAATGACCTTTCAGATATGACTGCTAGCAGATCGAACTAACCTAACCTATGCCACCCGTGCAGTGGAGAGTAAAGAGGCTGTCGACCGCTGAGGGCAAACTTTGTGAAAAAAGTTTCAACGTGACGACAAAAAGAGTTTTCTGTGAGAGTTCGTAAAAAAGTTCATATTCTTCGTCTGCAATTGGAGACGGGCCTAGCATAAGGCCGGATTATATCATGGACAAGGGAAGCACATTATCCTTGTGAAATTTTGCTCCCAATTTTACGAACCACAAGCAGGAACTAGGGGCACAACATAGAGGCAGTTTCACACCGACTGGAACTACGGGGGCTTTGTGTTTGAATTCTGTACCCTTATAATCCGTGTTGGATGGGAATATGCACCAAATATTCTAATGTATTATGCAAATGCTAAGTGGAAAGCAAAATACCTAAAAGCCCTGAGGCGGGCTCATCAGATTTAATGAAGAGTCAAAAGTAGTCGGACTTCAAATGCGTTTGCTTGAAATGTGAATGGTCGAACGTGTACTCAAAACCGCATTTCCATGTGAGTAATTCAGCTGAATTGGCCGATTGCAGATCGGCAGGTATGCGAAGCAAACGGGGGTGAATCACAGAAAAGGGATGAGGAATAACTCAAACCAGTAAAACGCTGGAACCGAAACGGCTATGCACGATGTAAAAATGAGTACTCGCTCCATAGACCTATCACTACCGTAAATTTATGTATAAAATCTCCTCCTAGGCTCTTCCTTTCCACAGAGAATATTTTGAAGTCTCGAAAGTTCCGGTTGTGAGCTCTAATCCTCTGAACCTCATTCACACGCGTTGCAAGGCGTCGTACCTTACTTGGGCAGGCAGCGCCCTTTTCGTAGAAGAGTGTCGATGCCCGTTTTCATGGCATGAAGCTAAGGCCAACAGATCAGTCTGGACTCTTTCACAACTTCCGTGCTTTCTTCTTGCTTTTGTTGCTATTCTTCCTCAAACCTCTGCAGAAACAAGGTTGGAAGTCGATTCACTGTCACGAGTGCCCCATGACAACCAACAGTTTCACGCAGGTTTATCCACCAATCAAGAAGGTCATCCATATAGCAGCCTTCGGCAAAGGGGCTCAAAGAAAAGGTCCAGGAGTGAGAGAGGAATACAGACGGATTTTGTGGGACTGAAGTGTGGGGGTGGAAATACAGCAACAGATATAGGAAAAACGGTAGATGAAAAAGTGGTCAGAGCGAGGTAACTTCCGGTCGTGGAAAATCCCCCTTTAACCCTCGCGATTCAGTGTTTTTTCCTAACATCACTCATTTGCCTACACCATTGACTTGTCTTTACGAACTGGTTGTTTCTATGGACAAGTTGCTGTTTGTTCGCGCCCAGAGCGCTACTTTGGTACATCCTTGTTCAGGACCTGCGTGACGCACGTGCTGTTTGGTCACACACTGCTATTCGGTTTCTCGTTGTTGAGTCCTTTTGATCGTATTATTGAGGTTTGTATTTTTTTGATGTCATTGTTCATGTAATAATCTAGTATCGTAGAATATCACGGATAATCGTCTTTCGCTTTCGGGATCCGTTGCGAATTTGGCTACGCATTGCCCAAACGTTCGTTACAATACTCAATAGATCAATTTGGAATGAGGAAAACACGCAAAATGCCAAGAAAAGGATTGAAAACATTGGAATCCGGACAGGGAGTAACACGGCAAGTCCCTGGGGAGTTTTAGGTACATTTGATTCATTAGTTAATGTTAGATCGCCTAGTCCTGTCAGTGCTAGTTCATGTGTTATTGAGAGCAATATGGATCGTAAGGATGTTGATTTATGTAGGCTGAGAATACTAGACCTAGAACAACAGTTACTATCGGCTAGACTACAGGCACAGGAAGCATAAAAGAAGTGTACACAGAAAGAGCGAGAGCATGAGACCAGCGACTACGACGCTTCCGATAGATCAGGGTGCTATAAGATAGGGAACCCCACGCCGGTCGCCGACCACAAAACGCCATCGATCGGTTTGCAAACAGTGAAACTAACAGTTTTTGACGGGCGAGCTAAGCAATACTGCAAGTTTGTCAAGCAGTTCGAAACGTTCGCCGGAAATAAGGTAGCCGACCCCGGGAAAAGGCTTCTCTACCTGACTCACTACTGTCAAGGCCGAGCAAGAGAAGCTATCGACGGGTGTAACATGCTCGACCCGGAACAAGGCTGCACAAGCGCAAGGAATAATCTAAGGGACTTGTTTGGCCAACCGTTCAAAGTAGAGGGCGTAATGGTAGAGGCAAAGAGAACCAAGGGCGATGTCTACACAGTGGCCGACCTGGCGATTAAGATGCAAAACTGCTCAATAGCCTTCGACAATTTAGGTTACAGAGCTGATCTAGATGCCATGCACAAGTTGAAAAACATAGTCCGTCACCTTTCGCCCGAACTGCAGGGTCGGTGGGCGGAAGAAGAGGAACGGATAAGCCGAAGCGACAGGGAAGCTAACTTTGAAGACCTGACCGAGTACTTGGACAGGCAAACCAAGATAGCTGACAGCAGGTTCGGCCGACTCATCTGGGACAGCAACCGGGCAAACAAGCCCAGTACTAGCCGAGCTCAAACCCCTGCACGGGAACATCCAAAATACCAACCTTGGACCAACAACCATGCCATTTCACGCGATGGCACGGCGCAACCAAGTTGCAGATCCTATGGTGCTAGCCATGGACTAACAGAATGCCTCAAGTTCGGCAACGCCGCAATAGAAGAACGGTGGGGAATTGCGAGAATGGCAGGAGCATGCTTTATCCGTCTCAACACCACGCACCGGGCGGCAGCTTGTAGCACAAGGAACCCATGCGGTTACGAGGGCTGCAATTCAAAAGGGCCACAAATTGTACCACTGCAATCACCACCCAGGCCGATGGATCGTTCCACGCATCAGTAACCAGGCACGCACGAGATTGTGCCCTACCTGCCCTCAGCACTCTTAGTCTTATCAGTTGGTACTCGGGGCTCCCAAGTCGGGATTCTGCCACTATCATTACAGTTGGTCAGTGGAGTTCACATCAGATCGGGTCACGGGACCTGCTGCTTTGACCATTAAACGGCCAGAGTTTTGCACCAGGGGCTGGGGACTACTCACCGTGTTTCGACTGCCAGGTGGTGCAATTGTTGTGGTCGTCTGATGATGGATTGCAAGGGAGAGAATTAAATTCAAGCTCACTCCCGAACAGTTGGTAACCGCGTTGAATAAACAGGTTCACTGTCTCAGCTAACCACTGAGCTTACCTCAAAGGATCCCCACGGGCATAGCTAAATGAATAATAAGAGAAGTAGTATGCCATGCTCCAATACTTGTGCGACGGGAAATCACGTGTTGTGTTCTAGAAGGGAACGAATGGGTAGAAAATGGGAGGATACCCAACAGGAAAGATGGAGGGGTGCTCATTTGGCTAGTCGTAGTCCGAGAAAGACCCATCCCAGCAGTCGTCTAGCCGTCGTTTGACCTGACGATACCACACTGCACTACCACATCCGGTTATAGTTTCTTTCAGCAGCTCATTGGGTGGTGAAGGAAAGCTCTTGATGACACCGGGTCTCATCAGCTTACGGGTGTGTCCCCTGGGGGCTGGGTTGTTACTTGGAACCAGTAACGGCCTGTGGGTTTCGCATAATCCGGTGAGCTTTTTGAACGTCTCAGTTTGGCCCCCGCCCGGGCAACGCCTGTTCAGCGAGGACAGGTCAAGTGATCTGAGTCGCTTCTAGTATGTCGTATCTCAGAGTCCAGTAATAGTCTTAGCAGGTCGTCTTTGAGTAGTTTACGACGATTGCTTGCTTCTCACCAGTTACACCACCCAGAACAGGATGCAGTATTCCACGCGAGGGCAAGCATGTGGTTTTGACGCTGTGGAATTATGTTGCCACCTCAATATCTGACAGTTTAACACGGCTGAAACATCGGCTTATTACTTTTCGCTACTGCCACAAGTCACCGTTGAGGTTACTTGAAAGTTTCGTGCAGTTGAACGCCAAGGTCTTTTATTACGTCAGCTGTCCCGATCACCGTGAGTGACCCATCATTGGAGTCCCCGGTCTCTCCTGTTCCTCTGACCCAGGGCGGTTGTCCACACCTACCTTGGCCCAAAAGGAGATCCCATGTTCCTCCCCACTTGTATTCTGATAAGGTCCTCTGGTATTTAGTTAAAAGATGGCTCCTTCAAAACCCTAATACCATCCGCGGGTAGAAACTCGGGGCACCTAGTGTCCACCCGGGGGTTAAGATGGATAATGAACACAGCGGCCCCGCACAGACCCAATCGGCACCCAACTCCATGCTCTGGCCGCACTAGACGGCCAGTTAAGTGCCACTTGCGCAGTCCGCTGCCCTGTAGTTTGTACATCAATAGCCCATTGTTTACGAGTCAAAAGACCCCTGGAAATCCGCAGAAAATCCGCAGCCTACCGGGGCTGGGCTAACGGGACCGTTGTTGGGCGCGATTTCCTTCTCCCCAAGTTTTCAGGCAGATCCCGCTTCAGCCTCCAAACAGTCAAAAATCATCGTGTTCGAGGCTGGTGAACTGCCGAACAGTTCACTTTATAGCCTCGAAGAATCTAGCTCAGGTCAATCCGCAGGGTATGTGGCTTTGGCCTGAGTAACAGGTCCAAATTCTCACTTCGGTGAGTATCAGATATATCCTGCTGCACCGTGACAACCAGCAATGTGGAAATCCGCGTGTGATTTGGTAAGCAAATTGTTTGAGGCAATAAAGTAAAAATTAAGATTTGCTGTCGGCATAAGTGACGGTCTCAGAACTTGGTTAATTGGTAGATAAATGAAACAAGAACAAAGCTAGAGAGGGCGGAATAAAAGCGCTACTCACGACGGGTTACTTACACACTTGTCATGCCCAAAAGGAATCCGTCGATACAGCGCTCCAGCAGCCCTGACATCCCTCCTCCCCGATGATAAGCACACCTGCTTACTCAAAGCCCGTTCCACGTACCATTCGCATAATTGATAACAACTGCCGCACACTGACAATGAACATTTCAGCCAGACGAATCGTGCCAAACTCCATCGTGCTGCTTAAAGTCAGTAGCCGAGTTGGGGCCTACATCGTTGTCAGTCACCCAGTGCCCAATAGCACTGTGCATCAGTGATGATAAATACACAGATCCGCCGTTCGAGCAGCGAAAACTCGTGCGATTCATCAGCTTAATGCCAAACCTTTTGCTTACTTCGTTGGTGATCCGCGAAGGCAGCACTGATACCGATTACAAATAGCGAGGCATCACAGAGCAGACACCTTTATTAGAAGAGTGTTAATCCGGGGCTACCCGCAGTTCAAACTTCGCTCGGGTTCGCGTGGATTAAGTTCTTGGGTGAGAAAAATCGATCTCAGATCGCGATCAACCATGGATCGCATGTGACGACGGCGCTGAAGTAATTTTGCTACACCCCTCAATAAGTGACACCACAACTGGAGCGCGACGTGTGCCGCATAGGACAAAACAAGTGGGAATAATAGGTGAAGTGCAACTATTTCGTCTCCGGCGAACTTACTTGCTTGAAAAGAGGGCAAAACTAAATACTGTCCCAAATGCAGACCTGGTCCCTCAAGTCGTCACCGTGAATTCGGCCGACCAAGGTGTGCATCCCGATGCAACAACTTAGTGAGAGCTGGATTTGCCCTGCACATAAATGCTAAAGGCATATTCGTTACCAGTGGCACTTGGCTAAACCGTGTTCAGATAGCATGCATAAGGCATGATCATAGAATATAGCAGTACACAGCAAAGAAGAGCGCCCATAAATTTGAAACTGAAGATTCGCACAACTTCAGTACTAGTTTACTTAAGCTGGACAGTGTTCGAGTGAACTAACTGAGGGGTGGCCAACGCGGCCAGTATAAAGCTTTTTCGCATTAAGGGAGAGAACGTTGAGGATAGCCAATCAATAGAGGAAAAGCTGGCAATGGCGAAATTAAAGAATGCTCAAGGTGCCGCATACGCAAGAAAAGGTGAGGCAACTGGCGGAGGACATCGAAGCGTGCACAGTGGGGTTATAAAAGAGGGTGTACCCAGCCCCTTGATTTTCGCGTGTGCATGAGTGATATACTTCCCAGTCTTGCACCATGCTAATCAGTCGCTGATGACACCAGGTTATCTATGAGTTTTCTTGTCAGAACCTCAACACTACTTTGGATAAAATTTCTAGTGATCTAAAGCTACCCGAAGGCGGGTGCATTTTTCAAAGTATTAGATTCTCAACTTCTGGGGGCTGCCGCGCAGCCTTCAGGTGCCAAGTGGCTTCCGGAACCCCGATATTCCACAAACAACCCACCTTGTGCAGCCCATTTGTGTGAGACCTTGATCTTCATTACTCTTGCACACTTAGGTTTTCTGAACATGTTTTACTTCAGATTGCTAAGACGAAAAGAACCGTTGGTCTCCGATCGCTTTCTTTTGGAGTCCACGCAGTGCCAGTTAGCTAAAATACTAGTAGGGTTTCCTCCAGGCTGTATTACAATGGTCGGTGCGACTTACTCGTCCTTGACCCTCTATGGCTGCATCGCATGGAGCTCAATTTATCTTTTCTGTTTAAGCTATACCAGTGTATGGCTTTCTCGTGCACTGGATCCGTTCGTCTCAATCCCCCCACGACTAATCGTCCACTGCGACTCTCTATTCCCAGATCAAAAGTAGCTTTGAGATCTAACTTCCTCCCCATAAAGCACTCAAAGTTATAGAGTAAGCTCTCGATAAACATCCCCAAGGGTCCATTTTACTCTCAATTTAGAGGACAGCTGGATCACTTCCTGACTGTTCCAAAAGCAATTCTCCTCACCAGTCAGAGTGTCACCGAAGGGCTGGCCCGCGAAAACGTTTTTGGTTACTAGGATCTTGGCAACATATCCTAGAACTTTTACTACTCGTCCATTGAGAAAGGCCAGGTGAGCTATTTCCTATTACGTTATACTACGTATAATCTACATCACAGCAGCTACAGTTTACTGCCTTTTACCACTGTACCTAGTTCAGTGCTTGCCGGCTTCCCAATTCTAGATGATATCCATGTTCTCCTACCGTCAACTGGCCCAAGGTTTTTCGCATTTGGTGTCTCTCCTGCATCAAGTAAACTTGCGGTTTTGAATCCTAGGACATTAAATTCCGCCGTACACTGCTTTATTTGATACTTTACTCCTTTCCTATTCATTTTGGCTGCCATCAATCACCTAGGCTTTGCGTCCAGTTTCGTTTCACTTTCGTAACAGTCTTGCCCCAGGGCTTCTCATCCCAAATGCCAGTCTACTAATAGTCACCTGTTGGCCTGTTCTCTCTTCTCATATGCGAATTTACCACCAACCAGCGCCTGCTGCCTTCCTCTTTGTGCACTATACTGTCTCCTATCATCAGAGCTGACCCCATTCACACTAGCTGACCTGGAAAGTCCTCTGACATTCTTGGGCTTGGTCTGGCGTTGTGTGATACTGATACCTTTACGCCGGTCTGTGGTTTACAATATTTTGTGTCCTACTCCGTGCTTCTGCCTAGTCCCACCCTGCGTTTGTCCAGCCTATGCTAAAGGAACCCCTAATGTCGACGGCACTCATATAATAGCTTCTTCTTGACATAGGAAAGACAGACCACTGCAGCCAGTCGTGCAAAAATGCAAGTACGCGTAAAAATGCGGTCAGGCGGAGGGGCCATGGAAAGTTCCCATGTGGGCTGAACCACCGCTCTGTTAAGAAAAAAGACAAAACTAAAAAAATGAAATCTAGGAAACGAAGAAGACCTTGTTGGACCGCTTTGATCTGCATATACCAACAATATCGGTCTTTAAAGAAAATGGGCAACCTCTTTTTACGGGCATATCTCCCGTCAACTCAGACCCGGGCCTGCGAAAGGAGAAACCTTAAATTGCCTTTGTTCGCCGGACAGACTTTTGGTTGGATGTTTTTGTAGCTCAGGTTGGTTGTTTTGTATCCTTTGGTGACCGCTAAGCCTCAGGTTGAGGTCGCAAACTCTTCATCACCAGATGAGAATGCATCCTCAGCGCGCACTAATGGTGTCACCCCAACTGGTGACGAAACGTTTGCGACTTAAACGCCAAGCTCAGCGATCAGCAACGGATACAGAATTTTGGTTCTCACGTGCGAGAATGACTTGGGTAACTGCGCACTGGACCCTCAGCGTAAGCCCATCTATCTGGGGCTCTAAGTTTACACCACCCCACACACTCTCCTTTTGCACACCTAGCATGTATGTCGACTTCAAATGCTGTCGCCACCACAGACTTACCTTTCAATCCATCGATCCGGACGGCATGTCGACGAACCTGACAACTAAAACCAGACTCAGAGAATCCCGAAAATGAAAGAAATACGTAAAAAGCAGTTGCTTTTTCCATTCACACATCTCCTCCTTTTGTCATCTTTGTTAATATGCGGCCTCCTCCATGTCCTAGCATCCGAGCCTAGTGCGCGTTTACAACCCTACCTAACGGCAAACAACACCTGGCCCCAGCCAGCAGCACCAGACTAGTAAGCACCTCGCGGCTGCATGTGTTATATATCCCTCAGACCAGTTACATAAACTGCTATTTGTGTTAATATTATATCTTAGTCTCCTCCTGCCAACCACAAAATTATCGGAGCTTGGCACTCTTGCCCACTGACCTGGACTGCATGTCGGGGCACCAGACGACCAATATCTGTCCCAATAAATTCCACGAAAAATAAACACTTGGAAAACCTTTCACATTTTCCATCCCTGGCCAACCGTTTTTCCTCGTTTTCGTAGAAGTGTGATTTGTTACCCGCCATATCACCCGGCTCACTCTTGAGGTTACAGCCCAACTTATTAGCGATCTCCTGTCGACAAGCCAAGGACACCAGCCAGTACCACTCGACTAGTAAATACACCGCGGCTGCGCCTCCGGCTTGCCGGCTATACCATTGGTTCCTATGTTTGGGTCTCATTTGTGTGATAGAGCAATGAGCTTTCCACATACCCATGCTGACCATGCCCTTTTCTCTCCACTTTCATATCCCGCCCATGGTAACAGACCGTTTAATGTTTATCACAGTTCCCAGGTGGGAAGTCTTTCAGGCTGCTGCGTCCCTTCCCTCCAACTATCTGAGATACTGCTGGATCCTGTTTTACCCATCACAACTCCCAGATATAACCCTCGAGACAGCATAAAGTGGTGTGCTGGCAGACGTAACCACGTCGTCCTTCATACCCAATGGCCAGGGAGTATAGCCTGATTCGTATCGACTGAGCTCTTACCGTAGCCCTTCGTCCGCTGGCTAACTTGATCGCAACACAACCGAAAGGCATAGGATCTCTTTCGACAGCTTCCTATTTGGCTGACCGGAGTCTCTGATACTCCTTGCCCCATCGATGTCTCACTCTAAACCTATGCATCGTCTGACCACAAACCAAATACTACCGCACTAGCAAACTATGCCCATCGATTTCAACCGACGTGGTGCGCCAGTTCCCCTGGTTTACTTCGCCTGATCGTTGACGACCCCTTTGTCTTGACAACATATCCCGCAAGCCGATGAAGGACCGCACTCACAAGATAATATGCACTACCTATGGCAGATCCCCACTGATATTGTTCCTGGTCGAGACCCCACTTTGCCAATTTCGAATGACTAACAACAGCGCACTCAGAATACCGTAAGCCATTCTCACCTTTGATGCCCAGCTCGAATGCAGAAGAGCCCTAGGAGACTCAATAAAATATTACATTTATCATTTCAAGAGTAGTCAGGCCTAGTCCAAGCAAACAACTTTACCGTCTTCTCCGTTTCAACATTTTGTTCCTCCTTGACGGCATTCCGCTTCGCAACTGTTCCTTAATATATAAGGATTCCATCCTTCTTCCGTAACCCACGGATTCACATTATTGGATGATACCCATTATTTCTGGTCATCCTCTCAACTTATCCATAGTATCCTGGCTGCTTCCACCCTCATAAATGTCCTCCTGGGCACCATTTTGCCAACATCCTTGTTTACTTCCCTCTGTAACATTAAAAAACATCCTTCATCGCTTCTACGTCATCCACGCATACATCATTTCCTACTCATCCTGAGACACCTTTCTTATCAACAGTTTCTTGTCTTGCCGGTTGTTTACTGTTGCCGATGATGAAATCGAAAATGACTCTTGTTTACCGCACAAACCGTTGTCGCTATAGTTCATTCAAAATGGGTCCAGTTCTATTCCCTTGCTTGCTGAAGTGGCCGACTCTTCCCTCTAATGTTTGTCATTTTCTGTTTCACCGAGTGACATTGTACACCTTGATCATGCACTCATGGGTGCTTCTCGGCCGGGATCGAGAGCCGAAAGGTTGTCAATATTATTATTACTACACAACGTGCTTTAAAGGGTGCCGAGGACTGACCGTGACTAATTCAGTGCTCGACAGCGTATCATAAAGCTCCATCGAATTTGGCATACAGTCGAAAAATATAAAAATAGAGAAGGAGCGCAGAATGGAAAGGAGATCTAAGAAAGAAGAGTGGAGACTTGTGGGGAGAAACTCGAGTGTGCGCCAAACGAATACCTAGAATACCAATATGGAGTAACCGGGAGGGTGTTACTCCAAGAAGTATTTGAAAGTAAAGCCCATATGGGGTTTTCAGAGTGCAATCAGAGGTGCTATCGAGATACGGAGAATGATTCAAATATTGAATAACTAATTGTGGAGGAAGTCTGTGGTATTAATGCGAGTCGGATAGGATAATATGTATGTGCTTCTTGTTCTCTATAGGCGGTTACCAACGCAATATGGGGCATTATATGAAAGTGGACGTGAGTGCAGAAACTTCACCAGTAACACAGTACCCCATGGGAGACCGGGAATGGTAAATGGAAGCAGGGAGGAGAAATTTAAAGGGGATTTTTTGAAGA
This sequence comes from Fasciola hepatica, assembly GCA_948099385.1. Classification (NCBI taxonomy): domain Eukaryota; kingdom Metazoa; phylum Platyhelminthes; class Trematoda; order Plagiorchiida; family Fasciolidae; genus Fasciola; species Fasciola hepatica. The sequence goes on from CANUEZ040000154.1 coordinate 97,894, forward strand.
AACGGCCTGTTGGATACAGAAGACTCTGCAGATAAAACCAAGAAAATACTCAAAGATGAGGGAGAGGGAAGAAAACAGGGGTGGTTTGGGGAAGCCAGGAGCAAGCCGACAAAAGAATTTGACCAGTTTAAAAATTAGCTTTTTTACGTTCCTGATAGAAGAACTAACAACTAGGCCCTGACTGACTACAGGTGGTTGGTATTTTGTTTCATAATGAAGTTGGTTGCCACCGATTTTACGTAGGGAATGATCGTATTGGCAAGCAAAAAGAGGTTGGGTTGGCTTTAGATGACAAAATGGGGGTAGTAGTTTGAGAATGCGACCGCAAGGGCCAGATCTTGGTCAACATCTACGGTGCAGCAACCAAAACTGAACCGAGCCGTTTGGATGGAGCACGGAAAATGGGTGTGGAGGCTGGGTCGGGTGTTAATTGGTTTCCGGAATCTTCCATAAGGTCTTGTAAGTCTATCATACTGAAAAGTAACCCGGGTGGAAGGGTGGTGATTACAGTGGCCGGCTAAGCAAGGTTTTCTGTATAGAACCGGCCAGGGTGGGTACATGTTTAAGCCTAGGCCGGCCAAGTTAGAGTGTAGCCCAATGGGATCCATCTAGTCTTCAAATACGAAAGGTAATCTCGGGGGTAGGGGCCAGTTGACCGATGGCTACCCAGGTCACTAGCGCTAACCGGAAGAGATCAGTAGTGCAGCGGTCTGAAGGATGTCCCAGGTGGGGTTATGAATACCGTTTAGCTAGAAACTCAAAAATTATTTCTTTGACCGACGGTCAGTGTACAGATCTACAGAGCATTAACGGGAGGGGACAGTGTAGTAGTTTTGTAGATCGACTGGATGATGATGGAGTTTTGAGGAAATAGTAGAAGCAGAGGCAGTCAGAGTAAAAACAACGAAGTTTGCGGGTGGCATAAGAGAAAAGGGGCCCGTTTGAGGACAAGAATGCGACCACAGGAGATCAGAAAGGACCTGAGAGGGGAATGCAAAAAATTAAAAATCAGCAATCTGGTTTTTGCATCCGCTGCGTTTCAGAGCGAAAAAAATAACAAAGAAGACAATGCTCGGAGTTTGGACGAGGCCTTTGGTAAGTGAAGGCGCAGGTTTTGAGAGAGCAAAATAATACGGAAGCCAGAGGTGATGGAATCCAAAAATACTCTGAGCATATGCGCGGATCGGTAGGCATTGATTATTGTAGAATAGTAATATGCTTAGTAGAACTCGAATTTACCCAAGAGCGCAAGGAAAAAGGGCTATGAGACCACTGCCTTAGAGCCCGAAACAAGAGTATCAGGAGAAGATAGGCGCATACAACAAAAGAAGAAGCAACTTTCAGAATTCCCTGTTTCAGGAAGCATCTTATCGTGTAATTTGGTCAATACTGCAGTGAACAATCCACAGGTGACTTTGGACCACATATTGGTGCACAAACTCGAGGAGAACACAGAAAAGCAAGGTTGCGGCTACTGAATAATAAATGTGTTTCGGTCACATTCCCTTTTCCGGCATCCAGCACTTTCGAGGTTCGGCCCATTTTTGTGAACCGTGGGCTTATCAATTCCGGGGTGTCGTCCGAATAAAGGTAACATGGAGTAGCCACTGAAACTGCGTACTGACTGCAGCACCGGACACCGGCAAGCTAGTCAACGGTTGTACAGTGGACCCGAAGCGGTTGAAGTCGAGAAAGACGGGGTAGGTAAGCAAATATGGAGACCCCGAACCGCTTTCGGCCACCTCAAAAGGGCTCAGAAAAAGGAACCAAAGGCTAGCCTCATTGCTTTGGATTTCTTTTATGCAGGGTTGAATCTGGGCTGTTACCGAAAATTCACCTTTTATTGAACGGGGCAAGAGCATTGGTCCGAGACACTCTCAGCTAGAGGTGTACTCTTCTTGTCCGTTTTATAATGCAAAGGAGCTGAAGAGCAAACTTACGCCATAGGGTGATCTTCCTACTTTTCCTTGACCTGCCTTTCTTTACAAGTAACTCACTGGTCCTGACACTGGTACCGATGGCTCTTTCCCAATATTGTGACGCCACCCTAGACTAGATTCCACAGACCTTGGAGGTGTTGTGGCGGTGAGCTGTAAAAAATTGATAAAGAGGACGGGACAGGCACCCAAGTGGTGGCAGCCTTTCTTAGTCTTCCACTTAACCGCATGCCCCCGCCAAAATCAGAATGGGACGGTTTGCAGTATACATGTGAGCCATCTGGCTGCTGCACCGATGGTTTTTTCATGTAGGGCAACTTCACAGGCACGACAGCTTTGGTTAAAATGTATCACCACGGGCCTTGGAGAGATTGAGTGCCAGTTAGGGCTGTAGTGAAGAGTGTTTGGTGCGGACAAATCAACGCGTCTGCCTCAAGCTGCACATGAAACATAAGAACTGGTGAGCAGCAAAGACCTTAGGATTCAGTACACCGAAAGTTGTGGAATGAGGAGAGAATTGGATTGGCAGAAATCGGATTATTTGTCATGAAGAAAACATTTCTTGCTCAGATTCAGGTGGGTATTGTGTAGAAAAAATAAAGCAGTGTATGGGGAGGAAACGGATGGTGGAGGATCTTTTCAAAATTAATAGCGTCGAGCATATCAGTTTGGAAACAGAAGTAAAAACATAGATTGCACGATGTATCCCGGATCATTTCGCTGCTTCTTTATAAAGTGCATGCTGCAGTCGAAGTGATTACTTTTTATAGCAAAATAAATGAACGAAATGTTTGTAAACAAAGGCAAAATCACATGACGCGCACACTTACACATGTCTATCGGATAATCACACATCAATTATCACACTTCTTTACCACGGCAATGATAAATTGGTTACATGTTGACGTTGTTTGCACAGTTCAGGTTTGTGCGCACGGATCGACGGGGCCTGCATGTATCCTAGTAGTTTGGTACTAGTGGTCGAGTAGATTACTTTGAACGCTTGACTTGCTTTGGCGCAACGCTCAGTCTCGTAAGTATGTCGAGCAATTGATGATCTGAGTGACCTTCGCTCGGTTGATGACGCAGTTGTGGTAAAGTCTCTGCTCAATGTCTTCTGAAGCATCACTGGAATGTGTTCAGCCATTCGATTGGGTCGAAATCAGGAAGTTTCCGGCGGAGGCAAACAAGATTCTCAGTTGTCAGTGTAGCTACCCATATGCAAACTAGAGCGTGATACTGCAAGAAATGAGGTGGGAGGGGAGTGGGGTGAATGGGTGAATATCACAAAATAAGGAATCAACGGTCATGCCATGGCGAAGAAAAAAGCGGCGAAAGAGTTGGCGAAGCTGGAAAAGGAGGACTGCTAGGTTCAGCAAACAGATTAAGTTAGAACCTAGAATAACCGGAGTGAAGATAAAACCGTTCTGTTAGAAGTCGTGGTAAGAGGAGAATCTGGGTATCAGTGTATGAAAGACAAAGGCCGTCATAGATGTGAGTTGAGTTCACTCAATAACGCCCTCCCATTGAAAGTTCTAGTTCAGCCTTTGCCGAAACTTGCAGGGAGAGGATAAGAGACTTTAGTGGTAGGATCAGATGGGAAAGAGACTCAAGGAGATTGGGCAAGTAATGGAGCAGTAGAGGAACTGATCACGCTGCTGCCATGACATAAAAGGCAATAAGGTGTTCAGACGTTAGAGTTCGAAAGCTGTCAGGAACCTGACCTAAATTCGAGAGCCCTTTCTCCAATCATGTCCGAATCTATAAGTTGGATTATATTTCGTGCCGTGAGGTATTTGTCCTTTCGGATATTAAATGTCTTGGATGGGTTATTGGAACATGTATTTTGCAGTAATTTTTCCATAAAGCCGCAAGCTTGGCCAAAAAATGCTGGATCTAAGAGCACCGCTAGAAAGGGAAACACCAACTATGCTATCTCCCAGTCTTAAAGAGCACTGTGAGTCTCTTGAGCTCCCAAATTTTGGTGCTGGTATGATGAGTTCATTGACGACAATCATATGGAAAAACAAAAGGTCCAGTTTTATGCATTCGGCCATGGCGGATCCAGTTTTACCTGCTCATAGCATTGACCTTATTTCAGTTGAGTGGAAAAAGCGGGGAATTCTTGTCGCTAGCTACTGAACGTTTACAATAGCTACTCTGTCCAACCGGCACTTGCTGGAGTAGATTATGGAGCAGAATTCTAAAACTGGGTTACAGTGGGTCACACAGATACTGAATTTGCTTACAGAAAGGCGGAATGTTCTGTGTAGAAACCTTATTAACCTTCTAGCTTTTGAAATTTCAGCGCTGATGTGTTTTTAGTAGCTGGAATTGGCTGGATCTGCAGACTCTAATCCAATATTGACGGGCTGCTGGAAAAAGGGCGACGGTCAAAAGTGGAAATACTTTGAAGGATATTGCACTTGAAGGTGAGAATGTTGCTTTTCTCTGCAGAAAATTTCAATAAAAAACTAGTGCACAAGCAGCTAAAAGCTTATGGATCTTGCTGTTCACATCGGTAACTGAACAAGGCCTTCTGAAACCGGGGGTGTACAAGATTTTATTGTCTTCCGGAAGGAGGGGGAGACTGCCGTGGAGAAAGACATTCAAAACGTAATTTTTATATATGAGGAGGAGTATTGGGCCCAAGAGGTTGCCTCGTATCTTACCTCTAGTGACAGGTCTGGATTTGGAGACGGATCCTTTCCTTTGGACCAGCTGTTGGCAACGGGTAAAATAGGAATCCAACCAACAAAGTAACAGATCAGTGATGCCAAAAGATTCGGCAAGTGATAGGAGCCGAGTGTGCGAGACTCAATCGAAAGCCCTCATATCTGGCAAGATAATTAGCATGGACGTGCATTTTTCAGAAGCTGCCGTGACTGAGTTCAAGAAGCCAGCTTGACAAATAGAGCACGGAAAGATTTTCAGGGCCCCGGGCTGACTTATAATAACAAGTCCTTTGCTAAAGGGTGGGGTATTATCTTAATTTTGCTGAGCTTCTCCGTGATTCGAGGGTGATTGGTGTATGATTGATAGAGAGGTGATTTTCCAGAACATGAACAGAACCTTTTGTATGCAAAAAGGCAATGGTAAAAGATGTCTACCAGGTGGAGGAAGAGCTAGAATTCGCGGATAAGTTGAACAACTTAGATGAAATGATAGAGAAGTCCGGGCCTCTCGAAGCAAGGGTGGCACGTGGAACACCTTGCGGGCCTTGGCGGTAAGAAGGTTTCATAGAAACTATAGGCGGAAAGGCGTCGTTGGGGTGAAGTGGTACTGTGTGTACAGTTTGACACGTTAAGCATACACAGCGTAATCTAGTAGTGAGTACACTGGACGGCAAGGCTGAAACAAAAACTAGCTGGAAGCTTCAGCCACTTCTTCCGCCTTATCCGGATAAGGTTTTTGATAGTGATGAAATATGCAAGCTTGTGGGGTTGGGAGGTTATAACCTTCGTCGACTTACTCAGTGTTTTGTCTTGTTGTGATAAAAGAGAGTTTTTGAATCCTGCTGAATGTGCTCCAGATTGGTATGTGGTTTGGTTGTCGCAGACATTCGAGCCAATGGGATATATAACCACACCTCCCGGGTTTTGAGCGTAAGTTGATGAAGTTCAAAGAGCGCATTCAGTCCGAGCGAGCCTATTCCTCCTAGGGGTCATCGAATCTAAAGTAGCTGGGGTGGTATCATTTAAACTTTGGTTGAGAATAAAATACAGCTGATCTGCTACCACCTGAGGATCTGGAAAAAGAATGGAAATATCTTTTTGTGGGGTTTGATTATGTTTGAAATGCTGTTTCAGTGAGCTAAGTGATATGATCTTGCAGACAGCTTGGAAAGAACAACGAAGGCGCAACTGGAGGGTCCTGGAAAAGTGGAGAATCAATTTCCAGCAAGCTATGGTTCAAGGGAAAAATGAACTGTTGCAACGGAGGCTAAAGTGGAAAATCACTGCATAAACTTTGGCGTTATTATGCCGTTTTAATGACATATGTACATTCATATATAATGGCGCATTAGGCGAAGGATGGGTCGGTCATTCAGCCGGGCTCAGTTCAGTTCAGTTTAGTTTGCACACGACAGGTAATGGCCACGGCCAATCCAGTGTCCGGAATTTTTTCTATGGTGTGCACACCAGTTGTGCACCCACTATTGCCCAGTGTATTCCGTCGAATCCCCGCTAAAAATAGGAAGGGATAGGACCACCTCTTCGCAAGTCAACTACGAGATGTTATGCGTCTTCTGTGTGTGGCGAGAGATGCTGGATGAAACTGCCGATTGGTATTGACCGGCGTGCTAGCAGGTTGCGCGTGAACTTTTATTTGTGTTGGCTTCAATGGCTTTATCGGCAGGAAAGACTTGGAGTAAGAAAACGCAAAACGATATGATAAGCTGTTGGAGGTAACTTCCGTCGGGGGACTTGATTGCAGTCCCGGTTGATATGGGAGGTTCCACTTGGGTCTCTGCCGATACGAGTCAAAGTGGAGACTGAGACAGTGGGAGAAAACGAACCTGAAATAAATGAAGATTGCAGTATGGATGTGGTTCCAGCTGTGGGCTATGGTGATATGATGACAGTATTGATGAAATGGTTAGGTGTATGTGAATGGAGCAGGGATGAATTCTCATCAAAGCAACCAGTGGCACTCACTCCACGTTCTGTGTAAAGTAGACTGGCAGGGGATAGCGCTGTACCGATACGGGCTGGCAAAATTGCGTACACTGGTTAGGCAACTGTGTGTGCATTCCAGAGTATTTATGGCTTGCACTTTCGCGCTGCGGTTCCCGGACACCGATAAAAACCTAGGGCCTTACGTTTAAGGGAGATTAGAAATCGTAACCCTCAATACTGTTTGCTTACGCAGAAAGCAGTTCAGCACCGAGGTGGCAAAATGGGTTTGAGGGAACGGCATGTGAGTTAATGGGACTAGAACACTGCCAGCATAGCGCTATATTTGTTACTGTCTCCTCTGGTATAGTAGTTATTCTACACTGAATAGTTTCTTAGGTGCCTTAAAGTAGAGGAAACTATCAGGGTGTCAGTGGTGATGCACTAAGGGAAATTGGTCACTTGCCGAGAAACATGGAAGCAAGTTCGTTCATGCTCCTTCTCGATGGCGCTAGCTTACTGGGATTATACTCCAGTGAGCAAGGGAATCTGACGTAGAGGCGATTGCAAGGTTACTGTGGTGCCTTTGTCCTTGTTTGTGTATTGTAAAGCAGGGGAACGCCGAAGTGAGGACTGGCTCGGAAGCCGTGGGAGATGGGGATGGGGCGGGGCCAAATTTTCGTCAATGAAGCGAGCTCTAAAGGTCTACCTACAGAGCTTGTGGTAAGCGGCACTAGGGCCTGCTCCAGGTAACACGATACATATCCATCGGCATCTAGCTGGTGGCGCTCCAAGAGAGATCCAGACTTCTTTAGACGCCTTCATTATTTTTTAGTTTTATCACAGCCAGATATCTGGCTGTCAGTTAAGGCGGAGCTGCTTTTGGTGGGCGACCACAGCCCCCATACCCCGGCTGAAATATGGACAGCATGCAACAAGCCGCGTTGGAAATAGGTCAACTACACCAGTCAGTCCGTAGCGACACTGCAGCCCGGAGACATGGGTCATATGTGACAGGGCTGGTGTGCCTGGAAGACAAAACAGTAGGGTATTTTTCTCTCTTGTTGGTGTAATCGTCTACTTTTTGGTGTTCATGTGGTCCCATTGGTCGTCGACTCTGTGCGGGAAGAAAATCACGGCCAGGGTCGTTACAGACATACCGAGAAAACACAAGCCATATGCCTGAAGTCAGACACCCGGGGCGGTTGAAATGGGACGGAAAATGCAGAGGGCGGTAGAGTTAACCGCAGCCTGCGATTAATCGATGGAGTTCACGTTCACCGAAACACCAACTTGCACAAAGTTGGGGCACCACTCGCAAAACTAACAGCATGGGAAAAGGCTGAACATGGTGGATTTGTTGGAGACCTTAGGTTGATTTGGACCGGACATCTAGGTTTATAGACCTCAGTATTTGATGCCTTATACCTCAATATGCGATAGACCCCTATGCTGACTAGCCCCAAAAAATATATTTGATGGTCAAGAGTTGAGATTCTTTTGCAGTCCGAGATCGTGGGGATGAACCGCCGAGTTCCCTAACTGCTGTCGGAGGTAGGCAAATTATAATGAGTCTTATTGGGACTGGTACGCATAAATCGGTTATCCGATTCATTAGTGCCCTACTGCTACATCAGTGAACTGAGCCCATGAAATGTAAGGATTGCGCATCCTGGTCAGCTTGTTAACCTTTACGGCTAAGCGTATTTCTTGTTTAGAATCCACCGATGTCGGTGATAATGCCCGAATGAGTTGAGGTAGCTTGTTCCACACTGAAGCGTACTTGTTGATGAGGAAGTTTGACCTAGGTCCAAGTTTAGACAAAGGAAGAGAAACCATGAACTCATTGTTAGGTAAGGACTAGTTAGGGGGGTTCTCATTTGTTGTGCTGAACTACGTGATCTGTTTTTCAGGGTATTAAAGAAGAACTTCAGTCCATTAGTAAAGGGACTAAGGCAGAGCTGGTCCTGTGGCATGTGAGACCAAAAAAGGAAACGGTGAGCTTTGGATAACTGAGAGCCGTAAGGTTCCGTAACGAGACTGGGATTTGGTCTGGAACAGTTATTCTGTAGAAGAGAAAAAGCAAATTCTGCATGAAACAGTGGGAAAAGCTTAGCTAGGGGATAGGGTGAGGGCAGAATTGGTGACGTCATTACTGGATGTTGAGTTCAGTTAGTGAGCCACACCAATTGAGGGAAGTAAGCCCGGATTTTCCAGTTCAAAATGGCAGGCGTAGTGATTGAAGCATATGTAGCCTGACCTGATGTGGAAAAGCTGCACTATAAGCAAAAGGATATCAAGGAGAGCCGAGCTAAAGCTCATTCTGTTTCAAACCGTGGTGATGCGTCGGTACGATCCACAGATGATTAGTAGTTTTGTTGTCTAAGTATAAAATGTTATATGGGCTAATCACTGGAGGATGCTAGAATTATGTGATAGGGGGGAAGTTTAGCAATGGGCGCCCAGTGATTCGATTGGCGGTGACCACTGGATGGAGGTTGAGGAGTCTGACAGATGCTGCTTCTTGAGTTAGGGGCAGAGGCGGAAGCCATATAAAAATTAGCACCCAGAAAGTTTAGAAAACCATGTTTCATTCAACAAGAGGTATTTCATATGACCGCATACGACTTCGAAGGCATTGACCTAAGTCATAAAAGTAACTTAGTTGGGGCATTGTACCTTGGTAAATTTACCCTGATTTGGGGACAAGGACGATGAATGGTGAGGCACCTCCTAGAGACCATCAAGGGTTCTGGTTAGTATCAATCACCTTCCTCGTAGGCTTAACCACTAGTCATAAGGGGATTAATCAGAGGTCAGTTTTTGGATGTCCAGCGCTGCTTTTAGTCCAGAGCTTTATGTGGTTTGAGAACCTGCGGAACGGTTATCAGCCGTGGCTTTAGTCCATGAAGTTGCCCATTTTAGGAGGATACAGGTTGCCTTTGGAAGAAAATGAACAAAAATGCAAGGTTAAGTTTTATTCTCCTCAGCCACAGGGGGTCTAGCCGCAAGGGCATAAACCGCTGTCTGCAGTTCAGGTTCGTAGAACGCCCAAAAGGCTTTTTGGTAAATTGGCGCTGTGCACTTTCGATGTGGAAAATGCCACTTTTGTGTATATCTGGGAACCCAAGAGTACGGTACTCTAGAGTTGGGCGAATACGAGTTTAGTTTATCTGTAACTCTTTGGTCATGGGAAGAAAAATTCTCTGCAACAAGCCAAGGAACTTGTTTGCCCGTGCAGATATGTTAGAAGTGTGTTTAGAGAAATCAAAAGTCTAAGAGTATTGTAGTTTGAGGTCTTGTATTGTTGGGGAATATGGAATTGAGACACAGCCATTCTTAAGCGTCTCATGAGGGATGTTTTCGTTTAGTTTGAGATACCTGCTTTTGTTCTCCAAAAAATCCATTTCCCAGAGACTACATCAGGGGGATAAGGACTCTGTGTCGACCGCGATGTTATTTAGTGCTACAGGTAGGTTTCCTAGTTTGAGTTCTTAAGCTACATTCATATCGTCGGTAAATGGAAAATGTCACCATAGGTGACGAAACCACAAATATCATTTATGCGTGGTAAAAACAGAATTGATCCTAGAACACTTCCTTGGATAACCCCTCCGTTTACCGGGTAAGCCTCTGACATCTGACTTTTGATGCAGGTAACTTGGTGACGGTCTGGCAGGTAGCATTTAAACCAACCGAGTAGAGGGTTTTCAACCCGTTATCCTCTGATCGTGTTCAGCATCTTCAGGCGCGGGACTCTGTTGAAGGCCTTTTCATATCAGGAAAGATGATGACGAATGCACTGTCCTTGTTGGCAGCTACTGTTACCAGGTTAAGAAATTCACATTGGCCGGTTGAACAGGAGGATGATCTGAGGAATCCGTGCTGTCTCACCCTGATAAATTTATGTGCAGAAAGGAAGTTGGTCAGGTGGTGTTTCGCGGCTTTACATAGAAACCTTGAGATCACCGGCGTGTGATTATTCGGGTGGTATTTAATAATGTAGTGCACGGTTCTCTTCTCACGCCTGAGGATAATAATGGATTTCTTCCACTGGGTGTGGGAGGTTCCGGTCTGGAGGGATACGTTGTATAGGTTCAGCCGTAGGAGGGGAATATCCGGGCTACAAAGAACGAATGTCGCTGATGGTAAGCCGTCAGGTCCGGGGTGGTAGGTCGGTTTGTAAGTGTGGGTGCATATATTTATATCCGCAGTGGTAACCATGATAGAACTGAGTAAGGGATTTGTGATAGACGGGGTGGCAAGCTGGGTACATGCTGGACTGAGAGACACGATGGTTGTCAAGAATGTGGTAAGAGTGTCAGCCATCTTTCGAGATGAGTTCATGAGATTATCCAAGTGAGTGATCTGTTTCACGCACTGAGCAGATCGTGAGGCACGAGCCATGTGCGGCCGGTTAGTTCCTAAGCTTTCTTTGGGCGGGGTAGTGCTTTGGTTTCTTGCCTTAGTTGTAGGTCGTTGGCCTTGAGGAGACTTTCCCTGGGGAGGGGTTTCAGTAGCGAGACTGTCGGAAGACCTCTGTTTCATTGATATTGCCGTCAAAGGTGATCGTATTTCTGCGTTGGCCTGGTTATAGGGTAATTTGCTGGTCTGGATGAACTGTAGAGGGTTGATAGTTATCAGATACATGAGTGCAAAATGCAGTAGAGGGGGTCAGCGGCTTACTGAGGATTCGCGGTTCGGAAGAAACCGACCCAGTTTCACAAGCGAATTTCCTCGTGCCTCAAGGCACGAAGTGTCTCGTCGGCACAAAACTTACACTTAACATAGGGAAAAGTCATCCCCTTTTTCACAGTGCAAGCCGCGTTTGATACACTTATCACAGCCAAAGTAACCGGTTGGACCTTTCGCTTGTGTAATGAAACTCCGGGCCGGAGTACCACAGATCAGTGACAGCAGTCGGCACCTAATGCGCCTGTCACCAGAAGGTATTCCTTCCATTAACGCTTTGCTAAACTCCGTCACGCATTCACCCACGAAAGGTGATACGTTGGACGGTCTGCCCACACCGTAACAACAACCGACGGTGACAACTGGAAGGTAGGCAGGCGTGGTCACTCTCACTAGCACTAGCCACGGCCGCGTATTCGATGAACGATAAACCAAAGTACCATCACAGTTCACCTGAATGTCTACCTCTTCAGGGACTGCTGTAGTGTTCCTTAGCTGTCTCGTCAGAACGTTATTCAGTCCCACCTGAACATAAAGCCCGCTATTCAACTTCGTGGTAGGACACTGCCTTGGTGTACCCAGAAGTGTTCTTGGATCCCGACAAAGATTCGGCATATGTTCACTGACTGCTTCTCAGATTCCCCTTTGTTAAACGAGGGACAGTCGGAAACGAACAAAACCCTTTCCCAAGGGGTTCAAAAGTGAACTTCCATCGTCGCGAACAGCCCAAAGGAATAACTATTGACGGAGGTTAGGGCACCAGAAACGAAATAACGACCTGTTATTCGTGGCTGTCTTTTGGGGATAACGGCTTTTTTAGTGGGAGCCCTAACTGTTGCTAATAAGTGAGTCAATATTGATGTTCAGGCGATTTAATTACTCACAACTGTTGGCTGCGTTGAGGAAGCCGTCGGAACAGTGTCGTCTTGCAAGCATGCCTCACGCTGTTGGCCAAACAGCACGTTTGTTGGAGCGGCCGCATTCATAAGCGAAGTCCCTAGAAGGAAAGTAACAAGACTAACAATCGCTCTCACCTAGCAAATTCAACTTGGAACAACGCATGCAGTGCTCCCACAGTGCGGCTTCTCCACAAACAACACCCTTCACGGAGCTGATTTCTTTCTTCTTCACACGATATCTCTTCCACTTATTTATTTCAGCCATTGCAACTGAATAATATGAAGCAGTTTTTGAAAGTGTATCTAACGATTCACAGAATGACCCTAGGCCGTATTTCATTTGCCGTATGACAAATGCTGGAATCGTCCGTCATTTCACCGGAACGCCACTAGATGCATTCCGGGACTCCTCGCAAGGGCCCCCTAAATAAACACATTTTTACTTCACAACATGGGTAATATCATTCAACATCGCTTTATGCTCAGTGAATGTTTATCCATTATAGCAGCCCACTTGAGTGGGCGAAAAATAATTACTTTTCGCTGGCCTAATAGGACCAGTAGTATTTGCCACTCCAGTTGCCATTTGCCACATGGAATCACTGAACGCCTGATCATAGAACACAACCTATTAATCACTGTATCAAGTACTGAACACCATAACATCCACAGCCACAGCCACCTAAAGTAACAATAAACTCATGGACGGAAGCATGTGAAACGCGCGGCGAAGTGAAACTGCCTTGAAATTCAAAATTGGCCTTCACTTGGCTAAAACAAAATCCATGATTGTGCAGCAATTCACGGACATAAATATGAGTGAAAATCGCATGTTAATACTCACGAGGCTGTTTGAAAATTAATTATGTGACTGTTCTCTTAAACTGCCCAGTATTTTTCCGCGCATTTGTCACCGGCCTGTTAGCGAAATGATGCCGTGGGCGAAGTGCTACTTAGGAATAAGCGAGGAGATGTGGTCACTTTCAGATTGACGGATGGAGTGACCGTTACACGGTAGGCTATCCGAGTGTCGCTCGATGTAAAGCCTGCAACTGAGAATTTTATGGCTGCTACCAGTTTATTTGTTCAGCACAGGGGCAGAAACATTTTTTAGACCCAGGGTAAACACCAGGTAATGAATGTTATTCTTTATGGTAGGCTGTGTTGCATGTTGGGCTCATTGGCCCAGGCGAATTGCGAAACTTTTAGAAAGCAGCAAAAAGAATAACAGTTCATGCCCGATGCATTGAAGTCGCCTGCTATAAATTTGCATCCAAATGGCAGGCCAGCGATGTAATTAAATGCGTCAACGGTGAGATTAAATGTTGAAGTTTCATCGCCGGGGTGTCGATCTGTATAACCTAAAACTACGGTCATCCGGGGAAATGAAATTGTAAATTATATAGAATCTGCAATAATTGTCAGCACAGAATTTTCCAGGAGGATGGCAGATTGGCTGCACTTGACACACCCCATGCAACCTCCACCGCGGCGGTAGATTTGTTGAGTCCTGAAGGTTTGGAGACCGATCAGTGGTAATTGGTCTAAAGGTGCATGCTTGGTGATCCAAGTCTCAGTGATCGGGATTTTGTCGAAGTTGTGGATAACAGTCAGTCTTTTTATAGCGGAAAGAGTGTTCAAGATGGAACGAGAGTTGAACAGCTCTATGGAATGATTTCTGTGGGAGGCTTTGAGTCGTCAGTGGATTCGGTAGCCTAATTGTGTTTAGGACGGTTGTAGTCAGTAGGCGGGCCACCCGTATAAATAGGCCGTGTGTGAGGTGACGCTTCCGATTGAACGGCCGCATCCCCATCGCCGCAGAGTGTATACTTGGCTAAACACTTATGAAGTCTAGTAGAGGTAGACACTGGATTCTGAGATGAGTTGGTAACGCTGGATAATAGGTTTGAAGGAGAGCATTGTGACTCCAAATGGGACCTTTGGGGCAAATCACCTATGATAATGATGATATCAGTTATGTTAATAATAGTAATAATAATAGTAAAAAATAATAATAGTATTAATAATAGTGGTTGTATTAACGGTTTATTTTAAAGAAGCTCGAAGCATGCCAGGTGCATGATTAATTTTTTATAAGTGATGGAATGGACAGACAAAATTCCCGAAAATATAGAAACTTGCACGACAAAAATGTTTGATAAAATGGCCCAGAAGGGGGAACAAAGTGGGATAAAAGTATGATACGTGTATGTATACCGAAGAAAGTGTGGCGAGCTTGAACGAACTCACGGGTGGATTCAGATGGACGCCCGGTTAGTTTGAAACTCAAGGTCATGTAAAGGGTATGACTCGTACGGGTGCGGACATCTGAAAGCTGACTGATCTATAGGAAAAAGGTTTAAAATCGACATAGAATAACGCGGTATCCGGGGACCATGTAGAAAATGTGGGATGCACTGCAAAGAATTAGATAGCAATGAAACATTGGTACTCTTCAGCATATGGTCGGCGGACAGGGCACAAAACTCATCGTTGAACAGTGAGCTACCAATCCAAGAAGTAAAGAGTGGACCAGATGACAGAAATGGTATAGGAGGATTGGATACTGTAGACGTGAAGCGCAGATGTAGAAGGAATGGAGGCCTATCAGGATGGCCAGCTTGGAGATAGCAAGGGGAATGGCCGATGAAGAACGGCAGGATGCCGAACGAATGCATATGTGCATATACGTGCATGTATATATATATATATATATATATATATATATATATATATATATATATATGTAAATGCAAGGGGAGCAGGAGCAATAACAATAGAGTCTTAGAAGAAAACTATCAGTTACTGTGAGAGGCAGGTAAGGCTAGATTGAATGGTTGTAAAATTACCTTTGGAATATCGTGATGAGCTATCTTCATGACAGGTGAACAAGGCAGCTCAACGGAGAAAGAGGGAGAAAAAGAATGCGGAAGCACAGAAAGGGTGACGGCTGTGAGCAGCAGTTCATAAAAGAGGGAACATGGAGGAAAGTATAAAAGAAAACAAGTGAAAACAGATCTAATAATCCGATTGATGCAGGTGAGACGTATAGTGATGGTCGAGGATGGGAGAATCATTATTAAATGGACTTACTTTATCCAGCGGGAAGATGGCGGCGATAGGGATGGCCAAGCAGCGCAGAGCGGATGCGGATACAAAGTGGAGAAAGGTACCTGGGAGATGAAGTTGTCTGCAATGCGAAAATACAGCAGCTGTAAATGCGAACAGTGTGAGGGAAAAATGAGCAGAAGTGGTGCCAGAGGGACCTGGTAATGACAGATTAAATGAGCCGAAACTGTGAGTAAGGACCATGGTTTCACTTTAGGTGGCAATTGAAAGAGCAGAACAGTCTGAAAGGCACACAGAAAATGCCTGTGGCGTTAAATATACGAAACAGGAGATGGGAGCACAGACCGAAAATACAGGCCAGACATAACCAATAAGATCGTCCTACTACAGGTGAAACACAAGGAGGCTGAGAAGAAAGAATCACCAGGACAGATAAACCGGTGGACAAACATAATGCACGAACAATGAATGCTCGTTGGAGCTGAGGACTTGGAATTTGGGAGCTGCGTGCCTGCGGGCAATTTTACAATTGGATGCAATTAGAAGACGCTAATCGGAGTACGGCTAAATGGAGAAATTCACGGAGGAATAGCGGAGTCAGGTAAGAAAATTTAGTGGTGATGATTAGGTAATAAATGTGGCTGTAAGAGATGCAGAGCTCGGAACTGCCGTTCTAACATGGGAATTGGTCACGGGTGCTGGTGGGACTGGCGCTTAATGGCGTCAGGCATGAAAATGCAGAACGATGTTACGAACGTTTGAGCAATGCGTAGCCAAATTCGCAACGGATCCCGAAATCAGAAGGCGATTATCCGTGATAATTCTACGATACTAGAATATTAAAATAAACAATGACATAAACAAAATGCAAACCTCAATAATACGATCACAAAGACTCAACAACGAGAAACCGAATGGCAGCGTGTGAGCAGACAGCACGTGCGTCACGCAGGTCCTGAGCAAGGATGTGCCAAAATAGCTCTCTGGGCGCGAACAAACAACAATTGGTCCAGAAAAACAACCAGTTCGTAAAGACAAGTCAATAGTGTATGGAAATGAGTGATGTTGGGAAAAAACACTGAATCGCGAGGGAAAAAGGGGGATTTTCCACGACCGGCTGTTACACCGCCCACCAAAATCCTCCTGGATCCTCAGCAAAGTCAAAGGTTCGGTATAAAGGTACTGATTCTTCCTACCTGCGTAGGCCCTGCTGTCAGTGCGCGCGTCTAATGCTCGTCGTCAACGTTCTACTACTGGTCGCACCTAATCCATTGGATACATAGATGTGAGGCTAGTCTACATCTTCCACAAGACCAAATGACCGATGGCGGGCGTGAATGGTCACATGGACGTTGTCCTCGTAAGGGGCCGTCCGGTCCTGGATGTACGTGCTTGAGTGTGTGTGTGTGCGTGTGTGTGTGCGTGTGTGTTTGTGTGCCGGGGTTACAATGAAATCACAGGTATGACTACACATCAAAGGAGGACTTTCTGCAATGTCAACAAAAGACCGCGTGGCAAGAAAACGAGTAAATGTAGCATGTGTGTGTGACCTGAGCTCCGCTACTTCCACATATGCAAGGGGCATTCGGTAGCGTCAACAAAAGGCAAACAAAGAACACTGTCACATGTATGATGGGTTTACGGGATGTAGAGTGCGTCGTGCATGCGCGTATGTATCGGGATGTATAATGGAATCGCACTCATCACCACATATCGGAAAGAACCTTCTGTAATGTCAACGAAGGGACCGCGAGCACCTTAACGTGTTTGACGGAGATTGTGTGGTATATATGGTGTTTCTTTATCCACCTCGATTACTGGTGTGAAAAAGGTTTACTAGGCCTCAGGGTTATCAGCTTCTCCGTCTTCGCTCTCGAGTAGGTTAATACTGCGTATGTCACGAATGAGCATCCCGTTAGCTGTCTTCAGCTTCACCGTTCTTATCATTTCGTCAGTGCTTTTGATGGTTTCCGTAACTACTCCCAAAGACCAAGCGCTGAAATGTGCGCGTTCGTCGGCGATCATAACCACGTCCCCAACTTTGAATGGTCTTGTTTTGGCCAGCCACTTCTGTCGAGTCTGCAAAGCCGGTAGGTACTCCCGTAGCCATCGCCTCCAGAAGACCTTGGCCAGATAGTTCGCTTGCTTCCACCCGTGGAGGTAGCTCCCACGAAGGTTTACCGGCCCTTGGAAACCCTCGTTCGACCTTAACGTCAATAAGTCGTTCGGGGTGAGCGCCAGGTGGGTGGGGTCGCCGTTCAATACTGGAACCAGGGGGCGGTTGTTCAGGATTCGCTCCACCTCAGTCATGACGGTGTTCAGCGTCTCGTCGTCAGGCGGCTGCTGCTCCATGATTGACAGCAATATCCGTCTGGCGGACCGGATCATGCGTTCCCATATGGCGCCTCGGTGACTGGC
This sequence comes from Fasciola hepatica, assembly GCA_948099385.1. Lineage (NCBI taxonomy): Eukaryota > Metazoa > Platyhelminthes > Trematoda > Plagiorchiida > Fasciolidae > Fasciola > Fasciola hepatica. The sequence continues at coordinate 115,525 of CANUEZ040000154.1, forward strand.
CTGTGGGGGGTTGAAATGCCATCGTATGCCGTAGGCCACGGTTCGATTCTGCAGTTCGCCCCTGTTTATGTTCTTGTGCCAACGCTGCAATTCCCGTTGAGCGCCCACAAAGTTCGATCCATTATCTGAGTATATATCGGCCGGTACACCTCTTCGGTTGATAAATCTTTGCAAGGCCCGTAGAAACGAATCGGTCGTCATCGAATGTGCGACTTCCAGGTGTACCGCACGTGATTTCATGCACGTCATGATACATCCGTATCGCTTTTCTAATCTTTTCCCGCACTTGATCCACAAGGGCCCGAAATAGTCCAACCCGGTGTCACTGAACGGCCACCAGCCCGTAGTCACCCTGCATTCTGGTAGCGGGGCCACGAGTTGTTTGCCTGCTGTGGCATTGCGTCTCCTGCATTGCACACACCGTCGGATTACGCGTTTTACAGTCTCTCGTCCTCTCAACAACCAAAGACGCTTTCGGATGACGCTCGTCACGTGACTTTCCCCGGCATGTCCCTCCATGGCGTGGACGTGTTGAATCATTAGCTCTACTACGGGTTGTCTCGCAGGCAGCAGTATAGGATACTTTGTGTCGAAGTTCAGGTGGGCGTTGGTCAGCCTACCATCCACCTGCAGCAGTCCGTTGATGAGTTTGGGGTTTAAACGCTTCAGCTCGCCTCTTGGAGATGGCATGTCTTCATTGGTCGGCCCCACTTCTTCCGCCCTCTTGAGTTCTTGGGCGAAAGCCTCGCGTTGTATCATTCTGAAAATATCGTACTCTGCCGATTGTAGCTCATCGGGACCTATCGGGCCGACCGGTATCCGACCTGAGGGCCGTAGCCCTTTCATGACTAGTAAATTTCTCTTGAACCTGGTTAACCAAACTAGCAAACGAAGCGTCTTCATCCAGGAAGAAAACCTGACCAGTCGCGATAGAATGGACGACGCTTCGACGACGTTGGTTGCTATCACTACGCCTTTGATCTCCAGTTCCAATTCCGTAGGGGGTTTTAATTCGAACACGGGCCAGTCCTGTTTGGGCAATTGCAGGAAGTTTGGCCCTCTCGTCCACGTGTCCAGTTGCCTGAAGTTGTTCGCACCTCGGGAGCACAGGTCGGCCGGATTATCGCCAGACCTGACATGACTCCACTGGTGCGTGGCTGATTCATCGTGGATAATCGTGAGCCGGTTAGCAACGAAAGTACTAAACCGGCTCCGTACGTTGTTAATGTAGTAAAGTACTATCGTTGAATCCGTCCAGAAGCTCACCGACCAAATGTAGAGATCGAAACATCTCTTCACAGCTTGCACCACCCTGACTGCCAACACGGCTGCGCTGAGTTCAAGGCGTGGGATTGAGACCGACTTCAGTGGGGCAACGCGGGCTTTGGCGAACAGGATCCTCGTGGTATATTGTCCATCTCCTGCGCACCATCGTCCGTACACCACAGCTCCATAACCGACTTCGGATGCATCGGAAAAGGCGTGTAGTTCTCCAGTCCGTGTCGTATGGCCAGGGGTCAAACATCGTGGGATTCTCATGTCCCCTAATTTCTTCAAGGTGTTCAGAAATTCTTCCCAGTCCAGCCGGTCCCCTTGGTCCATTGCCTGGTCCCAATCAACTTTCTTACGGCACAGCCGCTGCAGCAAGATCTTTCCGGGTAGCAGCCACGGTGAGACGAAACCGAGCGGGTCGAACAAACTTGAGACGGCAGATAGTATGCCACGACGGGTTATTGGCAGCTCGGGAACGTTCAGTTCGAAAACAAAATCGTCCGTTTCCGCGTCCCATTGTATCCCTAAAGTGCGCTCGATAGGAAGTGGAGAGCCGTCCAAATCTCTTACCCTTTCGGCCTTTTCGTGATACGGGATGACCTTCAGCACTTCTGAAGCGTTCGACATCCATTTAGTTAGATGGAAGCCGCCCTCTTCCAGCAATCTCGTCAGACCCCTGAACTGCTCTAGAGCTGATTCCACATCATCGAATGACCCAAGGTAGTCGTCGAAGTAGAAGTTCCTGCTGACGCTTTCTACCACCGTCCGATGTACTAGATCGCCATGTTTGTTCGCTGATTCTCGTAGGGCGTAGTTTGCACAAAATGGTGACGATATGGCTCCGAAGGGGTGGACGGTCATCCTATAATTCACCACTGCGTTGTCCTGGTCGCTCCCTTCCCACCACAGGAAACGCAAAGCATCTCGTTCTCCTACCGGAATCTTCGCCTGATGGAACATTTCCCTAATGTCAGCAGACAAAGCCACTTTACCCACTCTGAAACGGCACAGAACATCGATCAGTGGTGTGGTCCAGTCAGGCCCCTGTAGTAGGCGATCGTTTAACGACTTGCCCTGGAACTTGGCCGCACAGTCGAAAACCACCCGCAGTTTATTGGGTTTCTTGGGGTTGATAACCGGATGGTGAGGCAGATACCAGATACCCCTTTTTCTGTCGGTGTTAACAGGCACCTTTTAACGTAACCGAGGGCCTCGTTTCGCTTCATCAAATCCGCGTATCGTTCCCACAGATTCTGGTCTCGAATGAAGCGTTCTTTTAGTCGTAGTAATCGTTGGAGAACATAATTTCTGTTGTCAGTCCACGGGTCGACCGGTGTGCGCCATGGGAGGGGAACCTCGAACTGTTTCTTGAGGCCTCTAGAGCCTTGCCGCACCGTTTGTAGAGCGAAGTGATCCTCTTGAGACAACGTCGGTCTTTCGTCTCCAATGTCATGAAACTCCTTTTCATACAGCCGTTGCAGATGATACTCTATGCGGTCCGTTTCGGCGGATAAGTAATTCACGGAACCGCGTACCCCTACTGGACCGTATAACATCCATCCCAGAGCCGTGCGTACGGCATAAGGTGCCTGGCGGTCGCCTACTCTTTGGTCAGGCACCCAATGCGCCTCTGGCACGTCGCAGCCGATGAGGAGATCCACTTCATCATCTTCCCAGTTTACAACAGTTACATCCTGCAGGTGGGGCCACCGAGTCAAGATTGCGTTGACCGACCTTGGTGCTCGCATGGGGAGATCCGCTAACGTGAATGCCTCCGTTGGTTCAATTTCCTCGTTAGTGTCTAGAGAGATGAGTTGCAGCCTTAATCTACCGGCAGTCATTACCTGTGTTCCGCCCACCGTGCTCACTGCTAAAGACGTCGCACCTTTAGCCAGTTGGTGTTTGTCGGCAAACCGCTCTTTCACTAAAGTTGTGTCGGATCCACTATCAACGAAAGCCAACGCCTTGACTATCCCAGTCGGAGTCACTACTCCCACGGCCACTACGCCTAAACGTACCGGTTTACTGGCAGATTGTGAAGTTGAACAAATCACGCTGGGCTTGGCAATCGCCTCGGGTATGGTTATTCTCGCCTGATGCAGCAGCCGATGGTGTCTGCCCGTGCAGCCCTTGTAACCACATCGATTCCTTGTTCTACAGGCTGCTGCCCGGTGCGTGGTGTTGAGACAGATGAAACATGCTCCTGCCATCCTCGCCATTCCCCACCGTTCGTCTATTGTGGCGTTGCCGAACTTGGGGCATTCTGGTAGGCCATGGCTAGTACCACAGGACCTGTAATTTGGTTTCGCCGTAGCATCTCGTGAAATGACGTGTGTGTTGGTCCAAGGCTGGTACTTTGGATGTTTCCGTACAGGGGTTTGGACTTGGCTAGTACCGGGCTTGTTTGCTCGGTTGCTGTCCCGGACGAGTCGGCCGAATCTGCTGTCAGCTATCTTCGTTTGCCTGTCTAAGTATTCAGTCAGGTCTTCGAAGTTGGCTTCTCTGTCGCCTCGGCTTATCCGTTCAGCTTCTTCCGCCCACCGACCCTGTAGTTCGGGAGAGAGGTGACGGACTATGCCTTCCAAAGTGTGCACGGCGTCTAGGTCAGCCCTGTAACCTGAATGGTCGAGGGCTATTGAGCAGTTCTGCATCTTGATCACCAGGTCGGCCATGGTGTAGACGTCGCCCTTGGTTCTCTTTGCCTCTGCCATCACGCCCTCTATTAGGTTACGGGCTACTTTGAAAGGTTGGCCAAACAAGTCCCTCAGAATCTTTCTTGCCCTTGTGTAGCCTTGTTCTGGATCGAGCATGTTGCACCCGTCGATAGCTTCTCGCGCTCGGCCTCGGCAGTAGTGAGTAAGGTAAAGAAGCCTTTGCCCAGGGTCGTTTACCTTGTTTTCAACGAACGTCTCGAACTGTTTGACAAACTTGCAGTATTGCTCATCTCGCCCGTCGAAAACCGTTAACTCCACTCTAGGCAGATCGATCGATGGTGGTTTGTATTCGGCGACCGGCGTGGGGTTCCCTACCTTATTGCACTCTAACCTATCGGAAGTGTCGAAGTCACTGGTCTCATGCTCTCGCTGTCTCTGTGTACACTTCTCTGCTTCATGCGCCTGTAGTCTAGCCGAAAGTAACTGTTGCTCTAGTTCTAGTATTCTCAGCTTATATAAATCAACTTCCTTACGATCAATATTGCTTTCAATAACACATGAGCTAGCACTGACAGGACTAGGCGATCTAGCATTAACTAAAGAATCATATGTACCCAAAACCTCCCTAGAGACTTGCCGTATTACTTCCTGTCCGGATTCGACTGCTTTTGATCCTTTTCTTGGCATTTTGCGTGATTTTTTCTCGTTCCAAATAGATCTATTGAGTATTGTTACGAACGTTTGAGCAATGCGTAGCCAAATTCGCAACGGATCCCGAAATCAGAAGGCGATTATCCGTGATAATTCTACGATACTAGAATATTAAAATAAACAATGACATAAACAAAATGCAAACCTCAATAATACGATCACAAAGACTCAACAACGAGAAACCGAATGGCAGCGTGTGAGCAGACAGCACGTGCGTCACGCAGGTCCTGAGCAAGGATGTGCCAAAATAGCTCTCTGGGCGCGAACAAACAACAATTGGTCCAGAAAAACAACCAGTTCGTAAAGACAAGTCAATAGTGTATGGAAATGAGTGATGTTGGGAAAAAACACTGAATCGCGAGGGAAAAAGGGGGATTTTCCATGACCGGCTGTTACAAACGATGCGGGGGGGGTGATAGAACGGTAGATAGTGAGGCGTAAGAATGCTATCAATGAGCTTTATGAGCTTAGGGTGATACCAATTGGGCAGATGCTACAAGCTCGTACTGACGACATGGGTGGAGGAAGAAATATTGGCGGTCGTTGACAAAGCAAAAAGGGTAGGACGATAGTGACGTGCAATGAGAGGTGACACGGTGAGAGTCAATAGGAGCAAGGACAGAATGGGTAGGTGTTCATACCATGGAACAGCGAAAAAACAGAAGTAATAAGAATGATGACAAGAGCGATAGGTAGGCGTACAGTGGCGAACAAGGATGGTTGGAGCATGCGATCTGCAACTGACAGCATTGGAGAGTACCATCCGCAACCGGTGTTGGTGGGTGGGACTGGCCGTGCGCTGGACACCCAACCTGAAAAACACTTCGAGGTGAACATGGGGGTTGTGATCTACCGACCGAATTGCGCTTGCACGTTGTTGCAGAAGGCCTGCATGCCCGATGTGTGCCGGCCAAAGAGGTGGATCTGACCACGCCCCGCACCTTTGAGAGTGGCACCAAGGTTCATGGATGGGTATGCACGTGGGGCATAGTTCAACTATGGATGTTTATGATATAAGGCCCGCGATCTGACGGCCGGGTTGCAAGGGGTCTCAGAGGACGGAGCCAATGGTTAATAAACGAGCAAGCAGCGGCTTTCTCCAGGCGCGAGTACCAACGTTGATGGTGAAATGCACATAAGCGGAGAATTGGAAAAGGGAAACAGATAAAAAAGGACAGTAAGGGTATGCCCCTGCTGTGGATTAACAGTTACTGAAGGCACAATAAAAAAACAGTAAAAGACGAGGCATAAGAGTGACAGAGACTACGGGAGAAGGCGAAAGCAAAGCGTATGAAAATAATGGCTTTTCAATTCCGTTTACTTATCACGGGAATGACCGCAGATAGCTGAGCATGGAGAATTCAGTCAGATAGATGAAACTGTCTATTGTTGACGGTGTTTTCAACTGGAGGGAATGGGGTCTACGGAGTGGTTGGTCTAAGGAGTCGAGGCCCCTCTCGTACGTCACAACATCTGCCATGCCAATATTAGATAAATGGAGTGCCCGGGTGAAGCTGAGATATGGGATGAGTGCCGGTAGGTATTGGGACTTTGTTCGTGAAGCTCAGAGGGTGATGGACAAATTGTTCCGGAACTTGGGGTGGACAAGAAGGAAAAAATTGACCGTATGACCGATTTAGCTATACTATAAGGGACAATAAAGGGCCTGCGCCCAAGCGAGTAAGGAGCGTCACAGAAGAAGCTTACTGGGTTAGAGAAAGAAGACCGGTTATGGAGCAGGTTATACAAGAAGCTTACGTTTAGTCTTAAGCAGCGGAGCCAGAGTGGGTGAAGATTCAGATGTTGGCACCGTTCTCTATAGTTTGAGGACACAGACCAACCGAGTAGTTGCTTAATGAAACGCTTTGGTATGCTTTCAAGAGCAACTTTGTCAAATTGTGTCACGTTAGAAAGGACTATTGAGCCGTATTACAGCAAAGGCCTAACGTGGGATTTGTCGATGAAGATGATACTGTCCCAGAAACGGAAGGCGCGGAACAGAATGGCCACACTTATTTAACCATGGCAGCTTAGATGGCGGCGTGCCCAGAAAAGTTGAGGGAGCAAGGGTAGTTGAGGCCCAAATAGCAGGTAGCAGGCCGGCTGGCTATTGGGGACCCACCAAGAGTTAGGGATCCAAGGGACAGTTGGAATTTGTAGGTTAGAACCCAGCACTTGTCAGTGGAAACGCTCATCAGCTAGGAGTGACATCAACCATCAAATGCGGAGAGGTCAGCGGGAATTTTGCAAGGAGTAGGGGTAGTATCATTAGAATTGAAAGGGCAGACTATTTTTATATCACCTGTAAACAAGAATGGCATTCCATGGTGTGCTAGATCCAGTGAGTCAATAATGTACATCAGAAATAGGAGAGGATCCGGTACACCGCCCTGTACAACTCCACTTGTAACGGGCTTCGGGTTAGAAGTAATTCCATTGGTGATGGCCCCTTTAAAACGATGAGTTAGATAAGATGGTAGCCAAGAAAGTTAAGGGTTAGAAACACCGAGCAAACGCAATTTGGCTGTGAGATTTTGGTGTGGAACACGGTCAAATCCCTTCGACAGATCCAGATAGACAATTACTAATGCCCTCCCACTATCAACAACTTTAGTGACTAGGCTGACGACGTCAAACTGACATATGTTGTATGATAGCGATTTGAGGAACCCGTGCTGCCTATAGCTAAGAAGGTTTGAAGCTAGAAGATGGTTAGCAAAGCCATCTTCAAAAATCATTTCCTTTATTCTGGAAATGAGAGGGGTATGGTTGATGGAACGGTAGTTGGCGAGTTCGTGGAGAGGTCATTTTTTGCGTCGTGGAATGATAACTGGACGCTTCCGGTTTGACGGTACCAAACTGGATTTAGGTGACGAAGTATATAGGACTAGTAATAAAAGTGGAAGGTCCGATCCACCATTAACGATTACAGCTGGAGCTAACCCGTCTAATCCGGGGTGAGCAGATGCTTTACATCGTGACATGAGTCCGGAAATAACGCCTGCTACAAGGGTTAAGGTAGATAGAGAAGAGCTGGTAATAGCAAGAGGATTTTGGGGGGAATACCTCTGAGGGAGAGGCCATGGAATTGTCAAACTAAAGGTTAGAGGCCTCAGCTATATCAGAAGGAAGGTGACTGAAGTTTTTTTCGGTAACACAATGCACTGGATCGTAGTGTCTGTTGCCGAATTTCTAGATTTATGTGGCAGTGGGAATTTTAATGCTCCATTGGGATACCCAGAGCTTTGGCTTCTTTGTTGCGGAGCTGGGGGAGAATTATTAAGGATGCCATGGAGTCTTTATGAGAGTGGGGGCAGTAGTGGAGGAGCAGCCACGGTTTTGATGGCGGCATGGTGAGGAGAGTGACGAATAGCAGGGTTAGTGGGATGGGAGTGAGGAGGTCATGGTGTTATGAATGAGTTTGTTGGAGCTGCAGGCATCTCACAGGGCCCCACGGAATGATTGTGACGGGGTGGAATAGTGGCCAAAGGTCTGCTGATGAAAGAGGCTTCGACACGAAGAGACAGCTTGCACCTTGTGCAACGGGTCAGAGTACAATACGACGATGTGGAACGGTGAAGGGCAGAGGGTGTTGGAGATGAGGAGGGGTAAAATGGAGTATAACGTTGGACAGAAAAGGGTCAGGAGTGGGGCGAATTTGTAGTGCCACCGATACAACACACGATTACAAAGACTAACGAGTTTGTCTATTTGAACAATTACCGAATTTGGTGACGCCACTTGCTCCGCCTGCGTACGTCGTCTGCACGCCGTTGCGTTCCTCCAATACACACGTTGTCTCGCGTCAGCTTTTTCAGTCCCGCTGTTTTTCACGCTGCCGAGTATATTTGCTAACGAATCACGAACCGAGGACCAGAGGTTGCAGGCTCTATACGGGAGTAGATCTCGACTTAACTTTGGAGAACCCTAAAATTGCTGTGGTACCGAATGACAACCATGCTGGTAACTCGTCTTGCGTGGTTCGGATTTGGTGTATCCAACGATGGAGGCGGTACTGTTAGTAAGCTTTTGTGATGTTTTACCGCGTCCGTGGACGTGATGACAGCGGCATCTCAGTTGATGGATGTGGAGTGTAGCACCTGGGTACACGGATCTTCGGGGTACCAAATAAATGCGCTGGTGCATTAGCGTCAGGGTGAGCGACGCGATTTCTAAAGTACGCCTTTGGTTGAGGAGGTGAATGGGTAGCAGGCCGGTAAGCTGGAGAGCGATAGGTCATAGAACCATTGTAGAATAACGCTGGGAGCGTGGCGACGTCAGTGCAGGGTTGTTCCCGGAGCAGCAGCTGGTGATGAGGGTGACTTTATGACCGATGCACTGGGAGACATCCTAGTAGCTGGCTGGTCAGCGCAGGGTAGCGCGTTGGAATCGGGCGATTTGTTGGCTCGTTTTGCAGATAAACTAAGGGGTGGGTGACTGCTAGATGTGAAGAGAGGCTGCGTTGCTTGGCTTCGAGAGGACAGTTGGGGAGGCTAGGGTACACCTTGGAGCCTTTTAGAGGGACGTTATGGTGTTGGGGGGGAGCTGGACAAATCTAGGTCAGCAGGAGTGGTGACGAGTTGTAGACGGTGGAATATTGTTCAGGGGGTTGAATGACACTGGACTGGGGGGTGGTGGGAGTACTTGGCTTCCGGCGATCTATCTGAGGACCCCCATTGCAACGGGGTTTTGCACGGAGTAACTTTTATATTTTTAGATGAAATGGACTTCGGGCTGGTTTCTCTCTCGGAAGAATCCCATGGCAGGGCCCTACTCAAAGTATTGAAAGAGTACAGGGCACTTTTTTCAATGTGACCGTTTTCTGAGTCTTTTACGATAGCACTCTTGGTGTGACATACCACAGGACATGAGCGATGACTGTCTGATCGAGGAAAGAGGCAAAAGATCTGGAACGTTAAAAACTACGGCATTTTTAGAAATTTTATTATTCTACGGACTTCAGATGCAATTGAGTTCAGGAAGCAGCTAGATGATAGTGGACTTTCGGTTTTCGGATACTTTGAGGGATCGACGATATATGCGAGTGGCAACACCATGGCCAGCGCATAACAAATAGATAACAAAGCTTTCTTTGAAGTTTTTCTGCAGCCCACTTTTTCGTTACTGCCTTCACTGAAAATACATCGACCGGCCCAAGTGGCACACCGCCAACCGCAACATTCCGGTAACAGGCCGGTAACAACTGCGAGGAAAAATACTGGGCGGTTTAAGAGAACAGTCACATAATTAATTTTCAAACAGCCTCGTGAGTATTAACATGCGATTTCCACTCATATTTATGTCCGTGAATTGCTGCACAATCATGGATTTTGTTTTAGCCAAGTGAAGGCCAATTTTGAATTTCAAGGCAGTTTCACTTCGCCGCGCGTTTCACATGCTTCCGTCCATGAGTTTATTGTTACTTTAGGTGGCTGTGGCTGTGGATGTTATGGTGTTCAGTACTTGATACAGTGATTAATAGGTTGTGTTCTATGATCAGGCGTTCAGTGATTCCATGTGGCAAATGGCAACTGGAGTGGCAAATACTACTGGTCCTATTAGGCCAGCGAAAAGTAATTATTTTTCGCCCACTCAAGTGGGCTGCTATAATGGATAAACATTCACTGAGCATAAAGCGATGTTGAATGATATTACCCATGTTGTGAAGTAAAAATGTGTTTATTTAGGGGGCCCTTGCGAGGAGTCCCGGAATGCATCTAGTGGCGTTCCGGTGAAATGACGGACGATTCCAGCATTTGTCATACGGCAAATGAAATACGGCCTAGGGTCATTCTGTGAATCGTTAGATACACTTTCAAAAACTGCTTCATATTATTCAGTTGCAATGGCTGAAATAAATAAGTGGAAGAGATATCGTGTGAAGAAGAAAGAAATCAGCTCCGTGAAGGGTGTTGTTTGTGGAGAAGCCGCACTGTGGGAGCACTGCATGCGTTGTTCCAAGTTGAATTTGCTAGGTGAGAGCGATTGTTAGTCTTGTTACTTTCCTTCTAGGGACTTCGCTTATGAATGCGGCCGCTCCAACAAACGTGCTGTTTGGCCAACAGCGTGAGGCATGCTTGCAAGACGACACTGTTCCGACGGCTTCCTCAACGCAGCCAACAGTTGTGAGTAATTAAATCGCCTGAACATCAATATTGACTCACTTATTAGCAACAGTTAGGGCTCCCACTAAAAAAGCCGTTATCCCCAAAAGACAGCCACGAATAACAGGTCGTTATTTCGTTTCTGGTGCCCTAACCTCCGTCAATAGTTATTCCTTTGGGCTGTTCGCGACGATGGAAGTTCACTTTTGAACCCCTTGGGAAAGGGTTTTGTTCGTTTCCGACTGTCCCTCGTTTAACAAAGGGGAATCTGAGAAGCAGTCAGTGAACATATGCCGAATCTTTGTCGGGATCCAAGAACACTTCTGGGTACACCAAGGCAGTGTCCTACCACGAAGTTGAATAGCGGGCTTTATGTTCAGGTGGGACTGAATAACGTTCTGACGAGACAGCTAAGGAACACTACAGCAGTCCCTGAAGAGGTAGACATTCAGGTGAACTGTGATGGTACTTTGGTTTATCGTTCATCGAATACGCAGCCGTGGCTAGTGCTAGTGAGAGTGACCACGCCTGCCTACCTTCCAGTTGTCACCGTCGGTTGTTGTTACGGTGTGGGCAGACCGTCCAACGTATCACCTTTCGTGGGTGAATGCGTGACGGAGTTTAGCAAAGCGTTAATGGAAGGAATACCTTCTGGTGACAGGCGCATTAGGTGCCGACTGCTGTCACTGATCTGTGGTACTCCGGCCCGGAGTTTCATTACACAAGCGAAAGGTCCAACCGGTTACTTTGGCTGTGATAAGTGTATCAAACGCGGCTTGCACTGTGAAAAAGGGGATGACTTTTCCCTATGTTAAGTGTAAGTTTTGTGACGGCGAGACTTTTCGTGCCATGCGGCGCCGGAATCATCTAACTGGCGTAGGTCCCTTTGTTCCCCTTACATTTGGCATGGTTCATGCTTTCCTATTACACTATATGCACCTTGTCTTTTTGGGTGCGACGGAGAAACGTCTTGATCTCTGCTTGCACGTTCTTTGCGATTCATTTCGCCGCCTGGATAAAATTGCTTGTGAGGACTCTGGCAATCTGTTACTCCATTCGCGTGCTGCCATTCCGTGTGATTTCCGGCGGCTTTGTAGCCATGTTCTTAATATTGACCGGTGGAAAGTCACGGAATTTCCTGCATTTTTATTGCACTTGGGACCTGTTTGTTTGAGGGGCTTTTTGAGTGAAGACACGTATAAGAATTTCAAGCTGCCTTCGGCTGCCATTTGTATTTTGTGCCATCCAGTTTCCTACATATCATGCAGTGCCTTAGCGGGATCTTTTTTGCGTACTTTCATACAAAATTTCTTTTCTTTGTAGGGTGTTATACGTGGGAAGCTGGAAACATTTTCATACCCCCCATTCGAATCTTTTCTACCCAATTTGAAATCTGGTATTCCTGGTCTCAGGTATCCTGCCCAGCAGTTACACCGCCGTTTGTACAAGCGTACTACTTTGGACAACCCGGGTTGCACTGCCCACGTACAAGATGACGTAGCACAACAAGTGCACCGGTTCCACGGATGCAAAGAGCCGTCCTAGTGAATTACGTTTTCTTGTCCCCCAGCCCGCCGGAGAACATTGCCATTGCAGTTGGTAAACCGGTTGAATTTGCCTACGTGTAAGGCATCAGCTGGTGTGAAACACTTTAAAAACCTGTGCAAGTTTTTCGGCAAACCCATGCAGTCTAACCGCCCGTACATACATTCCGTTAAAGATTTGCACGATGGTACTGCAACGCTTTCTATGGGTAGCTTTGTGTGTAAAACTGCCTCCCCATAACTGTTGGCAGTCTTGATGTATTCGTACTCATATTAAGCCCTTTTGACTATTGATGCCTCACTTATTGGTATTTATCTGGTACTTAAAATCTTTAATGAATAATAACACCGTGTATTGCCAGCTGCTGCGTGTTTAAGATGTACCTAGTGGTTGTTGTCTTTTGTGGAAATCTGTGGCCATCATCCACAGCAACTGGTTGGAGGATGACAAAAGAGTACCTTGGCCCAAGTCGTTCACCTCCCAGGTTTATCACATACTGCTGCTGGAAGGTTCAAAATTGGCGGATAATGTTTCGCTTTACAAATTCTATGAGGTATATCACTCAAGTAAATTCGAAGTATATTCTCTGTCAGAACCCCTGAAGAATGCAGTGTACTTTGAATATATAGAAGTTTATCAGTGAAACCCGCAAGTCAGCTTCGCCTGATGATGCTTTGCCGATTCCGCCGTTTGCTGTGCGCCATTCCGCTCGCCGCAAGTGAGTTCTTATTTCAATTCCCATTATTCGAGGGTACTCTTTACTTTCACTTCAGGTGATAGTTCTGAGGAAATTCCTCACACTACCCACGAGTCAGTCGGCTGGTCAAATGCGGGATTTTCTTCAAAGATGGCAGGTTGATTGGTCTATCGACCCCACCTATGACTTACAGACTGTATGGAGCGCATTCCTGCCTGCTTGATTGGTCCGCGGATCGACCGTTGTTTGCCAATGGGGAGAACTGTCAGTTTCGTTAGCCGCGGTGAGGTGAGGGTAGCCTCCACCTGCGGGCCTTCCCAGGCAAACAATGAAACTCAATTGAATAAATTGGAAAAAGACCTGGAAACAAACAGTAATTTTAAATGCCTCGTACCTTGCACAATTGGTTGGGCTTACAAATGAAGGTGAAAGCCTTACAGTGCCACGTTGGCACTGATCTCGGAACTACCGTGCGAAGAATGCTATTTTCGCCAGTTGGAGGAAATCTAGCGCTCCGGTGTAACTGGACCGGAAAGCCCGGAAAATTATCCCGTGGAAATGATCAACTTCCTAAGCTGTGATAGGTAAAGCTGTTTCATCAATACCACAATTAATTTCACGGTAGTCGTCAAAAAGACTACTCGGTACCAAGAGGTGCCACCTTTGGATACCAAGAGATTTATGAAAATATGGTTCATGGACGCTCGGGATTGGGGTTCTGGTCGTCGGATATCCAGGTATGCTGAAATTTCCCCGTGAAACACACCTAAACCAAACTTTTTACTTCATTTCTGTACCACAGTTTACTAATTACGCGTTCTTTGTTTACTATGCAATGTGTGCGAAGTTCATAAATGTCATTGTTCACATTGCCAAACCATTGTTCCATTTGCATTTTCCATTCCAGATCTCGCAGGCACACACCGACGCTTTTGACCAAACCATCGGTCAATTAGGTTTACTGATATTCCTGCTTGACCCATCTCTACACCACACTCAGGCAAACCTAGTTTCAGCCAGGAAGTTCATTGATACCGTTGCCTCTGATATATTTAGACGCATCAAGAAAGCCTACAGTGCAATAGTATTCAACATTCCGGACAAGTTGCCTCACTCAACTGCCGAGAACTTAATCTTAAAGGCTTGCAACCTAGATTCGCAACCTTGCTACTGTGTCAGACTCCACAAAACTTCACCGCAAAATACATGCCCACTCCTTTTCAGTTTAATACTGAAGTTGCTGCCGAGGAATTTATTGGCCGACAGTCTTTTGTCGTCGCAAATACAAGTTTCAAGCGGGCAAAAATACTTCCTGATAAAACCCCCCTACAAAGAGAGGTTCACAAGTCTTGCGAAGAACCATAACCCTGGTAAACATTTAGCCAGTAGTCCCTCTCGAGTGGTCGATTTACCTAGCGTCGGCCATCATGCGAAGACCTCTTCCGTGGTAAGTCGCAAAATAGTTGTCGACCTACATAGTTTATCAGCCTCCACTCCATCGGAGCCGCGTCGCAAACGTCAAAACTTGCAGAACCGTTTCAATAAAACGGTCCAAATTAATGTGCTTCCTGACGTCCACAAAACTGACAAAAGTCCCCCTGACTCCTTGACTAGTAACAAATTACCATACAAAACCCCGATTGACATGATTCCTTCGACTAGCTCAAGAAGTGTCTGGTCGAACCTACAAACTAATCCCACAGAATATAGTCCGAAAAAACGAACGCCGACCCTTGCAGGAGTCCGAAATCCAAAACCGGATCGGGAAAACAGCCCAATATTTGAAGTAAAATCAATAATCTCTCAACTGTTAACTGCAGAACTAGCCATTCCCTGCATACCTAAGAAAGACGCGGGACCAGATGTATTTGCACCGGTACCCGTAATGAATTCGAAAATAAACAGAGTAGCTTTATCGGCAAAATCGGCCATCTCAACTCGCGGACCCGGACCTCGCTCTCCGGACCCAATCAGTCTTTTGCATCCAGGTAGAGCGAACCATAAAAACACTTCTTCCAACGACGAAAAAGGAAGTCTCGGCGAGACTGTTCAGATCGTTATACCAGTACCTTATACAAATGCAGTTCCGGTTGACTACTTACGGCCTACCAAAACACATGCGTCCTGCTCTTCAATTCCCAATAGTCGCGAGCTTTCGGACTTACTGCGACCCCATCCACATTTTGCTGGTTTTCCGTTTTCTCTGAATGTCTCGCCTCCTCCCATACCATACCTCCTCCCACACCATCCCACAGTCCAACAGTGGCTACAATTTCTCAAAACCTGGCAGTCGACTTGGGAGGTCATACATTCAATGTACGTCATGGCCATGATAATGATAGTTTCAAAATTGCTTTTTTCAATGCTCGCTCCCCTGTGAGTAAACTCACATCCGTCTGCTTCTTTGCACTGCGATCTCACCCGGATGTGATCCTCGTAACTGAAACTTGGCTTACTGATAAAACTCTCCTCCCACACATTTCCATACCCGGTTATAATATATTTGCTACGAACAGATCTGAGAGACGTGGTGGTGGATGTCCTGCTTACAGTAAGAGCAGTCGGGCAACAAACTTACTCCAACTTCCTGTCCTTGATAAGGTTCAAGACTCTGTTTGGATCTCCATACCACTGCTCCAGGGGCAGCTCGTCATTGGGTGTGTTTACTGGCCGCCAGGCAACAACATGGGCAACGTAAATGCAATCATCGATGCTTTCTGTCACGTAGCTGAAATCCTGCAAGCTGTTAAAATCATAACGGGGGACTTCAATTTCCCTGGAATTTGTTGGACAACCCTGAATTCTTCTCCGAAGTTATGCAATTTTATCTCATGTATCCGTGCTGGCGGATGGACACAACACGTAAAATCACCAACCAGAGGGAACAATATTCTTGACCTTATCCTTACTTTAGGCCTCCGAGATATAAAGGCAAATGTCCTTAGCCACCTCCCTGGTTGTGATCGTAGGGTCATAACATGTGAATTCTCCGTTCAGCCGCATCACCAGGAAAGTCCTCAAAATGGAAAATCTTTCCGAAACGCAAATTGGGATACTTTACCCACCATCCTGAGTAATCAGACCTGGGAAGAATCCTTTCTAACATCCGGTCCTCAGCTGGCGTCGGAAGTGATGCAATCTAACTTATTCTGTTCTCTTAACATCATATCTCCTGAGATAACCGAATCCAGTGGGAGAAAGACCTATCGACAACAAAAGTTGCAACGTAATTTCGAGAAGTTGCAGCTTGCCTACGAAAGGAATAACGACCTTTCTATCTTCCTCTGCCTCAGCCACCTCTCACGCCAGCTAGTAAGCGAAAATGAGAACAAGCTGGAAAGGCAAGAACTGTACGCTCTCAATCAGCCGAATAAAATAGCCCACCTCTCCAGCCTTGTTAAAACTTGAAACCCCCGCTGTACAACCAAAACACCATATATGCTCCTATCAGAGAACATTTATGTTAGCTCGCCTCAGTTAGTCGCTGAGGCATTCAGTAACTTCTTCGCTTCTACCTTCATAAGAGACCACAATGGTCCCACCCAGGATCTCACCCCCTTGACTGCCGACACCTTGTCAACCGTAGTATTCTCAGCCAACTAAGTCAAAAAGCTGTTAAATACCACCCGGCCTCTGGCTCGCCTTGGACCCGATGGTATCCCACCCGCTCTGTTTCGTCTTGGCGGCCCGGACATTGTGATGCTTTTGATGAACTTATTTCATCTCTCCATGCACAAAGCATTTTCCCATCTCAGTGGAAAACTTCCGTTATCACTCCCCTCCACAAGAAGGGTGCTTTACATGACCCTGCTAATCACCGCCTCATAAACCACACTCCAATTATATCTAGGATAATAGAACGGGTATTTAAAGATGAGATTGCCAATTTTATCCTCACCCGAGGGTTAATAAATAAAAACCAACACGGCTTCTTAAGCTTAGGTCGTATCTGACCTGTCAACTTGACTTCCTTAATCTAATCACAACGTCAGCTGTCTCTGTAATGGCACTTATCGTTATCTTCTTTGATGTGACGAAAGCATTTGATCGCGTGCCTCACTCTCAGCTGCTAACCAAGGTTAAATATTGCGGCATAACAGACTCACTGTTTTCTTGGTTGTCATCCTATCTTAGCATGAGATCGCAAGCAGTAAACATTCAGGGTTACCTTTAATCACCCCTGCCAGTCACAAGTGATGTTATACAGGGCAGTGTTTTAGGCCCACTTTTATTTCTTCTCTACATAAAAGACGTATTCAAAGCAATACGCCATGGCACCACGTTCTTATTCGCCGATGATATCAAGATTGTATATTCATTTGAACCCCATACCTTGACTTACACCCTCATCGAAATAGCTGACGACCTGAACTCTCCTGACATATGATGCGACACTTGGAAAATTAGTTTCTCCTCTGCCAAGAGTGCCATTCTCACATATAAAAATCAAATTCCTCCTGAGTCCCTCGCCTTAAACGGCTCGTTCATTCCTACTACTCTGCTAGTACGAGATCTCGGTCTACACTATTCTTGCACGTTCACCTTTCAAGAACAAGCCACCTACCAGGTGGCTAAGACCAAGAGAACAATAGCCCTCATCTGCAGAACTTGTAGAACGCGCGATAGCAAGTTTCCGATCTTTAAATTCCTCGCCAGACCGCAGCTCGAGTACTGCCCTCTGGTATACACTCACATGTGAAAATCTGACAGACTTGCGATCAATAGAGTTCAGCGATCCTTCACCAAGCAGTTAATCGGCTCATCATCCCCCTTGAATTATAAAGAGAGATGTGAGCTACTATGCTTGAACCCCTATGGCTACGACGTATGAAACTCAATCTTTATCTTCTATTCAACCTCCTACATTCTAGAGCGCATACGTCCATCACTGATCTATGTTTCGCTCAAGAAGCACCATACCCTATTCGTAACCGAAATCATACTACTAAAGTCCCATACTCCAGGACAAAACTGAGAGAAAGATTCTTCATCACCGTCTATTCCCGCATTTGGAACAGACTGCCTGAAGATATTCGGGCCTGCCAGACACTAGACCGTTTCAGAACTGTCCTTTCAAAATATTTAAATGTCGCCAAAGTACTACAATTAACCCAAACGTGCACCACGTTAGAACAAGCTTATGAGGGTAACCTAGATTTTTGAGTAGAGGAAGGAAGCACGACCCGGTTAAAATGCTTTGCAACGTCGACATCACCTACCCCATATGCCTTCTCCATCACCAGCTTATTAGTACCCATCAGAATGATTTACATCACTGACACTGCTCTTGCTAGATTCTCCCCAATTCATACGCTCCAACGTCTCCTATCTAATATCTCCGTCATACCTAATTCGCTTTACTCGGTCCGAACTGACCCCATTCCCCTCCTATATTTTCCCCTAACGTCCAAACACTTAATCCAATTCCGGTGACCACCACTTGCCTACTAAATCATCACTCTTATTCCTAGTTTTGGTCATTGTTTTTGTATTCTCATACACTCCCAATGGCTCACAGTCCTCATTCTTCCCAGAGCAGTCTATGTCTACATTACTAGATTTCTCTTTTCACCACTGACCGTTGTCCTCGGCTGGGAGCATACCAGACTGCGCCTCTCTACTCTTATGCTTCCAGACACCAGCCGGCGCGCATCTCCCTTTTGATGTCTTGAAATGATCCGGAGATAACACCAGCGAAATATTTGGCCCACACATCCGGCTTTAAATCTGGATCCCCCGCGATCTCCTAGACTACTCCATCTCTACGTCTGTATGATCTCGACCAAAATCACCTGTGCAAATCCCGCCGGTGCGGGGCTCGGACAGATCCCTCGCTTTGGCCAGTGCACATCGGGCATGCAGGACGTCTGCAACGATGTGCGGGCGCAAATATGTTGGTGGATCGCACCTCCTGCCTCAAAAAATGGTTTCCAGGTTGGGTGTCTAGCGCAAGGTCAGCCCCACCCACTAGCATCGGCTGCGGATTGAAAAAAACAAAAGGAATACCGTTTATATACTCAGAATGTTGCTGTCCCCTCCAGCTAACATTGACTCTCCATCGTGCTCGCTTCAAATTTGCCTTCATAACCAAACGCTTTTTTCTTCCGGCAAAATTTGCTTTCTTTGGTGCATAATTATCGCATACTTAAAAACCCATCAACACTCCTGGCTCATTAGTCCCGGTCCACTTCCAGCGGTTTCATGCTAAACTATTCACCAGTCTTATTTGCAAACTTAACCACTCTCTAAGATAAAGCCCACCCCTTTTTACTAATTTTACCGGTATACTCGAGAACTGGCGCAATTATTGCTGTCACTAACTTCCGTACTACAATCTTCAGTCAGTATATGACACTGCGAAAATTATCTCTAGAGATTCCCAATAATGGACGACTCTGTGTTTGTTTGCTTTCTCTGCCAGCTTCGCTGTTTGCCCACTTAGGGCTTTTGCATTGCAATGTCCTCATGTTGCTAGGTATCGTATCCCATATATGCACATCTGATATGTTCTTGTGCCGCAGAGTTCTGTTCTGTCGCCACAAAGTGGTCCACCTTTTGTATCAAACATAAACTGATGGTCTTCTACCTATCACTTCATCGTTTTTGTCAGCTGTGTCCATCCTATTGTTGTAGTTAAGCACCAAGCAACGATTTTTTCTCCAGTGTCTAGTTCATGCTGATGCATTACATTCCTTTTTCTTGGAAGCAAAACAATCCACTAAAAGTCCATATGTTTCATCCGGTCACTTCTTTCACCATCACTTTGGCAACCGCGGTCCGGATTTGTAGTCCACTTGGTTTATCACACACACTCCGCCCATATCCGGCTGCCGAACTTTGCAAACCTATTCATCGGTTGTTCTCTGTATTCTCTTTCCCATGCTCCGTTCTCGTGGACCGTCTCAGACACTTCCGATACTTCATACACTCTTCTCACCACGTGAAGTCTTTGCTGAGAATTATCAGTATGTAAATACCCACCTGTCATTTAACTGGTCATCTCTCTTGCAAGCCACATTTCTGCCACTATCGTAGCTTCGCACCACACGTCGATTTTATTTTGCCAGTTACCAGTTTCAGGTTGATGCGTAACATTCCTTTCTTCTGAAAGCAAAACAATCCACTAAAAGTCCATATGTTTCATCCGGTCACTTCTTTCGCCACCAATCTGACACCCACAGTCCAGTGTGTTGTCCGTTTTGTTTTACAACTGGCTCAACCGACATACGGTCACTGAACCCCAAAATTGTAATCCTCGACCGGTTTTCTTGCTCTTTATGTGTTATGCCACAATTTTTTATCATCTAATTTTACATCGCAACTCCTCTCATACATAGCAAAGCTCTATTGCTTGAATACGTCTCCTTCATGAATGTTACTTTTTCACGATATCCACGTATCCGCCAATCTAGTTTGGTTCTCCGACAGGACAGTTTTCCTTCTGTAGGATTTGTGTGATTTTGTACCATTTCCCACCCACCCCACATTTTGGCAGAATAACTAGGCCTACCTCCAGCCGGATCGACCACTTGACCTTGAGTTTAATTCACCGGGCGGTACCGCAACAAATGATTTGAATGCTTTCTCTTATATTCAATCGTGTTCGCATAATTGTACTGTCCTTCTGTAACCTTCATTCAGCTTTCAACTGTACTGTTTGATCTTGCTTTGCACCATGCTTCGGGGTTATCCGAAATAAACTATTATTATCATTAGAATACGTAGAACCTTTTCTTGTACAATGATTTTCATAAAAATTTATCATTGACAGTTACTACTCCATCTTCCACCCGTTCTCTCTTTCATATTATTTTGTTCCTGATTGCGATGGAGAGCCTCAAGCACAAGCTGTACATGGAAGGTTAATATTGCACATGGACCATCGATGAAAGCTTTTTCGTCAAAATACGAAACTTATTGCATTTACCCAAAGTAGTTTCCTGGCCAGTGATTGTAAGCAGCCTTGAATAAGGGCTAACAAAGCTTTATTATCGTAGGAGTAGGAATCGGAATCCAGAGGTACGTGGAGATGGAGTATGGGTTAGAGCATGTCGATCATTAGCTTGCCCACCTTTTACCGTACCAGTGCCGGCACGGTACCGGTAGCGCTTCCGAAAGATCACCGACATATTACCGAAGTTTCACGGGAACTCTACCGGGACTTCATCGGAACTGGTCCGGCACCAGTCCGGACCCGGTGAGCTATTAGCGAGTGGTACTGAACAAGGTAACGAGGAGGTGGGAATTCGGGGGCGTTTAGTGTTCCTAGGTTGAATCCGGTTTGCCATTCGATGAATGAGGCGATTGGTAGTCGATTAAGGCATGATATCTCGAAGAGTTTTGATAAAAGTGGAATTATTAGTCTGCTGTTAACCTCAGATTTCATTATTCAGAAAAAAATCTATTTATTTTATGTTATAGGAATATCTTGAGAAGCCGTTTGTAAGTCATTTCCCAAGATACCCTAGCGAAAACTGTAACTATAACGGTACGCTTAACGACGCGGTGTAGCTCAGCTTATGGTTTGAGTATCTGTGGAACATGAGACGATTGGAAGCTTATTACGCAATGTTGGTTAGTTAAGGAGGGAGAAGCTTCGCCTTAAGGATATTCGAGAATCAGTTTTCGTTGTCCGGTGCTCCCCACCGCGCAGCTAGTGTGTTGTTTCTGTGCTGAATTGTACTTGACTGGAGGATTGAGTTTCATTGTGGGGACTCTGTTGATGACTTTTGTCATGTCGAGGTGGGTAGTGGGGTGAGCTCTGTCTTTATCAGAGGCTGTTGGAACCGGGTTCAGAAAGACAAACTGGAAGGTTGCACGCAAACTTGCTCGAAGAAATCCGTGCTCTCTGAAGCTGATGAGTCTATGTGCCGATGATTGGTCGGTCAGCTGTAGTCTGGCGACTTTTTCTAGCAACATCAAGGTCGTTGGCTCATGGTTATTAGTGCAGTAACTGATAAAGTTGTGCTTTGTGGCTCCCTTATGCTGAGGGATGGTAAAGGTTTCCCTCATTAGCTAGGGAATGCTCCATGCTGAAGGGACAGATTTCATGAGTTCAGTAGTCCGCTCATCCATCGTTCCTGTTAGCACTCCTATTACTTCCCTTTAGTGTAGTTCTACCTCTGTAAGCACACCTATCCATTCCTTTATTGCTCCTGTCGTTTTTCACCATGACAGCCCTAGATGCTTGATGTCACTCTCGCCATATTCATTTTACTCTGCCGAAGCCCGAAATATTCCCTTTTCCACCATTTCGCACTTGTCGGCCCCTGATCTGTATTCACTTGGTACCTCCATATGCTTATAGAGCTCACCTATCGCATAACTCACTAGCTACCATTTTTTGATATCCCTTTTTGTCCTTCCATCTTATACTTCCCCCCAGTAAGCACCAGACACATCGGTACCCATGACCAGTCACCATGTAAAAACTCGCCGTTCCAAACTTTGCATTTTAACCAGCCAAGTTTATTTTCCTTTCACTTCCACCATATTTTCCATGTCTGAATCATCAATTCTTCCGTGGATCTCTCTCTTAGGCAGTGTCTCGATTAGCAACTTCTGGCTCCATCCATTTGTGTAATCCCTGCAATCAAGCAGCTCTCCAGTTCCATTTCCCATACTCCGATGCACAAATATTTTTCATTCCTTTTGTTCCATCACTGGTTTTACCGTCCGGGCACCTTTCTTCTTCTCGCTCTTCATCCTGTTTCACCTGCAGGGGAACGATCTGATTAGTCATCTCCTACCTGGTTCTGTTCTATCAGCCCTGTCATCTGCTTCGTGTATTGCCCGTCACAGGCATCTTCAGTGTGCCTTTCAGGCTGCTCTGATTTTCCGCTTTCCACCTAGTTTAAAGTCATCGTAAAGTCATCATTCCTCACTTACAGTTTCAAACCATGTGATCTATCAATACCTAATCTTTCTGATTCTCCACTTCCTTATTTCCCTCCTATGTTATTCGCCGTCACAACCACTGCATCTTTGCACCACAGTTCTTCTAACCTCCGGTTTATCGTTCTCCAGAGCCATTTTACACTTCTCCAACCACCCTGTACTTCCATTCGCTCGGTGTACTGAAGCCTTTTTCACGGCCATCTTCTTGCTGCATAACGTGCGTCCATTTTCGACCTTCACCACATATCACACCTGCGGTAATCAGGTTTTTAGATCCACTGCCACCTGTTTTCGTCGATCCTTTCCTCCGTCTTCCCTCGTTTACCATATTTTGCTCACAGCCCTCGCCTCCAGGCATCTAAAGATTTTTCCTTTCTCTGGTGCTCCTTCATGTTCACCTGCCATAAACAGATTCACCAGGGTTTATCCAAGCTAATTGCGTAACATTTGACCCAACCCTACAGGACTGTTCCAAGCACAGCTAATTCCGTTTTCCTTCCCATCACAGCTATTTGCTCCTGCTCTGATATATATATATATATATATATATATATATACGCATCCGCATATTCCCGTGCCCTCTTCAGTTCGTCCCCGGCCAGTTCTCCAGCCGCCATGCCGCTACTCCTCATGACAGGGGTCCATTTTTCCATGTCTTGGCCTCATAACTACCGTATTTCTATCCTTTCGCGCCCCTGCTACCACCTTACCCACCTTTTAGTTCTTGCATTGGTGGCTCCCTCTCTTCAGGTTGACACGGGACGTTTATTACAATGAGGCATAGCTGGCGGCTACTTAGTCCCAAGCCATACAACTCATTTTTTGCCCTTCCTTCCTTCTGTTGTTTTTTCCTATTTTTCTTCATCGTTTCCAGCAACGATAGTTTCTCATGCCCATTTTCAGTCCCCCCTATGTAAAACTTCCGCGTTCCGACCTCCTCCACTCAGCTCAGTCAGCTGCTCCATCTAAACTTGACTTAAAAATATGCCGAGCACCTACTCCAGTTCACCCCTGGGCTCGCTCAAACTCACCCCTCCCTTTATTCCCTGGTCTGTATACATTCATTTCCCTCTCATCCCTACTTTGTTTATTCAAATCCGTCCCATGGCTTTAGTATTCATAAGATTTTCATGAATTTCGTTCGTCAGATTTTCGCTTGTTAAAATTTTGATCATGCGCAAGGCATGCTTCTGGTGTCTCCGATATAAAATATTACTATCAGTATAGGAAAGTTTTTCACGGAAAACTTTGGTTGTCGAAAGTTGTCAGCGAGGTTTATCCCGACACGACTAACTTTGTTAGATAGACCTCGGATGGAAGGAGTGGCTAGTTAAGCGGGGTACACGTTAGCTGATATATATATGCATATATGCATATATATCCCAGTGTATATCGATCATTAGCGCAATCACGCTAATATTTTTTACCATTTAGGTTAATTTATTCATCTGGGGTCGTTGAGCTGTCAGCAGTGCAACCTCAGCGGCGATACTATTTTCGAAAGATTTGCCTTTGAATCGATGGTGTTTGTGGACCGAAACTTTTCCTAAGGAGAAACAAATTCTAGCTTCCTTGGGAAGACAGTTACTTTGCCACGGATGATACACCAACCATATTGTGGCCACTTGAACTTGCCGTCAATCCTTCAAAATAGCCGAGAACTCAAATTTTGCTATCGGCTGCTCGCTTCCTGGATTTAGTTGCTTTCAAAGTCCATGTAACAAATTAGTGTCCCACGAATGCTGTAGTTTTCAATGTTCTGAGGCTTCTGCCCCTTTCCTCGACTAAAACATCGTTGCTTCTAGCCTGCGATCTATCACACCACGAGTACTACTGTATAGGTCTCAGAAAACGTTCACAGGTGAATGCATCCATTCTGTTTCGATTCCATGAGAAAAACTTTACGATTGAACTTATCAGATGGAGGGATTTTCGCCAAGTCCACCTTATTCAGAGTAACTCATCGCAGTCGCCACACGCGATCCATGAATCGTTGCCACCTGAGATCGATTTTGCCCGCCCAACAAAGTAACCCACGCGAACCGGAGCGAAGTTTGAACTGCGGGTAGCCCCGGGTTAACACTCTTCTAATAAAGGTGTCTGCTCTGTGATGCCTCGCTATTTGTAATCGGTATCAGTGCTGCCTTCGCGGATCACCAACGAAGTAAGCAAAAGGTTTGGCATTAAGCTGATGAATCGCACGAGTTTTCGCTGCTCGAACGGCGGATCTGTGTATTTATCATCACTGATGCACAGTGCTATTGGGCACTGGGTGACTGACAACGATGTAGGCCCCAACTCGGCTACTGACTTTAAGCAGCACGATGGAGTTTGGCACGATTCGTCTGGCTGAAATGTTCATTGTCAGTGTGCGGCAGTTGTTATCAATTATGCGAATGGTACGTGGAACGAGCTTTGAGTAAGCAGGTGTGCTTATCATCGGGGAGGAGGGATGTCAGGGCTGCTGGAGCGCTGTATCGACGGATTCTTTTTGGACATGACAAGTGTGTAAGTAACCCGTCTTGAGTGGCGCTTTTATTCCGCCCTCTCTAGCTTTGTTCTTGTTTCATTTATCTACCAATTAACCAAGTTCTGAGACCGTCACTTATGCCGACAGCAAATCTTAATTTTTACTTTATTGCCTCAAACAATTTGCTTACCAAATCACACGCGGATTTCCACATTGCTGGTTGTCACGGTGCAGCAGGATATATCTGATACTCACCGAAGTGAGAATTTGGACCTGTTACTCAGGCCAAAGCCACATACCCTGCGGATTGACCTGAGCTAGATTCTTCGAGGCTATAAAGTGAACTGTTCGGCAGTTCACCAGCCTCGAACACGATGATTTTTGACTGTTTGGAGGCTGAAGCGGGATCTGCCTGAAAACTTGGGGAGAAGGAAATCGCGCCCAACAACGGTCCCGTTAGCCCAGCCCCGGTAGGCTGCGGATTTTCTGCGGATTTCCAGGGGTCTTTTGACTCGTAAACAATGGGCTATTGATGTACAAACTACAGGGCAGCGGACTGCGCAAGTGGCACTTAACTGACCGTCTAGTGCGGCCAGAGCATGGAGTTGGGTGCCGATTGGGTCTGTGCGGGGCCGCTGTGTTCATTATCCATCTTAACCCCCGGGTGGACACTAGGTGCCCCGAGTTTCTACCCGCGGATGGTATTAGGGTTTTGAAGGAGCCATCTTTTAACTAAATACCAGGGGACCTTATCAGAATACAAGTGGGGAGGAACATGGGATCTCCTTTTGGGCCAAGGTAGGTGTGGACAACCGCCCTGGGTCAGAGGAACAGGAGAGACCGGGGACTCCAATGATGGGTCACTCACGGTGATCGGGACAGCTGACGTAATAAAAGACCTTGGCGTTCAACTGCACGAAACTTTCAAGTAACCTCAACGGTGACTTGTGGCAGTAGCGAAAAGTAATAAGCCGATGTTTCAGCCGTGTTAAACTGTCAGATATTGAGGTGGCAACATAATTCCACAGCGTCAAAACCACATGCTTGCCCCCGCGTGGAATACTGCATCCTGTTCTGGGTGGTGTAACTGGTGAGAAGCAAGCAATCGTCGTAAACTACTCAAAGACGACCTGCTAAGACTATTACTGGACTCTGAGATACGACATACTAGAAGCGACTCAGATCACTTGACCTGTCCTCGCTGAACAGGCGTTGCCCGGGCGGGGGCCAAACTGAGACGTTCAAAAAGCTCACCGGATTATGCGAAACCCACAGGCCGTTACTGGTTCCAAGTAACAACCCAGCCCCCAGGGGACACACCCGTAAGCTGATGAGACCCGGTGTCATCAAGAGCTTTCCTTCACCACCCAATGAGCTGCTGAAAGAAACTATAACCGGATGTGGTAGTGCAGTGTGGTATCGTCAGGTCAAACGACGGCTAGACGACTGCTGGGATGGGTCTTTCTCGGACTACGACTAGCCAAATGAGCACCCCTCCATCTTTCCTGTTGGGTATCCTCCCATTTTCTACCCATTCGTTCCCTTCTAGAACACAACACGTGATTTCCCGTCGCACAAGTATTGGAGCATGGCATACTACTTCTCTTATTATTCATTTAGCTATGCCCGTGGGGATCCTTTGAGGTAAGCTCAGTGGTTAGCTGAGACAGTGAACCTGTTTATTCAACGCGGTTACCAACTGTTCGGGAGTGAGCTTGAATTTAATTCTCTCCCTTGCAATCCATCATCAGACGACCACAACAATTGCACCACCTGGCAGTCGAAACACGGTGAGTAGTCCCCAGCCCCTGGTGCAAAACTCTGGCCGTTTAATGGTCAAAGCAGCAGGTCCCGTGACTCGATCTGATGTGAACTCCACTGACCAACTGTAATGATAGTGGCAGAATCCCGACTTGGGAGCCCCGAGTACCAACTGGTAAGACTAAGAGTGCTGAGGGCAGGTAGGGCACAATCTCGTGCGTGCCTGGTCACTGATGCGTGGAACGATCCATCGGCCTGGGTGGTGATTGCAGTGGTACAATTTGTGGCCCTTTTGAATTAGTGCTGCACGGGGAAGCACTCCATAGGAAAAACCGGTCAAACACATATGTGGCAAAACTGAAAGCATCGCTCTGACCACTTTTCCATCTACCGCTGTTCCTATATCTGTCGCTATATTTCCAGAGCTTAGGGAAAACCGTTGTTATTTTCCACTCATACTCACTTGATTTTTTTCTTCATTAAAAAGGCGATGTTTTCTATATTCTAGCATCCATCCTATTCTCCAGTTCACAGTCCGACCTAACAGCAGCCTTCTGCGAACCAGAACCTGACACCAACCTGCAGCAATAGCTTGGTAAACAGCCCATGAATCCTCGCGCCCCGTATCATCCGGATCAGTCATGAAAACCCGCCATTTAGGCTCTTAGTTTTTCTCTGTCACTAGCCCGTCTACCCCTAAGTCATCAAAATCCCCAGATTACGCTTGCGGCCTTGATGACCAAGAAGTGTATCAATCAGTCTCTGTGGTATGCGAAGATAATGTCAACACTATTTAAGGCTACACTAGCAACCTGAAATACTCGGACAGGTAATAGGGAGGGTGATAGAGTGAGTACATTAAAAGTAAAAATGCAACTAAGCTAGCTCACAGTTATCCACTGCTATTATCATCGGGATTAAGGCCCTAATGTACCGAAGTCCACCAATATTTCCAGCTCAGTTCATCCGGACAACCGTTAGTCAAACTTGTGAGGATGGAGTCGGGATCAGTGCAAAGCGATGCACCGAAGCTCCTAAAATGTTTATTTCTCACAGTTAGATCTGGTTGGTATAACTTCACAAAGCACCAAATCAGAGGATGAGACTGTGTTAGAGTGAAAGTTTCATTGCGTAGTTCGGAATGTCCTTGTCTGAGTATGAGCAAAGCAGTCCTCAAGCACCGGTGGATTTTCCGCTATTTCCTCTGTAGCTGACAAGTATCCTAACTGCATCGGGATTTTGTTACCAATCATGACCGTCAGGTTACTGAATACTCGGTGAAAATTGTTTGCATTGGCCGAAAGTTGGCAAGCCCCGGTCGACCCACTCCTCAAATTTGATTGGAAAAGCTGTTGTGCTTAAAATAATGTGCAGACTCTGCTGAGCACCTTTCCGGTGCGGCTTGTGCAGTACGGTTATTGCGGTCTCCGTCATTTTGTGGACCACCCAGCCAGGGTTCGGCCAAATGCACCCAAGTTTGGAAGCATTCATGTAAGTTTTTACCACTGACCGGAGTTTCCACGCTGGAAGTTCCCGGCTCACTGAGTTGGCCGGAAAACGAGTTCTCCAGAGGCCATTCTTGTACGCTTTTGGTACATCTGCAATTCGATTTGAGGAGAACGGCGTGCGTACCATCTCCAGCCCAATAATGGACGACCGCGGATAGAAGATTGTGAAAGCAGCCCCAGAGAGCCAATAATTTGTGAGTAATACCTAGAGGTCTTGCCTCCCTTCAGGTGCATTTATTATCTTTCTCTAGGTAAATTGGTACGTGGAACTTCTTTCACGTGTGCAACAATGGGCCATTTAAGTGCATCATAAAAGTGCGACAACTTATGGACGTAGTCAAAATGGCATGTTTTCTCTTTAAAACGAGTAGTGGAGTGCACCGTTTGTAAAGTAGAGGACACTGGGCTCGTCGTGCTAAATACTGCCATGAAGCAACAGTGGTTGCACTGTACGCCCGGTAGTATCGGCCGTAAGATGCTCCGTTAGTTGGAAATCAGTGCCTGGGTTTGTAGACATTACCACTCCGCTGATGCGGTTGCCGGTAAAACACGGGTGGCAGAATAGCGTGCTGCAGATGAAGCTAATCGTCTTTCTCCAGAGTATGCCGACTTATATCAATTACCTCACCAGCGTAGTAATTAGGGGTTGGAGACTCCCTGCATCCAATGATGTAGTTGTGTTTACGTTTAAAATACTATCCAGCTTTCTATGGACTGGTTTAAATGCCAGAGAATAGGAGGAGAATTGTGGAATATATATGGGGCTAGCACATCAATGTATATATATATATGTGTGTGTCTTTGTATTTATAGTTTTGCAGAGTTCAGTTTTCACTTGGTGACTGACGGCTTTTATGCGCGTGGTCGACGTTGATATATACACATGCTTTTTGGTGAATTTTGCACATACTTTTACATACTACTTACTATCGATGTATATATATGCATATTTACTTTTATGGGATGAGTTTGAGCAACCCACTGGTGGATACCAATAAGCGGAAAGTACATGCAAAATTTGAGGTCCTGGTGAAGACTTGCAGTGATGATTGCCAACGGATGCATGAAAGCTGATACCGGAACCGCATGATTTCGTGAGGTGTGCATATTATTCCCTTATCAGACCCAAGTGCAGATGTCTATTTAAAAATGTAACGCATTTATGGACGTATGAAGATATCCCGAAACCTCGCAGCACAAACACACCTCCGTTCTTTAGCCACCGTTCAGTTGAACAACAACGGATTACGTGACCAACATTAGAAGCGGGCGGAAGATGACCAGAAGGCATACCCAATCGTTTTGAGTTCAGTTTATACGTAGAACCGTGACTACTCACCAGCCACATAAAAGCTAAACACCAGTGCCAAGAAGCACCATCCTGTTGGGATGATGGAGCAGTGCGGGGAACGGCGATTTACTTTTCCTTCCTGTTCCCTAAACTGCTTAGGCCAGTGTGTGCGGTCCTTTAGAAGTAAAGGAAATAGTGCGCACTATCTTAAGCCCGATGCTTCCGGCCTAGGAGCCACAGATTAGAACCCGAATTATAGAGTGAGAAGAAACTGACATATATACATATATATGTATATATATATATATAGATGTATAGCCAAGCGGTGACCATTTCTACGGCGCAAACCCGTGGCTCATACGCGAGTACTGGTCGTCTGAAACACGTGATCCTATGTGAAAAATGTACCGGGAACCGTCAATCATGTATATGTGGCTAATACGGATCAGATTAAAAACTACCAGCACAATGAAAACACTGATTACGGGACAGTATGAGTTCCCAAGGTGGGTACTTGAAAACGGTTGCACATCCTACTACTAAAGTCCATTTAGAAACAGGGCACATCTTAACCGTCGGCTAGCAGTGGCGTCCGAAGTAAGTTCGGCAGCTGAGCATCAGCAAATAGGACTGTGAAGGTGCCGAGAGTGAGCCTGGTAATGAAGAAGGATTATCATTAGAATCGTCCTTGCCAATATATACTACGTACAACCGTATACATGTATATTCTTATGTTCACAGATATTTATGCATGTATCTGAGTTTCGATATATATCTCCGAATAACCCTACGGTCCGTTGAGGGAAGGGGTCCATTACTAATTCTACGCCAAACAGTATACGTTCGAAGTCACTTCCACGAATATAATGATAAGTAGGTTTCACGGCTTACCTTACTGTTACATAGATAACTCATCGTACATGATGTGCAGTATTTCGGGTGCGTGTCTCAATGGCATCCAGTGTTCACAAAGGATGTCTATCATCTTCTTTGGAGATTTACGCCCTACAATGAAAATTGGTGGATATTCGTGGGACTTTGATTGCACCTACAGCGAAAAGGGATAAGCTCTCTATTCCACTTACAGACCATTCCAAGCCAGTTAGGTGAAACATAACAATAAGAATAGTCGTTATTTCCATTGAACAACAGCGCAGAGCTCACTTTCTGATGCACAAAAAAGCCACAAGCAGATCAAAGTTCCAAAAATCAGCCTAAAACATTACCTCTTATGTGTGCGATATCGGGACTACAACCTAGCCGATGTAAGCCTGCAACTGAAACTGATAACTAACTAGGCACTCCATGATCGCATTTTTTATCTCCCGCAGGTGCAACATGAATTTTATTATTACTCGGAACTCAACAGCAGCATCAATCTCTTTACCGTATTCTTATATACCATTTGGGGAATCTAAATGCACAGTGCACAACGCACATTTTTGCGGTAAAATTTCAACACGAAATCGGCGGATTACTTCATCTTTTTCCATGGTTAGAGCGCCAATAGGCGGCTGGAGCCACTTCAAGAAAACATGCTGGGTGGGAACGCTTCGGAGCACCGTCTTGTTGGCAGCCTCTTTGTATTTCGCGGAGGCGCTACTCCAAAATGATTCATGTGGTTTGGGTCGGGTCAGGTCAGGTTGCGCAGAACCAGTGGAGCTTCCTGAATTCTTTCAGTGGTATGGACAGGGATGGGCACCCACTGCTGCGACCTTGGTAATTCTTTCTCGTTTCGTTACACGAGTGGGTTTGTTCTTCCTGTTTTGCTGAAATAAAAGGGAAGTAAAGGCACTCTTCCGTTCATCCAGGCGGAAGAAAACCATGAGTTAGCTCTTTATCACAATTAGTGCCGCGGATGGTGTGCACGGGCACAGGAAAACCAAGAAGCCTGGAGTAAATTACAATTCCCCCTTAGTCCTCGGTATTCGAATTCTGTGAATAACTCGCCCCACTTAGCATCTAGCCTCCTTTTAAAATGCCTTACACCTTGTAGGCTGATTATTTTTTCAGTTAGTCTAATCCACCTTCCTACCACTCCAATGCGGAAGAATTTCTGTCGAGCATTCGGCCTGGGGGATGGCTTTCAGAATTTTCCGCCACTTTTGCTCGTCCTGTGATAAGTGGCCCGTTCTAATTTATCCCCAGCACTTATGGCCGATAAATCCACCAGAATTTTAAATGCTTTAATAAGGTCTCCTCCCAGTCTTCTTTTCCCCAGTGAAAAGAGCCCTATATCCTGCTGCCGTTGTTCATATAATTCCCCTTGTCGTCTTTCAAAGACCGGAGGAGTTAATTACTGGACCTTTTCTAGGCAGGCTGCCTCTTTTTCAAAATAGCTGCCTAAGCCTGTACGCAGTGTTCCAAAAGTAGCCCACCTTTGCATTGTTCATCGATATGAACACTTCCACAGATCTGCAAAAAGGCCCCCTGCGCAGCCGAAAACGATCTCCCCTTGCTTTGTGGCAGACAGCCTGCACTGATCGACACGTATGAAATCCTCAGTCTTTTGGACACCCAAGTCCCTTGTCGACTGTGTCGCCTCAAATGCGAATTTTCAAGTTTCCCCACGATGGGTAATCCCACTAAGGTTCTGGTTAGCAGATGGCTCTTGCTTCCGTTTGAGGGCATATTCCATTTGTTTTCTAGCCGTCTACCTGCATCAGGTCCTCTGGTTCTTCATCACAGCCTCTTGATCTCACAAAATGAACATTGCCTGCATAAAAACAACGTGGTGGTGATAGTTCTTTCGCGAAAGCATTTATGTAGAGGAAAAAAACAGTGGGCCTAAAACTTACCCTTGAGGTACTCCGCCGGTGTCACCTGCTGCTTCTGACTCGCAGGTTCCTACTCTGAGAAGAAACATCCTGTTGGTCACGAAGTCTGATATTCGCTTATGTATCCGTTCCCCCTTCCAAATATCTTCAGTTTTCCAATCAATAAATGATTACTGAGTGAGTCAGCTGCTTTGCTGATTTCCACCTAGCTAACTTCAACCATCCTGCCTTCGTCCGTGTGGGTAATGACTTCTAGGAACACTGTGATTTTCGGGGGAAGGGATTGCACTTCTGAAACCCATGCTATGACTTAGAGAACTCATTATGGCCCAGTAGGTGTTTCAGTGTATGATCCTATACTTATCACCCCAAAAGCTAGCAGAAGATGCATTTGAAGTTTACAGGACTGTAGTTTTCCTTATATGACCATGCCACTTTCCTGTGGACGGCTACGAATTTGGCTAGCTTCCAGTCAAACGGTTAAACCCCTTGGCTAAGTGTGGCGCGCGACAGACGGCAGACACTTCCGCTGATCATGGCAGCCACTGGCTGTATGACAGCTGGGTGCATGCGATCAGACCTCGCGGACATGTCTGCGCAGAATCCTTCCATTAATTTCTCTTTTTCCTGTTCCTCGTTCTGCTGGTTTGGAAGGATAGAAGCAAACATTTGCTTTTCCGTCGGCTTTTGTTCTCCCTATAAAGCTTATTTAAACCCTCGAAGGATAAGCCGAATGCACCGGCTTGCTCTGATAATCATTACATATTTCACCCCAATCCTAAAAGACCAGAGGTCCCTTTCCACTCCCAAGCAAAGCCTGAGGCTTAATACATCTGTGGTAGATCTTTGGTTTTGTCTGATTCTATGGCCAGTGTCAGCTCAAAAGTTCTCAATGCACCTCGTTGAGTCTGCACGGCTCAACTTCTACCCTACCTGTACCGTAGCCAGGCTCTTTCTCTACCAGTGGTCTTGAAGATCTGCCAGATTCCGTACCCCCCTAGGCCTGTTTTTTGAACTGACGGTTCTCTTCAAGCTGGATTTCCCTTGATTTTGCATTCCTGGAGTGGGGCTAAACTGTTCTACAGCTTCAGAAGTTTTTCCTCGATAATCAGCCACATTAACTCCAGATTACTCACCCCTTATTCCCCAGTCTATTTCTGCAGCCCTAGTATTGATTTACCCTGTGCTTACCCTCCAGAAGTTTCTATGTAATTCCTCTACCGCCGTAGTTTGGCTGGGATAATATATAATGTCTGATGGTGACACGATCAATTTTATTCAAAGGCGTCAACAAACATGACCCGGTTAAATCACTTTCAAGACGTGCGATTACTAGGTCAAGGAAAGAAGACTGTTGCTTTGGTCAGTACCTTGTGTTTCCCCTTATGTGGCGCACCAGAGCCCTGCTATTCTTCCAGTCGACAAAGCCTTCCCCTGCTCTATCTGAGATATAGCTACCTATTCTTTAGTCCACTTTTTGCAAGGTGAAGTCTCTCACTGTTAGGAGCAAGTTTGCTGATGCCCGGGGCTGCTGTAGCGCCTCCACCAACCTTTTATTCTCGACCAAGTTTGATTTTGGGCTTCCATATACGCGTACAACAGCTGTCTCCCAGGTTCACAACCTTACAACGATAGCGCAGGCTTACTTTTGCGTTTTTATGTACCAGTCCGTCTCCGACCAGGAGGGCTACTCTCAACCTGCTGTGTCATTTCCCCTACCCTTATGGTAGGCTAGATAGTGGTCTTGCACTCCCTATGGGAAGTGGTCGTTTTGGGACAGCCAGGTCTCTGAATTTGCGACCATTTCAGCACCTCAACGAGAGGCTCTGTTGGTGATTTGCGCCCACTTGTTTCTAATGCTGCAGGCACTGGCATATAGTAATAGCATGGCCGTATCGGGCGAAGTTACATTTTTCTCTTTTAGTTTGCGTCTCGTCCTGGCGAAGTACCTGAGCGGCTGCTACATTTTTTACTTCCTATGTACGCGACGCCGTAGTTTGCTGGTTCGCCTACTTGTCAGTTTACTCCATCGGGCCGGAATCTTGCACAAGCTTCATGGGCATTACAGTGTCAACTTCCGCTTTCGTTGATTCGGAAATCCTTATGATAGGCGGCCCAGGATCACTTTCGTCTTCCACTGGGATCTCCCACGACTAGTCTTCCAATACGTTTTCAGGTACAATCACTCTTGAAAGTAGTTGTTGGGTATGCTGCTCCGAGCATAAGCTCCGGTTTTAATAACGTGCGTGTTCCCAGCGAAACCCAGTGCTCAGGACATGGTTGTACTTGCCCCCTTCCCAGGTTGGTATTCCCTCGTGCCCTATGCTAATTTTTGGAGTATCAGGCACGAAAAGATACCTTCACATTATGCGGTGAGAAGCTTCCCCCGCTCTTGCTAGCAGCGGGTTCCTGCTGTTCGGGTTTACAAACTCAACCAATGTGGTTCTTGCTGGTCTTGCTTGTACTCCATGTTGTACGCCAACCCTACGAATTCTTCGTATTTCTACCATTTGACTAAGGCTTACAAGCCTTAGCAAGTCCTGCGTCTTCCTGTTGTCCAAATCACGCAGTCTTAAGTTCCTTAAAGGTCGGTCTTTCGTGGTTCAGTATAAGTTTTGTATGGCACCTCGTCGTACGGAGTTCCTCTAGGCCTCTACCTCCGGCAGTTCTGTTCTCATTCCATCTACTTGGTGCTCCAAGCTACTAAAATTGGGTTTACTGTGCACTCAGAGGCTTTGGCTGCTTTTGGTTTGTTTGTTGCGTTTTCTGTTTTGGGCTGCTTTTGCTGCTCCGTTAGGCTTCGGTGTTGGGAACAGAGGACACGCAAGATTCAGTCCGACAGAGCTTCCCTCTACCTGTGTGCCCCAGCCTTCTCGTTTCTCACCTCTACTGTATCCGCGTGGGAGAGTTCGAAAAGTTATCTCCCCTCCGAAGTGCTACTGCGAACCTCGGTTCTCAGAATTTCCTGTCTGCTTTTCAGCTAGTTCACGTATGGCGGACGATTGAAAGGCCTGCCTGGAGGCGGTCTTATAATGGGAGCACACCAATTCAATCCTCCTATTTTAGTAATAAATCGGGTAACTGTCCTCTGGGATCCCTGGGCTATTCACACGTACCCATCAATGGCTTATTTCGCACGCGACTCCAATAACTACTCTCTCCAAACAAGCTTCTGACTAGCAAGTGTGAGACACCTTCGGCACGGGTTGCCAGAAATAAAATCACTGCGCTTACGCTGACCGCAAATCGAGCATACACGGTTCCCTGATAACCGACAGCCACACAAAAATTTTAGAACGCAAAGACTTATGCTTCTGCAAATTGCCTCAAAACGATTTAATGACACTGAGACAGGAAGTACCTTTGTTACACCAACTTAAGCAGTATTTCAGCAAAAGGTGCTCTGTTCACACCGAATTCGAAGTTACCGCGCAAAGTGGTTGTTCTACAATAAAACGTCCGCTCGGCAAATAGGTGCTGAAAATCATGGAAAAAGCAGTGAATTTGCAGGTGCTTACACAACTCCCTCGTCAGAGCTTGTGGCATACGAAATAAACGCTCCGCAGCAAAATGGAAAGGGAGAATGGGTTGGTGAGACTAAAAGGTAAATAACAAAGTCTCGAAATCTGACAAGATAACGAAAGTTTCTGCCAAAACTGCTGGTTACCAGGGCTGGTCATTGCCTGGGTGAATCCGGCGGAGGCTGTGTGGCGGCTGGTGTGAGAGTGAGGTGTGTATCGTCAACAGAAATTTTTCGTGGTTCGTCCGTGGAAGGTAATGGTGTTGGTGCTGCCGGTGATTCAAAATACGCGGGCTTCCACCTGTCAATGGAAACAGTGTCCAGTTTATAACCCTTGCGAACCACAAAATACTTGTCTGTGAGACTAGGCACTCTAAGCGAGGCGTCATACCGTGGCGTGATTGGTTTTCGTACGCATCGTCAAGAAAGAAAACTACGCGACTTGTGTTAACCATTGTGTACAAAAACTTGTGCAGATGATGAGTGAGCGGGCTTGGGGCGTAGACGGGACCTGTGGTCTCGAAGGCTTTGAGCAAAGAGGGAGGGATTAGGAGTGTCAACAGAGTTACTTTGAACAGACTCACCTAAAAGACAGACAGTGGTATCGGAAACGAGCTCGACCGGCTTTCTGTAGAGGTCGTCTATGACTGACCACCGGAGACCGAGGAGAACTAGCGGCAGATTGTAGGTTCACCAGTTATAGCTTGGCTGTGATATCAGAGCTCCTTACAACTGGCAATTTGGGAGTTGTACCATGAAGTTAGAAGGGGGGCGGTATTCAATTGTCGTGAGGAGTTTACAGCCAAGCAGTTTAGTGAACTCACGAAAAAAGTAGACCGGAATTGATGGCCGCGGCTTGCTGTGACGGTAGACGGTGCACCAAACTTATCAATCTAACATCAAAGTAGTACAAAAGCAATATTCTCTGCCAGTATATCGCAAATAGGCACTGCCTCGGGCCAACGTGTGAAGCGATCGATAGCGGTTATTAAATGGACATGTCTATTTGATGGTGGTATTGGGCCAACGAGTTGACGTGAGTAAGTGTGAAACTGATGTCGCTAACGGTGAATGTACAAGGGGGAGAAAATAGGTGAAGGTGGATTTTGTTTCTCAGATATCGAATGCTACTTAGTCCATAATGCAATGTCACAGTTCATATTGGGCCAAACATGTCTGATAGAAGTAAGTTCGAGATATTCAAGAATATCAAGATGGAAACGGGAATAGAAATTAGCTTAAAAACTTACCCGTAGGAAGTGGGAACCACAGGACGAGCTACGCAAGTGGCCAGTCACAGGAAGGCGCCGTCGGCTCACAGAAGGGCAGAATCCTTCACCTGGACTGTAGAGGATGCTGGTAGGTCAGGCGAGGACCGATCATCAGGCTGGAGGCTTGATAACTCCGGAAGATCTAATTTTGTTTGCGCCGTGTTGAAGTCAGGTCTGGATAGAACACCAGCTACAACATTATCGACTCCAAGTACGTGGTGAAGTTCTGTTGTGAACTGAAAAATATAACTCAAATGGCGGATTTCTCGAAGGAGCTTTTGTCAGGCTTGGCATGACGTACATATGCCAGAGGTTTGTGGTCAGTGTGCACACTAGATCTTCGTCCTTCCAAACGGTGGCGGAAGTGACGGATGGACAAATGAATAGCCAGTTCGTGAGAAAACGTGTTCTATTTTGTCTGTGCCGCCTATAGCTTCTGTGAGCACAGTGCTTAAAGTAGTAGTCGACTGTCCACCATATGACTGAGCACTGCACCGACTGCACTACTGGATGCACCATTTAGGCTCAGCTGGATATTTGGATCCGAATGTAGACGAGGCACCATGGAGGCATCTGTGGGAGCTTGCTAAGCTTCTGTGGAAGTTGTCTCGGCCTCGGGAAAGAATTTGCTCGTCTAAGCATTGAACGTGAGTGGATCGGTGAAGAACAAAACGACATACGCAAAACGGGAAATTAAACGGTGGTAGTGTTTCGACATTCCAAGGAAATGAGAGGACACTTTGCGCCTTGTCTGGAAGGAGCTTCAAGCAATTTTAATGGATATGGTGCGCGAGGGAGTCGAGAGATGGGAAGCAGAACACTTTAATTGGGGCTCAGTTGAAGTCGGTTCTTGTGAAAGCCTTAAGAGTTGACGCGGATGAGTGGTATGCTCCCGCGGAGGGGATCTGTCACCCGAACTTTCCTCTTTGCGGCCAAAAGTAAAGGGTAGATCTTGAGGCACCTCATCAATAAAATTTTGAAATTTCTGAACAGACTTTGTCACCCAAATTGCATGCGTATGAATTCAAGTAGGACGAAGGGAATGATGATGGCTGTCTTGAGGATGTTTCCTCCAGCCGTCAGGATTTGGTGCTTACCACCACGAGATCGACCTTCGAAAAGAACGTTTTCTCGGAGAGATTCTGTGCTAAATCGTGAATATGTTGGATCTGTTACTTGCCGCAGACGGTCACCACGCTAAGAGCACGGGAGCCTTACCAGGGTCTCCAATCACCAGATGACTTAGGGACCTTGTGCGCAGGCAAGACCCTTCAGTTAGAAGATGGTCAGATGATGCCTTGATTCATCGAGTGTCCGAATTCGGGGCCCTTAGACACTGAGTTTACCGGCGTTGAGTCGGTGGAGTTAGAAGTGCGCCGGTTGGCCCTTGGTAGCGACTTGGAGACATGTGGTGTGAGACACTGGGTCGGTGAACTGGCACTGTTTGGTGAGGGGTGGAAGCTCCTTCAAAATGTGGGCAAATGGAGACTGCGGGGCGGCCAGCCGAATACCCAGGGAGCTAGTGCATTTTCCAACGCGGATTTCACAGAGCTTGGCTGTGGTGTCTACCAGCTTGCAACCCCTGAGGTCCACAGTAAAAACCAGTGTGAAAGGAAGCCCACGCCAATAATGAGAATCTGAGCATCGGCCCGGGTGAAAACCCACCGAAAACACCATCGGAGACCCAAATCGAGAGTGCTTGGCAGTCGGCCGAACGTTGCAATAATGGCTGTATTTGCTGCTCGTAATGTGAACTGAGATGGTTCGGAGCGATGACTTGTCGACGGGGGATAACACCGGCCTTGGCTCCGGTATAGATGGGGAATCGGAGGCCGCTGGATCGATCAAAGATGCAAAGTAGCGACTTACGCTTGGAGAGGCTGCCGCATTACTTTTCCTTACTGGCTGGCCTGGTCGCCTGACTGCGGGTCGGAAGTGCTGAAAGAACATGGAGAATCACAACGGCCCGCCTGGGGGCCGAAGGTGCTGTGGTACCAGGACTGTGTTTGCAACCGGCGGTTTCTGGACCGTGATCCAGGCCGATGAGGTATTCTCGCAGACGCGTGCCGATGAGTAACCGATTCACTGTACGTTGCGGCAACCTGAATGTACAAATTGCAAACCGTTTTTTTGAGGTTTACAAAGTCATCTTTGGCAAGAGACTGATGAGGCGGGGAACTAGGGTTGCATGAACCATCGCAATGGCGATCTAAGACGGGGGCTGATAACGTCGTGGTGAATTTGTGTGTCGGAGCGGTCTCGGATGACTAGTTCATATGAACAAAATGTCTACCAGCCGGGTAAAATTCCATTATCCTATCGACATTTTGGGCAACTTTGTCAAGAGGAATAGCGGGCTTCAGCACTAGCGCCGCAAATTCACAGGTTCATCCTCGTACACCTGACAGCTGCGATCCAGCAGCAAGCCCCACTAGAAGTGCATGGATTGGGCGCAGAATATCATCTATTAATTGTTTGGATTTACTACCAACAGTTGCAACTTACTCTGAAAGTCAGAAGCCAAACTTGCCACGCCACCTCCTCGACAACGAAGGCCAGGGTCACTTTGGTGCATTAGACCTCCAGACCTTGAAGTCCTTGGCCAGGGCTCTGGATTTATTGGATAGGTCATGGGGAACTCGCACCTCTGTGTTTTATCACAGTTTCAGTCCCGTCAGCTAGCGCATGAACCGTCGAAAAAGCCTGGGAATTTTCTATATCTGCTTCGCAATCACGTGAGTCAGTGTGAGTATACCAGTGTGCGGGTAAACAAAGTTTAGGGCGTTATGCCAGTACAACTACTGATTTCCGGCTTAGCTGACAATCTCTTACGAAAGCGTCTCTTGCCTGAAGACCAAACTATACTCACTTGGCACTGGGCTATTGAAATCGCTTGCGCTAAACCACTAGCAACGGAGCAGGTCAAAAAGTTTAAAGTTTGTCCACAAAGGAATGACACTTTCCGAGTCCACGAATCCCTTCCTGAAGTTGAATTACCACAGGGAAGCTTCCGCTGTGTGAGCTCCCAACGCAAAGCTAACTCTCCGACTTGCCCAACTCGCGATATGGAGTACAAAGCTTGTGATAAGTTAAGGCATTATTCCCGTTGTTGTCGTTTTTGTGAGTCTTCCCAAGTCGGTTCATCTGACCCTGTCATTCCTTTACCTTTATAGCAAGCTACAAAGGTTGTTTCGTTTGTCACTTTCCGCCCAGTTTTTTCAGTGATAGTAATGATAATGGTTTATTTCGGGGACGCCCAAAGCATGCCAGATGCATGATCAAATTTTTATGGGCGACAGAGTGGACAGACCAAATTTGTGAAAAAGTGAAAATTCGTGTGAAAACAAGGATAAAAGGGCTCAGAAAAGGGACACAAAAGAGAATAAAGGTGTGGTAAGTGTGTGCACGTCAGCGAAAAGGTTTCGAGTCCTAACGAACCAAGGAGCGGATTTAAATGAACCTCGGTGAGTTTGAAATCCAAAGTCAGATGGGTATCGGACTGGTCAAAGTAGGGACATCAGAACCCAAACTTCCTTCAACCGACATTCTTAAAATAAACACTGCTTTCTAAGGCGGTAAAGCTATTATTCATGTGGACTTAGACTCTTCTTGTCCGGTTACCATCTGGCCTTCTAGTTTCCGTGACCAATATTTGTCTGAGCATTCCAAGCTTCCACCCGCTTACAAATTTGCGAGTCATACTAACTCTACCACTGACGTTCCTAGTTATGTTGTTGATAACCTGCAAGAGTCTGATAGTTCCTGTTCTGCAGCCTTTTATATTTCCACCAAAGATGCCCGTCTCTTGTTGGTTCGAAAAGCTGTGGTTGCATTGAGTACTTCCCCTCCTATCTCGTATGAGCATTATGTCGGTGAGTACATATTGCAATCACGCTGTCCTTCATTACTCGGTCTATTAATCGGGCGAGTTCATGATGCTGCCTACAGTATTCGATTATAATCTAACGCACTGCCGGCTACTTTCGGGCAGCCTCAAACCATACGCCTTGAAAATAGGCCGGCTGTAACTACCGCCTTAAAACAAATCGCGGAAAGCCACCTATTCAAACCCATTGTGGCTCGAAAAAGGAACACTCTATGACCACTGTCCTCAAGAAGGATGATTCACTTCAAATCATGGCGGATAAGTTTGATTTGCCATCTTCCGAGGAACATTCTGTTCACCAGACTGAAGCCTGCTCACTTCCTAAGTTAAGCCTGCCTAAAGCAATCTTCTAGATAACTCTAACCCGTGGTTCCCGACCGCCAACCGCTTTCCTCAGGACTGGTAGTTTGCCCCAATACAAGGTACTAACCATGGGCCCCAGCTCCGCCCCGCCTCACGAACTGTCCGTGAACGATGGAAGCATTATGCGTGGCATGAAGGTAGTGGTTCCCCAGAGACTTGCTTCTAAGATTGCCTCATGCGCCCATGAAGGTTAATTTTGGAAATGCACGGACCAAACGGAGAGCGGAATCATGGTTCTCGTGCCCCGGGCTGTCAAAATCCACGGAGAACTTAGTTCGAGATTGCGAACCTTCTCGGTTGTAGAATAAGGGCACAAAATGGTTTGATCCCCCGATCCAGCCGATATTTCATGCAATGTGGCCTTGATCTAAGATTGCCACCGAGATCTTGTGTCCGTTTAGTTTAACCCCTGCTCACCAGGGGAATTTTCTTGTGGACACTTGCTTCTTCAACAAAAGGCCGGAGGTGCTTCCTTGTAGGAAAGTAACGACAGCTGCTGTTATTTGGTGATCGCGGCACCTTTTTTTACTCGGTGTCCCAGCGTGGATCGTTACTGACAATGGGCCCCAGATTGCAAGCCTTGAGCTTGTGGTCTATCTAAGAGCTAGGGCAAAAAGGTATTAGCGCCCATAGCTTGCAATCCGGTGGCAAACGGCTCGGTGGAAAGCTTCAACAGAACATTGGAAGGAGCCGCTCAGGCGGTCTGCCTGTCCTGAGAATGTTGAAAGAGTTCCGTCCTAGTTGCCCTATCCATTTATCGAACTATGCACCATCGAGCTACCGGTCACACACCAGCAGAACTCACGTTTGGAGGCCTTGTTCGAAAGAAGCTAAATGCTGCCCATACTTCTCCGGAAGTAGCTATCTCACACCAAATTAAACGGCGAAAGGGGTATCGAAACACACAGAACAAAGCAGAGGCATCTATACGGCCAGGAACTTTTGTCAGTCCCTGCAAATAGTCTACGGCCACGGGTCAACGGAAGTTGTACACACCTGAATTTGCGTGTGCCTGCGGACCCGGAACCTATGAACTAGAAGACTGACGTAAATTGAATGCTCGGAGTTTGCTTACTTGCAGTTGACAAGATGATCAAGGAGCAATACTTAGGCACAATGGTGTTGCGTCAGGAGTAGAGCTTTGGAGTTCAACCCGACATACAGTGTCACCTGATAAATACGGTTCATGCTTGTCGTCTCGTTGAGAAAAATACCGACGGTGACTGGGCATTTTCTCAAGTGCGCTTCATTCCTAATTAACGGCATCCAGCCCCATGCTGCAGCGGTGACCACTGTCCATCCGCCTTGTTCCGTTTTTGCATCATCTATCTTGAGCTCATCGCACTTACCAAATCAGTCACAATAGGGTGTTGTGTCTTCAATATTGAACAGATTCATGATTAATTCTTCTGTACCCATTCACTTTTTACTTGTTTGTAACACGTCCACATAAATATTTCGTTTCCCATCCCCTATCCTCCATTTGACTCTTGAGTACTAAATCCGCAACCTTTTTGGGGGGACAAGTGGTGTTGTGTCTGCATAGATAAATTGACTGTCATTAGTACTCGTCTCCGTTCTTCGTTCGTTTGTTGATCGTCTAGTCTGTGCGCGTGTGCATATACAACCTTACCTATTTATATTCTGTTGCCTAACCAATTTAGTCTTAGCATTTTGGCCTCACACAATTATCGATCCAATTTCCACTCGATCGCACGTGACCACCGATACCACTTTCTTGTGTGGATTTCTTGGCTGAGCCACTCGTTTAAGCCCACAGTTTTTCCATTTTTGCCGTGGTGTCTTTTCCCCGTCACTCGTCAGGTGCTGAAAGTAGCCCTGTGTAACCCGTGTCCAACCTTTCATTGATTACAGAATAACTGGGTACAACAGAATTATCTCGGTCCTAGGGGCAGATGGGATCATAGGTGGGTGCCCCGCAGATTTCACCAACGTTTCACTGGACGGTTTGGGCAGCTTGGCCTACATCCCCATATGTTTTACGTCATCAACCCCAATTACCGCTTTGCAGGTGACATCAGGCCCAACCGTGTCCTCATCCTCAGTCTCACGGCTTCATTCATCAGATGCCGCCAGGAACCTGTGCACGAGTAGTGGGTTAGCGAATTCCGCCAGGACTGGCCTTAGGTTCCTTAGCTTAATGACCTGCCCCTTCTTCTAGTGCAGCACACAGATACTTGTGAGTAACACTGTCCTCGGCAGCCCAGCCGTCTTCACTGAGCTAAAAACTGTTCTCCTTACCTCTGGGTCGTACGCTTTGTCTATTCTGCATGCAGGTTTACTACTGCCTACGATTAACCCATCTTGTGGCCAAATTACGGTGATACTCGAGGCTGTGGTTAAATTGTCTAGACCCCCCGCAAGAGTATCTACTTTGGCCTTTATACTGGAAAGTTCCATTTCTTTTTCATTCAACCTGAAGAAAACTCTCCTCGATGGATTCTTGTTTGGTTTATTTGGTCATTGTCCCGGGTTGTCCGCGACTTCAGAAAGCTTGGTTTTCCTCTATTTTTGCACAGTCCTCATCGGGTAAAGAGATTTCTGATATCGAGCGTTCGTTTTCTGCTTACATCCTGTCTTATTTTTTGGACATTTCTCTTCTCTCCTCCACACACTAGCGGTGTTCTCACTTGAGAACTTGTTTATTGTAGGGACTGGGAGCCCTATTTGATAGGTTGCTACTTACAACAGCTATCTAACATGATACCCACATAAACTGAATGCGCTCACCGCTGATAAGGGGGGTACACTGGGTGCTTTATTTCAGATCCTCAGTCCATATGATATACTTTGGGAAGCGCTTTCCTTCATCACTCCTCTCTTGCCCTTTTAGCAGCATTCATCGTCGCCGTAT
Organism: Fasciola hepatica; assembly: GCA_948099385.1. NCBI lineage: Eukaryota > Metazoa > Platyhelminthes > Trematoda > Plagiorchiida > Fasciolidae > Fasciola > Fasciola hepatica. Next base: position 160,127 of record CANUEZ040000154.1, read on the forward strand.
CTACGAATCGCTCTAAGAACATCTTTCGAATCATTATCACTCTCGTAGAACTGCTGGAAAGATGCAGCCTTAGGTGCTTCCTTTGCAGCCTCGGGTAAACATTTTGTCCCGCCTTCTGGGATCAAAGAAAAAGCATATTCCCGATTTGTACCTGGAACCCTCTCACTTCTTTGAAGGCCACTATGAAATCTCCGCCCGCGCTGGCACCCATCGGAAAATATCCGCGTATTGAAGACGTCCCACGTAGTCGTCCCCCTTGGTCAGTTATCATCCTAGAGGCTAGCATTTGAATTTCGTTTAAGCAGCCTATACTCACCAGTTGGCACTGTGCATGGGCTTTCTCACAGTAATCAAACTACGGCCTACCTATCGCCTGGTAGATAAGTACCAAAATCTTCGATCCTCTGCATGATTTTGTAGGTCAAATTCAGACACGTTGCCCCCTGGTCACACTTGCCACCCCAAGCCGGCGGCTCCGATTGGGTAATGGGACTTGCAGCTTCATCCCGGGCATTAGGTCTGATATCTAGCTCCAGTGGGTTTCAAGATGGATAGCTCACGGCTTTGATATTTTCTAATCCATTATTTGCCTTATCTTGAAGCAGCAATCGACTCTCAGTATCAGAAGTGCCCATGGGGTTCGCTGTCGGGGAATTTCGCAGTCTCAACCTCGAGTGTCCGCTACTAAATGCTTCCCTCCTTCGTTCGGTTGTTCGAGCTCAGCAGGAAAACAGCACTCTACAGGAGTAACAAAACCTGGGTGCAAAGCATGGCTATGACAATAAGAGGAAGGAAAGAGGATGAGTAGTATTGGAGTAGAACAGCCTAGTGTGTCCCGTAGTTATTTTGAAGAAAACGGATTTCGCGCGACAGAAAGAGAGTTTGGACTTGCAGAAGGCAGCGTGTTCAAACTGAGTTAATCTGGGAGATAGGGAAGCCCCATTTTGCCTGGTAGGGCTTTCATTTGCTTCACGGTGTTTGCTATGGCCCTATTTTCGGATAGACGACCCCAGTCTTTCACTGTGCTAAGAACAAATGAGATTGTCCTCATGTTACGGAAAGCACTTGGCTTCTTGAGCATTTGTTTGTTCCTTCCGCGAACTTCTTTTTCTTTATTGTGTAAAATCAGCCAATTTGGCACCCACAAGTCTTTTATTTGCTAAGATGCATTCAACAGGTCACTCCTTTTCATGTTCATATGCTTAAACCTGTTTTTAAAGGACACATTCCTGGTACCATCTAAGAAGCTGGTAAATATTTGCTAAACTATTCACGGGACGGTTTTGTCGCTAACAGAATTCAGTGCCGGTAATGATTCATAGTGCTCTATAAGTGGTTTCAAGGCAGATATCTATAACAGCACCGATACTTCCACTTCCTCAGCTTCATTCGTGCGTACGAGCTGATCCTCTATCCGAGCAGCCCTAGCTGCATCTGCCGTGCACCGATCGGAGGGTTTTCACAGTCTACAAAAGAGCACCCCAAGGTCAGTCTACCTGCCTGCTGTCTCCAATGAGTCGGGATTCTCTGGTTCGGCCGTCACCGAGAGGCCCGACTCAGCACCAGTAATCAGTTTCCGCACTTTTCCCCGGTTTAAAGACAGCTATCACCTGGTCGTCCACCGGAGCTGTTCTCCGTCTTAATCGGCATTAAAGAGATCTCATAGCAATATAAATCTTCGACAAAGAGGAAACTGAGGAATTGTGGATGATCGGTAAGATCGTTCGTGTAATTCAGGGACAGCACTGGCCCATGGATGTGACTCCTTTAAAAACCCACAGCTCGACAAAGCTAAATCAGATTTTGAGTCCTCATCTTCAAAGCCTTATGGCCGACTATTTGCGTAGTTCTGTGTCCACAGCGTCAATCTGAGAGCAATTCTTAGTCCTTCCATATTCAGTAGCGTTAAGTGCTGGTTACTGGAGTCAAAGGCTTTCTGGTAATCTGAGCAGTAAATCTCGAAACTTTCTTGCCTGTCTAGTCGGGAGATCACTTCATCTAGAAGAGACAGCCGACTTCATAAGCAGAGGCTTTTTCCGAGAAAGCCATGCTTCCTGGGTGTGACGAGCTGGTTTTCTCTCAGGTTGTTAAGTACACCTCCCGAATTACTTCTTCGACACCCTTTAAAGTTATGGGTAGCAGACCAACAAGCCAGCCGTTTCTGAAATCATGATTACCACTCGTGAATGGAGGCTGCCTCCAAGAGCCTCTAATCCCTGGGAAGACGTCCTGTTTCCAAAGATGTGGAGTAACTTTATTAACGGCATGGCGACCATATTATCCGGCCGCCTATATATGTCTGGGTGGATTCTTTCTGAGCCGGCAGCCTTGTAAGCGGTAGAAGCCCCCAAGCCACCCGCAGTCTAATAAGTGTGAAAAACATTGCCCAGTATTATGTTTTAGCAGCTTTTTCGACTGCCTTAGGATTCCTCTAGAGAATCTGTTTCTTTCAGCTTGCTGAAGAATTTTCTCGACACTTCGGGTTCTTTTACTGGTACTTAAGGGTTGTCCCCCTTCTCCGCTTCTACCCCAGCTGCAGGTCTCATCGCAGGTGTGCCAAAGCGCCAGTCTATGCCGTCCTTGTTTGAGCACCTACGGGGAGTGTGCACAATAACTCCGTTTTTAAAAGGTGTTCCGTGACGGAGAGTTCCCGAAGATTTACTGCGGTTATTTTAAGGCAAAACCCCACATTTTTGCTACATCTTGGTGACGAGGGGGCTTGTCCCATTTCCCATACTTGCGACAGTCCCGTCAACCAGGTAGGCCGTTGGTTATAGGGATGAATCCCCGAGTGGGGCAGCAGCAGGGTTCTGAGTATGAAGAGGTTGTGAATCTGAACACAAGTACTTCGCTGTCTCCACATCTTCACCGAGGGACCCTACTAAGGATCAGAAGTGGGATAAGTGGCTGCTGGTTTTGGCTTTACCAATGGGGTGTCATGTCAGTAGTTCATGCAAGCGACCTTTTCGAAGGGGTGGGGAGCGCTAATAAGTAGCCCTCTTGCGCCTGTCTTGCGGCTGGCGCCGAGGTTCATGCAAAACAGAGTTCCTCATTTAGGTGATGACACCGCCGGTGACGACGTCTTAGTCGCAGGGCAGACTTCGGAGTCGGTTAGGCTTACGACTTACCCCCAACCACAGCTTTATAGCCGCGAAACGAACCTTTGGACCATGTGGCTAAGCCAGTCTGAGACTCACCGCGATACAAGCTTCAGTTTCTGTAGTGCATCGTAGTGAATACACATCGAGAAAAAGAGGACATAAAACTGCAACCATCTAAGACTCTTCGGACCGCTCGACTGTTCCGAGAAATAACGGGCCCGCCGGTATGGACAATCTTCGAATGGCGGCTTAGGCCCTTGTCTTCTATGAGGCCCTGCAGCGAACTACCAGTCTAATTCCTTCCATGGAATACGCGTAGAAGCCCCGATTAGGCGGACATCTGTGATGATGGGATCTCTAAACCGCGGCACCGAAACAGTACCGGCACGGGAAATAACCAGAAGAAAAAGAACGCAACACCTAAGCAAAAAGCGAACTGAGGGCACGCGGTCAGCGGAAACTGAAGGTATGTTAAATATTAGGTCGGCGGAAGTGGCATTAGGGTCAGTCAAGTTTAAGGTACACAACGAAAAGGGGGCAAGGAAAGCCGGGCTTCAGGTCAGGTTGCGGAGGAAATAAACCAGCAATGAAGTCCTGGAGAGGCACATTTTCTTACGACGATCGAGGTGAATACAAAGTGAAGGCGGAGATCGAACTTCCTGAGGATTATGCTACTATATGCACGGGAAAAATGTAGAGGAATGCTTTCACTTCACGCAGTATGATAGCGCCGGGCAAAATTAAACTTAAGGTCAGGTGATCGAGCCTGCCAAATCTGGGTGGAGCTAGCAAGGACCAGTAAATATATGAACAAATCTCACGAAAGGTAACTACACGACCGGAAAACCGAAAAGGACTGAGGGATACTTTTTTATCTCGGAAGGAGGGAAATTTACAAAGGGGAGGTAAACAAGCAATAGCCATTTGCAATGTATGAGATGGGCTTGGAATAAAAACCTGGCGAAGAACAGGAAAGCATTAACGGAAATAGTACAAGAAGAATTAGTCTAAGGATACAGTCGCAACATTCAGTGGCCGAATGTTTGCCGAACCGGTTATAAACCAAATAAGCAACACATCTAAAGAGAGATTGCCAAGGCGATAGAGAGAAAAGTCGCCTGACAGGAACAGACAGACTTTGAGCAACTCGTTCGCTTTCAGATAGGTGGAATGTGAACCGGGTAGAGGACCGACGAGGCACGTGTGGCTACGACAGCAGACGAGACAAACGGCTTGCAAAGGAGAGTATAAAGTTAACTATAGGTAAATGACCACAATAATACTTGTAATGATGGTTTAATTCGGAGATGCCCGGAACATGCCAGATGCTTGATCAGATTTTACAATCGATAAAGTGGGCCGACAATACTCGTGGAAATTCGGAAACATGCATGACAAAAATAGAGAAGGAGGACTTGGAAGTTGAATGGGAGGGGGATAAGTGTATGCATGCCAAAGTATACTGGAGGAAGTTTGAGTGGACACCGGGGAGGATTCAAATAGCTGTCCGGTGAATTCGAGGGCACGGGTCAAACTGGAGACCTAGCTGAACCAACATGATCTAGCTGGAAGCCGGAAGTTCTACGTGAGGAGAACTAAAAATCGGAATGAGAAACTGTGAAAACAGGAAACGATGATGACGAAAAAATTGAGTTGTATGGCTAGGGGTCAAGCAGCCATGAAGTATAATACGTTGCAGCAAATGGACAGCATCATGGCGCAAAACTCAATTTAGAAAAGGGAGCAAGCAGAACAATACTCGGAGGGTGAGTCGGATCGCAACAACGGTTCTGAGGGATCGAGATACGGTGGATATAAGGCACAGATATAGACAAAAAGAACGTATATCCTGAGAGACAGCGGATTGGAGGCCGGGGAACCGGCCGGCGGAAAACAGGAGAATGCAGATGATATATATATATATATATATATATATATATATATATATATATATATATATATATATATATACAAACGTGTATAAAAGAAGCGGCAGCAACGAGCAAATAAGCTATAGAACAAGGAAGTAGCAATGATTGGAAGAGGCTGATGGGGTTGGAATAAATTGTCCAGAAATAATTTTGGGAAATCATAATGAGTTTGTTCATGACAGGCGAACATGGGGAAGCACGGAGAGAGGCACAGAAACGACTGTTGCGGCACAAAAGTAATGGCGGCTGTAAACAGAAGTTCATAGATGATGGAATACGAGGGAAGTGATCGAAGAAAACAGGTAGGAGTTAATCCAACGACCTGGATAACGCAGGTGGGACAAGTGGTGACGGTGGAAAGCGAGAGAAGCTTTAGCAAATGGAGGCACATTGTGCAGCAAGATGACGGCTGTAAAAATGGCTACAGAATGTAGGGCGAATAAAAATGTGGGATGGTCGGAGTGGTGTAAGATGTCAGTTGGGAAGATAACTTGGAGGTGAGGTGAATTCTTGTGCAAAGATGCTGCAGCAGTAACAGAGAATAACATAGGAGAGAAGAAAGTAAATGGAGGATCACAATGGTCTGTTAATGGCGGATCCTATGGTTTGAAATAGTCCACGAAAATGGTGACGTAACATTGATTCCACATTAGGTGAAACCCGGAAAAGCAGAGCCTTCGGAAAGGGAAGCTGAAAATGTCTGTACCGAGCAACTTAAGAAACAGGAGATGAGAGTACTGACCGAGGAAAAACAGGTAAAAGATGGCTAATCAGACCGTTTTGCTATCGATAGAACGTGACAAAGACCGAGAAAGAAGCGAAATACCCAAATAGGTTAACCTGTGATGGAAAGAAATGGCTTGGGGAATGTGTGAGCACCGGAGCATGAAGATTGGAACTGGAGAGCTGCACGTCTGCAGGCAATCGCGCAAGTGGAAAGAGCTGGAATTTGCTAATCGGGGCACTGCCTAATAAAAAGGATCTACGGGGGAGTTGCGGAGTCAAGCAAGGAAAATATGATGGTTGTGAAAAGACAATAAATGTGGTCACAAAAGTTGCGAATGTTGGAGGGGCGAGTTCTTATATGGGGATTGACCATGGGTGCGGGTGGGTCTGGTGTGCAGCGGCAGAAGGTATAAGGCGGAAGGACGAAAGGGATGTGACAAAAAGGTAGCTATTGGGGTGTAAGAATGCGACCAATCAGCCTAATGGACATAGAGAGGTACCAACTGGATAGATATTAGAAGCTGGCAAGAGCGACTTGGATGGAGAAGGAGATGTTGTGGGCTTGGGCAGAGTGAAAAGGATAAGGCGACGGTGACACCACGCGGTGATGGCTGCCCTGGTGAGAAAAAATAGGAACAAAGAGAGAGTGGGTAGGAATACATGCAGTTGCGGAAGGACGAAAAGAGAAAGTGATAAGAGCGATGACGAGAGCGATCGTTGGGCTTACCGAGGTGGAACAAGAATGGTAGGAGCGTGCGGTTTGCAACCAAAGGGCTATATGTGGTAGTGCAAGAAGAGATAGAGAGTGCGATCAACCAGCCTAACTGAGCCCGCACATCATTGCAGAAGTCCTGCAGCCCCGAAGTGCGCCGGCCAAAGCGAGGGATCTGACTGCGCCCCGCACCTCTGGGAAAGGCAGGAGTGGCCACTGGGGGTTTCACGGGGAGCAGAGCAACCGCAATACGGGTACGTCATCCAGGATCAACTGGTCAGGCCGTGAGAACTAAGACAACAGAGCCAAAGGAAGCAGCGATCGACCGACGGCCTTGTAGCATTATTATTCACTAACATCAGCCAGGGAAATACTCAATGCAGCTCCCGAAAACGTTGACCGTCACTCAAGGTCACCGAAAGGAGGAAATAATATAGAAATGCAGTCTGGCTGTGCGCTAGCTGAGGATCAACGGTTAACCGAAAGAGGAACAAAATTGATTCGAATGCTCAAAGATGCCGCAACCCCCTAAGGAAAACCGAGGCCATGGGACGTAAGTCTAATGAGGAAAACTGTGATCTATGGATAGTTAAGAGTACCGAGGTAGTGCCTGACCTAGAGTAATCAATCAGTAGAAGAGAAAAAGAAACGTCGCACGAAACTATGGAAGAAAATGGGCTGTGGTTGACGATGGGGGCAGAACGGGTGACGCCCTAACTGAACGTCGAGTTTATTTGACGTGATTTGTCAAATGAAATGAATGAGGCTGAAATTTTCTGTCCAAAATTGCTGGGGAATTGATGAAAGCCGAAGCAGTGGGAAATGATGTGGGTAGGATGCTAGGTAAGTAAGAAGATATCAAGAAGTTGTGCTACTAACTATGCTTTTGCTGATAATTAGGGGGCAATAATATTTACATATAGTGGGCAGATGTGCACTTACCGGTGCAGTTCCTGCGACTTCTTTGAAGGGCCTCAAATCTGATATAATTAAATAACGGCAACGAGCCGTGGAACAGTTGAGGCATAATGACGGCGTGTATGTGAAATATTGCCGTGGTCTTCTCGAAAAAGTGACCAAATCTATGAGGACTTACTTCACAGTGAAATTGGCAGGATTCGATAAATCAGCGGAGAAAAGCAATTGGTGGAAGCAGTCACATTTTAAATACATGGGTGGCAAACTCCAAAGAAGAATGGTCCAACAGAGGGTTTATAGTTCTAAAACGGTCAGCTTTGGGAAGGAAAGAACCGCGTGTTCATAGAAGGCATGGTGGTTCGAAGAGACAGAGTAACGGCCTAAAAGTGGAGGCTCTTTTCGTAAGCCCTACTCTCATTTACGTGAAGTCTGAATCGTGGAGGACTGATGGAAAAATGGCAATAGGTAATAGATGGGTGAAATAGTGTTCAACCATTGGTTTATCGGGGGCGTCTCCGTGACTGACAAATGAGAAATACAAATTCAAAACGAAGCGCACACAATAGTGGTACATGTTTGATATCTGGTGGAGTCAACCGGAATTAGTACATGACTGGAACCTTGAAAAAACCTAGATAGTTGAGTGACTGGGCACGTTGAGGAAAGTCCAACCTGAGACTTGGGAGGGGGACAAGCAGATTAACGGCAGCCCAAATTACGAGTAGTGAATTTTCAGCTGAAGATATGGAAAAAGTACTCTGTGTTGTGGTGCAGGTGGCCGGCCATGGTATCTTGGTGGAACGGCTGCAGTGGTTCATAGATGAGCGGAAAGTGATACAATTATGAATTTTGCTGGGTACCTTGGTGAAAAGCATGGAAGCATCTAAAGTTGGTAACAAGGTGGATGCAATAGGTTGAATTATGGTGGACTGATACAGCCGTATAAAATTAGCCCATATGAACAGCTATCAGGAAGTGCAGGTGATTGCGTAGCTGGATATGCAGAAGTCTGGCTTAGAAAGCTGAGGATGCGGTCGAACTATTTATGTTCTGGATTGTGGATACTTCAGTGCCAAAGCAACTTTCATGAAGTGCGAAGGGCTGACTGAGAGGAGATGCAACGGAAGGATACAATGAACATGGAGGTGGTAGCATGCAGATGAAGCGCGTCTCGTGTTTTTTGGAATTGTTGGCGGGTGAGAAACTGGTCTTTAAATGGAGGTTTGGTTTACATAAATGTAGTGGTGACATACAAATTACCAAGTGGATGAATGGTCTCTTCAAGAGTATATCGGGATTGTGTTGTTCATAATAAAGATATCTGAACCATTAAACAGTTTCTTGTTTCGGGGTACAGAATTCGGTAACTGGACATAATAGGATAAGGGTAACCATGGGATCATTTCAGGCGGATAAAAGATAAGTCGATGGATATAAATGTCAGCAGTCGCAAATAGTATGGTACATTTGTGAGCCAGGCGAGTATATGTGCATATGTTGATTTGGAACTTGACCGGGTGTACGGTAAACCTTGGTCAGGAAAGTTCGAGGAAGCAATGGGTGGCAGCAATAAGATGCAGGAACATTGTCGATCAATCCGCGATTGTTGACAGTGGGTGAGGAGGTACCATCTATCTCCCGCTTTCATGTAGATAAACCACCATCCACCTTTTCTAGAGTTACCGATTCGTTCGAATTTGCCCAACTCTATCCGACCACCTAGGCGTTCTTTCGCTATCACGGTGGTGGCCTTCTTCTACGCTTTCCATCTGGTATATATCTGACTCCTTCAACATCTGCCCACAGAAATTTGCCACCGTGATCTTTGGCTGACTCGCTCAATTTGGTTTCCGACGTTCTCCTCCGGATAACCTTCTTGGATTCACTAGACCAGTAGCATTGTAGCCCGGTCGTCACCTTGTGGTCCACCTCTAAAAGTGAATGACAGTTGTCAGCCATTCACCTGCCACTTGCTTCATGGCCTTTGCATGTTACGGTATGACCTACTGCCTAAGCTGAGAATTTCACAAGGATCTATGGCATGTCCCCATGTCCACGTTGATAAAATACGACCTACCCACTCTGAAGTAATCTATTCGTTTGGATTTACACGTACATTTCCGTCTGCTAAAAAAATTCTTCCATCATCACTCTGGTAGCCTCCAACCAGATGTTCTTCAAATGGGATTTATTTGGGGTCTTTAATACCCAACCAGTAAATCCCATAACCATATTCGCTGACTCATTCTGTGCGCCGCTTCACATATTTCGTCATCTTATTCTTAGTCCTGATATTCTTCATACACTGAAATTAGCCACGCTTCTATGTCTACTATGAACAAATTCTCTCTTCTACACAAGGAAATGAAATATTCGTTGATTCTGTATGAACTTCCATTTGCTTCAGTCGTTTTTGATCGAATAATGTATGTATTCCATCTACTGAGCCAGGTCTAACTGGATCTGGTTGGGTCTAATACCCAAACCCTCTGTACAAATTTTCCAGGCTCTACGACAAATGTGCCTTTCACAGCTTCTTCTTTCACTCCATGGCGTTAAACTATTTCATTGCCGGTCTTTTATTTTCTGGCTCCGCCACGACCTGTATCATTTGGTCATGCGCTGCAGCGAGCCTCAGGCATTCTGAAATGAACTATTGATTTATCCGTCACATAAACTCCACACCAAACTTTCAGCGAAACCCGTACACTCCGTGTAAAGAACAAATACTGAAAATCCTCCAAATGTTCTACGTGCTTTTTGAATATGACCATATTTGACATCACTCTGAAAAGCTCGTCCATACACCACACTTCCGCACGTTTGTCTATGCATGTGAGGCACTTGGACTTGGCCTTGAACCGTTTCTGACTGTCGCGCATGAGCCACTGAGCTTTGAACCCTTGAGCTTTAATGTGGGGTCTACATGGCCGCATATCTGAGGTTTATATATATTTGTAAGTTTTGTGAATCTCAATTTAGTATCGTAGAAACTACGAATCGATGTTGTTCTGGCTTTGAGATTCGTTTGAATTGGCTACGCGTTGCTCGGTTTGCGAGAACTGACTTACAGCCGTTGCTGCTGAGAACCAGACAGAAGTAAACAATAAAGGACACCCAGGAGACGGGGCGAACGCGGTGGCGTTATGTGGCTACACCTGTAGTGTTGAAGCTGGTGGATGGAGCTCTTCAGAGCTGCAGAACAGCAAAAGTGCGTCCATAGTTGCAGTTACGGAAATATGGCTCTAAAGATGACCGCGTGCCGGTTTTAATGCAAAATGTGTTTGAGGTCTGTAGGCAGGACGGATAGCGTGACTTTATAGGGGGAGGAGTGGCCGTCCTCAATGGGGCAGGTACAAACCATCTGTGCTCGAAATATACAACTGTGCACGATTATGCACAACTGTGCACGATTATGCTCAAATTCCCGAACAGAAAGTTGAATGTCGCCTGTGTATGGAGTCCAGGGTGCAAACCCAGAAGATGATGCTGAACTTCTCCACGTGCTTACCATGTGGGTTAAGGAAAGTAACAAGACTGTTATGGTTGAGGACTTCAACCTACCACACATAGACTGAGTAGTCGAGGCAATTACCTTGTGAACCCAAGGGGAGGGATATCTACGATGGCTGCATTCGAATGCTCCGTTCCAACACGTGAGGGGGGATGCCAGATATGGACCGGTCGTACGCCGTCCTTGTCGGATCTAGTGATAACGAACCATGAGAAAGATGCAGAGGAGCTCCAGGTTTGCCCTCCGTCGGGGAAGGGCGACCATATGGGTGCCAAAATAACTCTTAGCTTGCGTCAACCCAAAGTATCCTCGAGGATGATTAGAAGCTTCGCAAATATGGACTTTCCTAGGCTTCTCAATAGAGCGGTCGATCCAAAACGGGGCGTGGCTGACGATGCCAGTTTGGAAAAAGGCTGGCGGGAAAATAAAGAACCTCTACTCACTCTGCAAGAGTCAGCTCCCTTGAAGTGCAGAAGGAGTGAGATCAAGCCGTATTGGTGGAGGGCTGCAATGCGCAAGTCAGTTTAGCACAGAAAACGTAGTTGCGCTCTCTTTGAGGCTTCCGAGAGTCCCCAGGCTTGGATTCTCTGTTCCAGGCATAGAAATGAGTCGGAGGACCTCCTGGGATCTGCTAAGCGCATGTATGACATGACGTTGGTCCAATGTGTCAAAAAGCATCCAAAGAAGTGCTATAGCTGCGCGCAGTCTAAGGGTTCGTTGGGGGTTGCAGTAGGACCACTGACGACCTATTACAACTGAGTGGCAACAGACAACCTGAGCAAAATGGATTCTTTGGGCGGGCATTCTGGTAGTTTGCACACAATAGATAACGGCGTGCAGGTAAGTATTGAGGGGGCGACTCTCAATGGGCACGACAGACACAATTCTTTCAGAGGAAGTCGTACCCAAACACCTGGAAAGCTTGGATTTCCATAATTCTGCCGAGCCAGATGATATCCACCCTGCTACCGTTAGGTAGCTGCCTGATATGCTATCCCTTCCGGTGTGCAGGTTATATAAGGCCACTCTGGAACATGGAAGAATGCCACAGGACTGAAGAAATGCGGCAGCGGTAGCTTTACATAGAGGGGACCCAGTTCTGAAATGGGAAACCGCAGACCTGTTGGCCTAACCTGCATTCTACGCACAGTGTCGGAGAAGATCATCCGGGCGTACGTCTACGAGCATCTACTGAGGAATTTTATGCTTCGCCTAGCTCAGCATGGATTTATAAAAACAGGTCGTGCTTGACCAACCTCTTGAGCTTCCTAAATGAAGCCACTCGAAGAGCGTATTAAGGTAGACAGAAAGAAATAAGCTACCATGACTGTAGCAAGGCGTTTGATTCGATAAACCATCGGTTTCTACTAATGAAGCTGAGGTGATTTGGTATAGATTGGCAGATTAAGGAACGGTTAAGGGGCTTCCTAACCGGTAGAAATTTCTACGTGAGAGTAGGTGGCAAGAGCTCAAAATTAGAAAACATCAGCAGTGGAGTACCACAGGGTTCCGTACTAGGCCAACTTTCATTTCTTCCGTTTATTAGCGAGTTGGTACCAGTCATACGGTAACCAAGCTTCTTCGCAGACCATGTGAATTTAGCGAAAGCTCAGGGGAGAGAGGAGGAGGGCGGAGGCATACTTACCTTCCTTAACTGGGCACAGAAGTGGGACTTATCTCTGAATTCTGAGAAGAGGCACCTGTTGCCATGGGCATCGACAAGCCTGACGGTTGCACACGATCAAGGCCCTTTTACTAGAGAGGCGGCACACGTGGTAAAAGACCTTGGAATTATGGTGACTTTTGATCTTAAGTGGTTGGATCAGTGTGCAGCAGCTGCAAAAAGAGGCACACCGTGGGCTCTCCAGGTTGAGATCAGCGTTTTCTTGAAGACAGCCTACAGTTTTCATGCCAGTGTACATGTCTTCAGTTAGACCTCTTTAGGAAGACTGTGTTCAGGCATGGCCACCCTCTCACAAAAAGGATGCCACCTGTTTGGAGAAAGTACAACGTCTTGCAACGCGTATGGTTGAGGGTCAGATAGGCAAGATTTATGAGCAGAGAATCCAGGACCCCCGATTTTCCTCTACGGAAAGGAGGAGACTACAAGGGGATTTCTTAGAGACATTTAAGATAATCAAACACTTTACCGGGCTTAGACCGGAGGGTCTGTTCCATACGGCAACAGACTCCAGAAAAAGGGGTCATGGGGAGGAGCTGGCGAAAGTTCGATCTAGGCTGATAGGTAGATCTCACGTCATTGGCAACAGGGTGGTTAACTACTGAAGCAGATTGCCGGAAGAGGTAGCAGAGCTTGGGACCGTCCAGGCATTCGAGGGTGCCCTAGATCGTCAATGGAATGAGAACATTTCTGACATGGAAGTTTGAGCATTTTGCTAGACAGAGGATGTGATGTGCTTAATTATCGAATGTTTCCATTGGCTACTGGACGGATAGTGAAAGCTCACGATGCACAATGATGTGCTGTGAGGTTTTAAGTTTTATTTTTCTTTTTAGGAGGGACTCGAAGAAATAAACTGCGAGGTAGAGGGTGCCTACCTAGTGTGCATACCGTCGAAGGAATTCTGGGAGCTCGACTGGCCATGGCCAATATCTGTCCTGTGCAAACTGAACTTAACTGAACTGATCTTCCGATATGACCTTCAGTCTTGCGCGAGGCCACAGGCCTCGTGCGGCCCGAAACTCGCTGTTTGACGTGGTAGCCTTCTGCGGTTCAACAGCGCGCTATTTGAAATGGTGCGGTCAGTTCAATGGGTTGCGCGATAACCGGTACGCACGTCGGTGAGCCGTTCAACTAGATGCCCAGTGACACGACTTATGCTGAATTATTCTGAAACTGGAGATTGTTTCACGTATGCAATAATTGCCTCGTATGCGTGCACTTTATTAGTCAGGAAAGCACTTGGGGCGGTGAACGTAGCTAACTGCATAATGCTTTCCGATTAGTGAAAAGCATACCAGCCATAAATGCATAAGTTCGTGGTGTGGAGCCTAATTTGAGACACCTCAGTGGTTATATTCGATCTGTGCTTTCCGGCAAGTCACCAGAAACCTGTTGTCTATGTTTCAAATGCCCGTTGCATGCTACAAAACATGGTGGTGGCATATTTAACAGGATCCATTTTTCGCAAACTGCTTAGTATTAAGAGCATTAGTTGGGTCAACCCGACCGTATTCCTTTATTCTTACGGGTTCATTTAAGATTCATCCGCACTGGACAACCTATTACACCCATTCCCGACAGTTACGGAGTTCCGCGCCTTTTAATCGCCCGTGGAAGTAACGTTGGCCAACCTGTTTATATATGTTTGTATATATTTGTAAATTAAAACAAAAGCCGTAACAGAGCTTAGGATGTCACTCCTAATTTCCGCATTTAATGTTTCATAAAGTTCAACCGTCTCCCCCAATTTGCACGCTTAACGCCAGTCTGACGAACATTAAGGTTGGACCACAGGACACTATCTGTTTGATGTCCGATGGACTTTCCGGGTCATAATCGTTTGCGCTACTCATGCTAAACGGAATGCCCTCTTCCACCGTCCAGTGATCTATCTTCCAGCTCACCGGCAATACCAGATGCAAGGTACTGTCAAGATTTGTAATCTGAACCCTCTCTCTTTTTCTCATTGTTATTTATTCGGTGAACTATCTTCCAGCTCACCGGTGATATTCAGATAACTAGATAATCACTAGGTCCGGGACCATTTGGGCTTCGGCCTCATAGCCGTGTACTACTTCAAGACCTTCACCTTGGTTCTAGGTTCGAATACAACGGTTATTCCAGCCATAGTGGTCCTAAGGCCAGTACATAAATATGACATTACCATTTTTATCGTCTTATTCATACGACGCCTATGTTTCATTACGTTTCAGGCCTACTCGCCATAGAACCTAGCCCCCAAAGTCTGTCTTTTCCCGCCTCTTGTTTTTCACTCTGCCCCTGGGAGTGCCTGCATCCATTATGTTTTCCCACCTTTGTGCAGTCTAAGGCATCCGCTGGTGTGGTATCCGTGGTGAGTAGACAGTGAAGGGTGTGGTGGACTTCGATCCAGTATTCGTTTGTCAAGAACTGATCGAGCTTGACTCTGACCGATTCCATACCGATCGTCATTACGTCCGTCCGACCAGATCCGCCTTCCGTTGTAGCACCCAGCCCAGTTTTTCAATGGTAAGCTTGGAGCAGCCCCACGTCTGTTCCAAGTTTGCCCCATGGAACAAATTTGGGGCGTGCTACTTAAGTAGCACCCAATTGGGTGAAGATTGAATAGAACTCCATAACCTCAACAAAGACTGGTCAAGTTCCCTTTTGAGTGCTTTGTCGTTTACCTCTTCCGCCACAGCAGGTAAAGAATTCCAAAGGTGTGTGGCCCTCTGAGACAAGTGGTAGGCAAACGGCAAACCAGCAGAATGCATTTTCACCAGTGTCGTTGAGTGCCGGCGCGCACGATATGGCCCACAGAGCGGGGAATCCGCTTGCAACTGCGGTCCCAGATCACCCTAAATGATCCCTTGTAGCACCCAGCCCGTTCGTAACATCTGTTTTCGACCGCTTTTCGGTCGGTTCGTTTAGTATCCATTTTACACAGATCAACATTGAATTGATACGAAAGAAATCGACGACCGGAGTAATGTGCAATGCTCATTTGGCGTTCTATTTAAATGTATTTGTTTAATTCATCGAAATGCCCTGAAATACCTCGGTATAGATCACTCAATTTCATTCCCTCGAAATGGGTAAAATAAGGACAATTACTCGGAAAATCATAACTTGGGAGATTGAAATGAGCATCGTAGAGCGTAATTTGGGAAAAGTGATGGAAATCAACGAAACTTAGTACTTATTTTAATTGATTGGCACAAACCACTCGGAAACCGATCAGAAACCGCTCAGAAACTGGTAAGAAACCGCTTGAAAACCGATGGGCTCAATAGTAAACGCTGCTCGAAAACCGATCGGTTTCGGTGCGTTTTTTTGGCCGGCTTCTGATCGGTTTCCGAGTGGTTTGTGCCAATCAATTAAAATAAGTACTAAGTTTCGTTGATTTCCATCACTTTTCCCAAATTACGCTCTACGATGCTCATTTCAATCTCCCAAGTTATGATTTTCCGAGTAATTGTCCTTATTTTACCCATTTCGAGGGAATGAAATTGAGTGATCTATACCGAGGTATTTCAGGGCATTTCGATGAATTAAACAAATACATTTAAATAGAACGCCAAATAAGCATTGCACATTACTCCGGTCGTCGATTTCTTTCGTATCAATTCAATGTTGATCTGTGTAAAATGGATACTTAACAAACCGACCAAAAACCGCTGGCAGCAGAGCAACTGGTAGATGACTGGAGAGCCGCTATTATTGTTCCACTGTTCAAAGGTGGTGACAAAACTGGGGCTGTTAGTTACCGTCCTTGTTGAACATTTGTTCCGGAAAACAGTCGCCTCAGAGACGTAACTGAGCTTTCTGTGTCTACTAGAGGTTGTAGCACTACTCCGTTGACTGGTACTTCTGTAATAGCCCTACTGAGGCCCACTGGAGCTGCAGCTGTGATGACGGAGGAAACAAGAAATGGTGATGAAGTTGCGGTATATTTTATTTTCGTAGAAGCTCGGCATACCTTCTGAAAGTTTGCCACACGACTTGCAAATTGCATCTTTTGTGAGACATTTGTGGCGAGGATGACGATCATAACCACAAAAAAGCAGCTAGTTCGGAATGCAACCAAGATTGCTTCGGCTTCCTTATCAGATACCTGACTAAGGGTGCCGGAGCCATCTATCGTAGCGTAGTGTATGCTGAAGGTTTGGATTGAGTGAATGTCCGGGATTGCTGATGAGCCACATCTAGAGCTTTAGCTTGGTCATATGCAGTACCTATGTGGAGTGTTTTGTTCTTAAGAAGCCGCTGACGAATAGGATTTGATAAGGGTCCGCTGATGAATGCGTCGCGGATGGTGTCTTCGTTTTGCTCTGCACTGGCAGCCTGGAAGTTGCAGTCTCGGGCAAGATTTCTGGGCTTTAGCATGAACTGATCAATGGTTTCAAGAGTATTCTGCTCCGAAGTTGCCAGAAAATAGTGTACGAAAATTTAGTTTTTAGTTTGCGTGTATAGAGATTTAATGGTGATAACTGCGCAGTCATAATCAGTGCATCGAGAAACGAATTTGCAAACAGTTGGCGATAAAAAGCGCATAAGAGTTTTAAGTTTGTCCGGTTGGTGTTCTTTGACTAATTCCAAAACGTTTGTAAAGGTATAATACCAACATTCCCAGGAGTCAGCGCCATTCGGAAGTTTGGGTTTGCATCGAAACGATCCGGGCGCAGGTGTCGGTCCATTGTTTTTGGTTGATTAAATTGTAGCGTATAATCGATTAATGCATTGAGAGTTCGGAAGACAACACCTGATTGATGGGCTTTAACCAACTAAAAAACGAAGCATACTAGCTAAAAGAAGACAAGCGGAATGTTAGATGATACAAATCACAGTAACAAATATATGCCAATTACACTCGCTTGAGACCAAGCGTCTTAGCAACGCAACAACAACAGGAAAAAATAACTTCAGTAACGGGGTGGGGATCAAGAGTCTGCATTAGGATTACAGCAAGTTAAACGTTTATTAGAATCTTTCGTCTGTTTTTCAGTTGTTTATGGGGAAAGAGAAGTCGACAGAAAGGCCACGCAATATTCGCACCACTGGATTCGGTTCTAAGCCATATCTTTCAGCATCTCCACCCAACGGCCATCCTTATCTCTTGGGCCCCAACCGAAAAGGCGGGAAGCGCCAACCGAAGCCAAGCCAAAACTAACTTCTTCATGTACCTGCGCCAAGTCATAACCTGACCACCGCGCCGCCTCTTCAGCACTACCTAACACGTGCGAAAAGCGCACGGAAGGTTAAACGATTATCAGGTGTACGCAAAACGTGTCCGAGCCATCGGAGACGGTGTGAAGCGATTATCTCGATCAGAGGACGACCATCAACACCGAACACAACGACGCACTTTTTCATTGTTCACTGGATGTTCCTACCAGACGTGCGGTGCTTCGGAGACATCGATGATCAAATACGGAAAGCTGCCGAGTATCCTCAACGCGGAAGGGTGAGGTCTCGCAACCGTAGAGAAGAACGCTACAAACTGCGGCACTGTACACCCTTCCCGTGAGGGAAAGCCGGATGTCATGGCGGCACCCCAGATAAAACAGGTTCACGAAAGCTGCTGTGTCGAATTGCCTGTGCACTATCACTCAGCAAGGTGATATCATCAGCGTAATGCAAGTCAAAACTGTTCTCTGGGAGGAGTCCAGCCCCACCGTTTGGAAGGCGAGACAAGCGTTCTGCAGAATATCGTTGTCACGATCTTGTTTGACATTGCTCCGCCGTTCTCATTTTCTAGTATTAACGGTCCCCGTTTTTCCATTTGCAGCACATATACCCTCATTGTCAAAAAAGTGAAATTTCCTTTTGGATACATCTCTCTAATTTTGTTCCACAATCATTCGAGTTCATAGCAATTTAATCTAACAATCTATGGAACCCCTGTTCCGTCCGGAACGTTTCGAAGCTGATCTATACTCTTTGTCGGCCGCCGAACAGTGGATTCGTTGGTACGGAACGCTCACAAACTTTCTTTCTGTCATTGACGTGCCTAATCTCAACAAAAAGAAACTTGTGAACTTCATTCCCCCGTTCATCTATCAGCATGTGGTTGATTGTGTGAGTTATGAGGACGCCGTACAAACTCGAATCTACTTACGTGAAGCCGAAGAATGAACTATTTTCTCGGCATTTGCTAGCTACTACCAAACAAAAACCCGGCCAAACAGTAGACCAGTTCATACAGAAATTACTTTGTCTTGCTAAAGACTGCAACTCTTAGGGAACTTCTGCTGACGACTAACGTGACAAGGTTATCCGTGACGCGGTCATCATGGCGCTGCACTCTAATATCATCCGTCAACGGCTACTTGAAAAACCAA
Source organism: Fasciola hepatica (assembly GCA_948099385.1). Classification (NCBI taxonomy): domain Eukaryota; kingdom Metazoa; phylum Platyhelminthes; class Trematoda; order Plagiorchiida; family Fasciolidae; genus Fasciola; species Fasciola hepatica. The sequence continues at coordinate 179,033 of CANUEZ040000154.1, forward strand.
CGCCAGACCACCAACACGCCTTTGAGGAAGCTCGTATTCTGGAGCAGGCTTAGCAGCAATCTCTTCTCTATGATTCGACTACCTGCCATAACCGTGCGGCGCCATATCAGAGCTAACAGAAACTGCCCTCTCAGCTCCCGCTCCTGGTGCTCATGAGTCACTGCTGGAAATGAAAAAAATCATTGCAACAACTGCTACCAATTGCTTCTTTTGTAGTTAAGTATGGCACCCGCGATCAAAATGTCCGGCCCAGGAAGTCATTTGTAACTCTTGCGCAAAAGGGCATTTCCAGGTCTGCCGATCGAATCCCTAAAACGAACGCACTGCGTCCTCACTGAAACCTGTCGTTTCATCTCTTATTCATCATCATCATCATCGTACAGCGTTAAACAGTAGGGCAACCCCCACTGACCACTGTTTTTCTCACCATGTTGCACGCTGAATTAGAAAGTATGAATATACACGATGGATAGGGAGTGGACCTACACGGGTGGGAAAAGGAAAGAATGCCCTAGTAGCCAACACACGGAATACACAGTCTAACTGTACAAACGCACATTGATCAGTCATTTTGATTCGATAGAAAGTGACAACACGATCGCCACTGCTCGCGGTTCGCTGCCATATCCTTCAGTGTCTCCATCCAACTGGTTGATGGATCTTTTGGACCCCAACCACGAAGACGTGAAGCACCTACTTTTCCTAAGTCTGCTGTACATTTTCTCATTCCTCGCTGCCACGTCATCTGTTGACCTCCACGTGGTCTCTTCCACTCCCTAGAAGGGGCGGAGAATAGGACACGGTATGGTAGACGTGTTTGACATACGCAACACCTGCCCCAACCAACGAAGTCTACTAAGCCGGATACGCTGTGACAAGCCTATTGCCACATCTGTTACCTTTTTATCTAAATCTACGGTACGGGTTCTGATTAACGGTGTACCACTGAAATCATTAATCGATACTCGGAGTTGTGAGAGTTACTTATTAAGTAACACCGCTGCACAAGACCATTAGTCTGTACTCAGGTGGTGGACAGCTCCGGCGTCGCCCCGCTCGCTACTACACCCAGCCTATTGAGGTCTCAAGTGGTTCTCCACTCCAAGTCTCAGGATTGGGTTGCGGCCGTCTTATCAATGATGAACTTCAGAAATCATGAATAATCGTCTCCCTTCAACTACGCGCACTCACTCACAGAACTCGCATCAAACTCACTGCCCTCACTATCATTCCCCCATTGCCTTATTTTTGACTGAGACCCAAATTTCCCACTCGTCAGACACTAGTTGTCTTCAGCTTCCCAACTACTTACCTCATTCCTGCTTTTTTTCCCCAAAGCTGGTGTCTGCGCCTATAATAACCGGTCGGCCTCCTCCTCTCGACTTTCGCATCTTGATTTCGCCAGCCGGGACTTTCAATTCATGTTGAAAATTCGTTTCTCTTCTTTTACCCATTATTTTCGTACTGTTTACCGTTCCTCCAACAGCAATGCCGCTCTGGTTTTTGAGTTATTACCTTCAAAAATTGAGACATTGACCTCAACAGATCTCAACTGCCAAATTACCATTCTTGGCAATTTTAACGTTCACAGCAAGGATCGGTTACTGCACTCATCGGACACTTCAACCATGGGGCGTGAAGCTAGGGCTTTCGCTATAGTCAACAACATTTTCCTGCTGGCGGATCTCCGCACATGCGTCTCCAGCCGTATTAACGACCGTCCGCACACTCGACCTCATACTTACATCAGCTCCCGCTTCATTCTCAAACATTACCTCCCTATCTCCCTTGGGCTCATCGGACCATTATCTAATCTCATTTTCCGTTCAATTTCCTCATCCCGTCCCAACACCGAACTCTAGACGCATTCTTTGGTGTTACGATTCTGCTGGTTGGAATGGCTTTAGTGACTTTCTGGCCTGTTACTCTTGGAACGACTGTTGTTTTGTGTCTAATGTTTCCTCGTCGGTTTCTGATTTCACTAAAACTATTCTTCAAGGTATGCACCTTGACATTCCTTATTTCTCTAAACCCGGCAATCCACGATCCTCTGAAGGGTTTAACCACGCTAACAACCGTGCTGTTCGTTTAAAAACTTAGCGTACCGCCAGTGGTACTGTTTACCGAACCAGACACCTCCTCACCGTTTTGTGCAAGCTAGGAGCGAATTCTCGCTCATTATACAAAGAACTAAAGAAAACTTCGTACGTCACAAAGGTGAACAGTTAGCCTTGTCCGCTAGCGGTAGACGCAAAGGCTGTTTCCCGTAATTTCTGCTCTCCCAACTTTCCTCCCATTTGCGATTTCTCTGGTTTTATGGTCTCTGACCCTCTCAATGAGGCCGAGGTCTTTGCTTCCCGTTTCGCCTCAAATTCCACTCTATCCATCAGCCTTCCTCTCACGTTCTGAGCCACAATTTTCTTCCTGTAATAACTACCAGAAAAGTTCGCCACGTTCTGCGTAATCTGAATGTTTCCAAACCCCCCGGTCCGGACGGTCTTCCGCCTGTCGTCCTAAAAATGTGTGCTCCAGGGTTAGCCATGGTTTTACGTCGTCTATTCCTTTCTGTAAATCGAAAAACTTCTCCGTCTTCGTAGAAGAACGCCATTATTATTCCTATACCCAAACATGGTGACCTTTCCGACCCCAACGATTATCGTCCCATCACCCTCATTCCTGTCCTTTCGAAAGTTTTCGCAGCCGTTATCTGCGATCAACTGCGTCCGTGGGTGTATGTGATATTTACGAGGAGTAGCACGCCTGAGTTGAACTGTCATGCCCCTCAGGGTATCTGTAAGGTCACTGAACCTTACTCCGCGGTTTCCTTATTAAACGCGTTCTTCGGTCGTTTGTACTGCGTAGACCACCTGCACATTACTCTAATGCTCGGGACTACGAATACGTTAACTAGAACGGTGTTCTCAAGGACTCGTACGAGCAAGAAGGCTGTTGGGGGAGATAGTGGTTAGCTTGTATCTGAGAGCGTGCGCGAGGGCGTGCGCAAGAGCAGCGGTCAAATGACAACCGCGCTTGGCAGTCAGCGTTCAGTTAAACAATATACGTGTCAAAAGCATGAACGAAGATGGCTGTTACTACAGGGGCTTCCTCCTAGAAGTTCGACAGAGTTGGGCTTCGATCGTGGCGGTAGGCCGGAAGTATTGGTAGTCCAGGAACTCCTCGTAACTTGGTCGTTATATTGTTGGTGGCGTCGAACGACTACTGGTGAGCCTGGTGGCCCCTGCACTCTCGAGGTCCCATGTGCGTCGGTGCAACGGTGTTTTGGCGTTCACGGATCTCACGCTTGCGAGCCTGAAGATGCCGCGTCAGGTCCATCCAAAAAGTAGTCCAGTTGTCGTCTCCGGTGCCACACTGACCAATCGTCCCGTTGTCCAGTTAGTGGTTGGCTCATTGAACGTGCACGGGAGTCAGCGAGGCTACGGATAAAGCCAGTGCGACTGTGTGAATCCGTCTGAGAGAGGGCAAGGCAAACTGGAAGAAAATAGTGTCTGAGGGCGCTGGGGGATGTTAGACCGTAACAACAACACATGAACGATGTTCGCTGTTGTTGTAATCGCTGGAAGATGACAAGGAAATGAAATTATAACTACCGATTGTAATTTTTCGAGCCTGTTGATTGGTAAATCCATGGCGAACTTCCCAACTTAGTGCTAACAGTTGGTTGTAAAAATCGTCACGGAATCGGCGAAACGGATGGGATTTCGTTCTTGGCGACCACGACGGCTACTTCGCGTTGCGAATACGGACTAACTTCCTGGTTCTCACTAGGCGTAACTGTGGACTGTGCGAGTAATAATTCGCTCGATGCGGGTGACTAAGCGGTTTGGGCTGGTGTTAATTGGGCGGGCGGCTCGCACTCTGTGACGGTAGGTTTGAGGCGGTCAATAGATACGGTGTCGTGTCGCCCGCTGATGTCTATGACAAATGTTTCCGCCCTATGCTTTATCACCCGAAACGGGCCGGTGTATGACGGCTGTATTGGTGATCGAACACCATCGACGAGAAGGAAAACGTGAGTAATAATTTCTAGCGCAGCTGGGACATAACTTGTAGACTGTTGTTCGCACGGCAGACTGGCCTTGAGCACTCGCATGTGCTGCGTAAGGCTCTGAGCGTATCCGCCGTAGTCAAAAGTCACGGTCGGTGAAGGGGCCACCAACTCTCCAGACAGACGAAGTGTACAGCCGTATACTCGTACGGCCGATGTTGTGGGCAATTCTTCCTTAACGGTACTTCGCAGGCTCAAGAGTACTAATGGTGGTGTTTCACTCCAAATTGGGTAACCGTTTGCTCGAAGGGTGGCTGTTAACTTCCGGTGGAAACGCTCAACCATACCATTGGCCCGAGGGTGGTGGGCTGTCGTCTTAATGTGTTGGCAACCAAGCGTAGTGAGTAGGCTATCAAAAGCGCCTTCAAAATGTAGACCGCGATCGGTTGTCACTTTTGCTGGGCAACCGAAATATCTAACCCAGTTATTCAGAAAAGCTTTCGCAGCCTCTTCCGACGTGGGGCGAGGGATAGGAATGGCCTGCGGCCAGCGAATAAAACGATTCACACATGTGACTATGTAGACGTACCCAAGTGAAGGTGGCAGTAGTCTTACGAGGTCGACGTGTACATGATGAAAACATGTTTCAGGTTCCGGGAACCCGGCTAACGCCGTCCTAATGTGCCTATGGGTCTTAACACGCTGATCTTGAAGGCAAACACAGGCCCACTGACGGACATCTCGTTTGACATTGTGCTAAACAAAACGCTCGGTTACGAATTTCACCGGGGCAGTCACACCTAGATGAGCCAGATTATGGAATGTCAAGAAAGTAGGATACCGGTGGGCAGCAAGAACCACCGGCCTAGGGCGACCTTGCGACACATCGTACACAATGGTATTCTGAGAAGTTGGGATAGGTACTGTGGTTAAGCTCAAAGAACTGTTTTGTCGAAGTTGTTCGATGCCAAGGTCCGTAGTTTGGGCGTGTGCCATTGCGTCTAAGTCGATGTTAGGCCTTGGTGACAGATTTAGTTGATGTACGCGTGATAAGGCGTCGGCGACGGATTGAGTACCCCAGAGAAGTGTACTAATTCCTTCCTCGGTCATGATTTCCCGAGTCAGCACCAAAATGTAACTACTGCCCTAGACTGATCGACCCTCTTGTTCTGTTTGCAAGCTTACTGCTGCGAAAGTCGACACTCCATCGCTGTTTGGCAATTTGGATCCTAGTAATAAACCTATTGCCACTGGGTCCCTGCGCCACTGTATTGCAGACTTGGAGTTTATTTAGAGTGAAATAGATCGATGTTAGGAAGCTAAACGCGAAAAGAAACTTTTTAAGCAAGCCATTAAGCAGCTCGAGCATGCCAAGCCGGGTTATATAATCAATAATTTATCAGATCACTCAAGACGTAATCCGTTTTACTGATCAATAAATCATCTACAATCCCAACAGAAATCTGGTCAACGGATCAATAATTAATCCGGCAAACGTTTTTATCAACCTAATCGGCCCAACAGGGATTGAACCTAACTGGATGCTCGAGTTCGGAAGTGTTCGATTTTCGCACTGAATACCGTGTAGTAATTTCTGTAAAAAAGTCGTTTTGGCGAACTGTGTTGTCGTCTTCTGATATTCCTTAGCTGGCTGGAGCAACCGGAGTCGCAAACTGAGATCAAGTGCGCGGGTTTCTATTCAGGTTTTAGAAGAGAACCCGTGGGTCAAAACATTTTCTGGCGACGGGCTTTTTCCCCTCATAATAGCAGCAACTGATCCAGATTTCAAGAAAATGTGCCTGTCTCAACAAAAGCTAATGGAAATGCTGATTTTAAGACTTGCGGACATCGGCCTAATCCATGCGCCTACAGAACCGGCTCCGAAACGTGCATAACTTTGTACATGATCCACAGTCAGACATTGCTTTTCATCCGTGGTTCAAACGATATAGAGACATCTTCAATGTAGATCCGGTCAACAAAGATGATAAAACTTAGATCCGATTTCTGCTACGGAAATTGGGACCTTCAGAATATACCCGCTATACAATTTTCATTCTCTCAGATCAACCTCGGGACCGCACTTTTGATCAGACTGTTCACATGGTGACCAGAGTATTTGGTGCCGCGTCCTTATTTTCAGTACTCGCTTCCAGTCTCAAACTGGTTAAACGGGACGTGGACGATCTTGTGACATGCTTGAATTGTCAATCATACCCGTAGCAGTTTTCAGTTCTGATCACTGGCAGGAGATCAATTTCAATATCTCGCTTTTATTTGCGACCTTCAGCCCGCCAACCACTCTGATTTGCCAACTCCACTTTTGATCAAAATCGACCAGCGGCCATATACCATATAAGAAGAGCTCGTTGAAGAAGGTGAGCAACCCATCAATTTTAAACACGATACCGCAACGATTCAGCATCCAGACCAACCAACACGTCATCAATAAAGTCGATGTTCCCAAACGACATCCATCAATAGAGAAGCCATCTGCATTTACCTACTGTGGCCCAACCAAACCGCCCTCTCCGTGCAGACACTGTTGCGTGACACTTCCATAGATTTTATCCATTCAAGAACAACTGATGCAAACGTTGTCAATTCGGACACAAGAATGTTTCTGCCAACACAGAGAATTCCAACAAAAAAAAACGCACATCCAAGGAAGACCACCTCCCAATGCTGACCGATTGTCCGTGCACTCCTACGTCATAAGTGATGAATCCTTACGAGACACATACGCCTACGTGGACAACGTTACAGTGTGTGACCACAACTTGGAGGAACATGGTAGAAACCTGCGGCACTTCCCTGATGTTGCAAAGAGGCGTGGTATCACATTCAGCGAGAAGAAAAGTGTACTGGCTACAACAAAAGCCCGACTGCCCGGTTACGAAATTTCGCAAACCCTGGTCAAACCAGACCCAGAACGTTTCCAGGCTCTAAGAAAACCCCGTCCTCCACGGGCTATCCACTTACAGAAGAGAATACTGAAAATGCTAACGTACTACGCCAATGGGATTCCACACTTCTCTGATAAAGTTCACCCCCTGGTGCACAACCGTGTATTTCCGGCTCCTGATAATGTGACGATGGTCTCTCGAAATTCTAAAGACAAATTAAAAAAGCCGCTGTGTACACTACCGACTGCAGTCGCCCCTTAATTGTCGAGGCGGAGGCATCAGACATCGCCGTTGGGGCTACGCTGAACCAAGATGATCGTCCTGTTGATTTGTTCTCGCACACTGTCTCCAAGCGAACATAGATGTTCAGCAATTGAAAAAGAAGCCTGTGCCATCGTAGAAGCCCCGAGAAAATGGAGGCACTATTTGTTGGGAAATCACTATTATCACTGATCAACACTCAGTCGTCTTTATGTACAACCGGCTGGTTACGGACGAAGTGAAAAATGACAAAATTCAGCGGTGGAAGTTGGAGCTTTCTTGTTACCATTATGGCATTCATTATCGCCCTAGAGTCCAACACGTTCTCTCCGGACAGTTGTGTTTTCGCCGTATCACGCGTTGACCTATAACATTTACACAATACGCTATATCATCCTGGTATCACACACATGCTACATCCTGTCCGTTCTAAAAATTTTCCGTTCTCTGTTGGCGAAGTTCGAAAAGTTGTTAATCAGTGTGAAATTTGTGCAGAACTAAAACCCCGGTTTCTTAAACAGCAGTTCGGCAGACAGGTAAAAGCTACTCAATCATTTGAAAGAATCAGTATTGACTTTAAAGGCCCCCTACCACCTACCTCTCGTACCAAGTACCTTCTGACGTTGTATGTATTCTGTGTTGGCTACTAGGGCGTTGTTTCCTTTTCCCATCCGTGTAGGTCCACTCGCTGTCCATCTTGTATATTCATACTTTCTAATTCAACGTGCAAGATGGTGAGAAAGGCAGTGGTCAATGGGGCTTGCCCTAATGATTAACGCTGTACGATGGTGATGCTGATGATGACGTTGATCAATGATTATTCTCGATTTCCTTTTGCTTTTGCTTGTTCAGAATTATCTTTCACACTTATCCACTACCTTACCCATTTATTTTCCCCATTTGGAATGTTATTCCATGTCCACTCCGACTGTGGCACCGCTTTAATGTCATCTGAAGTTCAGACATTTATCCACGACAAAGGAGTGACAACCAGCCGCACCACTCCGTACAGCCCACGCGGAAACGGTCAGGTGGAACGGTTGAATGGGACCCTATGGAAAGCCATCACACCGGCAATGAAATCACAACAATTGAACATTTTCCACTGGGAGTCCGTGCTTTTAGATGCCTTGCATTCAATTCGCTCTATGTTATGCACCACAACCAGAGAGGCACCCCCCACGAGCGCCTTTTGAATTTCCATCGGAATTCTATCGGAATTTCCCTCCCTACCTGGTTGTGAAATCCGAACTCTGTCCTATTAGAGAGAATGACTCGGTCTTCAAAATACGACCTTTTGGTGGAAGAGGTAGAGCTTTTTAGCTTCATTCCACAATACGCCCGCATTCGTCTCTCAAATGGCAACGAAAACACTGTCACGGAGGCGCATATCCCCGAACCGTTCGTCTCGGATTTCTCATATCAAGAGCCTTTCCAGCCACCGAACCATCTGAACACACGTCCGACCCCCTATATCATAAATCCGGGATCGAAGACGAAGGTTCTTTATCATCTGAGAATCATGATCCGTCAGGAAATGTCCAGCAACTTCTTCAAGCCGAAAAACAAGCAAGGCCATATAATTTACAAATTCTTGGTGTTCGAGTGATCGAGTTCATAACAGTCTTCTATATCAAAGTTGTAAAGAAATGGGGATATATGTCAGCCTTGTCGTACTCCACTGAAGACGGAAAAGGGTGGCGAAAGCTCGCCGTAAGCCCAACCCGACCCGAGATATGACGATGTTACTCTTCAAGGGCCGACACACTTCTTAGGTACATCATTCCTTAAAAACAGTGCTATAGTGCATACTTATCGACGGATTCAAAGGCCGCTCAAATGTCTAGAAACACAACGATCATTGCCCTTCGGAAGGCGTAACGGTGCTCTAACAGCTGTCGGAGGGTAAAGATTTGATTGATGCATCCACGACCGGTACAAAACCCAGCCTATTCCTCGCGGGTTTACTCATCACGTGTGTTGTACAACCTGGGAAGAATGACAGACATCAGGAGCTTAGATGCCATTGGGATTAGGCTTATACCCTTATGATTAGCGCAGTCGCTACGCGAACCCTTCTTGAAGATGGGACAACGATCGATTCCCCCCACAAGAAGTGAACTTTATCAAAGTACCAGACCTTGGAGAACAAAACGATGTTCTCTAACAAGCTACATTCCACCAACTTCAAATAGGACTCGGGGGAATGCCATCGGAGCCCGGGGCTTTGCGATGTCCTAGGGCTTGGATTTTACTACGGATCTCCTTCTTAGAAGGTGGATCTGTCGAAACAAACCACGGGGCGTGTGCCGGATCAACTGTGAGAGTGACTAACGCTAAAGGCCAATTAGTCATTGCTGCAAAGTGTTCCGTCCAATGTATAAGACGTCGCTGCAGACTGTGGATAGACGAACCGATAGCTTCACAGATCGTTTAACTCACATCCAATGTCTTCCTGCCGGTGACTTGGATGAGATGAAACAGCTTGCGGGGATTTCCCATAGTGGCAGCATGTTCCATCCGATGCTTTTTGAGACCACCAGATTTCGCGATCCTTACACAGAATTACGTTGAGTTAACGTCTCGTTGCGGGCCGTGCTTCGTGCTCACTACCAACCGGGACTGACTGACATGCATCAAGACGGCGTAGAGACTCAGCAGAAATCCAAGGTGAAACGAAGCGACGAGTCAAGCCACAACTCACTTTTCCAGCAAAATATAAGGTATTCTTAATATGCGACCAGTGCTGGTTGATGTTATCTAGTGGCGTTGATTCTAGCTTGTCAGTTAGAGCGTTTCGGAAAGTTAAGAGACAAGACGGGTCAGACAGCATATCGCGTTCTAACCACTGCTGGATTGTACGTTTGACAAGCCCACCAAAGCCCATGGTCAGCTTAGTGCAGACTGTCGCGTGGTCGGAGTCGAGGAGAGCGCTCCGGTACGGCCGGCAATCTTGAATGCAACCCCGCTATTTGTAGCTAATTGCGACGTGGTCTATCTGGGTTCTTTGCTGATTCGAAGAGGGCGGACGCCACGTGGCATACCGGTGATTAGAAATCCTGAGGTTTGTACTGGCCAGGTACTGTACTCCCAAGTTTGTCTATTCGTTTTTAACCGGCAGACTGTTTTCCTACGTGTTTGTTGGTTGTCATATCCTTTTTGAGGCTTAGTGATCAAGACCAAATGTTGCTCATCGATTGATTCAGTAAAACTAAAATTCTTCTGGCCCCAACCCATTGATCTACCAAGCATGATTGCATCTCTGGCTTAAGGAAGCCACTCTGCATTTTTATTTGGTCCATGGCAGCTCAGAAGACATCACACCATACTGAGGTGCGGTCTGGTTGTTGTCTTTCTGTGTTCGGCAAACGATATCTCCGAAGCATTACTTGTGTCTGCTGGGAACATCAAGTGTGTAATCACGAGGTGCGCTGTCGTTTTTTAGGCACGGATAGCCGCCCTCTTAACGAAGTGATCGCTGTACGCCGCCGCCGGTAGCCCAGTCATGTTTGCGAATGCTTACCCATCGTCTACCTTTCAGTGCTTTATTCATTTGTGCCGGGCAAGGCTGGAAGAAGCGACTCGGCAGTCAGGCCATGACTTGGCGTAGAGGTGTAAAGGAGCTAGCCTTAGCATTGGCTCCCCGTCTCCAGGGCTGGCGCACAAGGGACGAGGATTGTTCCTGGTTGGAAATGTTGAGGGACATGGCTCAGAGTAGAAGTTAGTGACGCAAATGCTGTGCAGTCTGTCTATCGAACGCTCGTGTCCCATAAGTACAAAAATGTCTTCCAGACATTCAAAACCATAAGAAACATCAGGAAGTGTACAGCAAAAGAGAAAAAAATTACGGGGTTGTTTTTTATTGTTTTTATTGTGTTCTACTTCCTCTCCCCTATTTTCGTAGTTTTGGTTGTTGCGCTGGGACCATACTTGATTTAAAGCCGTTGTTACATATATATATATATATATATATATATATATATATATATATATATATATATATATATATATATATATATATAGTGTGACTTCCAATCTTAGACCCGATAGTTCAACCAAACTGTGTCGAATATATGCTGCATCTTTGTTATCACACTTACAAGAATTGCCACCGGCATCGATTTTCATGCATTGATACTTCCTTGCGACCGCGAATTATTTAGGGTAAAAAATCAGATGATTTGTTCAGAGTGCTTTCTGGACAAATGCTTCGCCTGTCAGATTAATAACATGTCTGCAAACCTCATTGGATAAACTTTTAATACCTTATTTATGGGCTGTTGTAGCTTACGGGTGGCCTAGAAGACAAGTTGATCGTTGCACTTTGTCAACATCAGTTTCGGGGCTTTACCTATCGGGTTTTCTCCCATGTTCGTCGAAAAATGTTCTTTATGCGGCCCATTTACAAACTAACCTGAACCAGGAAGTAGTGAATTAAGTTGGCAAAAAATAAGTGTTGTATTCATAGACTTCTATTGCAAATTCGCAGTCTTTTTTGCCTCGGATATGCGATACGAATTACCGGCTGAGGTCTGAGAATTAAACTAAACAAGAATATTGTGGCCTTTTCTACCGTTCATTCGTGCAAAACAAAGTAATTTCTCTCATGAGACCAAAATAAAAAAGCGCATCGAAACGAGTTGGTTTTAGTTCAGTAACTTTGAAATCACTTGATCCCGCTCAAACATTCCTTTTCAGCTCATCGCCTTTAAAGAGTTTAATGCGATCCATGTTGCACTTATCACTTCTCCCGATTCTGTCATGTGTCTTCGGTGTACATTCTCATGAACATACCCATGTACATGAGCATTCTCACGCGCATGAACCACTACATTTGAAATATTTACGTAATGCTAATATCAAGTGAGTATACTACCGTTTTTATGCCCGTTGCCTCCTTTGTCGCAGCCACCTGCGATAAATGCCTTGAGGATAAACAACGCAGTGACATTTTAATCATGGCTGTCCTAGTAGGCTTTATTTGAAAAATGACTGAGGTTTTCAAGTTCAAAGTGTGATATATTGGAGGATCTTTAGAATCAGCAATCTAGGAATTTTCATGACATTTTCCCTTTTTAGATTGCATCAAGAGATATGGCTTTCTCCTGACGTTTATATATATATATATATATATATATATATATATATATATATATATATATATATATATATATATATATATATATATATATATATATATATGTTCCGGGTTATGTTTGGTTTGCAGAGATAGGCTTAGTTTTCGGAGTTTTATTACGATTGCACTTGTGTACAGTGAAATGAGCATATCTTAGCTTTGAGACTTGTAGTGCCGGACCACATATGATCCCAGTCATTCAAGCCGGTAAACTCCATTTGGTTTGGATGATTATATCTTTCACAATTTTGAGTTAACTATCCTTTACCTATCCATATCCCTACTCTCATTTTTCAGACTCGCTCATATGGGATACACGGCCAAAAGAAATATGCGTGCCGAATCGGCTCAACAGTTATGGGTCGAATCAGCGACTGCTGTCTTGCTGATTAGCTTGGCCCCATTCTTTGTGCTCTGTTTGCTGCCAGATTTGACCAAGCGTCAAGCACTGTTAAAAATTTTCTTGGCTTTTGCAGCCGGTGGTTTGCTTGGTGATGCGTTTCTTCACCTCATCCCGCATGCAATTGACCGTCATCACGAAGATTCGATCCATGCCAATAAGCACGATCACCAGCGGCACATGGTTGTAGGCATTTCCATTGTATCCGGAATATATTTCTTTCTCTGCATTGAAAAATTGATTCGTATGTTCCAGCACAGTCCTAGTCACAACCACGGCCATGGGTCAGAAAATACCAGCCAACACGTGTCAAGTACCCCACATCCTACCACCAATGACGGCCCTCAAAAGAACAAGAAGGGGAAGAAAAACCATGGCGGGGACGATACACAAAGCAAACAAGCCCATCACCAGCAAACAAACAAGATCCAATCACAGCAACATCAGTCAAAGAAAGTTGTCAAACAAAGTTCAGGTAAAGTCCTCCTTCTTGTCAAAGCATTAGTACACTGAAAGGAAACTAGGTAGTTACCTAAGCAAACTGCATTACGATTTCAAAGATCCGGCAACTTTAATGGCCATGCTGCAACCGCCGTGTTCAACAAAATCGATTGTGTTGTAAAACCGGGCCAAAGATGGTGACGGACATCGAGTTTTGCTTTCGTGCACATGAGAGACAAAAAACATTCGATGGATATCGGTCTCAACCTCTTGGGCATACCACATCAACGGGCTAGTTTTAAAATTCCACACGAAGCAGCTAAATGTCAAAGTCTTTAATACTCAGCTGTCGGTTCTCAGAAATTACAGTTGACTTCTGTTCCCATGAATTCTATGTAAATTATCATCACCATCACGTAATAACAGCCAGAATGACCGAGTTTTTTAAACTGCACAATCTACTGGCGTTCTGCTCACGGTTCGGACGAAAATACATTTGTCTTAAGGTCATGGACGCCTTGAGTCCCCCAACTTCACATTGTCTCTGCAAATGGTCACCGGCAGCCGACGTTCTGTAGATGTTTGTATGGGGTGTTACTACATGACTACAACTGGTCTTAGTCGGACTGTGTATGTCGCCGAAGTATTAGATTTCGAATCCGCCACCACGGGCCACCTTTGTGGAATAGAAAAAAAAAGTTGTGCGGTTTCGATTATATACTGATGGTGAATAAAAGAAAGACAACCGCCACACTGTTTCGCTTTTTACTCTCGCAGAAATCTACGTACCGCTTTTCTTTCCTTTCAGGTACTGAGCTGAAAGTTGCGGGCTATTTGAATCTAGCCGCGGACTTCACTCATAACTTCACGGATGGCTTGGCAATTGGTGAGTTCTTGAATTACGACTTTACTGATGCTATACGCACGTATTGCTAGCCGGTTGCTGTTATACTAGTGCCAGATTTGTCCCAATTCAACAGCTTTAGTGTTTCGAGTCTGATCGGAACCTACCGGTATAGCTATTCCTTGTTCGTATTTGGTGGATATTTGATCATATAATATATTTCTTAGAGTTGCTTACGGAAATTGTGAATGGGGATTTGCGGCACTTAACGTGTGTTGTAGTTCTGGCAGTTTTATAGTATGAAATAAAGTTTTTGTGATTTATTTAGGTAGCTACCTGACAAACCAGTTTGCTAATCTGACAGTGGCGAAATGATACTGAAGCCCTATTTGTTCGATTCTACTTTTTCCCTGTCAAGCTGGTTGAGTTATGTTACTATCGAAATGAATTTGTGGCCGGTCTCTACCGATTTGAACCGTCCGTGATTTTGCCTCAAGTTATGGTTGTTCGTTGGCACTCGATTATTTACGGGTACAGTTTTCCTATTTGACGGAGAAGACGCCTATTCACAGAAAAAAACCTATAGCTGACTTTGAATCACCGACTTTTTCGACACAACTAAATAATCGCCACGATTGTGTAATAGAGTAAGAGTGCTCGGGGTATTTCTTTAGATAAATGGCGTAGTACCAAACGGATGAATTTCTTTCCGAACGTGAACCGGTCATGCCCTCGAATGGACGTCAACTTGCCCTATTTCGTGGTTCAAATTGCCGTACTTACTTTTTACTTCTATGCAGCGAACTCCAGCGTAAAGATAAGTCGGGTTCTTGAATATCTGTGGTGGCGACCGTCCATATGTTGCGATCGGTAGCAAGGTCGGTATGCAGTGAGATCCAATTCTTTCGCCGTGCACAAAGTTCGAAGATTGGCTGAAAACTTAAAAGTTCTACATCCGCTTCGATTGTGTTGTCGTGGGTATGAGATGGTCATCGTTGTCCCGAGGTAAGAAACGTTAGGGTGTCGTTTTTCTCGAGGTAGGGAGTAGAAGTCCGAAAAGTTTCTCAAAATCCGCAATAGTAGCTAAGTCCTCTATCTCATCTGCTATTTGGGGCCAGTACAGTTTACGATTGTCCTTTGCAAAACGCGTAGCTTCCCGATGAAGGCTGCGAATATCGGGTAGATTACGGAGTCTCATCTCTAGCCTTTGAGCAGCGACTGGGAGCTGGCTTAGAGATCTGCTCCTCTATGCCGGGATTTCTTGCCTAGTTGTTGAACGGCGGTCGCTATTATTAATGCCTTTGGGATAGTTCATCGTGCATCAATACTACGATCAACAGGGCTCCTATCTAGTCTGGAGGCGATAACGTTTGACAAGGTTTGAGTTTTGGCGATTTATAACGAAGAGACAATAATTCTGCCTTTTGAGCGAGGCTACCTTCGGCCTGAGAAATGGATCTTCAGGCGGGCACGTGCGGAACATTAGTGACCACCAGTCGATTGAGACTTGAGGACGCGATTAGACGATCGTTGTTTCCACGTCGCTCACCGAAGAAAATGCATATATGTTGTGTATGCTTATCCGCGGGGTCTGTGCGGACGTTCCTGTCACCTGCAGTGGTTAGGGTATCACGCTTAGAGGTTCGACGGGCTGAGTTTTAGAGGTCATTTTAGAAGTCGTCTATAATATCTGGATCAGCAGGTAGGGTCGGTGCGCATTTTACAATCACGGTTACGTTAACTGAAGTACCCGTGACCCGCACAGTGACTATCCATGGTAAAACTGGGTCTCAAGAGATCAAGAGGTTGTCTCCTTGGTTGTTCACTGTGATCGCAAACCCCGTGACCCCCGGAATTGTTCATCGGCCCGCTATGATGCGTCTACACGAAGTATTCGTATTCGTTGAGTTCTAGAGTTGAGTAGGCCTTCCTTAGACAGACAGGCTATTTTGATTTTATAATCATGGGAAGTGCACGTGGTGATGCACTGACTACCTGTCTAACAGGGTTCTCACCTTCCAGAAAGTTATGTGCACGTGACCTGGCGTTAAAATTCCCAGTTAATGCTTGGGTCACCTCGGCGACTGGGAGGGCACGGTCCGTTGCTTACCCAGGACGCCGTTGGATGATCAGCGCACTTAGTAAAACGAAGGGAAGACGAAGTGGAATCTCTAGTACCAGTCGACTTTTACGAGGGGAGCACCTCGTCTTGTTGGGAGCAGGTAACCACTAGTGGTCCACACGCCCTTCAGATCGTGTGATGATCCAGGATACCTAGAGTATCCTTGGGGGACGGGGGTGGAAGTGGGAGAGGGGGGTAGGTATTTGAGAGGACCGGTCGGCAGTTCTCTCTTCATTCGCTTGTTCGTGCATCTTACTGTAGCTACCCCAAACAAAAGCAAAAGAAGTGACCGTATTTGGCGTCGAGCCACATTCTCACACGTCACGATACCGTTTACAGACCTTTGTGATTGTTTGGTGACGAGGAAATTCGTTGCCAAACGGAAACGCACCACGTCCTCGTGCAATTGCCGCTGATCGTCCGCGACCGCTTATTTGAAGAGTTGATGTTTCTTTATTTGCAGCTAACCATCTTCTACGCATGATCTGGAGACGCGCCCGATAGCATTCAGCTATGCTATCCGCAATGAATCCCTCGGCTTCGGGCTTTTTAAGTAGAAATTACCAGTGAACGGCTTGTTTTGGTTCCTCGGTTGAAACTGTAGACGACTCAGTCATCTCTGGGTCTGAGTTCCGATTGGGGCTCGTCAGGTATGCACTATTGTGGATTGCGAAGGTAAGGCGACTGACAACAACCGCCACCGTTCTTGTCTAGAAATACCGGTCCACGAAAGCCAGGCGTTAGCAAACCATTCAGAGAGGCGGACAGCCCATTGATTCAGGGCCGGGAGCATCGTTTAGATCGTCGGGCGGAACATTTTGAAGAACGGTTTAATCGGTCTGCATCCACAACAGGTGGGTTGAGTAACGCGATGGTTGCAGTTCAGGATACTGATACCAATCATCCGTCAGAGGCGGACGTTCTCCATGAGAATTTTTTCCAGGTGGATCGCGCATACGCGGACGACAGCTCTTCCAGGTAAAAATCCAGGTGAGTTGCAAGTCTTTCTGGACAACTTGAATGACTGCTTAGGAATGTTCCGTATGCACATTCAAAGTGCAAGATAATACTACAGGACTGGGTTAGTTCAACACCAAACCTTTCGGTATCTGGAGTTATTATAAACCACGTAAATTAGTTCTCTTATCTTAGTGGCTGCATTTTACCCGGATGTCGGATGTCGGATGGACTTTCTTCGTGTATATAGCGCTTGGGCCACTTCTGTATGGTTGAAAAGCATGGTCACTGCGGGTGGACGGTGTACGAAAATTGTTGATATCTGAGCACCGATGACTTGATAACATTGCTCGACTCTGATGGTAACACCGCATCATCAATGTTGAGGTTAGGTGCAGAGTATTAAGCATATTAACCAAGTCAAAAAATGAAATACTGGAACTCGTCATGCTAGGTTGGCTGGGACGTGTTGCGCATGTCTCTGGATAGGATATTTTGGTGCGCACGTTGGAAGAAGACTAGGAGTGGCTAGTCCATGCTATGAAACAAGTTTGAAAATGCTAACCAGTGAACTTGGCTACGCAGTGATTAGATAAATTGGGGGATATGGCTAGTTGTTGAAACCAGTAACACTGTTGTATTTGCAAACTTTATTTGTCGACCTGATACTCTGTAATTCTCTTCTTACTCTTTTCTTAACCTCGTTTTTTCATTGCTTCCGGTTGGGGTTGCCGCTGAGAAATTGCAACCGAAGCCACCACCCCCAGTGTATGGTTTGTGTTTGTTTGAACTCAACTGCTGATGACTCATAACAAGGTTAAAACCGGTGTGCACCTATGCTTCAGTGGTGAATTGAGCAAAGGTTTCATTTATACTTGAAAACTGAATGTCAGCGGTTGCTGTCAGTATGACGTTCATGCACACTAACTTACCAATTTAGTTTTCGATCTTATTATCTACACTAGGATTTGATCTCAAAACAACTAGTAAAACGGACGCGGCTGGGATTACATAATAGGGCTCACACATCTGTAGACATCTGGATTGACTTCACGCACTTATGAATTGCTCTAGTATTTTGTTTGGCGTTTGAACGACTACCCTGCTCTTAGACGTTACCGCAATTTGTTTGATGGGTTTGTTTCCAGTTCAATCCTTTTGGCTGATGTACTGCGTAGTGCTCGATAAATGTTTGCCTTTTTGGTAGTTTACTGTCCATGCAATCGATTTGATTCAGTTACTGCCATTCCGCTTACGAATAAATTATTTTTTCATTCGAAACAATCTTGGTTTATGCTGTTCTAATGATATTCTAGTTCCACCTACTGTCTCTTATCAGGTTCCTCATTCCTTCTGAGTCGGACTGCCGGCATGGTGACCACGCTGACGGTGCTTATCCACGAATTGCCCCACGAGATTGGAGATTATGCCATCCTGATACAATCAGGCTGTTCCGCACGAAAGGTACGTACATACTATGGACGTCTACGTAGCTCACTCCAGCGTGGAGCTGTGTGACTGAAATATTATTACCACCCCACCGTTGGTTTGTTGCGTCTTGGAACATAATGACAATTCTTTTGGAGACCTTATGTAAAACCGACTGGTGTTTCGACTTAACTGTTGACCATATTCTATCCAGTAATTTATTTGGAGTTGAAGGTGCAAAAGCCACCGCTTATCATAGTTTTTACTGTCAGTAAACGCGCATTGGTTATATTCTCATATCTTGAAAAACAGGTTATCGCTGTTTCTTGCTTGTCGGAAATCACTATGCTGCCCTTTCCGTGAATGACAGCTCGGGAAGTTGACTCAAAAAGCTACATATCGCTGTGATATTACATGAATTGGTTAGGCGGTACACTTCTTATCAATGACACGTGAAATCTGTCTGTTCGTCGGTGGGATGTAACATACCTCCAGTTTACTCTGGGATACTTACATTGCTAAAATCATTTTATAATATCCCAGTTTCCCATAAGACTTACCCCTTTTACCATGGTTCACCTCAGGTGTAATAATAAAATAACGAAACTTCTAACGCTTCGTTTTCCATTTTTATTAGGCGATGTTCTTGCAGCTGAGTACAGCAGTCGGAGCTGCTCTTGGTGCCTCGTTAAGCCTTCTAGCCGCCGGTGTCGGGCTGGATTCGTTTATCATGAAAGGAAATGTACCGTTGCTTACGGATGATGTAATAACTGGATGCATTTTACCATTCACTGCCGGTGGATTTATCTACATCGCCATGACATCTGTGCTGCCAGATCTGCTCGTTTCGGAACATGAATCCGGGTCGAAACGGTCGGCATCGCATTGGTGCCGTCGATTGACACAGAGTTTGGCTGAAGTTATCGCGTTGGTCGCTGGAATAGGGATGATGGCGGCACTTGGTTTGTTCGAGCAATAATAAAAACGCTGCATGGCTAGTCAGTTCGCTCTATCTTTCAGTCGGCCCTTCTCCCCATTCTCCATTTATCTTTTCAAGCGCATCCTTTTCCTTTGTTTTCTTCGGATTGTGACTATTATTGCCTTCGCTTCTCCTGTGTGAATATGATCATTAGTTTCCGTACTATCTTATTCGAACCTCACCTGTTTTTTCAGGGTCTCAGCGAATCGTATTATGGTTTACAAACGTGCAGTTCTTATCCACTCCCCATCTTGTTTTCTGTCCACTTTCTTTGCATGTTAGCAAAACCCGTTGTACTACCTGATTGTTTGGTGTATTCTTGTTGTGTTGTATTTGCCCGTTTGTCTTATCTCTGTTTGCCTTTCGGCTATGTGAAACGCGAAACCAACGACTTTTTTTGATTATTTCACAACGAACTTGACAATAAAACAGATGGTCGGTGGAATAGATGAATGCAGTTATTTTGAATAGAGACATCGATGAAAAATAAACTGAGTAGAGAGCGAAATGCAAAAAAGCACCGTGGAATCATGTAAACGGAGGTCAGAGCAACAGGCGGTCTTCTTCCATCCGGGTGACGTCGGCAAATTCACCTCCAGCTCTTTGCCGTGCTTCATTAGCTTCGTGCACTTCTTGTTTGGCCTCCAGCAGTTGAACAAGATCTTTCCACATGCTAACTTGTTGCAATCCACTGTCCTGATTCTCAACCAAGCGTTTCTGTTCATCTTTCAACTGTCTGGTCAGTGCCTCCTGTTCGTTAATCTTCCGCGTGTATACGTCTCTGCGAAGTAGACGAAACGGTTAGTTAGCCAGTTTTTATTCAACAGTCTACGATCACTCATGGTCTGACGAAAGTATTCTGGGTGAAATCTTTCAAATCCTATTTGTGCTGTACGGACCGCCTTTCTGTCACTCTATGTAAATTAGTTTCCAAGATAATGCTGTTGATTAATATGATGTGGTAAAATCACTTTTAGCTTATCTACCTAGTAATTTGGTTGAGTACAAATGAAATATAATGTGACGGCTTTCTTGCCAATCGCCGGGCTTCAGATTGGCAAAAGTCGTTAGCCTACTGATGATGCGATATAAATCATTGATCGTTCGCGACCGATTAATCCGGTCGCTGACGTGGCGTTTTTAATGTATTGACTGGTTGCCCACGTGCGCACGTCGTGAATGTGTCTAATGGTGCCCTGGAGGTTGTTTTGTCGCTTCCTGGTTGAAATGACACAATACGTGAGAATTTATTTCAGGAAAACCAGTCAGAAATCTTGATTCTTCTCGGTTTGTGGCGCGTTCCACTCGTTGGTTAGAGCTATACGAGTAATGGGAGAGAAGCTTAGTTCACTCAATCACTAACATCGCACTTCTGTGCTCTGGTTTCGGTTGCTACCTTCCGGCAGTGTCCAGTAAATGGCAAAAAGAATAGGGGCATAAAGTGAAAGATCCAAAGAAATCAAAGTAAAAGGCAGAAATCACGAACACAAGGAAAGAGTCCAAATGCAGCTACACCACTGGCCGCGATACCTAGCCATATCACTTACTGTTTCGAAGCATTTGGCAGGCGGGTCACGCGAACCCCAACCCGGAAGTCTAATACGCCCTAATTGGCCAAGTCCACTGGTCAAGGCTTTCATACCTCGTTGCCATGTCGCAGACTGACCACCTCGACCTACCTTCCAACCACTACCCACCCCGGAGAACAACGTACACCGAGAAAGTCTATCGTGGGCATGCGTTACACATGTCCCATCCACCTCAGTCTGTTCAGATGCAGTACTTGGTCCACAGACTGACCTCTGGTTCCCAACACCCAATCTGACCTCGGCATTGCTGATACGGTGTTTCCATCAAATTCAGTTAGTGCTGCGGAGACATCTTTGCTCGAATACCGACAATCTTTGTCTACCCTCAACCCTTAGCGGCCATGTTTCTGAGCCGTATAAAAGGACGGACCTAACCGACTCATTGTACACTCGACCCTTGACAGACAACCGAATGTCACGCCGACGTCACAAATGGCTGAGATTGGAAAAAGCCAAACGCGCCTTTTGTGTACGCGATGATACGGCGTAGTGACTACATCACTTCTGTGTTGATAGAGCCTCGGAGGAGGCTGTTTTGAAATTCCTATGGACTGAAGAAAAGATCTAGGGAGGCCTTCTTTGAACGCCTCGCGCACTTATTGGTGGTGGACATCATGCAACAGATTGGTACAGTCAAAACGAACAACACCTGAGTCTCCACTTTGTCTTCAGCATCAACCGCGTTGGCACTAACTAGATCTCAACGAACAACCATATCGCCACGGATTCTGAGCAACAACCGTCAGATGAGTTTAGTGAGGAATAATGCCCCAGAAACGTAATGAGAATTGAGATGCACTCCAGTTGGCGTACCATAAATAGATACCTCCCCGATGTCATTCCAGTTTTGCAAGCCACTTCCATTACTCGAATAGCCGGTCACTCAACAGACCGAACCTTTTGGATAATTATTATCCACCCAATCACTCTTTTTACCATTTTAAAAGGAAGCGTATTGGGTGCACAGACATCACTTGTAACAGAAAAGCCAATTCTCTGGCGCTTTGGTCACCGTGTGAAATACTTGATTTGACCGTGCGCAAATCTACGGCAGCAGAGTGTCCCGAGATGAACCTAGTGACCTTCGAATCATAACCCGTTTGTTAATACTTTGAAAGTATATCTCTTCTAATGGGTGACAGATACACTATCATTTAAAACCTACCCCGGGGTAGGTACAAATGAAGAAGACATGATCCGAACTGTCAGCAAAACATCGGTGCAATTCTTACACGAAACCTAACATGGGCTGAACACACTCGTGCCGTTTTTGTTAGGGTTAGGGAGCTCAACTTTTGCGTATAACGTTAGGAAGTCCTTCGTCTTGACTTATTTAATTAAATGCTTTTTTACACGCATTCATCCTACCAACTTGGTTTCACGGACCCCCGGTAGTATTTCCCGTTCCACGTATAAAGGAATTCAACTCCGCCTCCAGATCGGAAACATCTCGGCAGAGGCCGCGGCAGAGCATGCAAACACCTCATTCAGTATATTGCATCTCAACGTTCCAACATACCAAAAATCAAGAAACAACCTTTCCCCGTTACAAATTTGAAAACAGAAGTCAAAAACATAGATTGCACGATGTATACCAAAAACCGTCTCGAGGGATATTAGCGGGCACGGATCATCCAATTCACTGACCCCATCCAACGCACTTCTGCCTCTACCCGTTCAAACTGCATACACCTACTTGCTTATAATAAGGCGCACGCACGTTCTGTGGTACTCAATCTTGCAAGATAGGGTAATCTAATGTTTAAGGGATCATATATCAGGTAAATATTCACCCTTCGAAGCGCATGAAGCATTTACTTGATTTGCCTTGACGTTTTTGAGTAGTTTGTTTCTTTGGGAAACAGTTTGCAGTCATCTCAGTCTGTCCTCACGTGGTGTGCTCAATTCGCAGAAGATGAAACGGAGTGGTTTAGTTTATGATGTTCCGATTTTGTTCACAAACTAGTGTTAAACGAATGTCAGGATTTGGATGAAATCCCATATCGGACATCATGACCATACGGCAGAATGTTGGGACGTTAACTGATAACTCACCGAAAACTTCGACGTCTTTCGTTTCCGTTTCCATTGGCTGTGTCCCCGGTAGCGGCAGTGATCGACCCACTCACAATACCACCTGCTCCACCGCAGGCCACATAGCCACGCATCTCCTCCTGTAGTCGATACTGTTGCACTTTAGCTATGCCCATGACTGCGGACAAGTAATGGAACCTAGATTCCTCGATTCTTCCGGCTTCACGAGATGCGCGTACATCTTGTTCGAGACGAACCGATTGGGATTCCTGGCCGGCGGCCAATGCATCGTAAGCGCTCTTTTTTTCCGCATGAAGCTGACTGAGTTCCTGTGGTGCCAAAAGTTTCCGAGTAAAAATGAGTGTAAACCCAGATGAAAATTACCGACAAGTGAAGTGATTTAGTTTTTCGAAAAAGGAAGCTTTTGATAGTCTAACGCGATACGGAAGGTAGAATAGTAGCGGGGTTTCGATAAAACATGTGGTTCAGGCGAACTGATACACTACGTGTTTTGAGTAGAATTTCCTTCGTCAACATTCGTTTCGTAATCGTATTACTTGGTATAAATTTCTTGGGTTCATGTGAGACACGTGAAAGTGTGAAATATGGCTTACTAACTCAGTTTGTCAAATGCCACACATTATCCTAGCTGGAAAAGGAACTACTCAATTAGACCGATTTTCCAAATTTACGTCACCACATCTAACTTGACTATTCGCTAGATGGTAGATGAATTGTACGTGTAGGGCTGGTTAGTTCACCAACGCAAACAACCATAACAGACTCTACCACCGTGATTAACCGCTCTTCCGTGAACGCAAATGAACATTCCCCTAAATCGTACTCAACTTGTCCTCCCGTCTTCACTCCCTTTCCACTTTCTGTTCCATTTTCACATCCCACGGGTTCTCCGGTCGATCGTGGCTGCTGTAGTTCCACTGATGGAAATCCTGACTATGTTCTCTCTTGTCCTTTTTCGACTAGCTCCCGAGTCTCACCGAACCCGCTACCACCGGTCGATGGACTGCTTCGTCCTCGTCGCCCATTCAAATTAACCATGTTCAAGTGCGGAATCTGATGCATATAGGACACAGGAAGGTTTAGCTCGTACGCTTGAATCCCTTGCCATCGATGTATGTTGCATTTACGAGACTCTGAATCAAGACTCCAGTTTCATAATTCGATTGACGTCCCCACCTAATCGTCCCGTGAAGTTTCACTTAAGTCACTGAATAATCCCATTTCATTATATATAGAAAACACGAACAGCGAACAAGCTCGTTCTCGGTAACATCATCCTCGTGGTTAATACAGTTACATTTATAGGTTAGAAATGCATAAATTATGAACAACGTCTGTGTGATAAAGTTTGATTGGATGGTCATCAAAGTTGGTGTTGCGTAGTTAGGAAGGATAGGAGGGGAAATGTTGTTGTTTCGTGGTTGGGAAAGGGGCCAGTGAAACAATGAACAAGGGTTTCGGGGATTATCCATTTCCGGTTTCAACCAAAGGGTCAACGTATGGGTCACATTGAGCTCCAGGCTCGGTCTCAGATCGCGGCCAGGGTAGTTTGAGTGCCTTAACGAAACGTTTCTGAGACCAAAGCGATGGATTGAATAATCTGATCGCCACAGCCTCTGCCGTTGCTAGATGTTGTTTTCGGCGCGTTCGTAGCGACTCTGTAGACTATTTTGAACGCGTCGTCGTTTACGTGATGTCCAGTGTCCGCAAGGTGCGCCACAATCGCGCTGGTGATGGATTCTCTGTTTCCCGTCGACAGCCAAGTTGGTTTGTGCTCTTTGATCCTTTGTGATAGTTTCCGTGTAGTTCTACCTATATAGCTTGCCGAACATGAGCAAACAAATGAACAGGTTAGCATGGATGAGGTGAGGACAGGTAACTTGTCTTTTAGGTTCGTCGAGATCACTGGTCTACTGGTGAAGTGGGCACGCAGTGTGGCAGCAGGAAAGGTGCGAGCGATTGCCTTTTCCAAGCGTCTTATTAGTAACTCGCTTTTGTCATCTTTGAAAGAAAGATGAATATATAAATCTTTCTTCTTTGCGGTCACTACCGCTTGTCTCGTTGCACTTTCTGCTATATTCTTCTGAATGAAGCGCTCGGGATATCCGTTATCCAATAGCGTTTGCTTCAAAATGTCTAATTCTTCACTCACCGTCTCATTGGAGCAAATCATTCGCACACGGGCTGCGAGTGAGCGAGTAAGGTTACTTTTACGTCCGATATGTACAAATCTGGCGAAATTGGTGTACTGGCCTGTCCACGTTGGTTTGCGATATACGCGACGGAGCAGTTTGCCGTCGCCACCTCTTAAAAGAAGCACATCTAGAAAGTGGAAAGTGTTCCTTTCTTCTATTTCCGGCGTAAAGTCGACCGCATTATGTGCCTGGTTGAACTCCTCCACCAGTGACTCCAGTCGTGTATGGCTGTCAGTTAGGAGAAAAATCTCATCTACGTATCGACAGTAGATGGGTAGACTTTCTATCGTATCGCTAAGTTTCCCGTTTTCTAGCTTAGCCATGAATATATCAGCAAGTAAGGGGCCTAGAGGTGACCCCATAGATACTCCATCGGTCTGGCGGTATAATTCTCCGTTGAAGGTAAACTGTATATTGAAAGTGCATCTTAACGGTAGTTCCTTCAGATTGATTACTGGAATACCGATATTGAAATTGTTTTCTACGATGAAATCGCACAAATAATTGATCGTTTCCAGAAGCGGCACGTAGGTAAACAAAGATGTCACATCCAAAGAGGCCATCGTTAGTTCTTCAGCATGTCGCTCGCTGATCAGTTCTATGAATTGAAAGGTGTCTTTTAGGCTGTAGCGGGCAATCTTTCGGCGAACCGGTTCAAGTGCATCTACAAGCCATCGGGCAACTGAGTGATACGGGGATGTCGAGTACCGGTCTCAATGGTATTCCTGATTTGTGAACCTTTGGTAACCCGTAAACTCGAGGAATAGTGGTACCAGTTGGTCTTAGCTGTTCTAGTGTTGTACGGGAGATAACACTGAGCTCTGCTAGTGACTTAAGAGCTTTGGTTAGTTGCTCCTCTACTATTTCACTTAAGTCTTTCTGGGGACGCTGAGGCTGCGGCTTCTGGTCTTGCTGGCGTTGGCATTGCTCTCAGTGAAAGAGCTGAAGCGGCGCTGCTAGAGTGGACCCCAGTCGACAGTCGATTATGTGCAGCGAGACTAAGGGATTCGTGTGAAGTGTGCAGTCGCCACTCCGATAGACGCAGTCTGTTTGTCGTTTCGGCGTATGCACCCACCGATTGTAGCTCAGATACAATCAAGGACAACTTCTACCGAAAGCTCCACGACCTCCTACGTAAAACAAACCGGGATGATATCGTGATTAAGTCAGGAGATCTGAGTGCTAGAGTGAGTCGGCTGTCATCGAATGAAGTGCATCTAGCAGGCCCTTTTGGGCTAGATTCCTGAGCCACAAATGGCGGGGTTGCATACAAGGCTGTCGCTCGTACTGGAGCACCCCCCTTCATTCCGACCACGCATTAGTTTGCACTTAGCTGTCCATGTTTTTCGGCGGGTGCCCAAAACGCATGCTGCAACGAGTTAGAATGTGATAAGCTCTCCGGTCCATCTCGCATATTCGTCTTCTAAAACGCGCTGGCTGAAAAGCTAGATGCAGCCCCATCTGATAACATAAAGCAGCACTGGTCGCTTATCAAGAACGTTTTGCACTTTGCTGGTCTACTAAGTTGCGGCCCGTCTCGTCGTGCCGCAAAGCCCTGAGTTTCTGCTGAATCTCTGCGCCTTCACGACGCACGCCAGTCGATTCCGGCTGGGAACGAGTATAACGCACCCTCGGTGTCGGCCTCTTCTGTAGCTCTTCCGGCACACCTTCAGTGGTGCACTTTGACAGATCTACCTACCGAGGCAGAGATCCAGGCCTTAGGACATCACAAATTGCCGGGCTCCGATGGCATTCCTCCAGTCCTACTTAGAAATGGTGGGGTGCAGCTCACTAGAGAACTTCATATTTTGCTCTCAAAGTTTGAATTCTGAGCAGATCCTGTCCTTGTGGGAGAGGGAGGGGGGAGGGGTTGATCGTTGTTCCCATCTTTAAGAAAGGCTCGCGCACTGACTGTGCCAACTATAGGAGTGTAAGCCTTATCCCAATAACGTCGAAGCTGCTTGCGTCTGTCATAATTCGCAGGTTGTACCAAACGCGTGAAGAGCAGACTCGCAAGGAGCAGGATGGGTTTCGCGCCGGTCGTGGATGTATCGATCAAGCCACCTGTCTTTGCCCCCTTTGCCTACCCATAATGCTACCACTAATAACACACCCCATATTCGCAACGACTCGTTGTCAAATAGCGTCGCGAACAATCCCTAGCCACGTACCTCATTTTCCCAAGCCTCTCCAGCCCCCGAATCTCGGCTCCTTTAACGCACGTACACTCATGCAGGTCGGTCAGCTGGCGTGACTAGCGCACACAATGAACCCTCTGGCGATTGATATCTGCCGCGTCAGTGAAATGCGTATCCAAGATCCTAGGAGCGTGATTCAACTAACTGCTCCTGGTATCTCACCAAAATATTTCCCGCGCACTTCACGAGACAAAGCAGCTAGAGTTGCGGGACAACGCGGTGTAGGAATAGCCCTGACTGACAAGTCTGGTGCTGCCCTCTATGACATAATACCGCTGAATAGTCGTTAATGTGCTGTAAGACTCCCAAATGGTGCAAGGGACACCGTCTCGTTCTATATCCCCGAGAATCTCCACGAATAATTTTCGCGATATTCATTCAGCCGACTTATCCTCTAGCAGGAAATAGTCGCTTAAAAAATAAAAGAGAAGAGTCCAGGGGTCGGTAGGCGTTCGAAAGGATAGCGGTGTTAAGCTCAGTTGGTTTGTAATCTCGGCATACGTCCCAAGAGACTGCAGCTCTGACATGTAGAAGGATGAATTCTATGACGAACTCACCAATCTCGTTCGCAGGAGTAAAGTCACCAATATCATAATGCTAGCTGGTCGCTTTAATGCACAAATTGGCAAACTTCGTACGTCAGAAGCCAGTTTGGGTTGGTGCTGTGCCTTACCTGCTCAGCACACAGGTAACGGGGATAGGCTTCTTCATTTTTTTGCAGACAGTCGGTTATTCCTGCCCGATACAAATTTCCGACGCAGCTCGCGTTGCACGGCGACATGGCGCGTTGACTCTACAGGTACCCAAAGTCAGATTGATCATATCGCCGCAGGCTGTCGGTAGTTCGGTATTGTCCAGAACTGAAGATCCTGCTGATTCACGTACATAGCGTCAGAGAGTGCGATTTTCGCTGTATAGTCGCTGGAAAAAACCGCAAACCCAGTTAGCTGTACAACGTTTGTCTGACCCAGAAGTTCACACCAGTTATGAATAGAGGTTATCATATGAGCTAGCGATCATCAAATGTGGTCCTAGATCTCATGCCATTACAGACACTGTATTCATCAAAAGCCGTTGGGTCGCAAAAACATCAGTTCTCGAAATGTACGATGATGAATAAGATACGAAGACATATACAAAGACAGGTCACAAATTGCCTTAAGAAGGACAGTGAAAATTGGCCAGAGAAAAGAAATAGCAGCTGCTTTATGTAACAGTCAAAGACGGGTAGACGGCGAACCTTGGTCAATGAAAAGATATGCGATAGAAAATGACAGCCTACACATGGCAAGTGGTAAAGGCTTGACCGTTGGGCCAAATTCGTCAAGGAGCAGTTTAGCTGACCATGCGCTAACGAAGTTACTCAGACGTAAACAACTGGGCTTTCTTAGGGCGTACCACTTGACCCCCCGTCGGAAGTGAAAGAGAGTTGAACATTCGACTTCTGGAAGGCGGTAAAGTGGTCACTCCCGACAAAATTCTCCCGGTTACTTTCAGACTGGATGTAGATGTCTTGATAAGATCACTTACCATCTTGTTCCGTGATATTTGACACGGGAAGTGTATTCCGTTGCCATTGGGTGAGTCACTGACTGCACCTATATTCAAGAGGAAAATGCGCAATGACTGCAGTAATCACCCCGGGATCAGTTTAGTGCCGGTAATCACCAAGATGTTAGCCTCGATTTAACCGAATCGTCAGAGATCGGTGCGTGAGAGGAATGGCCGCGAACAACAGGCTGGATTCCGCCCAAGTTGACAATGCATCGACCAGATTTTTTACCCTTTGTCAATTACTTGAGGCGCATCACATATACCGTCGACCGATGATAATGGCTTTCCTCGACTTGAAAGATGTATTCGGTTTAGTTGCTCGAACAGGGCTGTTCAGTGCTCTTCACCGAAAAGGTAAGCCACAGAAGTTCGTGAATCTACTGTCATTGTACTCTCATACTTCTGGCTGCGTAAGGGTTTACGGTGAACTAGCCAGTCCATTCGAAACAACCAGCGGTGTTCGACAGGAATGTCTCATTTCTCCATTCTTGTTTTACTTCGTCATTGACAAAATAACGGAGAATGCTCTGTGAAACCGTCAGGATGTGGGCGTCGAACTAAGAAATAGTGAAAAGCTGTGTGACCTAGATTACGCAGACGACCTTGTCTGCTTGTTCGAAGGCACGGAACATGCGCCACCTGCACCAGATAGACTCGAAAGAGCTGCGGCTTCATTTGCCATGCGCTTTGCACCTCCAAACTCTAAAACGATGTTGCAAGAGTGGATGTCAACGATTTCGATCATGATTCTCGATGGGGGAGTGCTGGAAGTTGTCGACCGCTTCATTTACCTCGGCAGCAGCGTGACGACGGATGGGAGCACTGTAGTAGAGATGAGCACGCGTATATTCAAGGCTCGAGTGGCGTACGCTGGACTGAAGCACTTGTGGCGGCGACTTGATATTTCGCTGAAGTTGAAAGGTTGTGTGTACTGTGCCACGGTGAGCTCAGTTTTGTCGTATGGTTGCGAAACTTGGGGTCTGCGTGCGCAAAATATATTGGCCGTCTTCAGGTTTTCGACCATTGATGTTTGCTTAGTATCGCTAAGATTGGATGGAATGACCGAGTAAAAAATGCTGAGGTCAAAAATCAAGCATTGGGTATTAATTCAGGGAATGCTCTTTCATAACATACCCAAATCAGTAGACTTCATTGGTTGGGGAACGTGTTGCATATGGCAAACACGTCTACCATATCGTTCCCAGTTTTCCGTTCCTCCTAGGTTGTGGAAGAAGCCACGTGGGAGTCAACGGATGACGTGGCAGTGAGGAATGAAAAAATGTACAGCGAACTTGGGAAAAGTAGGTGCTTCACGTCTTCGTGGTTGGGGTCCAAAAGATCCCTCGGTTATCTGGCTGGGGACACTGAAGGATATGACAGCGAACCGTGAACAGTGACGATCGTATTACCACTTTCTGCCGAATAAGAATGATTGATCAATGTGCGTTTGTACAGTTACACTGTGTATTCCGCGTCTTGGCTACTAGAGTGTTCTTTTCTTTTCGCATTCCTGTAGGTCCGCTCCCTGTCCCTTTTGGATATTCTCTTCTTCCATTTCCAACTACAACATGGCGAGGAAGGCAGTGGTCAGTGGGGCTTGCCCTACCGTTTAACGCTGAGCGATGTTGGTGATGATTAGGCCCATGATCGAGTGTTGTTTGCCAATAACCACAATCTAACCGTTGTAGCTTTACACGGCTTCATTCTGCTGGGATTGTTCTGCCCACTCATCATCCACATTTTCGTACTCTAGTTGCAGCTCTTTGAAGTGGTTTGAAGAAATGATGCTGTGGTATACGCATTAGCAGTGGCCTTGGTTGGTGGATCCCATTATCGTCCCATAACTCCCAAACAAGCACAACAAATTTCAAAGCTCAACTCACCATGGGAACACTGTACGGCTGTTTCATCTTTGTTAGGAATAATCAACAGTGAGCACCCACAAGGTCTCCACTAGGACTCGAATGAATGACTAGGTGTCGAACAACTACCCAGCAGGTTATGCAGGCTGGCTGTCCATGGCTTGTCATCTATCACATGTAAATGACAAACCATTTCAAGAATGGTGTTGCGTCCAGTTTGGGCTGCTGAATGCTAAAATGACAGGCCATGGCAGGATTCTGACCCGTCATGATACTCATTTCACGACCGCCGGCATGGGTACGGATCTCACTGATTACATAGGACCTCAGAAAGTGAAAATAGATACACTTCAGGGGACCGTGTGACAATTTGACTCACTCACGAAAGTGAGCTACGAAAAAATGGTGGACTAATGAAACTTGAAACGTACCTGGAATTTCTGTCGCAATGGTCTCAATTCGCGAAGTACTGGTGCCAACTGTGTACGTTTAGCATTGATTCGGGCCGTAAGTTGTTGCACTATCTTTGACATTTCATCCAGTGTGGCTCCTTTTTGTTGATTCAGTGCGGACATTTGTTCTGACACCTGCATATGTAAATCCAACAAATGAAATGTGCACCTGATGAAGTAATTTCAAACAAGTCGCGAGGATTTCCTCGAAACACTGTAATGCTTTTAAATGTAGTCTACCATTATGAACAGAGACCAACCTTTTTATTATCACTTGAGTATTCATCGTACTGCGCACGGAAAGCTGTTGAGCTGTTCAAAATATATGTGAGCTCACACTAGTCTCTTCACTCCCTTTCTCATCTGTTTGTCGTTAAGAACTCACTTGATTGAACGTGCGATCAAAGAGATGCCGGTCCGGGGTTGAAACAACAAATCCATATCAAAACAATGAAGACATCGGTGTAGATAGGAAGTTTTGATGTTCGAATATCATAGACCCATATAGTTTACTAGAAAAAAGGTGAATTGCTTTCATAAAAACTCCATAAGGAAATGATACCCTGATTCCCAATGTCAACTGAGAAGCCGAACAAAGTTCATTCAGTAAATGCCAAGTGGATCTTGGTGAGATCAACGCTCTGTATGCTACGGGGTGTATGGGGTGTCTGATATGAGTAGCACCTGTGAGTTGGAAGACTGTCATACACTTGAGTAAATTCCATTTCTTTGGTCTCCATCAGATACCCAGCTTTTACCTGTGGCTCCACGAATCTGCAGCTTACATCAGCAGCCACATCTCTGTAAACGACTCAACAGTCCGGCTGAACTAGGCTGAGGGTAACCGAGGTCCAAAATCTTCGGTGAAACGGTATTTCGGTATGCGAAGACAATTACCTCTGAATGGGCTGGCAGGAATTACTTTATGATCCAAAGGATGTGAAGGAAATCTAACAAACTAACAGGGCTGAATGGACCTCTGGTTGGATTCAACTCAGTCGAATGGCGAATGAGCTCCTGAGAAGCCACCGACAACCATGCATCAACAAGTTGCTCCGTAGCAGCACACACTTGATTTTGTAAAGGCTACAGATCCGCCCTCGAAAACAGCCGTGACGCTGAAGACGCCTTCTGCACCAACTACTCACGAAACTTCATAATCATGTCACCTACATATTGTTATTCATACTATGGCGTTAAACAGCATGCTCAGTATGGACAGACACGTTCAGAGATATTCATGAAGCCAGCTTAACCTCTCCAAGTAGCCAGCTGCAGTAAAGCACAGTAAGTAAGTCTGTATGCTAGGAGAATAGAAATGAATGTGGGAATCATCAGTTTT
Organism: Fasciola hepatica; assembly: GCA_948099385.1. Taxonomy (NCBI): domain Eukaryota; kingdom Metazoa; phylum Platyhelminthes; class Trematoda; order Plagiorchiida; family Fasciolidae; genus Fasciola; species Fasciola hepatica. The sequence continues at coordinate 211,761 of CANUEZ040000154.1, forward strand.
TCTATTGTATAGCCGAGAATCACATCATACATATCTCATTCGTGTGGGAATTTTACACTGGCATGAAGCAGATATACCCAGAATTATAGGCAGTAGATATTTATTTGGGAGCAATTTTCGTTAGATTATCATGATGATTCTCAGCCACGGAGTTTCTTGCTGCAGTCAGAGCTGTTCAATACTAATGATGCATGTGTTGAGGAGACAATCGCTCTATCCCACAATTCGAAGTCGCACATTTCAATGGGAAAACTATTTTCGTCCACAAAGGTTGAACTACAAAGTAATTCGATTTTCCTACTTTTTTCACAGTTTAAGTTTTTTCCTTACCGCTTAATAGTTTTCTATTCGTCTTCATTACCGTTTTACAATTGTATTTTCCAATCTGTATTTGGTCTAGTTAAGCATTTTTAAAAGGTGGTCTGTGAACACTATATGAACGACAGAGCTGAGAGCTTCTTTGTCATGCATCATACGGTAGACAGTGTGCGTTTGATCGTGTAGATTGATGTTCACCTTCTTCCTGTAGATTTTTACTTTTTTACTTTTTTACCTTTTATGCGATTATCTTCTGCTAGAAGATAAGTCGGTCCCACGGACATCGCGGACCATGCGCGGCGGTTGGATGCGAGCCCAGCGCAAATCACGATCCAGTTTTCCTTTCAGTGTCGCAGACAGTAGACTGCATGTAGTCCTACCTTCACCACATTTTCCGACAGTGCTCAATCACGTTTTTAGTTGATCTCTAAGGCGAAAGGCCCACCCCGTACTTGGCACAGGGTAGAGCGTTTGCCTTGACAGTTCCCTGTCGGACTGCCGAAGTACGTGGCCGAGCCACTCCAGGCGGCGGCGCCGAAGAGGAATGGAGATCCAGTCACTGTCGTAGCATCTTCCTCTTAGCTCGTCGTTTGATGGCATTTCCTGCCAGTTTGTACGAAGAATTCGGCGCAACTGCCAGTATTCGAATGCCTCCAGCTTCCTGGTGTCCTCATAAGTCCGCATACCTAACTCCGGCATTCAATGCACAGAAGTTCCAGCAGAACAGACTACTTGCTGCATTTATCATAGCGGCCAGACAGACAGCTCCGGGCGCCACGGTGTCGCATTTGTCATTACCAATAAAGCCAATAGCGCAATAACTGCTTAGGAGCTGATTTCAGCAAGACTTGCTTTGGCGGGTTTCAAAAGCTCTTCGCGGAACTTAACGATGACTGCGGTCTATGCTCCGACCAACGTGACCGACAGCGAGGAAAAAGACGCTCTGCAGCGGCCTCTAACAGTTAATCAATCCAGAGAAGTGACATTCTGTTCATCTCCGGAGACTGAAACGCTCGCACAGGTCCATCGGATTCGTCAACGGGGCACGTCCCGCGGAAATTCGGTCTTGGTCAACGCTGTGAGAATGGTGATCGCCTAGTCAGTTTGGCCGACTCTAACAAAATGGTCGTTTGCAGCAAACGTTTCCAGCACCACAAAAAGCAATTACTGACGTGGTAATTCAACGACGGTTGCACTTCGCATCATATCTTAGAAGGGTCTCGTTGGACTTTGTCTGCAGAAGACTGTCGAGAGTACCGCGGTGCGGTGACGGGAAACGCAAACGATACAAACCACGTCCTTGATCGTGCACGTTTCAGAATCCATCTATCCGCACACCTTAAAGCCTCTCCACCGACCCGCATAAATGTCACAGCTTTTTAAATGCCAAGCGCTGTTGAACGCAATCGCCACTCGATTACCCACGACAACCAACGTATCACTGGGTTCAACTTCAGAAGAAGAACAGTGGACGATAATCAAACTGACGGTTAAAGAAGTTGCTTTTAAAGAACAAGGGAAAACTGAAAGGCGTCTATAAGACTGGATCTCTGAGGGCACTCGCCAACTGTCGGCTGAAGCATAGGAAGCCCAGATATCAGGAAGTAGCGAATGCCGCAGATGGCAAAGCGAGGCCTCGCGCTCCGCTAGGGCTAATCTTACGCGGTACTCGATGGAAATAGCTTAAAAAGGAAGATTGCCACAGGGATGAATGACTTTGACAGTCTATTCCGCCCGATTCGCAACGCGTCGGGTAAGCGCTGCAAGTAGGAGTCGTTCTCATACGACACAGCCGGTCAGCTCATACCTGACGCGAAAAGAAAGATAGAGCGATGGGTAGAGCACTTCGATGTGTTGCTCAACCGATCATCAGTTCACACGACGGCCCTACGACCTCCACGTTCTTGCAGAGTCATACGACGTCAGTTACGATCCACCGAGCGAAACTGAAATCGACAGAGTAGTCAACCAGCTGAAAAACAAAAAAGCGGCTGGAGAAGATGACATTCCACCTGAAGTCTACAAGTGCTACCTGTCTTCATTGGCCGACAGACTACACACCGTTTTTGGCTTCATATGGCGGGAAGAAGCCTTCCCAAGTGATTGGGGAACATCCGCTCTGCTACCCGTCCCAAAGAATGGTGACAAATCACTGTACGAGAACTATGGGGAGATCAGATCGATGTGGCTGCGAAGATTTTTGCATGCTGCCACTCAACCGCTTCTCAATTGCGAGAGACCGTCGCACCCGACCGAACCAAGGGGGTTCCCAACGTGGTAGAGGCTGCGTGGACCAAATGTTTACACTACGTCGAACACTGGAGTATCGCTACAAGTTCCAGCAGCCAACAATCGCCTGTTTCATCAACTTTTCGGTCGCTTTTGGTTTACTTAACTGGGGTTGTCTCTGAGCAATAACGGAATCCAACGGGATGCCCGATAAACCCGTAAGGTTTCTGATAAAATACCATTCATCCACTAGGGCGCGGGTAAGCATATATGACGAAGAGTCATCCGAGTTCACATTCACTACACAGACCAAAGTCCATCGGGCTAGAAATAAAAAATACAAGAATTAAAAGTATGTCAACTAGTCTGGGGCCATCAGCACAACAACTGTTCATCAATCACCAGCTGACCAAGTGCGTTCCAGCATTCAAGAATCTAGACTTCACACTACTTCCGAACGGTCAGGCGAAGGAAGAAGTACTACTCCGATTAGACAACGCCAGGAAAACATTTCTCCTGGTACGAAGGGCGTTGAGGACCCGCAGTTAAATCAGCCTTCGGACGAAGGTGCGTATCTATCGTGCAGCAATACGCCCCGTACCTAGCTACGGCTGCGAAACCTGGTCACTGAGGGCCCAGGATACTAGAAAGTTGGTGTTTGAATACTAGTGCCTGCGATGTATTTCGAGAACAAATTGGCGTGACAGAGTGTCCAACGATGAAGTTAGAAAACAGTGCTACGAAACTGACGCACTCTCCGACTTCCTCGAAGCTCGTTGACAGCGGTGGCTGGGTTATATCCTACGGCGTTCCGAGACGGAATTAACCAAACAAACACTCCGTCCCGAACCCTGTCATGGATGGTGCTGTCGCCTTGGTGGCCAGCTCAAAACTTGGGTCAAGGCTGTCGAGAAGGATGTAGAGCGCCTAGGCTTATGGTCGGCATTTAGTGCCCGACAGTGGAAGAAAAACTGAATTGTGATTTGCACCAAACTCGCTTACAGCCGCCGCGCGTGGTCAGCTACGATACGAGACATTCATGGCGCTGACTCATTCCCTAGCAGGAGATAGTGGCGTAGAAGTGAAGCAAGTATCCTCAGCCCGCGTTGGATAGTTTTCACACCCGTATTTGAACACGGGTCAGATAGCGGCACAAGAAACACGAATCTTCGTTCGGAGGCTAATCTCGCTCCGTGACCATAGCACACGCCGCAGCTGAAGAAACGCTTTCCGTGCATCGTCAGTCCTTGGTAGTACTTCGTCGCTCGACTGGCCATTCGAAAGTAGGGTTGATCCCAGTTATCTAAGGGGCAGTACATACTCGGTTACCCGACCATTGGTGGACAACCACTGAGCTGACGACTCAAAGCAAGCCGAAGTATTCGTTTTCGCTGAATAGACTTCGAGATCAATAGTCTTCGCAAAAGACTCGAGTTCGTCCAGGACTGGCTGTAGTGTGACGGGGGAATCTCCTAGCACGAAAATAAATTCCGCAAACTCCAGGTCGGAGATGTGCACTGTTGGACTCAATTGAACAGCTGGATAATCAGCCAAATCTCTGTCCATTGTGCAGTCAACTGCATATCTGAACAACACTGATGAGAGAGGGCAGCCTTGTCTAACTCCGGAATTAATTGCGAACGCAGAAGATTCTCCATCATACATCCGAACACGTGCACTAGTGGAGGCGTAGTAAGCCTTCAGGATCCTTGAGTTTGGCAGGAACACCGTCGGACTGTAGTATACGCCATGAGCATTCACGATTAAGGGCGTCAAAAGCAGCCCTGAAATGGATGAATCAGGCTAGTGTTGGCTACTGGAATTCTTAGCTGTGTTCCAGTATTCGACGCAGCGTGAAGGTTTGGTCTACATAGCACCTGCTTCGGCGGAAACCCCATTGGTTCGGTTGAGTGCGGCAGCTTCTCGCAACCGAGCTGCGATCGCATAGCAGTAATTCTCACACACTGTCTTGTCTCCTTTATTGGAACTGGGTAACTAGCGGGTGGGCTAACGTTTCCGAGTTCGTGTCCGACTGTGGTTCATACCACTGTACGAAAGAGGGTCTAGGAGACCCAACCGGGTGCCATTGTGTCATCTAGTGATCAACAGTATCTTACCACTGCGTAGACGCAAACGCTGTGCTTCAGGATCGCAGCGTCTTGGACTTTATGTTATCTGCATGGCATATCATTGCCAAATACGGTTTGTGTTTATTCACTCTCATAGGATCGAGACTTCAGTGTGATATTTGTGTGTGATCTGGAAACACTGTCTGCTTTGGTAATGGAAACGTGAAACACGAATACAGTATTCATGTTAAAGTTTCCCATTTATTTACGGTAGTCTTTATCTTCTCAAGGTAAATGAAGTTACGAGTATGAGTACCATCTCTAGTCCTCTGTCCTAACCTCGCATCCGGCTCTCATTAGTTGCTTCTGGAAACCATTTGACAATGGAGCAGCAATACTCCGGTTAAACGCTTACCAGGTGCATCAGCGCAGTTATAGAATACGAATAAGAAAATGCTTTTCGAGCGTGTGAATTCAGCTCTGGTGTAATCAGTGGGGACGTGAAGAGTGAAGGCCGACGAATACGATACTACCGTCATACGCTGGAGTGCAATATGAAACCCCAGCATTACCAACTTTCACGGAAGTTGGCCTTCTTGCGGACCGCAGTTGTGCAACTTACTTGAGCTATCGTGTAGCAAAACGATTGAAAACACACTTGGCACGCCATTCGCCGCTAGTTCGACGAACATAAAAATTACTCGCAATAAACGCCACCCACCTAAATAAACTATGACTGAGGCTGCACACAGTCAGCTCGGGATATTTCAAACAAGCCCAGCACAGTTATAGTTTTACGTCATACAATTTGCCGTTGCACAATATCTGTTATGAAGGTCAGACAGAGTTAGGTGTACTTTCCAGTCCGACATCTGTCTACATTTTGAGGTCGTCTGGCATGCAGTCGGAAGATGTGAATCAGAAACGTCACGTTAGGAGACTACCAAATATCTCGGTCTTTCAAGACGGACAGTGAGCAGATGGGTCGATCGGTTCGACAATGGAAATCCATCGATCTGATAGATGGGTCAGCAGTTTCGTTATGCAAACATGATCGTCGAAGGCGTGTGTGGAAACAGATCCATGAAACTAATAAGTAATATGATGGCAGCAATAGTGCAGCACAACAGGGGTTTAGTTCCTGTCCGGTGATTCATCTGGCGGATAGGTCGAGTGAGCTGGTATTTCCGGACAGCAAGTGAAGTTTACCTAGAAGTCTTGATCCGATCCATCCTGCCACTGTTGAGGGAAACTACTGAAGCAACTTTCTAGGAGTAGAACGCTCCCGAATATCGTTCCCATCTCTTACGCGAGTTTCATGCGCATCACAGCACGAAGATGCCCTTGTGGCCAACTCGATCCTCGAAAATCAATCTAATCGACGAGGAAAATCGATCAGAGGCGGAAACACTAATCTCCATGGGGATTTGAAGACTGCCTACAAACAGGAATGGGACCGTACGCCGTGTGAGACTACCAGACGATTGATAGCTAGTATGACCCAACGGGTAAATATTGTTCTATCAGGCAAAGTTGGCTCAACCATATACTAATGAGTAACCGTTTGAGAACGACCATTATGTTGCTTTCACAAAACATTTTGATTTCAGTGGAGGATTTTACTAACTATTTGGTTTTTTCGCAGGAGGCGTTTTTGGCAAATAGTGTACATAGGAAATGTTTAACGGCAATCCTATTAGTTTATAATTCTCAATTTACCCGTTAAACAATAGCAAGTAGCCAACGACTTTAAGGCTATTAAATTTGATTCCAAGATACGTATAGCATAACTGTGAAGTATTGCTTCAGTAAGTAATTAGTTACTATTGTCAGAATCTCTAGAAACAAAATCGGGACGAAAATATGTACGCATGGAATCAGAACCACGATGCCTACAATACATCATGGTGTTTTTCCTTGGAAAACGTCACGCATAATATTAAATACCCGTTCAAAAATGAGGCAAGTTTTCTTAATTTTACGAGGTTTAATCTCTTGGCCTGTGTGAATGGTAGAAAGTTTGTTGAAGAGATGTCAGCGATGGCACTGCGCTTCATATCACGTATGGAACATGTTTAGTTTGACTGTATTTGTGCACTGTTAGGCCAAACACTTATTCTACTTTTCGTCTCGCTTAGTGATCTCATAACAAAGTAAAAATAATTCGCCGAACTGTGCTTTGAAAGGTCCGTCTATCGAACACCGCTGCCTACCTGGCTATTGATCGTAAACCTCATATGCATTTGTTTTGACCGAAATATCGGCGAAGATCACCATCAGCTGAAGATTTTCGAGCCAGTTCTACAAACACCGATGCTGTGAATCCTTATAATCACTGTTCTATTCATCGTCATCATCGTTACCAATAATAACAAAAAGTAACCCTGACTGGGGTATCGATTAATCATATACACGGGTTGGGAACCACTTACGCAGAATATTTTTGCCAACTGACATGATGAAATGAATAATTATGAAGCAGCAATGTTTCGTTCACTACTGGGAAAAGATAAAAACCTTGTAAAGTTGTTTCATTTGGTGGGGTGCATTTACCTAGTCTCAGGTTTTTGAGAGCCCATTCGGGTAGTGCATTGGCTGAATCTAGTGCTTGCGCACTGCTCATAATTTGTAACAACCAGAAATAACGTCTGTGATCAGAAAAGTAATCAGCATATTACTAGAAACACACAAGCTGGTAAACGTAAGCCAATAGGCGGTGTGCCTGACCATGGGTTTAATCACCTTGAACTAACGAGCAGGCAAAGATGATATACAATACTGAGGGATTTTAATACTACATAATACTACATCACACAAACATCTATCATGGATTAACCGTCTTTTCTAACTACTTACCAGTGTTATTGAGAAAGCATTATTAGTACCATACAATGCGAGGTGAACGCTTTTCCCATATTGTACATAAAAGGAAAAAAATGAGCATATAAGCTGAAACGAGGGCTGAACCTCCAGTCTTTCTGCAGACCCGTAAAAACAATAGGACAGTCAAACAACATAGGCTTTAGAGGTATACCAATATACCGAGTCTAATCTCAGAACTGCTGCTTTATTGTTTCAGTATGTTGAATCAGTTCACGATGGACTGAGTACTGAAACACCAAAAGTGCATGACTGACACGGTGGTAGTCAGGATTTTGGGCTTCAATAGAACCAAAGTAGCTGCTACCGCCCACATTCTTCCGTGACAGGCAAGCGGATGTCACACTGACATCACAGGTGTTCCAGCGAAAATAGATCAACATGCGCTTCTTGTTCACGTCGCAAAATTTCGTCTGTATACAACTGCTTCAGAAAATTGTCCCTCCGATCTGTCGATTTCGCTACTGGTGACGAATCGGTCTAATAATAATAATAATATTAGTAATAAGAATAATAATGACGTGTTTTACTCAACTTTCACTCATTACACGGAAACGGTACAAAACTTTTCAGGAGGGGGTCACGGCCAGTTAGAAACTGCCGAATTGGAAATCAGTAAAGCAAGCATACGCCAAACACTGCTATATCTTACGACTATCGTATCGTTCTTTTTGTCCTCACATGATATTCTGTCAGTAGCGTTTTAAACTTGCACGAACCAACCGCCAGATAACGTCTAACAACTCCCTTCTGGATTACACACGTTAAACCAGATGGCATCATTTTTTTCTGAAAAACAAATGATCCTAAAAATGAAGACATCAGGATGGTTCGTCTCACCTTTTCCAGATTCGACTGCGTTTCCCAGTACCCACTGATACCTTGAGCTGCCTCACTGGATGCCAATCCTTTTTTGGTCTCCGCCTCCTCGGCCTTGAGACGCTCCACTGTTCGGATGAGAATTCCACGTTCGGCTCGTAGTTCGCTCAGTTGGGCCCGCTTTTGTTTGTAGACGGTATTTTTGCTACGTAATTTGGCCACATAACGTTGGAACTGTCAGTGTGAAAGAAAAGCAAATACGTTTTTACCAGGAATCGATCGTTTATGAATGAACTTAAACAGAAACTCGTGAAGTCCATTTTAATTAGAAGGATGACAGAATTTTTCTCGATGGGTAGAAGAGATCACTGATTTCAGTCAGAAAGCGGAATCAAGTTAAAAAAAAAAGTGCGAAAAATACGAGTCTCCTGTTGCGCTCATTGGATCTTTCCCTTATATCATCTCAAATTTTCATATTATAGTTTCAAGACATCCGGATTTCAAATGAATTATTTTTCCCCCTCTGCTGAGATTTCATATTCGGTGCCATAACATATTTTGCTCCGATAAGGCAAGAAATAATCGAAAGCCTCTTAAAGGGTATCAACCCTGAAATGGCAAATGACACTATGGTCACTTCAACAACTCAGTTGTTCTAAACAATAACCTCGCACTTCTGAGCCCCACTTTACTGGCTACCTTCCAACATCGTCTAATTAAGGGTGAGACGAATAGAAGTACAAGGAGCACCCAGTCATGTCACTGAATGTATCCAATCCTCTGATAGGCGGGTCTCGTGGACCCCAACCCGGAAGCCTAACTTGTCCTACTTGACCAAATCCGCTGGTTGAAGTTACCGTGCTTTTCGGTGTCACGGACTGACCATCTCGACTTACCCTCCAAAAACGACCTGCCTTGGAGAACGACGTACGCCGAGGAAGTCTATTGGCAGGCGTGTGGAACACATATCGAGGCCACCTTAACCTATTTACATTAGGAATTTTTTCTACTAGCTGACTGCTGGTTGCCAACGTACTACGCCCAATGTCAGCATTGCTGAAACGGTGTTCCACCCGTATTCCAGCAATGCTGCCAAGAGGTCGGTGATCAAACACTGATGATCTAATCGTACATTCTACCTTTACCGGTCATGTTTCTAAGCCATAAAGGATGGACCTAACTGCTGAGATGTACACTCTACCTATGGCGGATAATCGAATGTCACGCCGTCGTTGCCACTGCGTCAAACTGACAAAAGCCAAGTGGTCTTATAAAAGGGATTTTGAACTGCCCGGGTAATACAGCTGAGGGCCGGAACAAAATGAGTGAACATTGTAGGTTGAAGATACGAGTCACAAAGCAAAAGGCAACCACAGGCTCTTTCACAAAGACTGAATTTTTTATTTGAGGTTAAACATAACTCGATCTGCATTGGAAGTTGAGTAGTGACCAAATATTTAAGCGTCATACGTGAAGTTGAAGAAATATATAAAATTTGGCAAGAAGACAAAAATCAATCAGAACCAACACATAGCAGAAGATTCAATAGTAGGAAATTTAATTGATAATGAAACGATTCACGAGGCGGTATCAGCGGTGAACTCACTATCCAAAACCATGTTCAAAACCAGTGACGAAAAGGCGCTTTAGCAAGAAGAGTTAACGTTAAACATACCTGTGGGAGTCAGTTCGGATAGACAGTTGGTAAGGTGTTTGACTCGCGATCACCCACCCAAGGTTTGATTCCTAGCTAAGGCTTGGCGGATATACACTTCCGGTGACTCCTAATGGGTTTCGGTAGTGATTTGAGCGTTGACGCTGCACGAACAATCACTTCATAAATACCATAAGATGTGTCAATGATGTGATAATCCGGTCTGCACACGGGAATTACATTGCCAGTTTCGTGCCAGCGTGATGCATTTCAAATAGAATATTTTGCTTCACGTGCCACTGAGCTAACACTTGAAGGCAATGAATCACGGATTAGTTATTGTTGACTAATTAGTCTATAACACAGCACTACGATATTATTAGATTTAACTGGGCCTGTTTGAGAGTTATGACATTCACTAGGTTACAGTCGCGTCATTTTTCTACAAACACTACTTGGTGAATTACTTATATGTTTTACAGAATTACATAGTTGTTATATATGAACTGTCAGACAACTCAAACGTTAGACGCTAAAGGTACCGATTCAGTCTTAATTACAAAACGAATATTTTTGATCGGTAATAATAATGCGAAACTTGTACTGTTCGTTTAGCCTGTTTTGGTATCCAGAAACTGTTTGTCACTACTAATGCGTTCCGCATTCTTGAACACATTTAATCGACGTGGCAAAAATTGTCCTGTGATTGAGCTGAAGATGGATATGATTAAGAAACGACCCAATGTTCAACGACGATAGAGGAAAATGTGGCATCTCATGAGAGAATACACAATTTTTCAACAGTTTTACACAATGAAAGAATGGAATTCACGAAGTCGGGAGTATATGGACCAAAATATGTGGCAGAAACAAAAAGGATCACTCTGGCCACCATAAGGAGTACATGAATAAACTCGGCACCCATACAGACATTTTCAGAAGACATAATTCAATAGATGGCAGAAATACCACTGGTATCCGTGGTTCCTTGTTATCTCCGACCATCCAAAGATTGGGTTGTTCGGATGACACTGAAGAAAAGGATAGATATTTTTTCCTACCGAACTGACTGATGAAAAGACCAGTCTACCAGCAGAGTACGTGGTCCGGACGATATCTACAATTCACGAGCTCCGGGTGACTCGTTTAAAGTCATATACAACACTTAAATGCAAGATTACCCAGATGTGCAGAGGCCTTAGCCGTCCTCATTTATTAACGCAAAGTGTGCAAATAGCATGAATAGCTTATCAGTTTGACCTTGCCCTGGTGACCACATATTTAGTTCGCCTATTGCGACTCGTTCCTACCACCTGTCATTCACTACAACCTTGCCTCTATCTCCAGTGGTTATTTTACTCACTGTGTAGAAATAATAATGAATGCAGTATGCACGAAATGCGAAACCCATCCAGGGTGAATAGTGAAAACCTACTTCTCGATTCAAGTTAGTGAAAAGAAATCACCATTTCCGATAGACACATCTCTTTTCCCAGACTTTCTTTTGTTGACTGTTCAACATCAACTGGGTTTTATTCATCAATATCGGCCAAGATTTGCGAATAGAGTTCAGTTTAGTAAACCGCTACTTGCAATGTACAGAATGTATTTCAGCTGGCGTAGATAATTTGACCGAGTCTGTTGTGACAACGAGCTCCCCCTTCAGGTATGAGAATGGACACACCATTTGTTGGAATTACTACATTCCAAATTTGACAAGGTAGGCGAAGAACAACGTTTGATAACCTCTAGTCGACGAATTTCCTTCATTTATAGGTATTGAGTCTCAAAATAGCAATGCATGACCGACTGAAGTGCGATTCACTCAGCGTAAACCTTCCCGTGTTTAGCTGAGGGCCATCTATCAAACAATGCTTGTCCAGGGATACTATTCAAATTCCGTTGGCCACGAACGCACCCTGCCAAAAAACCTTCAGACACGGGTTTCTTCATCATATTGTATACATAGTATGAAGAAGATTAGTTTTTAACAGTTTTCATTTGTCACGGTCACTCATCTTTCTTAAGTATTTTGATTTACTTTTCCGTATCAGTAGTTCTCTTCACTCCATACTTTCCAGTTGCAAATTGACTTTCATTCGACCAAGAATCACACTGCGTTTTCAGAATATAGAGTAAAAAATGTTTCGTTTTTTCCAATACACCACTGAATTGCTCCATGTTTACTTTCATTCGATGCCGAGTTATCTGGAATTATGCACTGTGACATCTTACGCGAATTTTTTCACACACTGAGTGTTAAGAGATAAAATGGACAGTTTTTCTTCTAGACAAATAATTTGAAAATAAAGGCCGAAATGGCGACATTGAGCAAAATTTGTCCAGGACAATTTCATTGCATCTCAACACGGTGCATACTGCAAAGCAAAACATATGAATAGAGTATAGAGATTGTGAGTGAGTAGGCAAGCTGACAGACAGTCCCTTTTGTTGTCACAACGTGAGTTTCTACCGACGAATGACATTCACTTTGGCACACCTTAGTAGTTTTGTGTTTCTTGTTGCTTAGACAACTCGAAGCGCAGTGTTTCGGTCTACTTGATTTGGCGCCATCGAAACAAACTGAGTTATGGATGTCTGTTTAGCCGACTGTCCTTCGGACTCCACCTTTCACGCACAAACCTCAGGCCATCCGACCAACCTGCACCCGGAAGCACCAGACTCGAGTTTCGCTCTTGTTAGAGCTCATCAGTGGTGCATATCCTCTGCTACACCTAGGGTTTGAACCCGAGCCATTTCACCTCGAAGGCGTGTGTGTTATCACCGCGCCACCCGCTCCCGTCCGGGCTGATCCGAATCGCTAACCTGAGCTTGTTCAGACGTCGACCTCTAGGGTAGCCAGAGATGCCCGACAGCTTCGAATGGAGACACGGTACCAGCCCCGTTACCTCCAAGCGAATGCCTCCCACCAAGTCAAGTCTTCTCCACAGGATGGGGTGCATATCCCCCGACTTGTGATTTATCAATAATTTCCTTTATGTAACATATTTGTAAAACCTGTTCTACAATGAATTAAATGTACAGTTCCACAGCCTTGGCCTCACAGCTATTCTTATTTGCGTGGTTTTGGGTCGGTTTAAGTATTGCGAACGGTACAGTTTGCCAGTATGCTTTTGACTCAAAACTGATTGTAATACTGCACGCTGAACCCAGATTGGGATATGTTCAGTCATCCGGTTCCGTTATTGTCGCTCTGTTCACTATATGTCGGTAGCTTCATGTCCACATTTGAATTCGTAGACTGAATTGGAGATAGCATGCAGAGGTAAGCGTTCTATAACCGGAGTGTGAGCATTCCGTTAATTCGTTGAACAACTGTGAGGTAGGCCGCACAGCCGGTCCGGGGAACCACTGAATCAGGCTATCGTTTGCGTAAACAGCTGGCGTCATCACCTTTAAACGAAAGACGCAATCATTTGTTTCGTGGTCACTAGTTCATGATGTCTTCCAATGAAAGCAGTAAGATGTGTGTTTCTTGCTCGATTCCCCCTTGGTTGTTGCAGCCACTGACCAGTCGTGTCTTTTGTGCAGATCTGCCGTGCCTAAATAGTGTTGAAACCAGACCATTGACTAAGAACTTAAGTTGAAGCGAATCTAACTGAAACGAGACAATATCATACAACCGTGAGGTTCGCGTGAAAAAACACGAGTAATCATATTTGTAAGCCAAGCGATCCAGTGCCTTGAACAACAGGCACTTGGTGCATGAAACCAGATGCCAGAATATCTCACCTACTTCCAAGTGCGAAAGCTAGATTTGCGACGTTCAAAATCTGGAACCCCCGTCGGTCGAGGATTGTCTAGCGTCGTGAATTCCTGGTTCCTGGATCACGGGTAGTATAGTTCGGTTTCAAGGAAAACAAAACTACCAAAAGAGATATGGTGGAAAAAATTGTTTAACTGGTATGTCGAACTCGGCCAACTTTGCATCACTCACTAAAATATGGCGAAGTCACAGATGGGGATTTAGGATGCCAATAACTCTATGAATTAATTCCCAAAGTCGTGTTGGAATCAACGTTATCCAGTAAACATGACACAGTTCTTTGAATCTACCTATGGGAAACGAAGATTCAAACTGATTTTACCAGGGCTGCTTGGATAGGTCCCGCACAGTTTCCTCTATATCGAAACCACTTGCTTGCCACCACATCGTTAAGTATCAGCTCCGTAACTAACCGTTATGAACACAACTCAGCACTTGACTGAGCACGTTTCGTTTCTGATCTGCCGAGTAGGCTAGTGGACTAGCTCTGAGTCAGGATCGTGTGCCGTATTATCTTCTGGGACGATAGCTGGTCCGGAATAACCACATTCGGTCAAGCTCATTTCATTCAAAAGTTAACCTCGCACTTCTGTGCTCTGGTTTTGGTTGTTATCTCGCATCAGAGTCCAGTTGAGGGCAAAATGGACAGAAGCATAAAGCGGAAAAGAACCGAAAACAAAGTAATATCATGAAGAAAAAAAAGAAATCGAGTTCAACTGTGTCTCTGGCTGCGACATCCAGTTACATCACTTATTGACTGCAAGCATCTAGTAGGCGCGCTCGTGGATACCAACCCGAAATTATCACACGTCCTACCTGGCCAAGTCTACCAGTCAAGGCTTTCATACTGTTTTGCCTTGTCATAGACTGATCACCTCAACCTACCTTCCAGCCACTATCTACCTCGGACAACAACGCAAGCCAAGGAAGTCTATTGGTGGGCATGCGTAACACATATCTCAGCCACCTCAACCTGTTTCGATTTAGTGAAGTGGTCCTGCCATTTTCGAACAAAACTACGGAGACGTCGATGCTCAAACACTGACAGTTAAGTCTTTTAGGCATCGTTCGTTAATTGACTTGGGACATTCTTTCAGTGGTACTGAAGGCAGCGTATTGCGTCGAAACTCATAATCCGTAGAAGAGAATATCTATTAGAAATAAACGAGAACCGATGAGCGGGCAAAGGCTCTACTTTCTTCAGCATGTGCGCCACAGTCAATTATCGTATCCAACTTAGGGTAAATTGGACTGAGTGTCACGGGAACCCTTTGGGAACTTTACAGAACATTCATACCATAGATTATTTGTTTTTAGTTATGTAACCAAAATCTTTCCTACTACAGATCGTTAAAGAAGCATTACAACTAAGGATAATAGTTAGTGAAAGGCTTACAAGCCTCTTGTTTCTACTGAGGAATGCCGTGATTATCATCAATCCACGCTTATGACTATATAGTGAAAAGTTTGCATTATGGAACTATTGGTCTGACCTGTGTGCTTTCGTTACACGGGTCTACTCTAGCCACCGTTTAGGCGCTTGATTATTCTTGCATCAAGAAGTAATAATTTGCTGCCCGATTTGTGCTTGATAGAAAACTGTTTGTTTTGTGATCCATACTGAGTTCTGCTCAGTCACTGATAGCAAGGATGTCATTAAAATATCTTTTAAAAAGATTTGTTTTACTTCAGCACCATCGATTTTATGCTTAAGACTAGCCTTGAAGATATCGGTCAGAACGACGCATAGTGAACTCACCATGAATCTGGCGACGCCAAAATTCACTCAGACAGACTAACTAATCTTAATGTCTCACACAATGTCCATCAGTTCACTGGCAGCTGCGATGACGCATACACTGGCGGAACAAATCGCCGTTTGGCTCAACGATTGTCCGAGCGCGTACCCAAATGGTTGTCAAAATGGATGACGCAACCCAATGAGGCCGCAAAGGATATAAAATCTCCGGATTCTTCAGTTGCGAAACACTCAATTGCATAGGGCCGCATAGTTTACTTGACTCAATCCTTCAGAGCGATGTTGCGCAATTCCATGTCGTAGATGTTGGCATTCAGCGAAGCGATGCATATCTTGATGAATCAGCAGGCGCTTTGTGCACAAAGACGGCTGACATAAAACGTTTGTTTGCTTTTGCGCCAACAGAACAGATCTCTCCTTTCTCCCCACCGAACACACTGTAAAAGCTTCCAATCCAGTGTAATCCACTGTAATATTTTCTCGCTGTATAATATATTAACTGAAATGGATTACGTACGCAGTAGGCAAGAGTAAACGAAGTGCTTGCGTCTCGTGACTTACGTTACCTCGGAAAAGGAAGCATGCTTTCAGAGCACCGTTAGATGGGACATTTCAGCACCTCCAGGGAAGCTTTGATTTGATCAGCTGTTTCGTGCGATCAGAAGTGCGTTCGGGAACACCCATATAACATCCATGAAGCACAGAGGCCGATCTCCAATTCTGATATCATTGAAAGCTCAACCGAAATCAAAATCAAACTTAAGATTCCGGTGCACGAGCTTGTTGGTGACTGGATTCAATATTGTGACTAAGTATCACTAACTTTTACTGGGGTGAGAAGCTGGGTATTTTAAACACTGGGTTTGAGCAACTTAAACAGACCGTAATGCTGAGGTAGAGAGTTCATCGATGAATTCACCAAGCAATGGGCGAATGTCTTAAGAAATTAATATTTGCGTGTGAGTTATGGGAGATTAGATTTCTATAATATGGTTCGACCCACAATCGTTGACCCCGGGTTCGAGTCCCCGTGGGTGCTCAGTGGATTTGCACTGCTGATGATCCCTGACAAGGATGAAACAGCTGTTCAGTGCTTCCAAGGTTTTCAGTGGTGAGCTGGGCGTTGAAAGTGCATGATGAATCACATTGTGTAAAAAGTAAGCTTCTTCTACTCATATGCTCATACCGGCCAAGCTTTGCAGATTGTGTATAACGAAACGCCTTCGCTGTACTAAGACCCCTACAGGGAAGTCATCCGTCAAAGGAGTCGATCGCTGTGCGGGAAGCGCATTGTTGCCGTTCAGTGCAAGTGACGGAAAGGAAATTAATATTTCTTAGCTCCCTCCGTTGTCTTCTTTGCTGCAAATCCGAAATTTAATTTCGTCTGCCAGAATATGCTCCACTTTCGATATATAGTTTACTCTAAGCAAAACTACGGCCCAAGAGGCATTGTCTGGATTTAACATAATAGCGTGACCATTACGTCATTAACCATAGAGGCACCAGCTTCTTCCATCTCACGTCATTTACTCGACACAAAGCATCAATTCGACAGAACAACTAAAGCCCCTGTGATTTTGTCTCGTACAAGCTTGCATCTGTCGCAACACGCCGAAGGAATTGCATTTCAAAGGGGGGAAAATGTTAGGCATTTCTTTTCATTTTCTATTTTAAAAAGACAATTGCGGATTTCGTATCGGTACGTTTATCTATGCCATTGAAATATCTACCACAATACGAATGGTAATATGCGCTTGGTGGGATGAAGCAAAATCTTCCCAGTTATAAACTGAGAAACGTCGTGTTCGAGTGAAAAAAATCGTGCTTACGCACCTGCTCTCGTGGTGATGGTTAAATTTTTCGGTCGCGCGCAAATAGGCTTGGTTAGACAACCGATGTTCCAGTTTACACAAAACGTTTCACCTCAGTGCAGTATCGTTATGCCGGTTAGCAGGCGGTTATTCATACTTATAATCTGAAGATGAACATATTCACTGCTAATACATTGTGGCCACTGCACGCATTAAACGTTACAGAAAAATCAATCATCATAAATAAAAGACCGTTCAACATCTTTAGTGTTCAACGGCTATACAACAAAACCACCTTGAGTCCTGGCTTTGAGAAGAGAGAGGTTTGTATACAGTGGTTCTCACATTTGATACAACATATACCGGTGAAAACTGTTGTCTTTATGTATAGATTTTTGTCATTAGTAGCTGGTTGTCACAGGTTACCTTTAGTCACAGGGCCCTGACAACCAAATAAAACATCCGTGTCAGAACACTACTAACGTACGGGGACATCTCACTTGCCAAGCGGTCCTGGAAGCACTTCCCTGCATGTATTTCTTGAACCGGAAACAAGCTTTTACTAACCGTGATAATTTTGTGGTCTACGAAGATTTTAACTCTATTCACTATGAAGCGTTCTGTTTTCACACTACAATTTTTTCGGCTAGACCGCAACCATAATCAACCGTAAATCCAAATTGGTGAGTAAAACGAAACTCTCCACTCACTGGTCTTTGTATTGTGTGAAGAATTAAAAAAACGGAGCGAACATTGGGTCAATACTTTGTGAGAAAAAGTTTCTGTGATCTGCAAGAATAGCATAGAACACTCCATTGCAATCCATTCACAGCAGACCAGAGGTAGGTCAGAAAACAAATAACAGAATAGCAAACCAAATGGATGTGAGTTGTGCCAAATCACATATCATCTGGATTAAGAGTAGAAAATTTGGTTTGTGTAAACAAATCATTTTTGACAGACGATCCATGGGTTTAAACGAGCCAAAAGTGTAGCAAAGTCAACATCGTTCGATTCGGTTAAAATGATCATCCAAATCACTCATGGATGATAAAGATTATAGCCGATAACTCTCGGAATTGCTCAGACAGTTACGAGACCCGGTACCGGAAAAAACAGTCACTTTTTAATCTTCACCCCCGTAAACCATAGACGAAGACTTTGAATGGCTCAGCGATTGGAACTTGAAAATGCTTCTGCACATATTTAACGAAAATGAACCCATTAAAAGCATAGACCAACTATTCATCCATAGATAATTCCAAGACTTCGGAAACCAATGGAAGAATGGCACTGAACTTGGAATCGAAGCATAGATTTGGTTCGAAAGTAGTCAGGGAAGGTGATCGATCTTCCATGCCCAACTGCAGATCTTCGCATATCCGCTCATCTGCTCAAAAAGGCACGATTCACGAAGGTATACTGTTAATTCTCGACCTATTAGCGACACGTGCCTGTATACCACTGGTTAGATAATTCAATCGATGAAGCCTATAAAAGTCACTGGCGCTGATTCTATATTGCCATGAATGTTCGAAAACATTCTGACAATAATCGACTGGAAACCCGCTTTGAGAATGGTACACGCGGCGACTGAAATATCAGCTGTTTACAAGCACTTCCGATACCACTGTTATTGAATATTAAACAATTATATAACGATGAGCCCATAATTCACATCCACGCACAGTTCTTTACATTTTTCTCATACTCATTAGCACCCATAAGTCTAAACTATTGACCTTGGTCGGAAATACGTATAAGTATGAAGAAGGTCAGTGCTTTAAGTTATCCATCGTAAAACCCTATTCTCAAGTATTTCCACAGTCAAGAAATCCGTGAGAATCACAGAGTATACTTTGCAAAATGGTATAATCAGGCCGTTTTATTTCTCATCCTATACTGTCCCTCTAACATTTGGATAACCCAGTTCAACTGGAGTGATGGCAGATTTCTGATGCACATGCATAGCTTCGGTGTGCACAGACGACCTTATAGATGCCAATTATTTACCGATTTTAAACAACCGCAATAGGGTTGAATTTTTTATGGTAACTATGCCGTATCAAAAAGGGAGAATTCTTGCTGGATCCCACGGAGGATGCAATTTCGCTATCGCACAGGTTCATCATGATTGAGTAAAACAAGTTAAAAAAACCTTTGTATCGCTTGTATCAGGAGTAGGAAGTGATTCAGGTCTGAGGATCATACAAGAACTGTTTGATGTTGGCACAGATATGACTGGAAGATTGTGAACCTTATTCAGAGATAGAGTGGAATGAAATGGAAAGCTTACTGATAAACGCCTTTACCAGGTCCAACTGCCACTGCAGTATTCACTTCAGGTCAGTATAGTTACCAACCACCATGTTTGGACTTCTCCAATGCGTTAAGACTGGGGCTAATACGTGGTAGTGAACAGGAATGACAATTTATAAATGCCAGTAAGTTAGAAAACATCGCACTTTGTCCTCATGAGATTGATTCACACTGAAAAATCTAGTTAGGTTCATTGGAAAAAGATACCATCTGGTAACGAAGGGAATTGCGTTGTGAGGATTTTTGAAGTAAGTAATGTGTATTTGGATTACAGGACCAAGTTTCCCCGGAAGCCCACGACTGGTTTCGCGGATGTTGCCGCTCATCAGGAAAACCGTCAAACCTTGATATATACGGAAGACGTATTTTTCCAAGTGAAGATCCAGACAACTGGACAGCTTGAATAACTCTGCAGCAATTTTCGTTGTGCGTTCTGCACCTCCAAAGTGCAAGGTACTACTGCAGGACTGTGTTGGTTCAATACCAAACTTTTAGATATCCAAGATGACTATGGACCAAGTACACACGTTTTGTTATCTACGCAGCTGCATTTCACCCGAAGGTTGGATAACAGATGAAGTGTCTTCCCGTGCACATAAGATTCGTTTAGCACTTACCACGGCCACCGGTGGCATCGAAATGACATCCGTTTATCCATCAAGAGTGGAATTACCGTTGCAGCAAGAAGGCTTGTTCTTACGTATCGTTTCGAAATATAGCCACTGGGAGTGGAGGATATACGAAGACCGTCGGTATTCGAATATGATTTCCCCACAACATTGCTCAACTCTGGTGTGAACACCGCATCAGAAACGCTGAGGTTAGGCGCAAAGTATTAGGCACACGAACCAAAGCACTGGGTGAAACACTAAAGGCATGTGTCTTGCACGTCCCTGGATAGGATGACTCAGCGCGCACTGTTTGCTGGGGCCGGTAGTGGTTGGAAGATGAGTAAGGGTGGTCAGAGTATGACATGGAAGAAATGTATGGGGAGCCTAACCAGTGTATGTGGCTGTGTAGGGTATGTCAGGCTTCCGAGATAGGGTCCAATAGATCCCCCTACGCTGTGGTTAGGCAACTTGAAAGACATGGCTCCGTGCTGAATTCAGCAGCGCTCTTTTATTCACAAACTCTCCTCAAAGATTTCATTCTATTTGCTGTTCTCTTTTTACTCTTTACATGCTTTTGTTTCTTTTCCTCATAATTTCCGACTGAGGCTCCCGCTGAGAGACACCAATCAAAACCGCCGCCCCTAGCACATGGATAATAGTTTTTGAACTGAATTAAACTGAACTGTGTAATAGTTGCAGAAACTAAGAGCCATGGTCGTGTTTCCCAAGCGGCGATCCTGAAAAAATATGAAGCTTTTGTTTTGTGATTCAATCATAGCATACTACTGTGTATCGGACCATAATTGGTATTCAGATGCAGGATATGTTTTACAATTGCAGGGCATTCAGGCAGTATTTCCTAAAAGAAATTTGAACAATTCATGAGCAAAATGGCGAACCATCTTGCTCTCTAAGATTACTGAGTGATCATACTATGTTGAAGCTGAGCCTGCATCCTTTCGTTCGAAAGTCATAAAATGGGTTATGTGTAGTTTAATTCAACTAGAAAATATCTCAGAGCCGTTTGTCTGTTTCCGGCTGTTTCTGGACCCTCAAACTCTAGTTTAATGAAATATTTGGATGTGTACACTGAAAGTACTCAAACTGCTTTATTTTAGATCTGCAGTGAACATGTAAAGCTACAGACTGCTGCTATGCGTTATTCTCTGGGCCGACTGGTGAGTCAGTCAATCCGTTAACTTCCTGAGGGTCAAGAAAAATGACGGATTATTACAAAATACAAGGTAGGTTTCCCAAACGGGAGAACCTAAACTCTTCATCTTAGTAAACTGGTTTGGTTAATCTATGCCAATTGGTGCACATGTTACCTGTCTCACACAAAGCACTTCATATCCAAATAGTTAAGAAACCCACGTGAATGGACTAGACCATATCCAAAGGGGTGTGCAACCCGTTTATTAAAGTATTTTTTCTCTTCAATATTCTCACTGAATCCAAGGTAGGAACTCGGGATTGTGAAATAGGAGGGGCAGCCAAATTTAAAGCGAGGATGGTCAGTTGTTTTACTAAATGCGAATGATTATCATCAGCTTACTTCGTCGGCCTTTAGACCAACGGATCCGGTTGAACGAGTCTCTGATGCGTCGGCGGTATTTTTGGCAGCATCTCCAGAGCCGCCACCAGTGGTACTAGACTCCTCAGAGTGCGCGTTCGTTGAGCCTAATTGAGATCGAGTCTCTGCGAGTCGACGTTCCAGCGCGGCCAAATTATCCCGAGCAACTGCCAGTGCTTCAGCGGCGGCGGCCTTTTTGCGCGAAACAATACTTGCCTGTTGTCGAAACAACGAAATCTTATCATCTAATGGTTCATTGGAAGCCATTCGTTTTTCAATAAGTCGGTTTGTTTGTGAATTTACTTCTCGAAGCTGAAACAAAATATATCGGGATTAGGATACGAACAATGAATGGAGTTGTTCGGTAATAGCAACGTTCGGGTATGCTTGGACAGAACAATGTACGAATTATTATAATGTACTTATTGTCTGTTGAAGGGTTGTGAAGATAAAAAAAAATTGCTGAGTTCATAAGTGACTGATTCTGAAAATCAAAGCGGAAGAGAAAAGAAAAGGAGGTAAACTATGAACAAGTTCTATGGAGAAGTGTAAAAAGCTTCAAACGGTATCCATGATTATCTAATTCATTTTCTTCATGTGCAACAGATTAGTCTGTTTTATCAATTTGGCCGCTTGTTTATTTATTATTTAGGTGAAGAGTTTATAGCTTCCCTCTATTGAACGCAACCCAAGCACCTGTATTTTCACATTCTCGTATGCTGAATGGACCAGATGCATGTTGGACATATCAGATTATCACCCCACTGTCGTTGCTCGATTGGCTGGTCAGCATGGGATGAACATTTTCCCATTCAAACTGGCGTCACCTATTACGAAAATGGATTGACGGAGAGTAGACTAGCTTTGAGCAACAAGTGACATTTGTAGTGCTGACACCAAACCCGACACTCCTTGAAAAGACGGACATAAAATACCACAATTTGGAACGCTCCTATCCAGGATCATGAAACGTGGATTCTCCGCGCGGAGGACGCTCAGCGGCTTTTTCTATTCAGCCAACGATGTATACACTGCAGACTGGTCGCATATGGTGGGAACGCCAACTGAAATGCCGAGTCGCTGGGCCCAGAAAGAAGAACGAATCTGCCGAAACGGATGTGAAACCAGGTTTGAAGATCTCATCGAGTACGTCGACTGGCAATCACGCATTGCAAACAGCAGATTTGAGAAAAATGCGCGGAAAATCAATAAGACAGTTGGATCGAGCTCGAATGCGCCACTAATGAAACCGAAGGAGTGTACCAGAACCAAACTATGGGAAAATACACATACCACCTCCCATGAGAGCATGATGCCAATGACATGTAAGCTCACGACGCGACTGTACCTTGACGTGGTGTGATGGCTTGCGTGCCTCTATGACCCAAAGAGCCATGCAGGATGGCTTCCTTAAGTCGGAGATGCGATCATGCCTGACAGGTAAGTGGTTAGAGGCCAGACGAAGTCCAGTCTCCTGGTCCCCCAGGTTGGTGGTCGATCTAAACTGACAACTCAGTCGGTAAAACCAGTGGAAGAATAACTGATCCAAAAAAAACGGGCTTCCACTCAGCCACCCCGCTGCCTTGTGGACTGATTTGTGTTAGAACTAAAAGCTTTTGGTTGAGAAACCCCAATCATTCTCTTGCTTTGCTGCTGGACACCCTAGCAGTGCTCGTCCAACATCTCTCATGAACTGCACCACTACAAAGAATTTCATATTGCATCGGTCGTCGCGCACGATAATCAGGACCGCGCTGTCCATTGCATTGCTCGGGGTGAGTAGTGATAAGTGTGCTACGGCTCAGAATTCCCTCCCTTTTATTCAATCTTTGTCTTCTGGTCCCAGCCACCACTCTTTGCCCCCTCTAGGCACCCATAATGCTCCCACTGATAACGCGCCCGATACTCACTACGACTCATTGTCAAACAGTGTTGTGAATAATTCTCTATCTTATAGCTCACGTTTTCCCAGGTCTCGTCAGCCTCTGAACGTGCGTTCTCTCATGCAGGCCGGTCAGCAGGCAGGCCTAGTGCTCACAACAGATTCTCTGAAGATTGAAATTTCTGCGTAAGTGAGACGCTTATCCAGGATTCGAACAGTGTGGTTCAATTAACTGCTCCCTGTATCTCATCGAGGTATTTTCTACGCACTTCAGGAGACGAAGTAGCTAGAGCTGCGGGTCAATGTGGTGTAGGGACAGTTTTTATTGACAAGGCTGAGGCTGCTCTTTCAGACTGGATAGCGGTTTATGT
This sequence comes from Fasciola hepatica, assembly GCA_948099385.1. Lineage (NCBI taxonomy): Eukaryota > Metazoa > Platyhelminthes > Trematoda > Plagiorchiida > Fasciolidae > Fasciola > Fasciola hepatica. Next base: position 235,843 of record CANUEZ040000154.1, read on the forward strand.
GCTGTGAGACTGAAGGAGTCAGTTGGCGTTCGAAAAGATAGCGGTGTTAAGCTCAGTTGGTTTGTGATCTCGGCATACACCCCAAGAGACTGTAGCTCTGACATGTAGAAGGATGAATTCTATGACGAACTCATCAATCTCGTTCGCAGGAGTAAAGTCACCAATATCATAGTGCTAGATGGTCGCTTTAATGCACAAATTGGCAAACTTCGTACGTCAGAAGCCAGTTTGGGTTGGTGCTGTGCCTTACCCGCTCAGCACACAGGTAACCGGGATAGGCTTCTTCAGTTTTGTGCGGACAATCGGTTATTCCTGTCCGGTACAAATTTCCGACACAGCTCGCGTTGCACGGCGATATGGCGCTCTAACTCTGAGCCAGATCGATCATACTGCAGTAAGCTACCGGTTGCGCAGTTCTGTTTGGAACTGTAGATCCTACCGGTTCACGTACGTAGAGTCGGATCATGCATTAGTTTTAATGCGATTATAGCTCCAGCTCCATGGTCATCGACGCAAACCGCAAACCCGGTTTGCCGTACAACGTTTGTCTGATCTAGAAGTCTGCACTAGTTATGAACAGAAATTAGTACATCAGCTAGGATGTACGACGAACAGTAGTGCGCATTAGCATTGGGTCCATATCAAACCGGCAATGCACGTCTCAGCAGGTTTTGCCTGTGGTGCTAGATCCGATGACCATCAAAGAATGGATATCGCAAAAGTCAATCAGTCTAATAAAGCAAAAAACGTCAGCCCTCGAACTGTAGGGAAATTAATAAGATACGGAGGAATCTATAAAAGCAAGGTACGAAGAGTTTTAAGAAGGATCGTAAAAATTGGTCGGTAAAGGTAGCCAAAAAAATGGAAGCAGCAGCTGTTTCAGGTAACAGTCAAAGACTGTTCAAACTCATCCGTGACATCGGTGCGCGGTAGAACCCCGGTCAGTTAAACAATATGCGATATAAATCGATAGACTATTCATGGCAAAGGGCAAAGGCTTTGGCTTTGGGCCGAATACTTCAAGGAGCAGATTAGCTCTCCGTACACTAATGCAGTAACTCCTGTGGTTATAACTGCGATTCCTTGGGAAGTATTACTTAAGCCGCCATCGGAAGTGGATGTGCAGTCGAGCATTCGTCTACTAAAGCGAGGGAACGCGGCAGGTCCTGACTTACTAGCTCCAATTCTTTCTCAAAATTGACGGTGGTGCTTCGATAACATCACTAACAACCTTGATCAGTGACGTTTGGAACGAGGAAATTTTTTCCGTTAATATGGGGCGATTCATTGGTTGTACCCATCATCAAAAAGGTAATACACAATGATTGTAGTAACCGTCGTCGGATCTGCTTAATTCCGATAGTCAGCAAGGTATCAGCCTCAATTTTACTGTGTCACATTGCACTAGCTCGCGACAGCAACGCCTGTGAACAACAGGCTGGATTCCGCCCAAGTTGACAATGCATCCACCAGATTTTTTACCCTTTGTCAATTACTTGAGGCGCATCACATATACCGTCGACCGATGATAATGGCTTTCCTCGACTTGAAAGATGTATTCGGTTTAGTTGCTCGAACAGGGCTGTTCAGTGCTCTTCACCGAAAAGGTAAGCCACAGAAGTTCGTGAATCTACTGTCATTGTACTCTCATACTTCTGGCTGCGTAAGGGTTTACGGTGAACTAGCCAGTCCATTCGAAACAACCAGCGGTGTTCGACAGGAATGTCTCATTTCTCCATTCTTGTTTTACTTCGTCATTGACAAAATAACGGAGAATGCTCTGTGAAACCGTCAGGATGTGGGCGTCGAACTAGGAAATAGTGAAAGGCTGTGTGACCTAGATTACGCAGACGACCTTGTCTGCTTGTTCGAAGGCACGAAACATGCGCCACCTGCACCAGATAGACTCGAAAGAGCTGCGGCTTCATTTGCCATGCGCTTTGCACCTCCAAACTCTAAAACGATGTTGCAAGAGTGGATGTCAACGATTTCGATCATGATTCTCGATGGGGGAGTGCTGGAAGTTGTCGACCGCTTCATTTACCTCGGCAGCAGCGTGACGACGGATGGGAGCACTGTAGTAGAGATGAGCACGCGTATATTCAAGGCTCGAGTGGCGTACGCTGGACTGAAGCACTTGTGGCGGCGACCTGATATTTCGCTGAAGTTGAAAGGTTGTGTGTACTGTGCCACGGTGAACTCAGTTTTGTCGTATGGTTGCGAAACTTGGGGTCTGCGTGCGCAAAATATATTGGCCGTCTTCAGGTTTTCGACCATTGATGTTTGCTTAGTATCGCTAAGATTGGATGGAATGACCGAGTAAAAAATGCTGAGGTCAAAAATCAAGCATTGGGTATTAATTCAGAGAATGCTCTTTCATAACATACCCAGATCAGTAGACTTCATTGGTTGGGGAACGTGTTGCATATGGCAAACACGTCTACCATATCGTGCCCAGTTTTCCGTTCCTCCTAGGTTGTGGAAGAAGCCACGTGGGAGTCAACAGATGACGTGGCAGTGAGGAATGAAAAAATGTACAGCGAACTTGGGAAAAGTAGGTGCTTCACGTCTTCGTGGTTGGGGTCCAAAAGATCCCTCGGTTAGCTGGCTGGGGACACTGAAGGATATGACAGCGAACCGTGAACAGTGGCGATCGTATTACCACTTTCTGCCGAATAAGAATGATTGATCAATGTGCGTTTGTACAGTTACACTGTGTATTCCGTGTCTTGGCTACTAGAGTGTTCTTTTCTTTTCGCATTCCTGTAGGTCCACTCCCTGTCCCTTTTGGATATTCTCTTCTTCCATTTCCAACTACAACATGGCGAGGAAGGCAGTGGTCAGTGGGGCTTGCCCTACCGTTTAACGCTGAGCGATGTTGATGATGATTAGGCCCATGATCGAGTGTTGTTTGCCAATAACCACAATCTAACCGTTGTAGATTTACACGGCTTCATTTTGCTAGGATTGTTCTGCCCACTCATCATCCACATTTTCGTACTCTAGTTGCAGCTCTTTGAAGTGGTTTGAAGAAATGATGCTGTGGTATACGCATTAGCAGTGGCCTTGGTTGATGGATCCCATTACCGTCCCATAACTCCCAAACAAGCACAACACATTTTAAAAACCATAGGAGAAACTAGCATCGAGCATGTTTGTATTATTCATTTTTTTTTTCAATTTCTATGATATATATTAACCCAAGTACGCACTACCTCAAAGTAGGAATGCTACCTGAATATCATCTGTCGCCTTGTACTTATCAAAAACTATTCCTTTTTATTTTACTCCTACGTATTGCATTTTAATAAGTACAGCGAAACAGAACGTGCGCACTTCAAAGAAATATCGTACAGCAAGGTCGCATCGAAACATGCCTCAGTAAACAGAGCCGTGTTTGGTTCACCAACCCGAGTTTTGAGATCTAGATAGCCGATACCATCCAGAAATGTAGTGAGTTTCCGTGGTTGAGAGGACTGCGATCACAAATATCCTCGTACGCAAACATCAAATTATTTTTCAACTTGACGTCGTCCTTATCTAGTCGTGCTGAATGTCGACTAATCCATAGCTGAAACAAAGTTTTGAACTGAACTTTGAATAATTAGTAGAATACCCGCTCCGAATAGACCATGGATTTACCAATTAGCTTGAATATGCAGTAACCTATGCTAAATATGCACCTTTCGCTTGCAACAACGCGATAGGATTTTCTGATTAACTGACAGTACATTACTGTGGTGTATTACGTGTGCACAGATAACGTTTCCAGTGTCAACTGTTATCTCGTGAGTATATTGAGTTGAATCTATGCATGCTTATGCGCAAGACCAATCAAGCGTTTTCTCTGGCAACTGAGAGATTGGTTAGTCGGGTATCAACGAAGGAAACCATATTCAGCGAATATCGAAAAAAACCATGGTTCAAATGGCTACTTCTTTCACTGGCCTGTGATATATAAGGCAAGTAATCGAATCTCGCGTAATTAACTGTATCGTAAAGTCAGCAATATAAAACTATGTGGAACAGATCCGAATATAATTACAAGCAAATAAAAGTGACAAATAATTAGCAACCACAAGTTCTAAATCCACAAAGGAAAACGTAACAGGTTTGAGTAGGAGTCCAGTTTGGCGAAACAATTGTTTCCTAGTAATTTCTTCACAAGCTGCTTACATGTTACATGGGAGACTGGACAAAGGATCATGCGAATGGAAAACGAATAAGCAACAATCATGGGCAGGGGCTTGTCCCAGCCACATTGTCCTTGTCATATGACTGGTCTACTTCACTTACGCCAGCTGGATGACAGCGCGATATATTCATTCGATCTCGATCATATCTAGGCCACGGAAGTTGGAGTGCATTAACCAAACGCTGTTGAGCGCAAAGATCAGAGGTCAGCTTCCTTATTCCAATTGCTTCAGCTATCGCTAAAGTGCACAAATGAACACCTTTGCGTTTGTTTGGAGAGTACATGCTAAACAACTTTGAAAGCCGTGTCCGGTGCCAACTAGGAGAGCTAAGACTGTGCTGTTTATCGATACAGTCTGTCCTTGGTCTAATCAGAGTGGGTGATGCTTTTTGATTTGGAGGGATAACCGTCGTGTGTAAGATGTGCCCCGAACACAACTGCGAGTGTATAAAACCAATCTGACTGTGATGAACTCTGCCCATGGTTGGTGTTTATTCCATGTGTTTCCGCATGATCTTCTGGCTAGTTTCCTATGTAATCTGTAAACGGATTGAGGATGAATGAGCGGAAAGCAATCGTTAGGCAATTTTGAATTATATGCGATGTGATGGGTATTTTCCAGAAATGTGACGAGTTTATACAAGTTTAGTTCAGCTCATTCGATCAATAACCTCATGTTCTGAATATGGCGGCTACGTCGCGGCATCATCATGTCAGAATGCGAATGAAGCAAATAAATAAAGAGGAAATGATCAGTTTGGAAAGACGAAAGTGCAAATCATATGAACGGAGAAGTCCGAATGCGACTAAGCTAACAATCACAACACTCCTTCAACTCGCATAATGTTCCCAACCATTCTCACTCTCGTGGACCCCAACCTGAAAGCGTAGTAAGTCCTACACGATCAAATTCACCGGTGTGGATATTTGTACTTCTTCCTTCAGTATTAAAACACTACCTGTATCGAACGATGCAAACCGAGGGAAACTACAAATGAGCATTCTCAGTGTATGATCAAAACACCGTAGCTTGTTTAAGCTAAGCGCTTGGTCTGGAGGTTGACCCCTGGTCCGGAACACCTTGCATCTCACCCCAGTATTGCTGATATATTATACCCAACAGATATGATTAATACTGGGAAGATATTGATGCTCTAGGAACGATAGTCATCGTGTGTGCTCTGCCAGTAACCGTCATATTTTTAAGCCCTATGCAACTCTTTCGGAATCCGAACACGGAATCTACTGCATTCTTTCTGAGGATGATGATAGAAATGGGTTCGTGCTCTCTTTATTGTAGTCATTATTGGTGCTCACAGGTGGCTGAGCAGCGTAAGTCTCTGACTATCAAACAAGGGTTAGAATGTTTGCACTCGTAACAATCGGTGCCAGACAAGGAAACGTTTTTGCCTGGTTTATTATCACGCCTGACCAATCGGTGCCTGTCAAATCAAGTGCTCATGTTCGTGATTTCCCGTTCCGTCTTATTGTAAACTGGGTCCTCGTAAGTACGGTTATTTCCCGACCATCGAAGCTATCTAAAATGAATATTAAACTAGCCGCTCTCTGTTGCCGACTGGAATTCAATGGTTGATGTATACGAAGCTCATTTATCTACCGGAACGAGACAGTCACGCAAGACTAAAACAAACAGCTGCCAGCTGCTTGCCCCATTGTTCCCAAGAGTAAATTGTGTTAGCAATCAGCAAATTCCGCTCGGTCTTGATGATAGTGATGAATATCATTCTTATCAGAATAGATAATCCATTTCCGCAATAAAATTTAGGCATCAAAATGTCGCTCCAATGGTTTCTGGATATTAACCACTGGCTTGCAGTCATACTTTGAGATTGTCTACCGCTAAGTGTCGTACACGGGGATACTTGCATAAGTTTTCTAGTTTCTGAATTTGCTTAACATCGACATCTTATTTTCACAATTGTCAAACACACAAATATTGCTCATTTGATCACCACTGTACACCAGTTGAACATCCCAATTTATGATGAACGGTACTAACATCATTTGAATTGATGTATATCTGTACGTATTTATGCTAAATTCGTTTTTAATAAGCTTCCCTGATTGGGAAGCAATTTTGTATCAAGATGATGTAGCATCTTTTCAAAACAACCAGTAACTAATCACTAGTAAGGAACATATTTTTCAGATGAGTTTTGACCGCGGGATAAACGTTTCATCAGATTAATTTCGCCTCAGTTTGTGGGTTAAATTCAGTACCCAAGGTTCGTCTTCTAGTATCACGATACAATCAGTAAAAAGGAAGATACAGAAAGCTATTCAGTACCAGCGATACCCTAAGTTTTAAATCTATAACCAATCTTTAGTGATCACTGATCGTGAGCAATATATGGCACAAAACAGCTCCAATTTCGAAACAATCGCTGGTGCAAATCTCAAAGCTTCAATGGATGAAGTGTAATCTCACAAGATACTATTGATGCAAATCACATTTAGTCTTTGTCCTTGATAAAATTGTGCCACGTATAAAGGCCGACTTTCGCGTGCACTTCAGTTCAATACGAGACAACAACCAGCGAAGCTTAGTTCGGTCTTTGACAATGAACTTCATTGAGATACTGCGTGCAGATTTTATCACTCAACGGCGTGTGATAACAGTGTATTTGCCACGTAGATCATGTGTGTGCGGGTTTCTGAGTGCGAAGTGAATCATTCCAATAAGACGGACAAACTGTCTAGTGATAACGTGCACGGTACTGAAAAGACGTACTCGAGTTAGTCAGTCATTTTTCATCAGAGTGCAAAAAACCTGATCGGTAACTCAGAGAATGATACTCGATGAGTGCACATTATACCGGTTAGGCTTTATTATGCAGTGCACTGAGTCAGATAATTATGTATTTTGCACGAAGCGAGTTTTATAGAACAAAACCATTTTGATATCCCACCGGTTCACTGCTTAGTCAGAGATCAATAATGGTACTATTTTTGGATCTTCAAATGACAGAGATGCTACAAAGCGGCTTCAACCAAAACCACCCCGATTATTTTGGTCATAATGAATTCTCACTGATCGATTCTTGAGGTTGATTCTCAGGAAATTAGCTTCAAACCCAAAGTCCGCATCAGGTTCTCAGTTTAATATCACAAGATATCGGTCTTTTATTGGCAATACAAAAATGGACTGGATATTACAATTTCTAGGTATAATGTAGAAAGATTAACTGTAGAAAGCCATTCAGTCATTGATCACACAAAGTATACTATTACAATCGCCAGTTAATATGCCGTTGCTCGTTAGAGTTGATGATAAACGCAATAGCGGAAATTCAGACTTCACCTCTATAGTATACGCATAAATTATATTCATTGTACGTATTCCTAAGTAAACACAGGGTCGTCTGTCTAGAATGTGATCTTTCTCGTAGTCCGAGTTAACCAGATTGTTACTAATCTGTTCAATAAGTTTGGGAACTGAATTGAAACGTCTCCTGTTCAGCAGAGTCGACCTTTTCAGCGTTAGAATAGAGCGGTGAGTGCCATTAAAGTTAACATACGAGTCGCTGTATGAACGGCGGATTGTTACTATGCACGAATTTAGTATCAGAAGGACGCAATATCATGCATTGTTGAACCCAGAGAAATCTACTGAAGCCAGATCGGATGACCCGGTGGTTAGGTGTTTGACTCACAATAATCTACCCAGAGTTCTATTGTACAGATTCTGATTCCCAACGAGAATGAAACAATCGAATGATGCTTCCAGGGCGAGTTGTGCACTGATATTTCATAACGAATCATCGGGCCCCTCGATAGGTCAATATCCAAAAATGGAACATGGTTGCCCCCCTCTAGCTGGATGTGTGGTGCTGAACATTTCCACGATTTTGCCGATATCTGTTTGTCATTGAGTCGAGCATAAAATATATTCGAATAACGATAATAATGGGAAAGACCCGGTATTGTTGTATTTACTTCTTTATTCACCAACTTAGCCACGAAAATATCAGCTAAGAGTGGACCTGGGAGATATCTTGTTAAGACTTCCTCTTTTACTTCGGTAATATGTTCCGTCAAATAGAAATTGCACGTTACACGTGCATCTTAATATATATATTATAGCTTTCGCGGGTTTCCGTTTGCAGAGAGTATTCACACTGAGTAGTGCATCGCTTCATAAGTAATTAAATCTGATCAATTATAAAAATGTTGTGCAACTGAGTACACTGAAAACATCACAGAAAACCATGGCGAAAATCATTTTCAATGAGATAAGAGATTATCCTGGATGAGGGGTTGACTCCTATCCTTGGAAAAAATTCAGACTGAGAGGATGAATCAACTCAATGTTATACTTACCTGTGCATTAAGCTGATCCAGAAATGACTGTCCCATGGCCGGCTGTGAAACAACTCGATTCAGGTCCTCGATGTACTTTCGAGCTATTTCCAATTCGCGAGGCAATTTCTCTGAGACCATGTATTGATTAACTTTAGTTTCTTCTTCCATCCGTTGAAGGAGGGCTTCAAAACAAGAGATCATATAGACGTTGACTTAAACAGGCGGAGTCAAATGTGAGAACCATACAGTAGCACGAACTGGTTAACGCAAACCAGTCACGATGAACATGGTGCCGCATTCGGTTGTCACTGGGCTCAAAATAACTCAGATGTTCGCTGTTTGCGTAATCGAGGCATCCGATATTTTTCTGACTGTTTTTTAAACCGCCAACGATCTATGTGGTTTCATGGGCTAATCTCAAATATCATTTATACATAGGGTGCAATTATCTGACTGCAACGCTTCGCTCGTGTTATTCTGCACACTGCTTTTGCGACCGAGTACTATGCCAGTAGTCAGATCCTATATCCGAATATTTGCGTTGAGAATAAACAACGTGGCGAACAAGCTCGTTTTCAGTTATTCGTACTCATACCAATACATAACAATATATATGACTCAAAATAAGAACGGACAATGGCAATCCAAATCTGTCTCTGCACGTGCGTGTGTGCATGTGAAATTGATCACAGTGTGGAATGTTCAAGTGGTTGCACATGTGTTCGGGACCATGACGTGGGCCACGGAAGCTTAAGTGCTTGCACAAATTGTTTCTGAGCGCACAGGGGAGGATTGTAGAGACGAATGCTCACGGCTTCGGCTGTGGCTAAGATGCGACACTTGACAAGTCTTGATTGCTTTCCTCGGACTTTGAAAATGGTGCGAAAAGCGTTTATCACCTCGACTGAGTGGTTTGATTCAACAAGGTGTGAGCACACCGCACTCGTAATTGTCTTAATTGCTCCCGTGTTCAGCCAGGCCGGGTGGTGTTCGCGAACGCGTTCGGATAAGCGCCGAGTCGTGCGACCAATGTACCTAGTTCCACAGGAACAGGTGAAGGAATACACACAAAACGAGGTTGCGGAATTCGGCACTATGTCCTTCAATCGAAAACACACTATCGGTTTGGAAACGAACAGGATTTGCAACTGTGCAGCGTAGAATGTTTTGTTGATAACTCCCGATAATCTTCGTTGAATAATTTCGGCTTCCGTGTCGCCTTTGAACGGTAAACGCGCATATAGTATCTTCTTGGCGGCTCCTATCTCCTTTGATCTCCCTTCATTTTCTTGCATCGTCTTGTCAATAAACCGTTCAGGATAGCCGTTATTTAAGAAAACACTCCGCAGAAAAACGAGTTCATTTATTATTGTGTCTTCGGAGCAGATTTTTCTTGCTCTGTTAACTAAGCAACGTATTAGATTCCTCTTCATTTTGAGGGGCACAAAGCTGTGAAAATGGATGTATTGTCCGTTCCATGTAGCTTTTCTGTGCACTGATAACTGGACGGAAAAATCATTCCGACGGCTTATGCAAACGTCTAAATACGATAGACTATCGTCCTTTTCTTCTTCCAAAGTAAATTGAACATTGGGATGGGCAGCATTAAAATTGTTAAGAAGCATATTTGTGTCCAGATTGGTATCTAGCACACATATGGCGTCGTCTACGTATCGTTTGTACAAGGTAAAATCTCGGATTATGGGTTCAAGTTGATTATTTTCAAGTTTTGCCATGAAAATATCGGCAAATACGGGCCCCAAAGGTGATCCCATTGCAACTCCGTCCTTCTGACGATAGATTTCACCATTGAACTGAAACTGGATGTTATGTGTGCAGACATAGAGTAACTGTTTCAGTTCATCCAACGGGATACCCAAATCGATTCCGTTGCTCTGAATGTAATCGCACAGATAGTTGATCGTTTCACTGATCGGGACATTTGTGAACAGTGAAGTAACATCCAGTGATATCATCCGCTTTCCTTCTAGATCCAGGTTCTTCACAGTTTCTACAAAATGGAAGGTGTCTTGTAGACTGTGCCTAGAAATTGCGGCTCTTACTGGTTCCAATAAGCCCGTCAACCACTTTGCTGCTGCGTGATATGGAGAGTTACACATATCCAGAATCGGTCTCAATGGGACGCCTTCTTTGTGTACCTTAGGTAGACCGTACAATCTGGGAATTACCGTTCCTGTCGGTCGTATCCTTTCGAAGGTCATCGCGTCGATTATTCCTTTCTGCTTCAAGGATCTTATTCTCGTTGAAATCGATTTTTCTATCTGAGACGTCTTATCCTTCTCAGATGGGGTCTTCGTGAACTTGGAGCCATCACTCACTATCACCTTCATCTTCTCTATATAATCCGACCTATTGAGAATTACGATACCCGCACCTTTATCTGGTTTTGACTGAAAACGAGCTTTTTCGCCACGTTGTTTATTCTCAATGTGTTCTGTTGGATTTTTCAGACAATTCAAGCAGGCCAAAGACCCAGCCGTACTCCGTGAACTTAACAGTTACGTGAAGTTCCGTACGAAATTGGCTCTGGCAAAGACTCGTGTTCAGTTTCTGGATGAGTGCATATCCAATTCAGAATATCCCAAACAATATCACACCGTTCTGAAGAGGAATCGAATTAACATCACTACAGTAGCTTTACGTCGTCAAGCGCTCAATGAGAGAGATACTGTGTCAAGTCGAGTGCCGGAAATGGAGCGTAATTTTGTGAAATCATCTCGAGTACTTGATGAGTTGACTCTAGAAGAAAAGGAAATGTTCGTTGTCTATATTCAATCAATTGTTGACAAACAAGTGGAACGGACATTTGTTAAACTTCGAAAACGTATCAACTCGAGCAAACCGATTGGTGAGTTCCCTACAGATCCGAAGAAATTCGTCCATAATTTGTCATCCATAAGCCTGAATAAGACATCACTTGAGGTGTTATCCCTAGGGCCAAAGTTTTGTTGTCCAACCAATAAGACTAAACAATTGGATATGGAAGTTGAGTTTGAGAGCCTGTTTGATCAGCTATCAGGTCTTGTTCCGTCCTCGTCGCAGGAGTTAGAGAAACTGAAGTCCACGTTCGTGAACTCATGTTATCAATATCGCGAAAATAGACCGTTGGCAAAAGGATTATTAACGTCGGAACACCTGAAGAGCCTCAAAGAATTGCAGGCCAATAGAGAAATAATGTTGTCAAAACCAGATAAAGGTGCGGGTATCGTAATTCTCAATAGGTCGGATTATATAGAGAAGATGAAGGTGATAGTGAGTGATGGCTCCAAGTTCACGAAGACCCCATCTGAGAAGGATAAGACGTCTCAGATAGAAAAATCGATTTCAACGAGAATAAGATCCTTGAAGCAGAAAGGAATAATCGACGCGATGACCTTCGAAAGGATACGACCGACAGGAACGGTAATTCCCAGATTGTACGGTCTACCTAAGGTACACAAAGAAGGCGTCCCATTGAGACCGATTCTGGATATGTGTAACTCTCCATATCACGCAGCAGCAAAGTGGTTGACGGGCTTATTGGAACCAGTAAGAGCCGCAATTTCTAGGCACAGTCTACAAGACACCTTCCATTTTGTAGAAACTGTGAAGAACCTGGATCTAGAAGGAAAGCGGATGATATCACTGGATGTTACTTCACTGTTCACAAATGTCCCGATCAGTGAAACGATCAACTATCTGTGCGATTACATTCAGAGCAACGGAATCGATTTGGGTATCCCGTTGGATGAACTGAAACAGTTACTCTATGTCTGCACACATAACATCCAGTTTCAGTTCAATGGTGAAATCTATCGTCAGAAGGACGGAGTTGCAATGGGATCACCTTTGGGGCCCGTATTTGCCGATATTTTCATGGCAAAACTTGAAAATAATCAACTTGAACCCATAATCCGAGATTTTACCTTGTACAAACGATACGTAGACGACGCCATATGTGTGCTAGATACCAATCTGGACACAAATATGCTTCCTAACAATTTTAATGCTGCCCATCCCAATGTTCAATTTACTTTGGAAGAAGAAAAGGACAATAGTCTATCGTATTTAGACGTTTGCATAAGCCGTCGGAATGATTTTTCCGTCCAGTTATCAGTGCACAGAAAAGCTACATGGAACGGACAATACATCCATTTTCACAGCTTTGTGCCCCTCAAAATGAAGAGGAATCTAATACGTTGCTTAGTTAACAGAGCAAGAAAAATCTGCTCCGAAGACACAATAATAAATGAACTCGTTTTTCTGCGGAGTGTTTTCTTAAATAACGGCTATCCTGAACGGTTTATTGACAAGACGATGCAAGAAAATGAAGGGAGATCAAAGGAGATAGGAGCCGCCAAGAAGATACTATATGCGCGTTTACCGTTCAAAGGCGACACGGAAGCCGAAATTATTCAACGAAGATTATCGGGAGTTATCAACAAAACATTCTACGCTGCACAGTTGCAAATCCTGTTCGTTTCCAAACCGATAGTGTGTTTTCGATTGAAGGACATAGTGCCGAATTCCGCAACCTCGTTTTGTGTGTATTCCTTCACCTGTTCCTGTGGAACTAGGTACATTGGTCGCACGACTCGGCGCTTATCCGAACGCGTTCGCGAACACCACCCGGCCTGGCTGAACACGGGAGCAATTAAGACAATTACGAGTGCGGTGTGCTCACACCTTGTTGAATCAAACCACTCAGTCGAGGTGATAAACGCTTTTCGCACCATTTTCAAAGTCCGAGGAAAGCAATCAAGACTTGTCAAGTGTCGCATCTTAGCCACAGCCGAAGCCGTGAGCATTCGTCTCTACAATCCTCCCCTGTGCGCTCAGAAACAATTTGTGCAAGCACTTAAGCTTCCGTGGCCCACGTCATGGTCCCGAACACATGTGCAACCACTTGAACATTCCACACTGTGATCAATTTCACATGCACACACGCACGTGCAGAGACAGATTTGGATTGCCATTGTCCGTTCTTATTTTGAGTCATATATATTGTTATGTATTGGTATGAGTACGAATAACTGAAAACGAGCTTGTTCGCCACGTTGTTTATTCTCAATGTGTTCTGTGGGATTTTTCAGACAATATTTGCGTTCTTTGGTCTCGCTTCGATTACTGCGATCTCCGTAGACTGGCCGGCCATTTTGAATTTTTTCGCTTTTTCGTTGGGACCACCACTGATGGCAACCCATTTTGAATGTAGGCTTTACTTCCGTTACCCATTTTTTATCGTTTAATACGACCTCTTCTACTGACGGTTATTTTATTAGTTATTGAACGACAATTTTACCGAGAATTTGGACTGCCGTCTGATATTATGTAGACGTGTTCGATTGATAAGACATCGTAAATCGCAGACAGAATATTCATCGTCTACAGTTGCCTCTCCCATCTTCAATTATATTCCCCTCACTCCTGTCTTCAATGACTGTGTGCCTATAAAGCATGTTGATGACGCAAACTTCGGTATGCTTCAGCCAGAATCCTCACAAACCCTAATATTGCCACTGGCAACATGAAAATCAGACTTTGTCGAACAACTACTACATATGTGCTTGTTATTTGTTTTTATTGTGTTTTAATTAGTGACTGTGGGACAGCTGATTATTCACCTCCTCATCTACTGATCGACTGGGTGACTTGAGTTGATATACGGCCCGACTAGAATCGTGTGCGTTTTCAGCCGCGCATTGGTATCTGGAGAAAGATCTATTGAAATCGTGATCTTCAGAAACATTCACTGAGAAAAATCAAAAGTGATACGCATCCGATAAATAGACGGATTTCTAATTTAAGAAAATCCTAGATGATGGGTATATTTTGGTAGTTGTTATCTATGTACATCTGAAATCTACACAAATGATGCCTCGTAGCTGCTAGTTGTAAGGAAAAATTGATCAAGCTTCTCCAGAGATTCTTCAAATTCTTTCAAATATTTACGTGTCCACAAGTTATTCAGTGCACTTCAGAGTGAAATCAGTCGTTGCAATGCAGTTTCTGAGAGCTTAAAAACGGCATATGGTACGCACATGTCAAATGGCACGGTGTGATCACCAGTATTACCATAGCATTAATCATGTTCGATGAGAACATCAACATATCAACGTTGCTACATACCCAGCATCCCATCCCGTCGCGTTAGACTTTAAAGGACATATACCGTTACATCTTGCTTTCAGACAGACTTGTTTATCGTATTTAACTAATTGAAATAGCTGACGGTTAGACGATAGCACGAAATGGACACTGCGCGACGGTTAAATTTCTATCCAGTAGAATTATACACGCCTAGCCTGGTGAATCTCGACAAAAGTGATTGATTTTAAATCCGCAGTACGCCAAGTTTAGTGAAAATTTAAAATCCAGTTACATGGAAATATTCAAGTAACGCTGCGGAAATATCGTTCCCCCTTATATTAGTGGTCTTTGAGTGATTCATTTTGTGGAATCCTGTTTTCTAATCCTCAGACCAGAATAGAAATATACTCTGGGACAGTAAAATAACCCTCAGTGGAAAACATGAAATACTATGTATTACCGTGATCACCATAGTTGGGGAAAACCACTTTCGTCCTCATTCAAAGTGTACCTGCTGTGTGAGTCACGGGCAATAAAATATTTAGTGGAATGAATCTCAATCACATATATCCTAGATCAAATCTGTTCAATATTGAAACTCTGCGGAGGTCTCAGCAGCAATCTGTAACTTTCCCCGGCATTTAGATCGACCGAATTCTACATGCTTTCCAGTTAAGTAGGCCATCGATACCATTTCATTTAGTGACACTGACATCATGTGCAGACAGCAGACTGTGATTCGTTTAGCAATACATGAACGCTAATTGATAAACTTTTATTTCCGCTTAGCTCCGGCATGAGACAAATTAAAACTATTCAGTGATGATTCCGAAGCTTTCAATTATTGTGTGGGAGAATGCCACTCAAAATGAGTCACTAATATTTAAGGAATCGTACGGTAATACTCATGAGTTACGTGTGCTCCCTCGCCACATTGCATTTGTTCACAGTCCAATTTTCACAATTGCCTCCAAATATGAGTGAATTTCTCCCTTACTCAACCATTCAAACTTGATCTGAATTTATTTGTGAGAAGCTTTTATCTGAGATTTCGGGACTGTCCAAGCAGGGAAGAACTCACAGACCTGTGAATCGGTGCGGTCGTTTGCATCACCATATTCCTGAGTGGGAATGCTAGAATTGAGTTTGACCCTAACCAAACCAAACCAGAGAGAATATTGCTTTCCCGGGTATACACCCGAATGCTTATAGCCTCGTCTGTATTGCTTAAACAATAGTGCAGTAGTGTTCGAAATGAGTTTTCAAGTTCAAGCTGTAAATGTGTGATTCCTTTAGACGTAGAAAATAATCAGTGCGATAGACAAAATCACTTCGTTGAACTAAACCTTAGTCAGCGATATTCAAAGAGTTGTTAACGTGGAATGTAGTTCTAGAGGTTCAAGGTTCGAATGTTGCAGTGGTTGGCCAACTTGATCCTCTGAGACCCTAACCCGCAGCGTCATTCTTCATGAAATAACGTGCAGTCATTTTATGACTAATATAGAGAAGTGAGAAGCTCATTAATTATTAAGCGCAGACGGTTTTGTGTACATCTCTCTCCCATTCTATATATATATATATATATATATATATATATATATATATATATATATATATATATATATATATATATATATATATATATATAATGTGCGCGTATTCTAATCAAATACGAACAATGCACTAGAGATATCGGTGGTCGAACACGGAAAATCGCCAAGCGTCTGCAGCGCGGAGCGTCTAGGATTCGTAACCATAGAGCAAACACTGCGCACTGAGGTATTTTAAACTCGTACTGTCAGTGAGGGACGCATGTCGTGGTGAACTCACGAGCGACGCAGGTACACTCAAGTTAGTCTGGCCTTCACCATGCTTGATGTGGTTCTCTCTCCAACACCACCTCAAGCTCCCGAAGTAATCAAAACTACTGACTAGTTCCACCTGCACAGTGTAAAGGTTGTGTGAAGACATAGACTCTTGCCAGCTTTGGTAAAGCACTTTGTGCATAGGTTGGGCAGATCACATGCCACATCTGGACATTTCAATCACCAAGCAATCCGAAACGCGTTACACTTCCTGATTGTTATTAACCAGTAATAAAATATCACTACAGTATTCTAAGTCAAAAACCCTGTCCCATCGAAAGAAATCAAATCCGCCCTTTATCAGACCAGACAACGCATTTTGTAGGACATCGTTTACACAAATTTGAAAATAAACGGGGATATAGGGCAACCTAGTGGTACTCCGCACGAGACGGCAAAGTCTAGTCAAAGGTGACCGTATGCCATAACCCGAAATGTGTTGTAACGGCGCAGCGCTTTGAGGACCAACACACTTTCTGGATAGTTCATTTATCAACAAACAGTTACATAGTTCAGTCCTATCGACATAGTCGAAAACCGAAAAAAATGTCTTAGAACACGATGTGCATTGATCTCTGGAAGGTGTCAACGTGCTCAAACAGCGGTCAGAGAATGAAGATTTGATCAGTGCATCGGCGAATGACACAAAACTAAGTCTGCTGGTCGCGGAGCTGGTCGTCACGCTTGTCGTACAATGCACGAGTTATGACAGCCGCTTGCAGCGTTGACGCTGTCGAAATCATTCTTACATCCCTATGATCTGCACAGTCACTGCAAAAGCCTTTCCCAAATAACAGGATAACAATTGAGTCTCCCTAAATGGGAGAGCAGTTCAGAATTTCGAACCATGGAAAAATGAACGTGAATTTCTCTAACAGGCTCTGTCCATCATCTGTAAATGGGGCTGGGAGAGGGCTATCGGATTCAGACGCCTTGTGACGCTTAAAGTATGGATCACATGCACATTGATGATGACAATTCAACTGGTGACGAAACTTTTTTGACCCAAACACCAAAATCATCAACCTGAAACTTATGTAACCCATCAATTCGGTAAACAAACCGCACCATTGTCTTCTGTTATTTTACTTAATATCCTTGCCGGATCTTTTTAAAAATAGACTAACAAAATCTCCACTAAGTGTTAGCTAATAATTTATCAAAATGTGCTGAAATGAACTGGCCGTCATTTATGTAAGGTTTTACACAATGCACTGGATGGGAACCAAATGAGAAGAAACTGACATGAAGACAAAATTCGAAGCATTGTGATTAGTTGTCTGTCGGGTCACCATCTCACATGTCATCATCTTGATTACCCCACAGTGCTCTGATGATCAAGCTGCTGTTTGCTGCACGAAAGGAATACTGTCCTTTGAAACCATAACCGAAATAGTAAAACGTATGCATTCGTATTTTTGTAAGTTCGGAATGATACAAATCACTAAACAGTTGGTTACTTCTAATGCATGTCGTATCCTGTAACAACAGTCGCGGCGTGAATTTTCGCATGTAAAAAAGCTAGTTGACTTTCCATCATCTAAGATCCAAACTTCTTGTGATATTACTATAGTCTATTAATAGCGAATTATGTTGGTGATTCCAATGTGACACTGAGGCTATAGCCAGAGACAGATCTGTTGGGTTATGCTATGTTCATAGGGGAAATAAACATTATATGGAATACAAACCTTCAGGGGTTGAACCAGCTGCTGCTTTGCGTAATTCCTTAACCTGTTGCTCGGTGCGTTGTATGCGTTGTTCCAGGTTAGCAATCTGTAGTTAGAGAAGTGAAAGTGGCAAACACAGTAACCTTTGATTGTGTGAGTTCAGTTTTCTCATAACAGACGGAAATAAACTGTTTATTTTGAATCTGATTGACAAAATACTCCTGTTTAAAGTTATTATAAAAGTGATTTTCGTGCATTTTTGATGTCATATTAGCCCTTGAGAGCCGTCTTGGTCAGCCTAAGTGTTAGGTATTCAACTAAACCGTTCACCCCAATTGGGGGCTCAGTGAGTGCACACTAGTTATGGTTACTAACAGGGCTGTAAAAACTGTGCAGTGCTTCCGTGGTTTGCGGCGGCAAACTGAGCGTCCACATGGCATCCTTAGTCGCATTATACATACATCGAATACCTACTCCTTGTTTTATATATATATATATATATATATATATATATATATATGGGTAGAGAGAGAGACAGAAAAGAGATAATAGGGTACATAATGATTTCATGCTTTTTTGTATAAATTGCAACTTTGCAGTGCAATAAAGGTGGTTCGCGGAATGGGTGTAGTTTAAATTCACTTGAATGATTTGAGGGGTTCAGTTCATCATTCACTGTCACCTCATCTATGTGCTCCGGTCTTAGCTGCTTCTTTACAGAATCGCACAGTTGGAGATGACAAAACGCGAAGCAAAGACTAAGTGACTTTCTGATGTAGAAGCCAGGTAGAAGAATGTTCTCTACTGCAAATACACCTAATGACCATGACTTATAATGTCCCTAATATCTGCAGCCATCCGAAAGATTGGGATTCTGTACACCACCTGGGTAGTTAAACACATTTTACACGACAATGTTCACTGTCTTAGGTTTGCATGCAGTGCTTTCACATCGTGAACTGACCACCTCTGTGCATCCTACAATTGTTATGCATTTCCTAGAACAAAGCATCGAGGAGACATATTTTGTGACGTACAAATAAGATTTATGCCAAAATAACCTCATTAGGTGCAGATGCTGGAACTGGTCTGTGTTCATTCAAAGTCCATACTTAACCCATGCATTGTTGATACGGTGCTTGCACTTTATCTACAAAACAGGGAATATGCCAATCTAAAGGAACTAAAAAGCTAGGTGGAATTCCTAACTGAGTTTCGGCAGATTATCGTCTTCAGTTTCAGTCCTTCCGATCCCAGTGTTTTAAACAAGATTCTTGGAAAATGTGTCACCTGAGGAGCAAAAACTTACTGGTCTGGATTCCGCACTTGGTAGAATTCAGTGAATCGTTTAAAGTACGCGGTTGGTGTCAAAAAGCAGGTTTTTTTTACTGGATAACGGTTTTTCAGCGAGGAAATGCAGCTGCGGTGAAAAACGTTACTCATATATTTCAGTATCCGCTTGGATGACATTTTGCACCTTAAATCAGAAGCTTGAGAAATCCCACAAGGCTGTTTATATACGAAGGTTGAAAATGAGAGGTGAATCTCTGTAGTACACACCTCTGAGGACAGAGGACTGTGCGGCCGTATAAGTCCAAGATTGCATTATGGTCACGGAATACGAATTGTTAGCCTGCCGAGGTGTGTTGGTGGTGTAAAACCTGTCGTAGGGTGAATATGTTGTCGACACAACTTAAACCAGGTAAAAAAGTAGCCTAACCATCACCTGTAAGATGAACTCAGTTCAGTTCTTACAGCAATAGCCATGCAATAGGCTCAGTGGTTTTGGGTTCTATCTCATCGAAAGCCCGAATCAAAAATAAACAAAAAAGACACCAAAAGACTAAGAAGAAAAGTAAGGGTAGTACCATGAAGGCGATAAAGAAATCTTGTGAACGCAAGAATGCCACTGACCGCGACACACCCGCCAGATAAGACGAAGAAACGTCAACACTTCAGTTCAATACTGTTTCCATGCATAGAACTTCTCAGTCTAAATGGCTGGAGGCATGCATACATTCTAACGTAGCACGCTCAGTTCTTGCACTCATAGTGATCCCGGTAAGAGCTTGAATATCAGCACGAGGCAAAGGTTTACCCTGGCCCAGTAGAGTGTATAAGGTTACCTGGGTGGGGGTGTAAGAGATTTCGCCACTCAGATATTGAGTATATTAGGGATTGTAGCTAGAAGACGCGACAAATGTTGCACTTCTATTCAAAAGCTTACTTCACGGGCCTAATTCTACTAAAAGTAGTTCCATCATTACTCTTATAATAATATTCTTCTCACATTTCCCACTGAGGTTCTCACTGAGATATAGGATCAAGACCGCCGCACTAAGTACATGGTTATGTGATTCGAACTGAACTGAACTGAACTGAGTTGTACGTGACACCTACCACAGATTTTAAATTAAAAAGAGAATTGTCGAAATGATCCCACAAAGCACATGGAGAACAACACAAGGTGGCGAACAAGCTCGTTTTCAGCGATTCGTAATCATGCCATTACACCACATTTTATATGAACAGTGTTAGGTGAACAAAACAGAAATCACGATAAGGCGATGAGTCAAAATTAAGTAAGGAGAGGGGATCAAATATCACATGCGTGACCTAGATCAGTCTCTAGATCGTGAATGGGTGTCTGAGGTGTCATTAATCGGATCAACGGATCTGTGGTTAGTTTGTGGGTAGGGGGTGGGCCAAGGAAGCCTTAGCGCTTGCACGAACTGTTTTTGGACGCACAACGGGGGATTGTAGAGACGAATGCATACCGCTTCCCCTGTGGCTAGAACACGGCCCTTCACTTGTCTTGATCGCCCCTTTCGAATTTTGTAGATTGGTCGGAACGCTTTGGTCACATTCACTGAGTGGTTAGACTGAACAAGGTGTGAACACATAGTGCTCTTAATTACTTTGATTGCTCCAGTGTTCAGCCAAGCTGGGTGGTGTTCACGGACGCGTTTGGATAAGTATCTGATCGTACGGCTAATGCAGGTTGTCCCACGGGAACAAGTAAAGGAGTACACAGAATGGGGCCATAGAATCTGACACCTTATCCTTTGATCGTAAATACACGCACGGTTTTGATGTAAATGCAATATGGAGCTTTACCGCGTAAAATATTTTGTCGACGGCTCCTGATAATCTGCGATGTATTATATCCTCTGGGATATCACCTTTGAACGGCAAGCGGACGTATACTGACTTTTATGGGACAACTGTGGTCTTCGCTCTTTCTTCCACTTGTCGCATTGTCCTATCAATGAAACGATCTGGATATCCATTTTTCAGGAACAATTACGCAGAGAACGAAGTTCGTTGTCCAGTGTGTCCTCAGTACAGATTTTGCGCGCTCTATTAATCAGGCAACGGATTGAGTTGCGCTTAAATTTGAGTGGCACGAAACTTTCGAAGTGAATGTATTGCCCATTCTACGTTGCTTTCCCGTGCACTGATCGTTGAGCTGAGCCATCCACTCGCCGACTTAGGCACACATCTAGAAAGGCCATTTCATTGTTTGCCTCTTTTTTCATCGTAAACTAGATATTAGGATGGGCTGTGGTGAACGTGTTTAACATAAAGTTTATGTCCATGGTGTCGCCTGCCACACATTATATCATCCACACAGCGCTTATACAGCGAACATTGTCTGATCGTCGACTGTAGTTGATTACTCTCAATTTTTGCCGTGAGAACATCCGCGAAAATTGCTCCCAAGGGTGACCCCATTGCTACTCCATCTTTTTGACGATAGATTTCGTCATTGAATTTAAACTGCACGTTAAACGTGCAGAGAGTTGTTTCAGTTCGTCCAACGGAAGGCCCACGTCGGTGTTGTTTTCTTGAGAGAATTATAAAGTTTATTTACTGAACAGGCGCTGGAGGTTTTTGTTTTGTTTTTTTATGGCCCAACAAGAAGGTAGGATATTCTACTGGAAGTACCAAATTTAACCCTTAAAAGAGTAATCCAACCCATAAGGCATTGGGATGTTGATCCAAAGCGGTGACTCTACCGAAGTACCCCAAGGGTCACGAAAGACCTCGTTTCCCCCCGTATTTAGTGTTTAGTAGCGTGGCATTTATCAACCTGATTCCCATGCGCTGAATAAAATAACCGGAACGTGGACCAGACAGAATTCTTTGGGTTGTAGGCTGCTAACTTTCGACAGGCTACAGCTGCCCAGTGAAGTGTGACCGCTAATATCACCGCCGAGAGAAATCCGGGGCACTCCCTTCCTAGATTAGTCTAGTGACGTCTCATACTTCTAGACAGAAACAGTTATTGCTTATTTGTTGGAATATTCAATTCAGGAACAGTGGTAGCCTGTTGTTCATAACTAGCTGCTACAAACAAAGGGATTCAGTAATGCTATGGCCTTTCTGACTTTTAAAGACTGGCTTATTGGACACGATTACACATCAGGCTCTAGGAAACTATCCTACATAGAGTTATGAGCCACATGGGTATGTAAACTAACACATCTCGCCGAAATGCAGTATCATTCTAGTGAGTTCTACGTACCATTGTCCACAGACTCTACTAGTGTAACTGTTTGTATCGGTCCATTATACAAAACAGGTTTAGTACTACGAAGCTCGGAAACATTTGAAACTTAGCGTAGTAATCTATCTTTGTTACTCAGATTTATTACCGAGCTCAGCTAAAACTTTTGATATGCAACAGACGGTTTATTATTGAAAGGATCTCTCCAACTAGAATGAAACATCACAATTATGTATTTTACACACCTAAACTGGTCGTCTCTGTCCACAAGGGAAAGCGCTATGAAGTATTGAATATTATGATAAACTGGTTTCAAAGTCAGGTTTTTACCCACTTTTCTTGGTTGTGTCTTGGTCGTACTTGGGTCGGAACCAAAATGCACAGTGATTTCAGTTCTTATATTTGACAATAAAATATAAAAACACCGTAGTACTGCAACCGTAAACATTGAAAAAGACAGGAAAAGCTTTCGATAGTAAGAAAAATGCATCGAACATGACGCTTGCAAAAGTATGCCATACAAATACAAAATATAAACAAATTATAAGCTTTTGAGCTGATCTGAATTAGTTTGTCTAGAGACGGCAGCAACCTAACGTGTAGAACTCGCGCAAAATTCCCGTTAAACAGATCGCTTTGAATAATATGTTTATGAAGTATGGACTGTGAAAAGATAGACAACTGTAAGACTCACCAACATTTTCTGCTCCTGAATTTGTTTGGCCACTCTGGCTTCACGTTCCCGTTCCAAACGCAACTTTTTGGCGACTTCCAGCATTGATGTACTAGCAGGGAAGGCTTTTAACTGACGAGAGATTTGACAAAATAGAGCATTTGATTTGATGTACTGAATTGAGTACCAGACTTGAGGTCAGTTTTCTCAGAGAATTTAAGAGAGTACATGATAAAAATACTAAAAAGGTAAAAATAACAAATGGTATTGTTCTCAGTGTTGCCTGTGAAACAACAGAATGGCATTTTAGTGGCACATATTTTGGCTTACATTTTATTTCCAGAAACAGTGAAGAAAAATCACGAAAATGACAAAAGTACACGCAGGAAATCTGGGACAAGTTCTCTTTGGCTTCTTACATTTAGGTGAACATATTCGCGGAAGCTATAAATAAAACCAAAAATATTAGTTGCAAACTAACTGTTTTTGCTTGTGGTTTCTATTAGGTTTGTTCAGTTTAAACAATCAGTCATCACAAAAGTGAATGTTGATGTACTGCTCTCTCCTTCAATAACAACCGTGCAGGAAAAATAAATTAGAAAGATCGAAACAGTGACCCTAAATAAAAATGAAACTGTCAGTTCGATGAAGTTTTATTGACTCAGGAACTTCATTAGTTGCAAAATATCGCCGTATTTCTCAATTCTTCTAACTAATGAGTAAACCGAAAGCACCACGGTTAGGTTTTTTATCCACTTGGTTGTCCTGACCACGCGATTTTAGAAACTTCTCTGATGATTTACTCCAAGAGTAGACAAACAAGTTTCACTCAAAGCCGTGACCGTAAAATTTACAGGCGACAGTGTCACCCAGAAAGCCCCACGTGACTCAGAGATAGGGTTGGTAATTCTGACCAAGCATACTTTCTCAATCCGATCCCTCGT
This sequence comes from Fasciola hepatica, assembly GCA_948099385.1. NCBI lineage: Eukaryota > Metazoa > Platyhelminthes > Trematoda > Plagiorchiida > Fasciolidae > Fasciola > Fasciola hepatica. The sequence goes on from CANUEZ040000154.1 coordinate 260,113, forward strand.
TGTTTCGTGAACACTTGACTAAGTACCTTAACTTTTATTTTACTGTTTGCTGTCCGACGGAAACACTGTACATCTGACCCTACCGTTACTCTTCCCCTAAGATGAAGCGACTGTGCCGCATAAAGCAGTGCGTCTTAAAACGAGACCACGGTTTAGTGTGAGCCCTATCAAAATCCATCAAAGCTAAGCTTCACAGACCGAACGCTTCGTAAGTCTAATCGATAACCGCCAGCAGCAATTATAGCGAGACATATGGGACTACCATTCACCAAATCGGTGCTAATTCTCGTCAATGGTCACCTTCAGCAGACGTTGATGGACTCAATCGTCGCTTTACCGCTACCTCATATGTACCACTCATTCCAAACCATGATGCTGACTTCCACCAAAACCCTTCCACGAAGTGCACCACCTAGTTGGGCATATACAAGAAGATCACTCATCTCCATAAAAACAACACAACCAGCCCAGATTTACTACAACCAATTCTGCTGAAGGAATGCGCAAGCATACTATCCCCCGTATTTTCTGATCTCTTTGACCTATGATTACATTGTAATATTATTCCTGATTGTTGGAAAGTGGCTTCTGCCACCGCAGTACCAAAAAGGTATATCTAAACTGCGTTTATTAGCTTGAAGATCGTAAGCTCTTAAGGTGTCTGTAAAGATTATACTGAGAAGACTAGTGACGCATATCAACGTGTTGTACTCCAAGCAATTTGCATATCGCCAATCACGACCAACACTTGACGCCTTGGTCCCTCTCACACACGCTGTTTTATCATCTGTTGGTCGCAAAAGTCAAATCGTTAGGGTCTGTTTCTTTGATTATATTGACGCATTTAATGGCATTGACAGATAAAATTACTCTACGTACTTGGTGACTCGGACGTGAGTTCCTCCAGCATTGATATTTGGTCCAATTACTTTTCCAATCTACAAAATTTTACACGATACTGTTTTCAAACGTATTCGATGCTTCTCTCTACACAAGTTCCACAAGGTGCCACTCTGCTTATGTACCATCCATGCTCGCTTATTACGACTATCTCCCTAATAAATACGTAGACGGTGTAATTTTCGGAATGCCCAACTCTAACATCTCCAACTTTCCCCTTTTACAACCCAGAGTAACTCAGCTAATCAACCGGTCTTCAAGTCGAAATCTAAAAATGAATCCCGCGAAGTGCTTCGATATTCTCTTTTGTCTCCATCAAACCCATTAGTACTTGAATCTGATGGTACCCAACCTAAACAAAGCCATCAATAGAGAGCTATTACAAAAAGCATCGTCCACAAAATACCTTGGTGTAACTATCAGTCGGGACGCTGCCCGGATAGATCACGTCATGGCTGTCTTCTCGACAGTGCAACGACTCATCTTTTACTTGGTAAAACCCATGTCAATTTCTACCCCATTTTGTTCAGTAGGACGTTTTGTATTTTCGCGCACCCCTCCGCACTGGCTCCATGCTTCCCCGTCATACTCCCTGGACTGCTTGCAAAAGACTTTAGAATTCTCGTCAGGTGGCTTAAGCATTTGTATCGACATACTGGCATCGATGCCAACTGCTTATCCAGTTTATCACCACCCAACGTTACAACGCATGTCGGACTTCCTCTCGCTAGATTTTAGAAGACAATACACACCTATTTCAACCAGATCTTAGCAATTACATAACAACATCTGCCACCCGATCCCAATGAAAACATCTGCTTGCTCGCACTACAGTATACAGATCCTCTGCAGTTCCTCACCTTACTGGTCTCCTCGCCAACACATATTCTATCACCACCATCTTCTTTAACTCGCTCTGTTAAACATACGTTTCTCCCCATTGCTTTTTTTCTATTGCCGACTTTTGTAGTGCAGTGATTATGTAGAAGCTGGATGTTCACCCTAGGGTGCATAAAACATACCTGAGTTGACTTGACCGTGTTGTATTCGTGGTTATTATTAGAAAGTGAAATGTTTACAATCCATTTATTTGCATGACCGTGAACACGAAACCCGGCAATGGTCCGTCAGCAAGCATCGATTAGCAAAAAATTGCGTAAGCAAGTAATCATGTAAGTATGTAAGTGATCGGATGTCAAGCCAGGCCAATCGGTAGGCTGCAGGACCGATCAGTCAACATTAGCCTGCGTGAAGCATGATTAAATACCTACAGGCGTATGCCGATGCATGAGACGGATATTGATCGAATTTCGGCGTAGTATGAGTGACTGTTTAAGGTGGACACAACAATGTTCACCGTCTTAGGTTTGTGTGCCTTTCTGCCGCACCATGAAATAACCTTCTCGGAGCATTTTACTATTGTTGTTTGCCTCGAAGAACCATACACCGAGAATATTTATCCGGTTACATCCAAAACAAACTTCTGAGAGAACACTATCATAAAATAACCGTGCTCACTGGGAAGAGTGGCCCTGTTTGCGAGCATTCCATGTATTTTTAACACGGTACGCTTAATATGTTCTAGAATCCTGCGAAAATACAGGAAGTCATGGTGCTATATTCTATTAGTTTTTTTTAGATATTTCTTTGGTGCAATTGTACCATATCTGACTTGGGAAGAATTCGGAAAAACGTTCTCATTCCATGTCTCGTTCATTCAATTATTGGGGTATGTATACAATAAGGGTCCAACGCCCTGTCGAATCAACCAGAAACCATGACCCAGATTAGCAACGCAAAGCCACGTGAGGCTCTATTAAGCTAGAGGTGGTAACTCAGTAAGCTAAGACGAAGTAGCGTTTACCAACAAGGGTTTTACCAATCATACGGTGATCATAGTGATAAAGTAAAACTGAAGGACAACCATTCAAATTGCGGTTCTCAGTACACAGGACTATCTGCGCCTTCGTTCAAGACCATAGTTTAAGTATGGTAGTTTATTGGGTGAAGTCTAGAGTAGAACAAAAGTAACCGCACTGCTTGATGTTGTTCGGCGGTGGCATGATCGAACAAGTACCGGAACTCAACAGGTTACGATGACTGGGACATGTATTACGCATGGTCACCAACAGACTTCCTTGGCGTGCGCCGTCCCCCGAGGCAGGCAATGGTTGGAAGGTAGGTTGAGGTGGTCAGAAAGGTATGAAAACCTTGACCAGTGAACTTGACCACGTAGGAAGTGTGGGACTTTCAGACTGGGGTTCAGGAGACCCGCCTATCACATGGTTGGGAACATTAAATGATATGACTGGATGTCACGACCAGTGGCGCAGTTCCCTTCGGTCTCCTTTTTTCATGACTTCAGTTTTTAGCTCATTCTCACTCTATGATTCTATTCTTTTTGCTCTTGATTCGACGACGCTGTAGAGAAGCAACCGAAAACACAACACAAAAGGGCGAGGTTAGTGGTTGAATTGACTGAACTAGACTGATGTATGTAAACGACGAAAAACAGCACGCCGTTGCGCAGATGAAACCCTTCGTAAACCCAATAATGCGGACCAATCTCAAACCATGCAGTAAAAATTGTATGCACCATGTGACGCTTGTTTACAATCACATTTGCATACAGCAGCAAACGCACGAGCTGTTCGTACAGAAATTGTCGCAATGTAATTTCAATGGTTCCAACATGAAGAGTCGAAAACTTAACCAAGCAACAAGTAGGCAATTTTGCTGACCATTAGCTTTCTGTTGGTCAAATTATACGTGTTTAGCTCGTGCGATTAGCCGATGTATGATGAATTTAGGGCATTTTGAAGAGGTTTACCTCATTCAAACACACCAAATGACCCTGCTATCACAATAATTTCGTTGCGCGTATTCTGTGCAACGCACATGTTGAGCCTGTATTTTACGGTATATTTTGATCAGTCATTTTTGCACCTCAGTGACTGGTGGTGACACTTCAGGTTATTTTGTGAATAAAACAAGCATGAAAGATGCGTACAGCAACTGTCGCCGGTAGTGCCGCACACGCGTAGTTGATGCCATGACTATGTTGAACTGATGAACCGATGGGTACGGGTAATGTTTACCGCAGGATGGTTTTATCGCATATTGTCCAGAAAAACAAGCGCTACTGTGTTTCAGTCGGTCCTAATTTGAAAGCATTTTTGAACAAACATTTCAGAATGTGCTACTGCAGTAGTATTACTACGGTACTACCACGCTCAGCGAAATTCGCGTGTCGGGCAAATTTGTGCTTCAATTCAGTTCAGTTGACCGTAGCCAACGGATAGAATCAGTGGGAGCGCAAAGGCAAATAAAGTATGAGTATCAACATATTTATGTGTGTTATATAATCAAATAAACTGAGTCTTCTAACATATCTAAAGGAGCTAATTAATGATGGGTTTTTAATAGAAAATCCGCTAAATATTTCTTTCCAGATGCTGTACTGCGACAGGAGAATTTGCTTATGTTGGGGTAAGTTGACCTCTAAGTATGTCATGAGAAGACGGATCTAGGATACACATTAAAGTCTGCGCGGGTTTGCACGTACGGCATGTTTTACAGTGACAAAAGCTTTCTGTAAGTTATGTTACAGGAACCCAAAGATGAAATGGCTGAATAGGTAGAGCATTTAGATGCCACTAACTTTTGATATCAATTTGTACGCTAATATTTCTAATAAAATAAACCAGAACACTAACTGCAGGTGAACATAATTTCGGTGACTTTATTCTTATCCATTACAATCACATTTATGTGGAAACAAATTAATAGGATTTGGAAAAAGCATCACTAAGTTGGTATGGAGAAATACGGGTGAGACGGGTGGAAACATACACGGGTGATAGGAAATGTAATGGGTGACAATTAGCTCACGTCACTGTTACGCTCGTGTGTGCCATAACTGACTGTTGGCCATGAGCCGGAGTTCGCAGATTAAGTCCCGCTGCACACAAGACCTTACTGCTCTTAAAGCATTTTGCTAAACCCGGTAGATGACTTGAAAGGAATACCGATCGAATGCCTGATTTCCACCAAGTGCGTAAGGATTTAACCTGATAACAGACCCTCACCTCGATGTCTGAGCCATCATGCGTAATGTTCCTTGATGCGTTTTGATAGCTGCCTTGAGGCTCACCCTGTGTAAGTAGCGTCACAGGTGCAATTGAACTGACAGGTGATCATAGATAAAATAAAGAAAAGTAGCTCATCTTTAGTTTCACATCGGATTGTTGGTGAAGTGACAAACACGCATCTGATCTTGGCGTTGTTAAAAATAGCCTCCATCGTAACACAAAATTCTACTGACTCCACCAGCTGCCACGTCCGCTTTGAAGGAGAATCAGATGAACACTACTTTCTTTCCTGTCTCTGGGATTCCCACCGGTTTTATCCGTTCAGTACAGTTTTCTCCAATAAATCTGTCGGGATAACGTTTAATCACCAATGGTTTTCTTCTGTGTAACAGCTCGGACCCTAAAGTGCTTGTAGCGCAGATATGTTTTGCCCTGTGTAGAATACAGCGTATTACCTCAAGTATGTAACCAACTGGAACGAAATTGTGAAAACCTGTGTACAAGCCGTTACATATTGGTTTCCGATACACCTTCGCTGAAATCACCGGAAACATAAGTTCGCTTATAACTCAGGTTCTGATTACTATGACGGGCTCATTCCACAATTTACTACAATAAACCCTAAATCTTTGTGCGACATCGTGGTATTACAGCGTTTTTTTTGTCAAGCGTCGGTCTCGTAACGGTTCTTGTTCCGGACATCTTATGGGCTTATAAGATACGAAAGGGTCGGTTCAAACGGGATGGAACGATGGCGGCCGAGTGGTTTAGAGGACTTGACTACCACCTCGGAGGTCAGAGCTTCGAACCCCGGTATCACCGGTTACTTCGGTGGTTGACGGTAATCCACCATAGTCCGGATCGTGACCACACCCGACCTATTGGGACCTTTAGTGGTTCTTCACTCCATGTCTCAGGGTCTGGTTGCCGGTCATACCTAATAGTGTAGTGGGTCCCTAAGAACCAGTTAATCTGCATTCGATGTGATTGTATGTCAGGTTTTGAAGTCATCGGCATAAATGAGACACAGTGGTTGGAAAATTTCCGTGAGACCATTTATAAGAACGGTGAGCGGTGAGCCTAGAACCGACATTCCAGTCGCGCCGCTGGAAGCACCCGCCATGTCGATCTCGATTGTGATACTCGTACTGCAAAGATCCTCCATTTCAGAAAGCTTTTGATTCAAAGAATCAACGGTTCCACAACACTGATAGTCATGAGCGACCACGTAAAGCTTCGTCAAAAGTTTTGTTAAAGACCACAAAGTTTACGCTCGTAGGACGTCCCCGGGCCTTGCCAATCTTACAGTGTTCTGCCGCTAGTAGCAATTTTGTTAGGCACGACCTGCTTTTCCAGACGACATGTTGCTGTCGGCATAGTAAGCTGCTTCCACTGATATGTTCGCCAAGTCGAGTGAAAACAGATGTTACATCGGCAGTCCGACGGTTAACAGCCTCAGCCTTCGATCAGCCTTTATAGAGCGGAACAACAAGAGCCTTCTTCCATTCATGAGAGGACTTTTCAGATGATGAAGACTTGTAGAATAGTCCTGTGACTAGCAGTTATTACAGCAACCAGCTCCTTTACCACTAAGAAATACACGCCACCTGGTCCAGAGAGTTGATTGACTTTGATGGTGCGCGCATGGCTGCAGACACCTCTTCCCCGGTATTTCCCCATCATGACATATAGGAAGCGTCTGCTGCAATCTGTGGGAGAAGCTAACGCATCAATTCAGGAGTATTAACTGACAAGTAGTGTGTCACTGATAACAGTCTCAGTTTCAGTTTATATGACCACTCACTTCGTACTTCTATGCTCTGGTTTTGGTTGCTATCTTCTAGCATTCTCGAGTCAAGGGAGAAAAAAACAGAAGCATCAGATGAAAAAGATCCACAAAGTGGTTACTGAGATTCATGAAGACAAAGAAAACGTCCGAAAGCAACTGAGCCACTGGCCGTGACACCTAATCATATCACCTAAAGTTTTCAACCACATGGCGGGCGAATCACCTGGACCCCAACCCGAACGTCTAACACGTCGTACTTGGCCAAACCTACAAGTCAAGGTTTTCATAGCTTTTTGCCATGTCATGGACTGACCCCCTCGACCCACCATCCAACCGTTACGTCTCGGTGGACAGCGTACGTTGAGGAAGTCTATTGGCGGGCATGCGAAACATAAACAAACGCAAATAAAGTCCGAGAGGTAGGGAAAAGGATCAACCCAACGAAACCTGTAAAACGGCAGCCAAAACTACCAGGTAAACCCGAGCAAAACTGTTCTGTTGTCTTCATCTCTGGGGCGCACCCAAAATCCGTACCACTTCTCCTTTCATTGATGGTAGACAATAATCCACCGTCATCCAGATCGTTACCACACCCAACCTATTGGGACATTATGTAGTTCCTCACTCCAAGTCTCAGGGTCCGGTTTCCGGTTATTCCTTTGGGACCTTTGTAGCTATGAGTTATACACCTCTTCTACTGCTATCATGCGCAAAACAAATAATAAAAAATAACTTATACATCGTCTGCTTAGTTCTGTCAAGGTCTTAGTCTTAGGAGAATTTATCCTGGATACTTTTGTAGAATGGAGGGTCGGAATTCAGTAAAACTGATCGTGTCCATGTGCCGCATTCTAAATTGCGATAATGAGGTGAAAAAGGAATTTGTTCCGATATAAGCAACATATGGTACCATTGAAAGTGCGGCAAGCTTTCTGTCAGCGAACTTAAGCTGTATGCAGAATATCCTAGCTTGAATTAGAGTTTTATTTTTTGTGTAAGTGCACGCAGACCACTGCCTCGAAAGTGCCTGAGTGAAAGTGAGTTATCCACCGGCTGTGAAACAAATGATACTCATAGTAAACCACAGGATACGGATATTAACATATGAGTGACGAAAGTCAAAGCAAGGCTTGAAGGCCTAGAATTGTCCCAAATGGACAAGATATCCGGACTTCAGGGCACGGTTGACGGCAGATACAGTGAAATACAAACCTTAGGAGATAAAACGGTCGCTGTGGAGAAAAAAAACGACGGAGGATGAGAAAAAGGGGAACATTGGCCATATGAAGACAGGGGAATATAGTTATAAAGGGGATACCTGGGTCAATCTGGTTGTCAACTGGATATCGATTCAGGGACCTAAGGCTTCAAATTGCGAACTTATCGACGTAGACAGGTGTCCAAACATACTTTCGTGAAAAGAGTTTTTCAACTGGGCCGCCTGTCAGAAAACCCAAGAGAGAATCAGAGCCCTCAACCCGTGCTAATGGAGTTTGAAAACCCACTTTTCATAAGTAAGTTTCTCGCAGCATCGGGGCCGAATGGCTAGGTGCGAGAATGAAGTAATGCGGGTGGAACCCGATCAATCAGAGAAAGGCCACAGAAATACTTCTGGTGAGAACCTTACCAATAACAGAATCACATCCACCATGCTGATAAGTAAAAAACCAACAGCAACTGCCTATCAGCTACCTCAGCTCGAATTCTCGGGGACCGGAACACCTAATGTAGGAGGAGGTCATCAAAAATAAAGATACCAAAAGCAGCAGCAGCCTGGCTTTACGTCCTGAACACCTTATTGCAGTGGTAAAAACCGGGTAGGGTTATCTAGCAATAAATTCGAGAATCGGTTACGAAGGCAGATTAGTAAAGTCCGACAGGTGAGCGATGCTGTACCTCCCACGGCAAAGAACAAGGTAGTGTACACCAAAGCGCACAGCATAGGAAACAAACTGAAGGGATTCGAGGTTGAAACAACGGGATCTGTCTGCACTGCAATAACTGAGACATGGTTGCACCAGACTACAACAACGGAGTTGCTGTCCACAGGGAGATACTGAACCTACCGGGCGGATAGAGAGTACGGCAGGCTGGGAAGAAGAACGATACTGTCAGTAGACGAAAGTATTGAATAGCAATCAGGAGAAGTTTTATACTCCTCAGATATGCACGCTCTAATGTGCCGTCTATTATCTTCGGGAAGCCCCATAGATATAATATGCGCACACCGTGGCTCCAATGCTACTAAAGTTGCAAACCTTGAAACATTCGGGTATCTTATCATGATTACCTCACGGGCATCCTTGAATTTATTAGTGGAGGACTTTGACTCCTCTAAAATAGATTGAGCCTCCCTTCCTTGGCTGACACCAATTGTAGCACGCGAATAATCGGAGTGTTGGACTGCATACCACTCTTTAGCGCGTCAACCATCTGACTCGACCAAGAGAAGGGCAAAACTACGAGTGTACTCGGCCCAGTGTTCACCAGACATCCAAAGGAAGTAATTGGCCTAGATTTCACGGATCTGTTTGGAAGAATTATCCGTTTGGTCCTCAGGATTCTGTTCAAGCCGCTCCCTCCGGGGTGCCAAGTATGACGATGGGAAACTTCGGGAATTTAGATGTCGTCGCAATCAGGGACGCAGCAGTTACGGTCGACGTGGGTACTCACTATTAGACAGTGGAAGGGAAGTGGACTACCATCAGGAACCCCCTCTTCAGATTGACCGATGTATTTGCTCCACTCATAAGTGTCAAAAGACTGGGCAACCCACTGCAGTGGAAAAGCCAAGCCACCAACGCGCAACTGACGCAGAGTGAAGCTTGACGTCGTTATCGATTAGCAGGTGGACACCAGAGTATACTGTAGTATTTGAGGGCCTGTGAGGGTGTCATTCGGGTGCAGCAAGAATGTTGGGCGAGAAACAAAGCATCTCTAGCATGAAGACCAAAGATATCTTGAATATTTCCATAAACTTGTCTAGTCCAAGGCCACAGTAACAGTCGCCGTGGGATGTGTAATCAGCGGTAACGGAGAGCATGAAACAAATGTTTACGAGAAAGCACGGAACTTGAAGGACTTCTTTAAACGTGTGCATATACGGGACACCAAGAAACAGCATGAGACCACAGTAAACCAGCAGAGGGCAATCATGTATGGAGTGGTCATTAGTAATGAAGATGAACTGGTGCCGAGCACGCTGAACAACAACAGGGCTTCGGGACCGGTTGATGTTCACTCCTCATTTACAAAGGAGGCAACCGAAAGGTGGCTTCAAACTGCCGTCCGGTAAGCTTGCTATCAGCTGTACTCAAGGTACTAGAGGAATAGGTCAAAGACCGATTAGCCAAGCATCTATTGAACCATCCACTAGTTGCTAACAAACAACACGGTTATATTGAGATAAGATACTATCTGAGAAGCGTGCTGTTATTTTGGATCAATGAACTATCAGATTAGACCAAGGAGAACGAGTGGAGTTGTTGAGTTGACCTTCGAAAAGTCTTGACTCGGTAAACCGAAGGCATTCACGGTGACCCCATAGACTTAAAAGTGGATTGAGGGTTACTTGAATAACAGAGCTTTTTGTACGGACCGAAGACACTAGGTCCACAGGGGCCCAAGCATGCAGTAGTATACCGCAAGGCTCTGTGCTGGGACACTGTTGCTCTTTCCACCTGTAAATGACCTGGTAACCACAGTGGTCTGCCAGGGGTTCCTATTTGTAATTGACATCAGATAATAAGAACGGCCGACCGCAAGTCAACTGCAGGTCAATTTAAACGGGATTAGCTCACGGGCAGAAAAGTGGGATTTACCATTAACTGTACCCAAATGTAAACGCTTGCTGTCATGCAGGAGTAACACCGAGGACAGGCACGTAGGGCTGTTCGTTCCGGGAAGAACTGAGTCCGCTGCTGTCGTAAGAGAACTACGTGTGCAACAGAGCGTCGGACCCACTAAGCGGTGCACCTTGACAGTGGTTAAAGCAAACAGGACACCACTCAACTTATAAATAACGGTTATTAACGGAGAAACCGGCGTATTTGTGCCTATGTTTATAAGGCTTCATTTGAAAATTTTCATACACGCATGAGCGTTGGGCCTAGTAGAGGAAAATAAGACACTGGAAGATCTTCAAAGCAGGATCATCAAAAAGAATTAGCGGGTTGTAGGATAAGTCGTATCGGGAAAGACTAAAAGCCTTAAATATGTTTCCTCTTGACTGTCGTAGATCAAGGAGTGACTTGGTAGTGTAGTGTGCGAATAATGTAAGTCAAGGATTTTATTGGTACTGGGCTTTGTGCTCATGGATGTTTCTGTTTTCTTTGTTTCATACTAAACCCGAGAAACTCATGCGGAGGATCAATGGCTCTTGTATACTTTACCAGAGAGCTACAAACTATATAGGGAAAGTACCAAAACCGACAGACCATTACTAACTTGTCGCAACCTTGCACTCAGAAGACACGGACATAAATTGGATAAATCGAAGATGAATAGGAGCACAAGAGAATGTTTATTTAAGCACCACATAGCAAACAAATGGAAGAAGTTACCTCTAAAGCACAAACAGGATGTATGCTGGGCAGACGTATTCCCAGACTGATTTACCATTCCAAATCGCTACTTTGTCCTGTTTTTTTTCTTGATGCTCAGCACCCCATGTTGCACTTAGCCATTCTAATGCTTCCTTATTATACCTATCTCTGTACGCATCCGTCATATTACCCTACTCACTACCATCTCATATTTGGATATTTACATTATTTGAGGACTCGGAGTAAAGTCTCACATCAGTAAAACAATGAGTTCTGAAGCTGAATCTGTATTATTTTGAGTCGCTGTTTGCGACAGAGAATCTGCTTTCTGTTCATCTCCTCCACTACTATGAGAATACTGTCGGTTCACTTCATTTCAGTTCATTTACCGATCAATATCGGACTTTGGTGCTCTGGTTTCGATTGTTATCTTCTAGCAACGTCCAGTAAGTCGAACAAATAATAGAAGCACGAAGGTAGAGAGAGCCAAAAGTAATGTTTTAGGCGGAAATCAGGAAGATAAAAAAACAGATTTCGAATGCAACTACACCACCGGCTATGGCACCTGCCTATATCTTCAAACGTCTCCAACCATCTGATAGGCCGGCCGCGTGAAGCACAGCTCGAAAATCCAACACGTCCCAATTGACTAAGCTCACCGGTTAGAGTTTTCATACCTTTCTGCCACACCATGGACTGACTATCTCAACCAGCTTTCCAACAACGAACTGAAGCGGAAAATAACGTGTGTCGGAGAAGCCCACCGCTTTGCATCCGTAACACATTCCAATCTTCTTAACTTTTATGCGTTCAGTGGTTGATCCACAGACTGATCTCCTGTTACAAACACCTTATATCTTACATCAGCACTGCTGATACGATGTTTGCACCATGTTCGGGCAATGTTACAAAAACATTGATGCTTGAAAATTGACAGTCTGTGCCTATCTCCTACCTCTAGCAACCATGTTTCTGAGCCATACAGAAGAACAACATAACCGCCGGAATGCACAATCGACCCTTGAAAGACAATCGGATGTCACACCGACACAACAAATGACTGAGGTACTGAAAAGCCAGAGATGCCTTCTGTGCATGCGACGACAATACATTCGACACCTGTCCACCTGGTGAGATGTAACTGTCCGGGTTAAAAAACGTTTCTACTTCAGTTAGAGCTTCATCCGCCAAGAAAAGATTTAGTATAGCACGAACACTGTCCTTCAGCAGTAGCCTACACTTTGAAGGCGCAAAGCGTATCCCAAACATTGCTATACTGCTGTTTATGTTACCTAGAAAAGCTTGCAATTTACCCAGATCTTCAATCAGCCGAAAGATATTGTCCGCGAATTCCTAGTCATACAGTTTACTGTGTGAGCAGCAGTCAGTACCACTATTCTCACATTAGGATAGGGCTACCTCAAGAATCAATTCAGTTACAAAATTTGACAGGAAAGGTGAAAAAAGAAGACCCTAACGAACACCACTTTTCATGGTGAACTCGGGTGAAATATCGCCGTAAACACATACTCGGCTTCGGTTGTTCGCATACAAGCATTGAAAAACTGGAATAAAATTCTCTGACAAACCCAACAATGAGGCAGCGACAGAGAACTGTGCAACTGAATGAGTCAAACACTGCTTTTAGACCAAGGAAGACAAATTATCACAGCCCGATGGGAAACCCCGAAACTCAAAGTGCTATAAATTGGACGTTTACTAGATTAAGCAGCAAGTCTGTAGCGGTGGCCATTTTCGTTCATACGTTTACCACCTTTATTGTTCAACTGAACGCTGACTGCCAAGCGCGGTGACCATTTGACCGTTGCTCTTGCGCACGCTCTCACGCACGCTCCCAAATACACGCTAACCACTATCACTCCCAATCGCCTTCTCGTTCTCACGAGTCGTGGAAAATACCGTTCTGGTTAACATATTCGTATAATTCCGAGCATTAGAGTAACATGCAAGTGGTCCCCGCAGTACAAAGGACCGAGGCACGCGTTTACTAAGGAAACCGCGAAGTAAGGTCTAACCAACCTTACAAGTCCTGTGACCTAACCTCAAGTCAAATAATTAACATGTCGTTCTGTAAGATAAAATATGAGTAATTAGGGCCTGGTGCAGGAGTTGACTGCTCACTTTTTTCTTCACACGATCGACCCTTTTGTGAAGTTGATCTTTCTCGTCTTGCATTGCCACGATATCACGTTTTACCTCTGCCGTGGACAAACCACCAGTTTTCAAGGATTCAAGTTTTTTGTGAGCTTCTTTAAAATTTTCCATAAGGCTTCCATACTATTTTGTTATTTGCATAAAAAAATAATAAAAAAACCTGCTGGTAAAGAGCTAGAATTTCCTCGTCCTGCATGAACATTTCGGGGACTTGAACTTTGACGAGAAACTTTGCAAGGTATGCGCGTTTCTTCAATTCAGGGATTCTTTGCAGCAGCCATTCAAGAATTGGATACACGACCAACTTATCGCCTGTTACTAATCCTTTTCTGAAAGTACTCCTCCATTCATATGGTCCATATAATCCTAAAAATGGACTTACATTTCATTAGGCTCCGTAGGACACCTATAGCGAAAAACGCGCAACGCCTCGAATATGCGGACGGCTGTTTGGTCTGCTGATTCTTCTCGAATGTCCATCTTGTGCTATATATCAAGATTGAAGCTAAAGTGATATATTGGTACAAACTTTAGCGTCGATCTCACTGATCACATCGTTCACTAACTGCAAAAGTTGTATTGACTCTATTGAATCGAAGCTGATGAGATTAAAAGATTTGTTGAATGGTTCCGAGTTCAATTTCTGCGTAATAAACCTAATGGTCTCACTCATTTTCCCCAACGCACGCAGAGAAAAGGTTCAAAAGCAACGTAGCAACGAATTAACAAATTGACCCATTTAAACAAAAGCGGAAAAGTCTAGGACTGGTCAAATCATGTCAAATTTCAGTGCACCGACCCTTCGGGAATGGAAAAATGCATTTGGAATCTAAAGACGAGCCTGAAATTCAGGTGCACTTGTTCTGTGTCGCCTGACATGCATCCGATGAATTCTCCGGGGTGCAATTCTCCCAGTTGCAAGTGTACTTTCCCCTTCGCGACCACTCGCTCACAAGGAAGCGCTCGACGGCGCAAATGAAGCTACAGATGACTGGCCTACTTTTGGGTCTCCATCCTCTTAAAAGGGCAGCCGAGCTGTGGATCTCACTACCAGCTCATTTAGCGGAAGAGGAAGTCTGCAAATTACTCAAGATCAAACTGGGCGCGGGTCTGGAGTGTCGTTGATGGGAATCACCAACTTTATGCCATAGCCATGTTCGAGGCGCCCGCTGCCTCAGATAGCGAAAAGAAACGTGAAAAGTCAAAAATTAGGCATATTCTGCAATATCGTTCCCAATAAATTGCTCTTAGAATTTCTTTGTTGTATAAAATTACTAGCAATAATTCCAGTGCTCTTGTAACCCTTTGCCACGGATTACTCTTTCTTCTTTGATCGAGAACTTTTTGAGACATGTGGTAATGAAAACCGAAAGGGAGCAATACCAAATGTCACTTTCACCGCAAGATCGGCGACTTGGTAGACAATGCTGAAGTTATTAGGACCCATTTTGGCGACCTACGACCACTTTGCATAAATTTGCGTTGAATCCAACTTGAGAAGCACCTGCTTGTTGTGGCTCTTCCTGGGCCTACTGATTATTGTTGATGAACTGTGGGTCACCTGGTTCTGATCAAATAACGCCACAATTCTGTGCTCTAGCTTTCGGTAATATGTTTTCTTTTCTTCCCGGCTTTTTCGGGCCACCACATAATTTGTGAGTCCTTCTTGATCCTCAAGGAACATCCAATGCTGCTTCTAAAATATCCTTATCTGGTAACTTTACCAATAAATTTTCGTGCCTTTTTATCACGGATCCCACAAGAAAACCGGACAACGACATTGGCCTCGGGAGTAGCATCGACGACTTTTCCATAAGACCCTCATTGTCGAGTCGTCTAATCCCTGCAAGAGGTTCATTCAGGTCGAGACTCATTTCCACTCTTCGCACAATCACCTCTCAGGTCCTCGTGTTCTGTAGTAAGACACAAATTCTCACCGAAATATCTTCTGAAGTAGTCTTTAAGTGTTGAAGTAGTACTTGAGTACTAGGCTGAAGCCGAAAGGTTCCCGGATATTATGACTACCTGGATATCTGAATAACACCGGTGAGCTGAAAAACAGTTCACTGGATAATGGAGCGGTGAGGAAAGCGGAAAGGGTTCAAATTACACATCTTGACAATGTCTTGCACCTGGTATTGCCAGTGAACTAGAAGACGGATCACTGGACACTGCGAAAGGGCTCAGGACACATTTCTTGAAGGCGTCTGGCGTCCTTTGTTGCAGGTGGTCTAGAGGATAGACCACTGGACGGTGGAAGAGGGTTAGGCTTTGCAATCATCCGTTCAGCTTGGGTGGTCCAAGCCATTCGGTCACGAAATATCTGGCGAACATCAACAGACAAGACATGTTGAACTGCGTGCTCAGCGCGCGGTTTTGAAGCACAAAATAAATGACATCATGGATCTGAAGCTTGCAGATTTACCGTGTATCAAGCTTAAGGCGGCAATGTTGAAAAGCGGAACCTCGTTGGATAGAGGTTTTTTGGAACACCTGTTGGCTGGTAAGCAGTTAGATGATTGCATTCTATCTAAACTCCTGCTTTTTATGCGTTTTCTCTGTGCACAACATCAGGCCTGTAGACTCTTACTTAGACTACTGTGGACAAACCGACTGGTGGATAACACCTCAGCCATTTTGGCAGTGCAAGATGCCGAAACTTCTGGAAATACTAGCAGAAACGGCGAACTAAATAAACGAGGGTTTTGTCATGCCTTCCGTGAGTCACAGATATGCCACACTAGCCATATCTCGCACCACGTCCGGCGGCTCCATAGCACAGCTATCACATGAGATGCGACGATAGATCAATGCCATTAGCCGCTCAAAAGCGCACCCTCAGCCACGGTCCAGGTCTACTTTGCACCCCATTCCCAAAGTCAAACAGCCCTTTGAAGAGCAAACATGCTTCTATCATTTTCCTTTGGGGGGGAAGCGCGGTAGTGCACTCGGCGTGGCTCGCACAGAGAGTCGCGCGCAACTGCCTCACATAAGCAGGGAACAGACCACGCCAGCTAGTAACGGCAACAGCTGTATCTGGCAAAATATATACTACGGTTCGAACAACCTCAGGTTTCTTCTCGATACGGGTGCCAGGGTCAGTCTTGCTGCACCTCCTCGCAAAGAACGTCACTTCCAACTGTCGCCTTTCAAGTTGCAGGCGGAAAAAGCTCCTCCATTCCTACATATTACGAAAAACTGCTTACTGCCGATCTCCGTCGCCGAAAGTGCTCACCACGGGTTTTCACAACGGTTGATGAAGTTAACCCTATTTTTGATATCGTTTTTCTAACACGATTGTGTCTGATGATTGATTCGAAAGACAGGAACATATGTGGTAGTGCCACTAGGTTTTCGGTCCAAAGAAAAACCGTGTTCTTAAATTTATTCGGCCTCCATTCTCCGTTGTCGTCATCGGAAATTCACGCACCTGTATAGTCAAGGTTTCCCAAAGTCGCCTGCCCCATCTGCTACATTTGGGTACCAACATGTGACGCAGCGAGCCGTATCACAAGTTCCCTTAACCGCTGCTTGCCCCCGAGGCTTCACCCCAGGGCTGCTGAAGGTGGCGAAGGCTGCCTGTGACCAAGTGAACCCCTCGAGATTATCCGTCTACAGAACAGCCAATGGGCCTTTCCGCTGGACATATTTCCCAGATTATTCCTTGTGATTGGAGGCTATGCGTGAAATGTCGAGCACCAAAAGGCTCCACCATCCTTCCTCCCCCGGCTCCCCAAGTACACGACCTTCATCTCCAGCTGACATTTTTAAAGCATCCATTTAACTGAGAAGTAACCCCGAATTTTCATGGCTCCATTCTGGCGCGGCAGTTTCAAACCGGTTTCGAATCCGGGCTGGGCGGTGGAGATACCGGAAAACCGTTAGCGCAGTGTCAAGGACGCAATATGAACGAGAATGATGCAAGCTGGGGAAGCGGAGGCCTGCTGATGTTATACAGATAGAGTAAATTTTGAACAAGAAGAAAAGGAAGAAAAAAAAGAAAAAAAAATTCGTAAAGAAGTGTTCTTGGGAAAGTCGGTGCACGCGAGTCGGCTGCGAGTTCCTGACACTTCTCATGGAAAGCATCTCTCATTTTCAGGAGATTCTATTTTTTTCCGTGATCAAAAATCTATGAACTTTATTGCTCCCCTGAGTACCTTCATGGAATTTTCACCTGTCTTCTTGCTTCGTGGCCAGTTACCATTTTTAAGTGAAACTGAACATGCTTCACTGACAGTCTTTGCGTCACACTTGTGGGTAATGAATTTTCTGCGTCTTAAGACGACTTCCTTCTCAGCATCCCTACATTCGGCCAGTTGCTTGCTATTGCCCCGGATGACTAGAAATTGAATCATACTTACCGTGTTTTCCATTGCCACCTTACTTCATTCGACCTGTTCCCAGCATTATCCCTCTGTTTCTCAAAGGTGCCACTAGCTCTCTAAAATTTGTGGATTTTCCATTCTACCGAGAGATACTGTAAAATCTCATCATGCCTCCATGCATGCCTCTCAACCATGATCAAGAATTATGCCATATGTTATACGCCAAAATCGGAATAAACAGGGAACTGGCTTTTGTAAAATTTCTCCATTTACCTTTTGGCTCGAGAAAAAGCAACAAAAACCTTCCGTTAAGTTGATGACCATGTCCTTCTCGGACGCGATCGTGTATTCGCTTGTACTGACGATTTCCGGGTCACCAGTAGGTACGAAGCCGGAAAACCCCGTCATCCGAGAGGGCCTTTTCGGTGGCTCTCGGCCACTGATGTTGCCTTCAATACAGCTAAGTGTGGTTTTGAACTGCCGAGTCTCAATTCATGGGATACCGCACCGTCAGTCACGGGGTCGCGCCATCGCCGCAGATCAGTAAAATATCCAAGTGCCCGCTCTTGGAATTTGTGAAACTGTCAAGCAGGTTCCTCGGGATTGTGAAATACTACCAACTTTTTATTGCCGACAGCTAGGACTGCTTTTAACTCATCACTGATGGCCCCCATGGCAATGAAAAAATCGCCCCTGCGGGGGCAGCCAAGGAAGCGTCTGCAAGTGTAGAGTTCGTCTTGTCCTACTTCAGTTCCATGGCGCATCCTAGGTATGACGGGCAAGCCACTCTCGAGCTGAGGGATAACTCCCTCCACATTACAGTTGGAGCCCGGGGGAAGTTTCAAGCACGTACACTTTGACTCCGTAAGCCCCCTTTCACCTTTCAAAGTCTTCACCCCATTGTAGCACGCACTGATCGTTTTGTCTTTTGGAGTCCTACCATCCCCCTAAATACATTTCAGCCGGAACTGCTGCAAAATCGTTTGTGGACACTTGAGTTGCTTGTTTCGGAGTGTCACCTGTAAAACGATAAGTCCAACATCCCCCGTGTTCGCTCGAAGTACTTTCGGTTCCTGCTCACGGGGCTGGCTAGGAGTAGCCCACTGCACTCTCCAGTCAAGCGTATCTACGGCCAGCTTTGAGTTTCAACCACCACATGCACTCACTAAGAGCTCCTAGTGTATGAGATGACGTCACCCGAAACTGCCACCGTATCCCGACCATTATCTCACCGAGCGACGGCTTGGCGGAAGGCTGCGCCGAACCAAGCTTGAGGAACAAGTAGGTGGATCAGCTTTGTAACCTGTATGCTGGACACTGTGGGCGAACCATGAGTCTCCTGGGCATACTCCTATCATGCCATATTTCTGTGGTTAGAATTCGGTGGTATACTTTTCCTGTCCTTGATCTTTATCGATCCCCGACAGTTTATCAATAGGCACTAGCATCTGGGCCTGTCATCAGAGTTACGGCCATCCCTCAAGAGCTTATCCGTTGTCTGCATCAAAACCTCTACTAGCTACAGAATGTTCACCACCTCAGACTTATTCATTATGTATATCCACAAGAAGTTGCTTGAAGACAGGTACAACTCTTCCTCAAAGTACCTGCCCGCATCCAGGACAGAGGTCCGCTTCGGACTCTTACATGATGTATGGTTAGTTCTCATAAGTCAGTAAGGTACGTACCTGGTCCATCGTTTGTCAATCTCTGGTTACTTGGGAATTGGGGTTAGCCTCAGTTAAGTCAGTCGACTGGTTTTTTGCAGCTCTTTTTTTGAAGCGCCCAAGGTGCCATTCTGTATTGCTCCCTCATCGTTCCCCTTTGGAGGGTCATGAAGACTTTACCCTTTTCTAGATCTTCTACCTACGGAACCTTTCAACGCCCCTTTCATTTAACACTTCAGTCGAAGAACAGAAAGCGCGATCGTAGAAATTGCTAGAGCCTCCTTGCTGGAACAAAAGTATGCACGAGGCTTACATGCTTTCAGGCATGTACACCGGTAGGGTTTTGCAGAACGCCTTCGGAGCTGAGACTTTCAGTTTGGGTTGTTACAATTTCATCTTACAAGGCTGAGAAACCTTTTTTATCTTCAGTGATTTAAATGACCGTGATTAAGCTCACGTAGTATACGGTTGTTTGAACTTTTTCCAGAGCAGAGTGACCTTTGGTATCGAGAATTGGTTACAGTTTGCTGAGATGTTAGTTTGTTTCTGCTATAGCTTTTTCCTTATTGAGGCTGGTGCAGTAGAGGTCGCGTAAGCGACACTTAGGGTTTTCCATTTCCCCAATGGACCCACCAGATGAACGTTTGAACCAGTCATTTTGAGGTAGGAAATGGGAGGTAAGAAGACATTGTAGACGCGAAAAGGAGGAATAGAGACTTATGGCTTCGCTCAGTTTAGTTTGTACAGGGGCTCAAGAACGCCCGGATTTATTCCGCGGTATGCGCCAGAGTCAGCACCACCGCTGCAAATGATGTAATATTTTCCTGTCCGTTCAAGTCTGCAAAGTCTTTCACCTATCTGGCCATGCTTCAGGGAAAAGGAATGGAAACACCTTGACTCTCAGGTTACAGACAACTATCATGCAAGCGTTCCCTCATTATCAGAGTGGTGCACTTCCAATCAGGTCTTGATTTTGGTTTGCGGGACACCCGGCACAGCTTAACTCCCGGTGTTCCGCTATAGGCATCAAACCCAACCAATTATAAATTGCTCTTAATTGCTTCTGGTTTGTGCACGGCGCCTGCGGACTACTTGTTCCGGTGTATAAGTGACCACGTTCGCCAGTGTTTATTTGACATCTATGTATGCAGTACCTTCGGCCTCAGGGCACTACTTGCTTTCCCCGTTGGTTGGATTCCGACACTGCTGGAAGTCACACTAATTACTCGCCAATAGCTGCCTTCAGCCGGAACAGGAAGGCCATCTTCGCTTGTATAGCCTGCTGCATCCTCGATGGCACTATACGCACAAGCTAGACCGTCCGTGGACCACCTGTCTCCCGTCCCGGTTTAGGTATGCGCCTTTGATTTCCGTCAGATAACTGGTTTCCGTGTTAAGCTATGCGTCACTGTAATCTCTGTCCCTTTCACGCGTATCAGCTTTTAACCCTAAACTCATTTCGCATGACAGGCGCCGAACTGATTTATTGGCATTTTGAACATAGACAAGGAATGTCTCGTAAGCTCCTTTACACAGCTATGACTGCCTCTGTTTCATGCATCACGTATGACGATATTACTTGCCAGTGCAGGCAAACATTTTGGACATGGCTGCGCTGTCTTACTGCTCTCCGTTATATTGTAAAACTTCACTCATTATTCCTCAACCGAAAGAGGCATCTTCCTTCGGAAATTGCGTTCAATTACTTCCATTTTTGAAGTGTTTCAAGAGTTGCGGCTTGTATCGTTCACCAACCAAATGGCTGATAATGGCCTTAAAGAACCACATGCCCAGACAGTCTCAGTGCTAGTTACTATTGATCCGGGGGCCTGCTTGTGTCTCACCTTCTTGGTGGCTCACACAAATGCAGTTTTACTCCCGTTCCGAGTGCGGAATTCACACCACCTACAAAGCGGCAAATAAACCCAAAAGCTAGTGAATATGAAGAGTGTTGTATCCATAATCCAGTAGGCAGAAGAAAGGCACGCTTCTATAGGTGAATGTGTATTCTGCAGCAATGAACGGAAAGCGCCAGTACAAACGAGCAAGTGAAAACGCAAACCAGTATGCAAGTGCGTGAGTCAGTCGTGTATGTAATTGGAAACGTAAGACAGCGGTACAAACGGACCACGTCGTGCAAGGTCGCGCAACACGTGATACAATCTGATTGGTCAATGCCGTCCGGGAAGAAGCACGGCGAAAGTCAGCTATGTACGTGTGTGTGTGCATGCAAGATCGTCTGTCTGTGCACATGCCTGTTCAGGCCAAATACAACAAAGAGTGAATAAACTTAAGTTGAGAACCCCTGGTCATATTTGAGGCTTCTGGCAATATATCCTGACGAATTGCACGATGACAGGAAGGCGGGTAATCCCACCGTTTTTGGCAAGAAACTGAGCTTTCCTCGCTTTCTAACCCTTAGTTTGCAGGCGATACACTTCTGTGATGTCTACCAGTACTTTTCTTCACCGCACATATTTTAGCGGCTTGGCAGTTTTGTGCAGCATCTTACCTTTGCCTAAGCTTCCCTGGCCAGTGTTCAATCGCTTCCCTTATTTTATTGCACTTGTGCTACATCGTTATGGACCTACATATTGAAAAACCTTCCACGTCTTCCCATGGCTGTGTTTTTGTTCATGTTCGACTTTATTTTGCTGTGCAACTCTGTGCAGAAGACGGTAATATGAGGGTTATTTGTGGGGAGCATTTGAATTTGGCCTCGAACTATGCTGGCTTTCGAGCTGGGTCCACTAGCCACAAGACTCCCGGGTTCTTTGTTAGGTTGTCTGAGCCGCATATTTGCGGCGTTTATATCATTGCAAACCTTTCGAATTTTGGTTTGGTCTTGCAGTAACTCGCTAGCCAATCTTTCCCGGTTTTTGGATTTGCTGTGTATTGCCACGAGGTTTTCAGGATGTGATTATTCTGAACTGCATATATAAAGGAACGACCCTAGTGTACTATACGGTGGCCCGCTCATTTTGGGTTTTAAGAAGTGTTCAACTGGACATTCATTATCTCCCTTGCCCAGGTATTTTGGGCGATGAGAGAAGCACCTCTCTACCATTTTCTAGGGTTTTAACTGGTTTCTTGCCGTATGGTGAGGCCACTCGTGGGGTAAACGATTTAGGCATGTAAATGGTAATGTGTTCTGATAGTTCTTGAGGGAATCAGCTTCTTTAAATTGGATTCCCTGGGCATGAAGGTCAATTTTTGCCCGAAGTGCTTAACAGAATTACAATTTTCAATTATTTTTGCAGAGTGAGAAGAAAGCCAGGACTCAGGATCGTCCTGTCTAAACCACCACCACTCGGCCCTACTACTTTTCTTTTATAAATGGTCATGAAAAGGATCTTGTCGAACATGGCGCAACGCCCTTTTGAAGCTGGAAATGGTTGTGAAATGATGATTATCAACGGAGACTTATACCAGGGACTAAAACCCGAGTTTTAAAAACTTGATTTATTTTATAGTGGATACTACTCCCCAGTTTAACTTCATGCCCTAAGGCTGTCCTTATGCTCGGGGCGAAAAGATGCACAATAGTCAGCTGCAAAAATACCCCTCATAAATTCGCTTAATATAGGTAAATCTATGAACCTCTTTTTATGGAATAGAGCTAGGTGAGGCTGTTCATCGTCATGGCCCCGGCAGTCTACTATTTTGGCGGCTATATACTGAGACCTTTCCATGAGGCTGGTTGCAGGCTGCAAATAATTTTTATCAGGCCTAGACACAGTGTTCTAATTGGGGCCGAACCACCGCTTGGTACACTGGCAAAATTCGGGTGTAGTGTATATCGGGACCCGTTTAAGTTGGATGGGTTAGGAGGGCTCGGCCTCGGTTGCCCACAGGCATTGGGCCGACGGTGGAACAGCCACTTGTAGAAAATCTCTGAGAGCCTGGTTTTGGCCGGTGTCAAAAATCAGTTCTTTGAAAGAGCAATCAGTATAATTTTACAGTCTGCAAAGAGGAAGCCCCGAGAATTGATAATTGTTCGGTGGTTTATGGGGTAACGTGCACCAGTCATTTTGCTCCATTTACGCTATACCATACCAAAGGTACCTCCTGACCAATCCGGAAACTCCATGAATGAGGTGGAATAGAAACATATCCAAAAAAACCCTCCTGTTGGAGAGATCTCCCCCGGCCTTCCTTCTGGTTACTTTACCCTACCCTAGTGCCAGGCGGTGAATACTCGTGCCTGGTGGATGAATATATAAAGCAATCTAAACCAGTCTCCTCCTTATCGTTTTTGGTTCTATCTCCGTTTCCCCCGTCCTCACCTCCATTTGTTTTCTGTTCCTCATCGTCACCCCCACGTTTTCTCAGACGAACCCTGTTCCCTCTAATCCGACGACCTCCGGGGCGCATCAGGCATGATGTCCTATTTACTCGCGACAGTATCTTTCCCTTTGTCCAGAAGTTTTCCATTGGTTTAGTTGGCAGAACCCAGGCTGCCACCTGGCCCAGAGTGAATGCGGCGGTTTGCTGTCCCGATCTCATAGTACCTTTTGCACCGAGATTTGCTTTTTCAGTTTCTATTTGACTACGGAAGGTGCCACGATATCCAAGCTCAGTAACCCAGCCAAACGTGTAGAATCGTTTGCGCCTGTCTCCCAAGCGGGGGTTTCGTCGGGCTTGTTTCCGCCTCTGCCGAAGGCGTATTTTGAAGCTCAATCACAGCGGCCAAAGAATCCCCGCCTTGAACCCTCCATTTCCCGAGTGTCCTTTTTCCGCTCTTGACAAAGTTTTGCGCTTTGCCTTAGGGCTGACCGTGGTTCAGACTAGAAATATGACGGCCGGAATGCTCATCTCCAAGAATGCTGGAATTCCTGGCTGTGAAGTTGCGGACTGAAGTTGGAAACCGCTTGAATAGTGATTCCATGTCATGCAAGGTTGACTCGCGGTTTGCTGATAATTTCTGCAGTTCTCAGAAGATCGATTTTGAATAAATCCCAGTAGTACTCAACGGCCGCTAGGTTATGGTGCTTCCCATGGTAAAAGATATACAACTCCATATTTCGCCAAGGTCAGTCAGGTAATGGGGGCATCTCTATCAGCTCTGCCGTTTGGCCTTGTTTAAATTATCTACATGGTTCGCATTGTGCTACCATCTGTTCAACCGGTTCCCCCATACCTGTCATTTATTATGCTTCTCCGGCTAGGGTGATACATCCCTAATACGTGTTTGTAAACAGGGTAACCGACTCAGAGCATCTTTTCGAAAAGCTTGGGGACCAACAAAAATTCACCCTAAAAACCAGCTCATCCTCTGCTGCCATCTCATCGCGAAATATAAAATAAGGTATTATTTCTGCCTATAGGGTTCTTTTATCTTCCGGCCAAACTTGGTTGATAACTTGTATCAGGAATTGTAGACACAGATCCGTCCTCGTGGCTTTCGGGATTTGAAACGGTCCATATTAGGCCAATGCAATATTCATCATTTCTTTTCTACATTCGTCTTGCATATTCGGTAGTAAGGCTCTTAGGAGACTTTCAGCTAGTAATATCTGTTTTCTTCGCTGATAATGCGGTTTGCAGTTATTATTTTGGGGACATACCAACATCGGTTTATTCGGTCCTCGAGCTCGATGTAACGTCTCATCCACGACCGTGATCAATTGCTCATGATACAAATATATATGCATAAGTCACCCAAAAGTGTATTCACTGAATCTCTTTAAAGCTCAAAAGATCGCCAGTAGTTTTTTTTTCTATTGGCGCCCACTTGCCTTTGGAAAAGGCCAACTCCAAGCTACGATAATCAAGCTGGCTCCCGACTTGCAAAATCACGGCTCCTAAACCACCCTCATTGCTATCAATGAAACCAAGGACTTCTCCATACTATTGCAACTTCACCCTCTCTATGTCACCATCAGTCTTCGGACTAATGAACTGCTGAGAAAGCAGGAGCTTCCGGCCTCGAATTCCTTCGACAGACCGTACCGATTGTCCCGACTGCTGAAGAGCAGAAATCAGAGAGAGCCTACAGGGATACAATATCTAATTTTGGGAAACAGCACGCATATTAAATCTGCAGCCGAAATCGCTGAGGCGCCCAATCCCTTCTTTTCAGAATCCATGACCACTGACGCCACTTCAAGTCCGCCACCCGTACCCCTCATCACCGAGCAAGTTCTCTCTGATATTGAATTCAGTTTGAACGATGTGACCCACCTGCTGCTGCGTGTTAGACCCTCCTCCCGCCCTGGCTATGACGGCACACCCCCCAGCACTCTTTCATCTCGGTGGAACTGACATCGCTGCTATCTTTGTGAATCTCTATAACTTATCACCTAAGCATGGCGTTTTTTTCATCTCAATGGAAAACTTCAACCAATATTCCTATCCACAGAAAAGGTCCAATGCATGACCCTTTAAATTATCGTCCTATCAGCCATACCCCTTTAGCTGCCAGAATAATGGAGCGTTTGCTTAAACAGCGGATGTCCGATTATCTCATTTCCCATAACCTCATTCACAGTGGCGAACATGGCTTCCTAAAGTCACGTTCTTGTACCACATGCCAGTTTGATTTCTTCAACCTAGTGACCACGGCAGCTGACGACGGAAAATCTATGATTTTCATCTACCTCGATATGACCAAGGCATTTGACCGAGTTCCTCACTCCCGATTGTTAACAAAACTCCGGGCCTATGGTATCCATGACCCGCTTTTATCATGGATCACTTCTTGCCTGTCGGATCGAACCCAGGTTGTATATGCTAATGGTCATTTATCGCAACCGGCGCCTGTCACTAGTGGAGTCATACAAGGAAGTGTACTTGGTCCGCTATTTTTCTTACTGTATATTAACGACATTTTTTCGATTGTGCGACATGGCACACCTTTCCTCTTCGCCGACGACATCAAAATCGTGTATGATTTCCGCCATCAAGATTTGAGCACAGCACTGTCTGAAATAGGTAGTGATCTTGAGAAACTTGATCAATGGTGCACTTCATGGCAAATGTGCTTCTCGACATTTAGAAGCTTCTACACAACCTACAGATGTCAAGTCCCCCTCGGAACTCTGTGAATGAACCAAGTACTCATCGCCCCAAGCTCATCAGTGAAGGATCTTGGGCTTCGATACACCAACAATCAACAATCCTTGGAACATATATCATTTCAGACGGCCAGGGCTAGACAGATAATAGACCTAGTTCTCAGATCATTTAAAATGAAACATAGTATCCTCCTCACGTACCAATCCCATGCTAGACCCCACCTCGAATACTGCCCTATAATCTTCTCTGGAATGTCTGAATCTGACATAATACGCCTGGAGAAAGTCCAGCGCACCTTCACCAAGAATCTAATAGGATACTGTTCTCCATTGAGCTCTAAAGAGCGATGCATTCAATTAAAACCTGACCCGTTTGGCTTGGACATGCCAGGATTAACTTGTGTTTTCTATGTAGACCTACTGATCGCTCTTCATTCACTTCTACCAACTCTATACAGTTTTTGCCACCCCCATCTTACCCTCTGTGCTCCAGAGACTTCAGTCTGGCCATCCCACATTCCAGGCTGCCAATCAGATCCAACTTCTTTCTCATTAAATATTCAAAGCTTTGTAATAAGCTGCCTCGGACCATTCGCAAATGTGCGTCAATAACCCAGTTCAGCCATGCCCTTAAATCACAACTTACCGTTAGTCACATGTTATCTTTGACTAACGCCAGCATATCTGAGGATCAAGCCTACGAAGAAGGCATCGAACTTTAGAACCCTAGCTTCCGTCTCCCATCCCACCTCCTGCTATCCGTCGAGCTGGCCTTCAAAAACGGGTTCAACTGCTAGGATCACGGCACCATATTCCAAACCTACCATTTTCTGCCTAACGACAGACGATAGGCTTACCATTTATTATTATTTTTTACGCATAACCCACATTGCGGAAGGATAGTTTTGTCGTTTACAACTATAAATATCTAGATGCCTGCCGGTTCTCGCTACTCACCCACGTTCACCTACCATCACCTAACCCTTATACATCCCTGCCTCATCCTATTCACTAGTCGGTTTCCACAACCATGTCTGAACAATTACTGCCTCCCTCGCCATATAATACTAGGGCAGCCATGTAAAACAACTCTTCTCTAGCTGAAGGCTTTAGCCAATGATTTTTCCCCCCTGCACCAAATTATCCAGTGGTGCTGGATCCTAAGACATTAAGTCCCACCATCCACTAATTCACTCCTTGATCCTCTTATTTATTCTGGCTTCCGCTCCTCTCAGCTTTATACATTTATATATATACATATATATGCATATATATATACCTATTCATATATATACATATATGTGTAAATATATAACATTTTTATATACTATATATATATATATGTATATATACTCACTACTGTCCTATAATTATTAACACAAGCACGATGAGTAACTCAACGCTCCTCGATATCTCTTAGCTTACAACGCCTCTCTTCCGCACCAGGTCCCACCACATATACTTCCCTCACCACCTCTGCGATTTCGAACTGGAAAATCCAGTCTGATTCATCCCACTTAGCGTGACTCACTAACTGAACTCAACACCCAGCTATGACGTTACCATTTCTGCTCCCACCCTATCCCCCAGCTAAGGTTCTTCTGTAATTTCATGCAGAACTTGGTCTTTACTCCTCCTCAATGACCACTCTAGGCGAAATACTAACTTTCCCATTGAAAGCTTTAGCCACACTTAGGCGTTTCCCTTTTAGTCTCACGTTTCATGGCACCAATGTGCCTTTGGGATCCGCCGCACCGATGAGCCCGTGCTTACCTTTTGTTCTTCTTTCCATTAACCGTTGATCCTCAGCTGCGTCACTCTATCTCACTTTCCTTGCCATAGTCTTTTGCGTCCGACCGCTTTCGCATGACCCGTCCGATGATCGCACCCACCTATACATCAATATATATATATATATATATACCTTGGGTATGCTCCACTCACTTGTCCCCCTTCCTAACTAGATTGTGCCGTTTTACAACACAATTTGCATATATATGAATAAAACCGCTCCGTCCTTTAGCGATGGGTTCTCGCTCTCACTTAATTCCTGTCTCAGGCTAGAACTCAGCCGTCCCATCCTGCTTTTTTGCGCCTTTCTCGTACACTGAAGCCTTGCCACACGGATTACCATTCCTTAGTAACTAGGCTTCACTTCTCTGCGCATATGCTCATGGTAAGTTGAGACCCCATTCCAACCGGAATCCGTATGCCCCTGCCGAATACCAGCACGTTTGCCCCCACATGAAAAATCCTCATTTTTACACTCAGTGTTTTTCTCCTTTTTACTGTTTGCCGTCCTCGACCAAAGCTGGTGAACTGACCAGACTGTTATCTTCCTATTTTCTCATTCTTCTTCCAGACCAGACCATCTACTATTGTTTTATTCCTGGTTCCCAAGCGGACACCCTCTCCTCATCCACCGCCTACCTGATATCGCCCCAAATCTCCACTATCACCCAACTACCCTAGAAAGCTACCAGTCTCCGTCTAGGGATCCCTAATAGACCGGTCCACTAGCCAAACGATAACTAATTGTTCGCATAACAAAATTTTCATCTTCTTGCTTCCATAAAAACGATAATCATAACCCACAGCTGAAACACTCTCCAGACTGCCGCACTCCTGATCTCCTCCAGATTGCATTGGTTACTCGGGTAGCCATCGGCCGAATCGACGTTTATTCCGGATTACCGTAAGGACTGGACGATTTGATCAATGGTTTAAACCTATACTCTCGCCCGCTGACGTTACATGGGGCACCGTACACGGATTAACAAAACCTCATGAAAGTCTCACCGGATCGCAGAGGTGATTCCTGACACCAACCATCAACACATCCGCTCAACGTCTATTCCTAAATAATCCAACCCAACAGTTCAAATTCTTCCCGTGTTGCAGTACGAAACCAATGGCCTGAACCCAGCCTTCGCAGCTGTCAACTTCGTCAAACCAGCCCTTTTTTAACTGCTTCCCTCAACATTCTACCTGCCACCACCTGCAACCAAGGTCTTTAGGAAACAGAATACCAGCCATCTGCAGCCAACCATAATTTGGTTAACAATTTTCTGTCACATACAAAAACAAAAAAAATTACACTCTTCCAACTTCTGCCTAGCCGAACCATTGACGTTTTGTCTCCACTAATCCGTTTCATTGACGGCTTTTCTTTTCTTTAAAAGTCCGTTATATGTCCATACACCATTCATGCTCTTCAAAAAATCACTGAAGTCCCTGCGAAGCTTTTCGCCTTCATTTGAATTTCCATATGACACTGTAATCACCTTCACAAAAGGTCCGTTTTATTATCACCTTTGACTCACTTGCCTTTATTTCACATGCCTCCTCCACAATTAGTTACCCAGTGCTGGATCAGTGTCCAATATTCCGCTGGTATCTCTGACTGCACTTTGAAAGCCCCACGCTTGCTTTACCTCTAACAATGTTCTTTGGCATCTCTTCCGCCCGGTTACTCGTTAGTGACCGCCCATTTGTCGCTTATATCAGCAATTCCACGACTGTCCAGCTATCCACACCGCCCTCCAGCGATTTCAAAACCGATTCGGAATTCCCGCCTCAACCATAACCACTTTTGTTCACTCAAACACTACATGACTTTACTGGTGTATTTCGGTTGCTGTGTGATTTATAAATTTAGAATCTGTGAATACCTCACATTGACATGTACTGCTGTATACTCTGATCTTCCCTTGTGCATGTGTATTGACCACGGTCAAGAAATATACTATACTATACTATACTAGTGCCAGGCGGTGAATACTCGTGCCTGGTGGATGAATACATAAAGCAATCTAAACCAGTCTCCTCCTTATCGTTTTTGGTTCTATCTCCGTTTCCCCCGTCCTCACCTCCATTTGTTTTCTGTTCCTCA
The DNA here is from genome assembly GCA_948099385.1 of Fasciola hepatica. Taxonomy (NCBI): domain Eukaryota; kingdom Metazoa; phylum Platyhelminthes; class Trematoda; order Plagiorchiida; family Fasciolidae; genus Fasciola; species Fasciola hepatica. The sequence continues at coordinate 290,512 of CANUEZ040000154.1, forward strand.
TCGTCACCCCCACGTTTTCTCAGACGAACCCTGTTCCCTCTAATCCGACGACCTCCGGGGCGCATCAGGCATGATGTCCTATTTACTCGCGACAGTATCTTTCCCTTTGTCCAGAAGTTTTCCATTGGTTTAGTTGGCAGAACCCAGGCTGCCACCTGGCCCAGAGTGAATGCGGCGGTTTGCTGTCCCGATCTCATAGTACCTTTTGCACCGAGATTTGCTTTTTCAGTTTCTATTTGACTACGGAAGGTGCCACGATATCCAAGCTCAGTAACCCAGCCAAACGTGTAGAATCGTTTGCGCCTGTCTCCCAAGCGGGGGTTTCGTCGGGCTTGTTTCCGCCTCTGCCGAAGGCGTATTTTGAAGCTCAATCACAGCGGCCAAAGAATCCCCGCCTTGAACCCTCCATTTCCCGAGTGTCCTTTTTCCGCTCTTGACAAAGTTTTGCGCTTTGCCTTAGGGCTGACCGTGGTTCAGACTAGAAATATGACGGCCGGAATGCTCATCTCCAAGAATGCTGGAATTCCTGGCTGTGAAGTTGCGGACTGAAGTTGGAAACCGCTTGAATAGTGATTCCATGTCATGCAAGGTTGACTCGCGGTTTGCTGATAATTTCTGCAGTTCTCAGAAGATCGATTTTGAATAAATCCCAGTAGTACTCAACGGCCGCTAGGTTATGGTGCTTCCCATGGTAAAAGATATACAACTCCATATTTCGCCAAGGTCAGTCAGGTAATGGGGGCATCTCTATCAGCTCTGCCGTTTGGCCTTGTTTAAATTATCTACATGGTTCGCATTGTGCTACCATCTGTTCAACCGGTTCCCCCATACCTGTCATTTATTATGCTTCTCCGGCTAGGGTGATACATCCCTAATACGTGTTTGTAAACAGGGTAACCGACTCAGAGCATCTTTTCGAAAAGCTTGGGGACCAACAAAAATTCACCCTAAAAACCAGCTCATCCTCTGCTGCCATCTCATCGCGAAATATAAAATAAGGTATTATTTCTGCCTATAGGGTTCTTTTATCTTCCGGCCAAACTTGGTTGATAACTTGTATCAGGAATTGTAGACACAGATCCGTCCTCGTGGCTTTCGGGATTTGAAACGGTCCATATTAGGCCAATGCAATATTCATCATTTCTTTTCTACATTCGTCTTGCATATTCGGTAGTAAGGCTCTTAGGAGACTTTCAGCTAGTAATATCTGTTTTCTTCGCTGATAATGCGGTTTGCAGTTATTATTTTGGGGACATACCAACATCGGTTTATTCGGTCCTCGAGCTCGATGTAACGTCTCATCCACGACCGTGATCAATTGCTCATGATACAAATATATATGCATAAGTCACCCAAAAGTGTATTCACTGAATCTCTTTAAAGCTCAAAAGATCGCCAGTAGTTTTTTTTCTATTGGCGCCCACTTGCCTTTGGAAAAGGCCAACTCCAAGCTACGATAATCAAGCTGGCTCCCGACTTGCAAAATCACGGCTCCTAAACCACCCTCATTGCTGTCACATTGTTTGAACGGCGGTGAGGTGTGATCGTGTCCGGATAATCACCAGTAATCTTCATATAGCTTTGGTTACAGCATACATTCCTCAGGTAATCTGCATGCGTTCTCCCTCGCCAAGGGCACCTGTGGGTGGATCTGCAGGCGATTGTGAGATCGCGCCCCCAATATCGACTTTTTTGCACCAGCTTCCACCGCCACCAAGTCAAATTTCAGTTTTTTGAGAAGGGCAACCAGTATAATTTTACAGCGGGCCACAAGGAAATTCTGATCGATTTCAACTAATCCGTGGTTCGTTTGGTCTCTTACACCAATCAAGTAAGTCGATATGCCATGTTCTAATCAGAAGCCACTTCCTGATCAATCAGAAACTCCACCGTGGTGAAACAAAATACATCCAAAACATCCTGAATTTGTGAAAAAACTCAATTGAACACATTCGTTGTCTTTTTAACCACCCATATATTTTTGAATCAATCCTTCTTTGTTAGCATCCAGAGCAAGGTTTGGGCATAACCAATTTGAACTGTGTGACTCAGGAGCTCATATCCCCAAGCAGTGAACTTGGCTCGCCTTTTGAGTCTTTGTGACTGCATACCTGGGGTTTATTTATAGTTGTTCGTTTTATAACTTTTTATCGTAGGCTCTTCAAACCAACTTTGTTTCCAAATGGGACTTTGCACTTGGCTACCCATTAGTTAAATAAAAGTCAAGGGTGGTATGGACCTCTAAGCTACACGCAGTCTCTGATGAATATTGAAGGGCTTCAACTGGAAGTGAAACCGAGGAGCATGTAATGAGCTAGCATCTGAAGAGGCTCTTTGGGGGCCCCATTCCTTGATCCAATTTATGACTGCTTGAATATCCGCTGTCATAAAGTTTTGTTTCTCCTGCCTCTCAGTTTAACCACATCCGTGGATATATAACGCGGATTATTCATCCAGATTTTGAGGCTGTTGATAAACTCCGGAAGTAGAGGGACCAGGAAGGCTCCATACGGGGCTCCACTGACCACCTCTTCCAGAAGGAAATGTTCGTCCCTACTCTTGACTCAGAAGCTCTTCCGTTTAGAGAAGTGCGTGATCCAACTCACCGGTGGGCCACTTAGACCCTAGTCAGATGGTTCTGTGGTTTGCTGCATCAAGAATATACCTGGAGTCCAAGCAAAGGTCTTTGACCACCAGCCTTTTGTCAAGTGGAGCTGAGCTCTCAGTAAAATGATCAGAACTGAGTGGCCGGAGAGGCTTTTTACAGAGCGATGTTGCGATCAATTTAGCGCACTTTTCTTGTTGACATGGGCAAAAAGGCAACCCTGACCATTCTTTTCAGTCATCTGCCTACCAGACTGGCCAAACTAAAGTTCGCGTGTTTTGGGTCGGTGCATGGGCTCTGTCTTGGCTGAATCACACTAAGTTTTCTCGTCAGTTCACCTCAGCTTTCGGAATATAAAAAAGATTGCCGGACCTTTTTTATTGGCCCGGTGAGCTGTTTGATGTGATAGTGCTTGGACTTAACGAAGGCCAGTCTCATCTTCGTTACCACCTCTGGGGACGGTGTGCCGGGAGACTCCAGGTTAAGTCTGCAAAAATGCCAAGTCCCAGTTTGACCCTAGGCTTGAGCTGTTAGTCATGGACTGTGCTTCAAAAATGGCTTTATTGGGAAGAGACTGAAGATGGACGGAAAGTGAGGGACGGAAGGACAATAGAGAGTGTTCTTACGTCATTGTTGGCACTGATATTATTTAAAACAAGAATAATATTAATATTCATATATTTACCGAGTGATTCGATAAGTATGCATAAATATACTGCCAAAAGGTACAGAGTCATTCGCGGAATGACGTAATTCCAGTTACTCAGAGGGGAAGTAAAGTAGTCACAGTCACTTGGCGACATTTAGTCTGGCATTGTTGGAACCCTCTAAAACGTTTTGGAGTGGAGCTGAAAGCGCCAATTTTGGAAAATGATCAAAATTTAAAAAAAATCGGTGGAGTACATGGTGAAAAAGTGCTGCGGGAGATCAAAACTTGAGAAGCTCGGACACCGAATACAATTGGAAAGTTTGCATGGGCCTAACACCCGTGAATAATGTGAATCAGATGGTTTGACGAGTGCATTTTATAAGGGGCCCAGAATAATTCACAAAGCCGAAGAGCCGGTGAATTCCGGGAAAGTTGGTGTGAAATTGGCTTCGTGGAACTCACTGTGGGACGAGTAAGAAAATGCAGGACAAAATGATCAAGTTACACAGGAAAGTATCGGCGAAAACGGTGGGGATGGAAGCCAAGTCGTCACTGGCGGGATACAAGAACGTGAGGAAATGTGTCTAAAAAGTATATTATTCTGGCAAGCTAGGATATCCTCCCAGGAGAATGATTATGGCCTTTTTTCTCTATTGGAGGGGTTGGTGGTTATTGATATAATAACCGAGGCACAAAACTGCCGGCTCTGGAGCCTGTCCAGTTGATGTTTAAGGGCATCTACCTAGGTTGTCTCAGTGGTCTATCTGTTAGTTTGATCCATTCTCTAGGGAATCCTTTAATAATCCAAAGGCTTTCAAGCCCTCTTCTTCCTCGGTTTTTCGCAAGCCGAATATCGTGCCCTCGTCTTTGGTCACCAGTCCAGAATTCGGAGGAGTAGGGCTAGTGTGCCAAGTACCTTAGGGGTCTTGCGCGTCTCACTAGGCTCCCTCTATATCCTCTTCCTCCCAGGAAGAACAGGTGCAACCTCTTCAGCATTTTCTCTCAACCCAGACCCCTACAGTCTCCAAACAACCTGAAAACCTTCGCTTTACCTGCTTCAATATATTTTAGTCCATCTCGGGCGCAGTGCTTCAGTTTAGGCCTCGATAGGACCCCGTAAACTGGTAGCGATAACTGTGGTCTTGTATACTTTCTGCGGGCTTCGGTAGGTAAGGTACACTTGACGGTTTCTTTGTCGCATACTCACGCTGGCCACCTGGTTTGATGTTTGCTTGAATCATCGCGTTCTCATCCTTAAGGCACGCTGTTTTGGCGAGAGCCGCATGATTGTCAGGTGCACCACTATAGAGACTGGGCCACAGTGCCCTCTAATCGGTGAGGTGTTGGCTTTTGTCCATTTCACGAGGGAGATCAAGCTACACGGGGCCAGTCATACAAGCTATCCAGGTTTCTTCATACCGTGCTCTCTGCAACCGATCCAAGTTGCCTTAAATCGTCTACAAACTCAAGGCACTTACTATCAAGTTCACATGCCGGATGAGTAATAAACGAGATGATCAGCAATGGGTCGAGAGCCGATCCAAGTGGCAAATCGCTGAGCTATTGTTCTTTGCTGGACAAACTTTCCCCCACCCTAGTTTTAAAATAATCATAAAAGGGTTTACTTCGGGGGTACCCGAAGCGCGCTTGACCGCATGATCAAATGGTGCAAGAGCGGCCACAAAAGGGATTCTTTGATGTCCATGTTAGTTTACGCAGCAGAAAAGGGTATGGTGGTTGTGATGATCACAACAATAAATGCCGGGCAAAACTGGGCTTGTATATCAGGTGGATATATCACCCAGTAGTGAACAAAGTGGGCTCCGAGGTCAGGACACGTAATCGAGTAAGGCTGGAATGGAGTAAAGATGCCCAGGAATTCGATTAGCATCGATATTAAGTCGCAGAGAAAATTTCAAAAATGCACTGACAAAAAATTTAAAAATCGTTGGTGATGACGGATGTGCTTTTGGAACAGTGGCTCAAATGACCCAGCGAATAGCCAAAATACAACACTGAAGAAGTTGCGAGGTGTTTTCTGAGGGGAGAAACTGAATAAATAAAACAGAATATCTGTTTTATCACGGCATCGGCACTTACTACTTAGCAAGTTGTGGAAGACGCACCTATAGAAAGGTGCATTCGGATGCCCAAACATAGAAATTTGGTAGAGCAGAGCGACAAAAGTTGGCGAGTGCGTGAAGTTCAATCCCAGAAAGAGTTATTGGGTTAGCTAGTAAACCCGAGTTCATAACAAAGTGGAGGGAGGAGTTGGTATACGGTGATCTTATGAGGTCATGTAGGCATGGCCCACAGTTGAACTGTCAAGACGTAGATAAATGCACGACGGGATATGACGATAAGAGTCTGACATGGGGCATAAGGGAGCCAACCGGATGGTCAATAACCTGCAAACTTATAGTTCATTTCTAGCAAACAAATGGAGATAATGCCTACAAAGTGGTATTTGGTGCAGGTGCTAAGTCGCGGGAAATTGATGGAAAAAGTGGCAATAGTTAAGAGGTGAGTGGAAAGTTATTCATCGATTGGTTCACTTGAGGTTACTGCAAGGCTGACATACGAAAAATACAGATTTATAACGAAGCGGACACAATAGTGGCATATCTGTTTGTTATCAGATGGCCTCAACTAGAAGTAATGCCTTGATACAACTTTCAGTAAGAGCAGATAATCGTGTGACTGGGTACGTCGAAGGAGGCCAAGCCTGAAACCTTGAGGAGACAAACAGATCAATTGCAACCTGTATTATTGGTGGTTGATTTCTGGCTAGGGACATAGAAAAGGCTCCCAATGGGCAGTGGCACGGGCGTACGACAGCGATATTCTGGTAGAACAGCTACCAAGGTTAACGGATGAGTGATAGGTGATACCACTATGGATCTGTCTGGGTTCAATGGTGAATAGCACGGGAACGTCAAAATTTGGTAAGAAGGTGGTTGCGGAACGTGTGAATATAGTGAACTGATAGAGTCGTATAAAAATGTTTCACGAGAAAAGCCCTCAGAAAGTGCGGGTGGCTTCTTGACGAGATACGCTGGAAAAAGTCTGACATGGGACACTGAGGAAAAAAACGAACGAATCACTTCCTGGACTGCGGAAACTTCATTACCAGTGCGACTATCAGGAAAAGCTAATGACTAAATGACCGAAGATGTCGGAAAGGTATACAATGGAGCAGAGGGCCGGTGTCACGCAGACGAAGCTCTGGAAGGAAGGCCACTCCTGGCTGCCTGGTACCGTGGGCAGGCGAGATGAACAATACTTAGTGATGGTTTTGTTTAGATAAATGGAGCGGTGACATACAAAATGCCCAGTGGATGAATGATCCCTTCAAGAGCTTATCGGAAATTATGATGTTACTAATGAAGAATATTGATAAAAATGGCTTATTTCGAAATAGCCCAAGGCTTGCGTTACGCATGATCAAATTTTTACGGGCGACAAAGGGTACAGAAAAATCCGTGGAGAATTTGAAAATGTGCATTACGAACGAGGGTTAGGTAAAACTAGGGGGATATGAGGGGGAGGTAAATGTATGCACACCAAGGAATAATGTGGAGGGGGGTAGGTGAACCCAAGAATGGATTTAAGTGTGTGCCCGGCGAATTTGAAAACAAAGTGGATGAGATCAAGACATGTGGGTTTTACGTGAGGAGAACTGAAAATCGGCATGAGAAACTATGGTGACAAGAAAGGATAAAGAAGAAAAGAAAGAAGAAAGGAAGAAAGAAGGAACAGAATATCGAGTTGTATGGCTATGGCTTAGGTAACCATGGAGTATGCCTCGTTTCAACAAACGGACGGCGTCAATTTAATAGCAGGAAGCGAACAATGCAAGAAGTTGAGAGTGGGTCAGATGGCGACGATAGTGCGGAAGGATCGTGATACGGTAAATGTGAGGCAGAGATATAGACAAAATGGGCGGATATCATGAAAAGCGGCGGCATGGTGGTATGAAAGCTGGAGAGCAAAGAACTGGAGGGTGCAGAGAAAATTTGTGGGTACACATATGTGTATATCCATGTGTATATGTGTAAATTTATATAAATAAAATATATATGTGTATAACAGCAGGAGCAAGTGGCAGTGATAGGATAAACCGCGGAAGAAGCAGTGCTTGGAAGAGAGAGTTAGAATAGATTTTAATTGTACAAAATTTCCTTGAATAAACCCTGATGAATTTGTTTATGACAGGTGAATATGGGGGATCAACACGGAGGGAGAAACGACTTTGGAAGCATAGAAGTTGTGGCTGTGAGCAGGAGTTGATAAAGGAGGGAATATAAAGGAAAGGGTCGACAAAAGCAGGTAAGAGTGAATCTGACAATCTGAATATTGCTGTGGTGACATATCGGGATGGTCGAAAATAGGTGAAACGTTAAAAAATGAATGTTAATCGTACAGCCAGAAGATAGCCATGAAAAAGGCTGGAGAAAACTGAGCGAATGGAGATACAGAGTGGTTAGAGCAGTGTAAAAGACCAGTGAAGAAGGGTGACTTGGAGGTTAGAAGAACTGTGGTGCAAAGATGCAGCAGTTGTAACGGCGAATAGCATAGGAAAGAAATAACAGCTTTGGGAACCAGAGGGATCAGTTATTAGAAGATCACATGGTTTGAAAGTGTAAGTGAAAATGATGTCTTTATGATGAATTTACTCTAGGTGGAACGCAGGAAGGTAGAACAGACTGGAAGGCACACTGAAGCTGCCCGTGGCGAGCAATATACGAAGCAAATGGGAGTGCTGACCGGAAAAAACAGGTAAGAGATGACCAGCCAGATCGTTTTATTGCAGATGACACAGAATGGAGACCGAGAAGAGGAAAAGGAAGAAATGCTTCCGGACAGGAAAGCCTTTGACGGAACAAAATACATGCAAAATACGTGTGTTCCGGAGTTGGGAGACTGGGACGGAGGGGCTACGTGCCTTCAAACGATCATATAAAGGGGCTGAGCCAGGAGTTGCTAATAGGGGCATTCTCTCACGGCAAGATCCGGGGAGGAATTGCGGAGTAAAAACATGGAGAATAAGGCTGGTGGTGAAAAGATATTTAATTTGGTCGTAAAACACGCAAAGATCTGGAGGGCGAATTCCTATATGGTGATTGGTCATGGTAGTGGATGCCTCCGGTGCGTAAATATGGGAGGTATAAGGTGGACAAAGAAGGATATGGCAAAATGGCAGGTGGTGATTATTGTGATCGATGAGCTTCATAAGTTTATGGGAGTACCAAGTGAATAGAGAATATTAGTGGATAAGGTTAAAACGGGCGGGTAAAGAAATATTTCGAGCTTGGGAGAAAAACCGGACGGGGTCAGAGTGACATCATGCACTGAGGGCTGCCATGGTGAAAAACGATAGAGACAGAAACAGTGGGTAATCGTGCCTCCAGAGGTAGAATGACACAGGAGAGAAGTGACAGGGGTGCTGATATGAATGTTAGATGAGAGATCGTGGCGGAAGAAGAGTGGTGAGGGTATGCGATCCGCAACTGACAATGGTGAATGCGGTGGGGCGAGGAGAGTTGGAGCTTTCGGTGCGCAACCCGTGCTAGCGGATAGGGCTGACCATGAGCTGGACACTCAACCTAAAATACATTTCGTGAGGTGAACACTGGAGGTGTGATCTACCAGCTTAATTGCGCTAGCACATCGTCGCAGAAGGCCCGCACACCGGAAATGCGCCGGCAAAACTGAAGATCTTAAAGCAACTCGCACCGTTAGGATTGGTATGAGTGTTCATTGATGGTTGTACAGATGGCTGAGACACCACAATAAGGGCATATGGCCCAGGACCAACTGGACAGGTTGTGGGAACTTGAACAAAATGGCCAACGGGAACAGTGAATTGTAGATTGCCACACAGCATTGCTATCCAGGTGCACAGCCGGGAAGATGATCAGTATAGTTCCCGAGGTGGTTGACCGGCTTTTTGGATCACTGGAAAGGGAAGTGAGATAGGGAAACTCAGTGTGGGTATGGCCAGCTGAGGATCAACGGTTAACGGAAAGAAGAACATAAGTGAAGCACGGGCTAATGGATGAAGCGGATCCCTTAGACAAAATGAGGCCACCACCAGTAAGACTAAAATGGGAAACGCTCAAGAAGAAGGTAACTGATTCAATAGAAAGGTTAATATTCCACCTAGAATAGCCATATAGTAGAAAAAAAGACTAAATTCTGCATGAAATTACGGAAGAAGGCGAAACGAAGTCAAGGAGCATCGAGCTAATGCCCATTCTATTGCTATACAATGAGAGGCATAAAAGACGGTGGAACTTTGAAGGAGCAAGAATTTCATGTGTCGGTAATCAAATGAGTATCCGTGCAAAAAACCGAATGAAGAAAGAGGGAACTGTAGAAAATGGTGGGATGGGTAGACGTAAACAGTGAGCGACTAGTAAGCGGACTGAGGCAAAACGGGATCTTTGACATTTGGGACTGAGAACGGAAACGTTGAACTTTAGATAACTACGAGCCATAAGATTCAGTAACGCGTCTGGGATTTGATCTGGAGTCACCGATCAGTAGAGGAGAAAAGTAAATTCTGCGTGAAAGTATGGACGAAACTGAGCTGGGGACAGGGTGGGTGCATAATCGGTTACGTCATAACTGGTTGTTGAGTTCGGTTATTGAGCCACCTAAAGTGATGTATATGAGATTGAATTTTTCCGTCCGAAATCGCCGAGGCAGTGGTTGAAGTATATGTAGGGGGATCTGAGTGGGAAACAAAAAAAGTAATCAAAAAGATTTTGAGGAAAGCTGGGCCACTAATCGTGCTCTCACTAATAATTGCAGGATAGTACTGTATATATATACGTGCATATCGACGAGTAATACGGAGCATGTATTGCCTTCCGCCGTCATGTCAGTTTCTGGGTTTTTTCACTCTGGCGGCCCGAGTGTTTCGTTTTAGGCCAGGAAGACAATGACCTTTAGATACGGACTTGGACATTTTTTGAGTCCGAAACAGGAAAAGTAGCGTTCGTAGAAGGCGAGCAGGTTACTCGTGAGCCCTGCAAAGGTTGTACTGGGCTGCTACGCATCAGAAAGAAATGTAGACAGATCATCAAGTCACTCTAACGGTAGATATAATTGCTCTCATCGACCGAGACTGGTGAGCTTGATATGCTACAGTTTTTGTAAGGAGATTGATTGAGTGCTAGAGGGCTCGAATCGAAAAATTGGTCGCAATATCACTGGTTGCTCCAGCAGAAGTCGCGTAGGATTTCGTGTGCCAGAGACAATTTTTACTGGATGTTTCTGGCTCTCTGGGTTAGGTTTGATTAATGAAACGCCAAGGTGAACATTGAATAATCGATAGAGCCGACGAAACAATAACTCACAGCGAGGTACCAGTAGATACCTGAATGACATGTACCAGCCATGAATCTATAAGTGATATGTAGACAGTGTCGCTGATATTAGCTTTAGGTAGGTTTGGATCAAACATTTTTGAAAAAGCTTCAGGTTGATATTTCTTTATAATAAATAACGCTTTCACGGTAAAGTATTGCAGCTAACGCCAATAGAAATGCGATGCTTCAATTTAAATGACAATTCCTGTCAGTAATTTCACAAAACCGAGCCTTATTGATGGAGAAAACAAAAGACGAGTTAATCTGATTTTCAAGCTCGGATGACTTTGACCTTGAAACTGCTTCCCAACAAGGCTCTGAATATCCTCCTCTATACCATCGGGATGGACTCAGGCTGTTTCAGCCCACTCACCTACCCAGCAACCTAATACCTTCGGCAAGTTCAGTTGGTAGACTTCATCCGTCTCACTCCTTAGTTTCCTGGTCACTCAACCCATGCATTTTGCCAAGTACGACTTTCTGAAAACAAACCCAAGCGGGTAGGATAATGCAGACCGGAAGCTTTCTAGACACATTATTATGTGTTTCTGGGTACTCTTTCCATGACTCCGAGTAACTCTGATATATGGTTCACGGAAAGATAGTTCAAGCTTGCCTTATTGTTGCCCCCTTTGAGACTGAGGTGATGACGAAGATGGGCCAGTTTTATATTGAATCGTTTTCTTTTAGTGGTTCTTGGAATACAAGAAACAATGGTTAAGCCGATAGAACAGCCACTGGTTTCAATACACCTTAATGTCTTCTTTCAAGTTTAGCTACCTTCCATGAGGACAAGAGCATTGGATTTTCGTAAAATTCGCTCTCGCCGAATTCCGAACCTACCTTCTGAGAGGGGTACTTGTTCCGGCTGATTCAGTTTTTAGAACGTCCTTGATCTTGCCTGTGAGCCCTCCGAAAGGGCCGCGGCAAATCCCCCGAGCGAACATGATGCAACCTTGGCGCCTGGTTTGAGTTCATTCCTTTCAGGATAGTTAAGGCTGCTTGCGATGTGACCTCTATATTCCCCAGTGCTGATATAAGCCGCGAGGGATGCACACTCTTTTTAACCCGGTCAACCCAGTATACACCATGAAGTGATCTCTGCAGGTATGAAGAATCCGGTCAGAATGGGAACAGACGGCTGTTTTGACCACCTAACCAGGGTGTACTTTGTTCTATGACTTGCCTTTCAACGAATGCGCTTTCCACTGCACTCGATTTTGAAGAATCTCCTACATAGTGGTGTTCTGCTCTTCTCACATAGGTCAGGCAGGAACCGTCAGTGGCGACTGTGACGAGCCCGCGAGTTCACACCAAAGCAGGATCGTGCCCAACCAGGAGGATAACCTGACATATATGATTCACGCAGAGATCAAGATCAGTGAATCGCTGGCAAAGGAGATGGACCAAAGTCCATTGAATCCGACAAAAAATGCAGGCTTACCAAGTGATTACCTCGCCAGTTCCACCAGAGGATTCCGATTTACACCAGAAACGAGATCACTTTGGCATCTCAGTGCGCACGGCTTGAGGGAGCTTTCAGTTTGGATGGTACCTTTGGAGGGGACACCGACAAATTTAGATTATTCGTAGGCAACCTTGGTTCGGCTAGGCGTCGAAAGTTTTCCAACCAGATATGGCCTCAAAGTCGGCCGACATAAAGTTTACAAAAACAGTAAGCTGTTTCATGCAAATATTTTCTTCACGTTGTCTATTTTCAGTGCCAGAAATTCACAAATACGTACGGGAGATTCTCTAGAAATTGCGGGAGGGCTCAACCCCAGTGTTAGACGGATCATGTTAAAGTACGTGTCAATAGATCAGTTCAAATGTACCATTGGTTTTCCGTGGCTTACCATCGCATTCGGAAGCCTGAGTACGTCAAAGAGTGTTTTCTCGGCGGGAAAGCTCCCCGAACTTCCTTCTGCAAACTATAACTGGGAAAATCAGAGGATCACTATCCAAAAAATGGATTCGAAATTGATTATGAGGGCCCCGGCACAAACAGATGTCAGTCGGTTTCAAGTCGTACCGCACCAATGGGATACTTCGTTTTCGTGAAAAAATAATCAATTAAGCCGTTTTGCCTCAGGCTGGAAATCCGGCAACGGTCATGTTCCGATTTTTCCTCTTAGGTCAGCTGAATTTGCAATCTTTGTGGGATAAGAGGACAGAAGCAAACTTGATGCTAAAGGTACAATAAAACACATCTGGGACCGAAAGAAAGGTATCACAAAACGTTTGTCAGAAGCGCAGAGTTATTGGATACCATGTGTTATTCTGTTCTCCGCTATCAATATCTTAACCAAAATCAAATTTATGTTTGTGACTGTGAATAGTATCCCGGTAGCTCCTCAGTTTGGTTTGATCTCCCGCGAGGCCATTTTGACACGGTCTTCAAGGTTCGCCCCGAGTTGCACCTATCTCCAACCAGCATGCAACCCAGCACATAACACATGGAGAAATCTAGTGGCCATCGCGAAAATAACGAATTGCAAACGCACTTTTCGTGGCAGATGATCCTTTACACCGAAGCATGCTGTTGGCTTCGACATATATTTTGTATAAAACGGACCGATGCAACGGAACTGCTGAACACTCTTGTCAACACGCTTTGACTTTCACTGATGTGAATCCTCTCATTCAAAGAGCCGGATTTCTTTTCTCCCGAAAGAACAAGGACCCATCCCAGACCACCTTAAAATTACAAATGGGTGTCTACTTGATTATCGTCTCCATCAAAATCGAGAAGGAGGTTAAGCAAGTTATCCTAATGGCGGTTTCATGCCCAGCAACAATGGTCGACAGGACCAAGAAAGCCACCAGGGTCGGAAAAGCTACGGAGAAGACCATGAAGCTTCTCAAACACGGGTGGCCGAAGGAAATCACCAAACCATTATACGTTTATCATGAAGCGATTTGCTATGGATCACACATGACTGCTCCCTTCTTTTAGAATGAATAATCACTCTGAAACTCCCAGAGTCTAGTACATTTGGCAATTTATTGGGGCATATGCTGGGCTCAGGAACATGAAATCTCTGACTCGTATCTACCTTCATCGGCCTTTTATAAACCAAAACAACCAATAACTTGACAGAGAATGCAGTCAACGCAGAGGAGTGTTTAAATCATCACCACTATTTGAACCACATTCATGCCCATTGACACCAAAACCACGGAGAGCTTCCAAATTGTTTTACTGAGGGCCGATTCGCGGCTTTCACCCACAACCTCTAATGGGTTCCATATCTGGGTGTCCAGAACTCCGAACCACACGTCGACTCACTAGCAGTCTGCGATTCACTGCCTCTGGAGCTGTAACGAACGTTTGAGCAATGCGTAGCCAAATTCGCAGCGGATCCCGAAATCAAAAGACGATTATCCGCGATATTCTATGATACTAGATTATTACATGAACAATGACATCAAAAAATACAAACCTCAATAATACGATCACGAGGACTCAACAACGAGAAACCGAATAGCAGCGTGTGAGGAAACAGCACGTGCGTCACGCAGGTCCTGAACAGGGATGTGCCAAAGTAGCGCTCTGGGCGCGAACAAACAACAATTGGTCCATAGAAACAACCAGTTCGTAAAGACAAGTCAATAGTGTAAGAAAATGAGTGATGTTAGGAAAAACACTGAATCGCGAGGGTTAAAGGGGGATTTTCCATGACCGGTTGTTACACCGCCCACCAAAATCCTCCTGGATCCTTAGCAGAGTCAAAGGTTCGGTATAAAAGTACTGATTCTTTCTACCTACCTGGGCCCTGCTGTCAGTGCGCGCGCCTAATGCTCGTCGTCAACGTTCTACTACTGTTCGCACCTAACCCATTGGCTACATAGACATGAGGCTAGTCTACATCTTCCACAAGACCAAATGACCGATGGCGGGCGTGACGGGGGCATATAGATGCTGCCCTTGTGAAAGGCCGTCCTGTCCTGGATGTATGTGCTTGATTGAGTGTGTGTGCGTGTGTGTGTACGTGCCGGGTGTACAATGGAATCACAGGTATGACGGCACGTCAAAGGAGGACTTTCTGCAATGTCAACAAAAGGCTGTGTGGCAAAAACGAGCAAAAGGTAGGCATGTGTGCGTGACCTAAGCCCCGGTACTTCTACGTGCAGTGTCGTGTCGTGTGGTGAGCTAAGGTTTGGACAGTTAGCTCCATAGTATATCTTAAAAATTGTATGAAATTAAATACAAATATACTTCAAAGATGTTGTGGGGGGTTGGGTTCCACAGGAGAATACATGAGGGATAAATAAATGAATTCGGCTTCATATGGTATCAGCAGGCATGGGTATAGCTTGATCGGTAGCGTCGACCTCGCCCTCGCCACTGTCACCTTCGAGCTGTCATACCTTACGAATATCTCGCAGTACGTCTCCTTTGTTAGCCCCCACCACCACCGTGCGCACGAGGCCATCGATTTCTGTACGAAAATCCTTGATCACTCCAACTTGCCAATCGTCTTTATGTAAGTGGCTCTCCACGAGGATGACCACGTCGCCACGTCTGAACGACCTCTGTTTGGAGATCCATTTTCGCCGAAGCTGCAGTGTCGGTAGATACTCCCTCGTTCATCGTTTCCAGAAAGCCTGTGCTAAGTGGTTCACTTGTTTTCATCCAACAATGTACGTTCCAAGCAGGGTTTTCGGGGTGGTTACTCCTGCTTTTGACCGGAGTAATAATAGGCCGTTGGGGGTGAGTGCCGGTTCGCCTTCCGGGTCTGCGACGATCGGCACCAGGGGTCTGCTATTCAATATGCCTTCCACTTCTGTTAGTAAAGTAGTCAACGTCTCGTCGTCGAGGGATTGTTGCCAGGTCAAGGCTGTGAGTATGTTCCTAGTTGATCGTATCAGCCTTTCTCAAACGTCCCCACGATGACTGGCATAAGGTGGATTGAAGTGCCATTCTATCCCCTTTGCTACGGTCTGGTTTTGTATTTTGGCGGCGTCCAAGCGGCTCCACCATTTCTCTAACTCCTTGTGAGCCCCGACGAACTTCAAGCTATTGTCGGAGTATATATTATTGGGGATGCCCCGACTCGCGATGAACCTTTGAAGGGCCTTCAGGAATGAATCGGTTGTCATGTTATGCGTTACTTCGAGGTGGACTGCTCTGGATTGTAGGCATGTTATCAGGCAGCTGTACCTCTTTTGGGTGCTCCACTGATGTCGTACGAGTAACGGGCCAAAGCAGTCCACGCCGATTTCCACGAACGGGCACCATCCCGGTTGGACTCTTACGGCTGGAAGGGGGCCACCCTTTGTTGGCCTGCTATCGCTTTCCGGCAACGACAAGTAATGTAATTACCTATGACACGCTCGGCCGTCGCTGGTCCTTTTGTTACCCAAAATCGTCGGCGTATATTGTTCAATAAGTGATTCAGGCCTGCGTGTCCCTCTTCCCGATGTACATGATCTATCAGGCATCTCGTTATACGGTGGTCACCGGGGATTTTTCATGTGGTCTTTTGTTTCGTACCATAGGCTTGAATTCGTCAGCCGCCCCCCAACCCTCAGTAGTCCGTTGATTTACTTGGGAGTTAGCGCTTGGATACTACTGTGCAACAGCCCGCTTCCTTTGGTGTTATCATCTGTCCTGGCTAGCTCGCGAGCCTCGGACGGGAAAGCCTCTAGTTGTATTAGGTATAGAAAGCCGAGTTCGGCTTGATTCAGCCAGCCCGGTAGTATCTTCTCCACGTTCAACGTGTTTTTTGGTCTTGAGCCTTTCGCAGGTGGGAATACGCTACGACTAGCTGCAAATTAGAGGAGAACAAAGATGGGCTCAGTGGGTCCCCGTCGAGTTCTCAATGTGTCCCGATAACCATGTCAAGGTCATCTGGACGTGGAAATCAGGTTGTCCAGATTTTTGGTTTTTTCATCATTTAGGCTCGGCTTTGTGCCTTCTCTAGCGGGAATTGTTATCCACTCTGAAGCGTCGTATTTTCAGAGCTGTTAGCTGCGACACCTCACCGTGAATTCGTATTTGGTTATCGTGAAATAATGGCATAAGCCTTTTCCAGAATATTTCGGTTCAAACCTACATAAACTCAACCTTAGCCACCCTGTCTATAAAGCACACACTGATTCTCGGCAGGTTCATATCATTTAGGCATCTACCCGTACATCGCTGTGAGTTGTTACCTCTCCGGCCTTATAGAGTATTCAGTGCTTGGTTGTGCGTTTCTACAGTGAAGCTAAGTCTAGATACTCAAACAAATTCCATAGTTTTGTTTCTGACACCCGAAATCTAACGAAACTTCTGCTGAAGCTATCACTGATATTTCGGCCAACTTTGAAACCCGAGCCCCCCAGCCCTCAGTCACTCTCCTTACACACAGCTGCACATCAAGCTTGATCTATACGAGCATCTACATTTACTGACGGAGTGACTTGGTGATCTGTCTTTATACTTTTCTTTCTGAAGTGCATACACTTCTGCTGCTATAGAAGCCCGGTAAAACGTACCCATACACGGGTCAAATATAACCACCAGGCCCTCTTCAAATACGGCTGTCCCTGTTTTAGACCCAAAAGAATGTCTGAGTCGGTATTCAAAGGTCATTGTCCGCCTGGTCCAAAACGAACCATTCGGGCCTGCAGGGCGAAAAGAAACACAAAAGCCGACATGACGGCAGCTGTCAATACATGTTCACCATCACTGATCGATATATACAGCGGAGCCAATAATAAAGTTAATGATTTGGAACAGAAGATAAACGGTTTATATGATAAATGGCAATCGATTGAGTGTGTATTATCAAAGATTTCCCCACTGACAATCATTGATGAACCAATAGATCAAGCTGACCCCAAAATCTTTTCCAAAGCCGGTCGTTATATAGATGCAATAGCCTCGGAAACTCACAGGAGGATAAAGAAAGCTGACAATGCTATAGTGTTAAACGTCCCGGACGAACTGTCAACACAGTCTGTTAAAGCCACAATACTGAATGCATGCAACATGGCTCATCACATGTGCCATTGCACTAGGCTGCGGAAAAGGTAACCAAGATACCCTTGCCCTTTGCTGTTTCAGTTTTCTAACTAATTAACAGCCGCTGAATTTATCAGCATCTGTCAAAGGATTGCCGTAGCTACTTCATTTAAAAACATCAAAATACATACCGATAAATCTCCTCTATGAAGAGAGATGTTCCGCATGCAGAGAGGCAAACCAGCGCCTCCCGCTAGCCCTGATCCAACGGGACCCGTAGATGCACCACCACATACTCCAATGAACAGGACTTCAGTCAGTACACCTACTACGCCTGTGGCCCCTTTGGCATCCGTGGACCTCCACCAGTCTAGTCCCCAGGATCTCACGCAAGTTTCGTGCAATTCAACCCAGAGTGCTGCACAGTCTTCTTCCGATAAGATGAAAAGGCCATCACAACACGTTCGTGTAAAACCCATCAGGCAAAGACTAAATGTGGCGAAAACCCAGGGTAGAAAATCTGCAGTGAGAAATGCATCGGCATTGCCATCGGTGCACATGACTCCAGCAGAGACCATAGACTTGGACATATCGCCGTATGTGTCACCGACCCAGCCACCAGGAAAACGTCGGCACCTTGCCTCCCCACCTACCACGTCCGCTAGAATAAATAGCAAAAATCAACCTCATCAAACCTATCATTCCACATTTTCAGGGTCTTCCACAAATCTACCCGGCAATTCTCCATCCCCGTTTAGTCACAAGACAACTGATCTACCAGTGACATCATCTCTACAGCCTAGTACGTCCACCTGGAGGCTTCATGATATGACTGCGACAATACTGCCGCCGCCGCCGCATATACCTAGAGCTATGGTGACCAAGCCCGGTAAGCACTGCTCAACAGGCATGTAACCAACTAACCCCCCTAGCCACTTTCAATAGCTGCCACGCCTCCCTCAAGTTAGCTACCAGGTCGTCACCCCACTTCACGATCCTCTCTATTCAGATGCCGGCTGTGGAGTTCAGGCGGGCATCGGGTCCTACAGCCACAACACAGTCTCCATGCCTCAGCTCCCTCTGACTAACAAACCTATAAGCCCTATGAGCCTACAAGCCCCTTCCACGTTGGAGGCCCTATCGAATCCACTAACGCCAAACCGTCATCAGATAATGTATGGCATATCCACACCATTCCTTAGACCCTCTCTCCAATGGGCATATCTTCTAAATCCCTATGATAATAGCGAGCCAAATAATGGCCATTGTTTCCTCAGGCACATTCCACCACCGTCTGTGCCCTACCTTTGACAATGCCATGTGTCAAAGTTTCCGGCTGCCCATTCGTTAACACTACCTTTGTGTGAAAATCTGTATTGCAAACCAGGGCTGTTGACGGACTACACTGTTACGCAGTCTCGTATCTTCAACCCTTCTCGGACGAATGGGAATGTCATTATATCAGACACTTCAGATATCCCACAAATCTTAGGGGGTTTATCTACATCGGATCCTAGTGTAACAAGGACGACGATGCACGGCAGGATACTTGTATTCCCACGATCACACAAGTCAAGTCATGGCACACATACAGTCGCTTATATAGGCTTTTTTCCAGACTGCGCGACACCAAGATTGCCATTGCCGCTGCTTGAGCGCTTCGGCTGCATTCTGTCCATTTTCCTGCGGCCGATGGCTTGCTTCTCTTGCCCGTCATTTCCCTTCGGTTGGCCCGACTGTCTCAGTTGACGGCTCGATCGACAGCCCTTCACCTGAGCTATCTTGCTGGTTGCCGGAGATCCCGCTTCTTCCTCTCTGGTCGTCTGTGTGCTTCTTGTTGCCTACTTCGGGACGCCTCCGACATATTCGCCACCTGTTCTTTTGTCTGTGGCCCTCGTTTGGTTCGTTCGTTCGCCTTGATGTTCACACCGTTCCCTCGCCCCAGCATTCCCTGTTACACTAGCACAGCCCGACACCATATCTTCAGTAGCCCTCTTTTTTCAACATTGCGCCATACTACGCAACAGCTCATAGACCAAACCTTCCAATTCAAGGCGCTGATTTTCCACCTGCATATGGACTTGCTAGTCAGACCAAGAATCTAGACTATTCCACACGACACAACCTACCTCACCAACCGAATTCCCCAAAACTAAATACCAATAACAGTATCTCTTTGGTTCTTTTTAATAGCCGATCCATCATAAACAAAATTCGTCACTTAAGACATCTCACCACTAGTTCTAATTATGATAGAATCTTGATCACTGAAAATTTGTTACCCATTACACTCCAACAGACCAGATTTCTCTTGTAGGCTACAATGTTTTGAGAGTAAATAGGGAAACTCGACGCGGTGGAGGTTGTTTGGCATTTGTCAAGCAAACCTTTAATACAACGGCACTTCATCATCCTCTACTCGACTCTATTCCAGATTCACTTTGGCTAACTGTCCACATTCCTGGCTCTCAACTTCATGTTGGATGTGTTTACCGTCCACCAAGCGAAAATTTCTCCGGACTCTCATATCTAATTGATGCATTTGAATACCTATCCTTACTGCCCTCAAGTTTAAAGGTTATTGCTGGTGACTTTAACCTGCGCAAGATAGCTTCGCCATCTTTATCTGCACCCGCCAACCTTTTACCATTTGTTACAAGTATTACTGTAGGAGGGTGGGTACAGCATATCCGCTCTCTTACGAGAAAAAACAGCATTTGAAATCTCATTTTCACCCATGGCGTCCCTCATATATTTGTCTCAATCTCCCGAAGTTTGCCCGGTAGCGATCACAATCTGGTTAACTGCCGTATTCTCACTCACCCACAGCCCAACCTGAAATCACACTGCATCAAACCCTCTCCTCTCCCCGACTGGAAGGTTCTCCCTACTACCATTCGACAAACTGATTGGAGTGATTTTCTATCGCGTGACCCACAACACACCACTGATATTTTCTATGCACAGTTCTTCAGATGTCTTGATAGGATTACCTACCTCCCCCAGCAAAGTAATAACAGGAAATCCCATATCACTTCGCTGCAAACAAAGTATGCCAAGCTTCAAAAAACTCATGAAACTACACACGACTTTGCAATTCTTATTCAACTTTTTCGCCTCACTCCTACTATTCGAAAGCTTAGAGAAACTGCACTACTTGACCAGGAAACAAAGGCTCTGAGACACAAAAATAGATCTCTTTGACTGTCATTATTGTTTAGGACCAGAACTTCTCATAATCATGAAAATATTCCGCTCACTGTTTCAATGAACAGTGTATCCGCCTCTACTTCCCTTTCTATTGCAGAGGCCTTCAACTCATTCTTCACCTCAACTATGGCCCCTATTACTAATGTTGACCCTCCACCTCTTCCCCTAGTTACCGCTTCAACTCAGTCCACAGTGGCATTTGATGCCTCTAATATCTCCCAATTATTAACCACTTTCAAGCCATCATCGTACCCAGGACCTGACGGCTTACCGCCCACTGCAATAGTTAAATGCGGACCTGACTTACCTTACCTACTACTGAATATATTTACCCTATCAACGAACTCCAGTTTGGTGCCCGAAAACTGGAAATGCTCAGTCATAATCCCGCATCACAAGAAGGGTCCACTGCATGAGGTAACAAATTACCGCCCCATTAACCATACACTTGTCCTCTCTCGGCTAATGGAAAAAATCGTAAAAGAACACATCGTCAAACACCTCTTTCAATTGGACGTTATTAGTCCTAGACAACACGGCTTCCTTCAATGAAGATCTTGCGCAACCTGCCAACTCGATTTTTTAAATCTCATCACTGAAATGGCAGATAATGGAATGGCCTTTATAGTACTTTACTCGGATATGTCAAAGGCATTTGACCGCGTGCCACACCCACATCTTCTGGCCAAAATCCGATCATTTGGCATAACTGACCCTTTACTGTCTTGAATCAATTCTTACCTGTCTAATTCTCTCAGGTTGTCTCAATAAACGGACACTGTTCCAAGCCTAAACCAGTTACAAGCTGTGTTATACTGGGTAGCGTCCTTGGCCCTCTGTTGTTCCTCATGTATATAAACGACATACTCCTCTCAGTGAGCCATGACACCCCATTTCTATTTCCTGATGACATTAAAATTGTCTACTCATTCAAGCCTGAATGCACCGCCTCGGCTATCTTAAACATTTCTAAAGATATATCTGCACTCCATAGATGGTGTTCAACTTGGCAGTTGAATGTTTTCGCTGACAAATGTGAGGTTCTTACATATAAATGCAAGCTACCTCCAGGATCCTTAACCTTTTGTGGTTCAACCACTGCTAACAAGCAGAAAGTTGGGGACCTTGGCTTAAACTATTCTTGCACATTTAATTTCTCGGAATACTCGGCTCTCCAAGTCGCCAAGGCCAGAAAGCGTCTAGGGCTAATATTTCACTCCTTCAAACTTCGAGACTGCATTCTTTTCCTTTATAAATCTCATGTCAGGCATTTATTAGAATACTGCCCACTGATCTTTTCTAGTATGCGGAAATCAGACAGAATTAATATCGAGTCAGTTCAACGTAGTTTTACCAAGCGACTGATTGGATGGAGCTCGCACTTGACCTATAAAGAACGCTGCTTATTTTTTAAACTAGACCCTTTATGGCTTCGCAGTATGAAACTGAACCTTATCTTTTTGTATAACATCCTTCACAGTCGGACATATACTTCTAATCCACTGCACGTTGCGCCCGTTTCTAGCTATCCGCTACGTTCTAGAATTCTTGCCCCTTCAACCACTATTACCAACGCTAGCTTATGTCCACACCTCTTCATCACAGTGCACTCTAACATGGAAGAAATTACCGTGAGAAACACGCAGTTTTACTTCCAGCCATCGGTTTAGAAGTGCGTTGGATAAATTCCTCACGGTTACCCAAACCTTACAGCTCTTAAATGTGGACATACCCGATGACCAAGCCTATGAGAAGGGTCTAGACCTTTGAATCGCACAAACATCAGCTGTCTACGACAGATGAAATCAAACTAACATTTTCGGTTTTTCTGCCTTCTGCAATCGGAAAACTAGTCCCAGAGAGTCACTGTCTATTATTGTTGCCTCTTTGTATCGACTCCCATTTGTCCTCAGCTGGGAGCATCCCAGACTGCGCTTCTCCACTTTGTCTCTATTTTCAGACCTTTATTCGTGCTCACCTTTCGCTCGATGACTCTTAATACTCTGGAGACCACACCGGTCACTAACCTGGCCTATACATCTACCTGACCATCGGCTATTCGTACGCTACCCGACCGATACTTCCTTGGTTACCTTCCGGGATCCCCTGGTGCCTGGTCTCCTGATCGCGGACTACCTGATACCTACGGCCATTTGCCCCCACCAAGAAAACTCATGTCAATCTCAAAGGTGTGAGGCGCGGTCAGACCCACCGATTTGGCCGGCGCACATCGGGCTTGCAGGCCGACTGCAACGATGTGCGGGCGAAACTAGGCTGGCGGATCGCAGCCCCTGTCACCAGAATTGGTTTTTAGGTTGGGTGTCCAGCGCACGGCCAGCCTCACCCACTAGCACTGGCTGCGGATTGAAAAACAACGTCCCCTGCATCCCACTGCTGCCACCGATTGCCTCCTCCAACGTTCCTGAACAAGGTTTGCCAGGCACCCGTTCAAGTTCCAAATCAACATATGCACGTATACACCTCTCGGCTCATAAATGTACCCTACTATTTGCGACTACTGACATTTATATCCATCGACTTATCTTTTATTTGTCTGAACTGACGCCATGTTTATCATCATCCTATTTTGTCCAGTTACTGGATTCTGTACCCCAAAACATGAAACGGTTTCAATGTTCAGATCTTTATCATGAATATCACCTTTCCTGATAAACTCTCGAAGAGACCATTTATCCACTTCGTAATTTGTATGTCCCCACTACATTTATCTAAACAAAACCATCAGTTAAAGATTCGTTTCTCATCTGACAACAAGTCCACACAAAACGAAATGATCCTCCTCCCAGCGCTTCATCTGCGTGATACCACCTCTATGTTCATTGTATCCTTCAGCTGCATCCTCTCTCATTCAGACATTTGCACTTCATGACAGTTGCACCGGCAATGAAGTATCCACAATTCAGTATATAAATAGTTCGATTGCTTTCCCAGCTTTTCATGTCAGACTTCAGCATATCCACCTATGCAATATTCGGCACTTCCCGAGAGCTGTTCACATGTACTACTTTTATGACTGTACCATTCCACTATATGTCCAATTCCTGCAACCACTTTGTTACCAACTTTAGATGCCCTCATGCCACTCATCAACGAACCCGGACAAATCCATAATTGTACCACTTTTCGCTCACCTATTAATCACTGCCGCTGCTCCGCCAAGATATCATGGTCAGCCACCTGCACCACAATCCATAGAGTGCTTTTTCTACATCTTTGGCTAAAAGTCAATCACCTATTATTTAGACTGCCGTTATTCCGTTTGTCCCCCTTCCCAAATGTCCTGGGTCGGACTTTACTCGACGTACTTAGCCACACAATTATCAGCGCTTTCTAAAGGTTCTAGTGATGTACAACCCCCAGCTTATTCCGTCAGATGTTAAAATTATATACCACTATTATGAACACTTCTTAGTACGTTTGTATTCCTCATCTGTCAGTCTTGGAGTAACCCCCGATAATCCAATAGTCGAGCACCGTTTCGCCCACTTATTACCTATTGCCATTTTTTCATTAGTCCTCCACTATTGGGCATCTACGCCAAAGAACACTGCGAAAGCAATTTCTCCAAACCTTTGCTGGAAAGGAATTATACGTATACCAATTTACTGATCTTCCGGTTGTTTCCCAAATGCCCCATGTCAGACTCTTACCAGCGCATCCCGTTAACCGATTCTTTACATGTTTTGACAGTATCTTTTATGCGCCACCCCCATACGACTTCATAAGATCATCGTATATCAACTCCTGTATCCACCCTGTTATCAACTTGTGTTCACTAACTATGCTGAAACGAACCCCTTATTCGAATCATGTTTCAATCACCTGTAAACTTTCGTCACTCTGCCCCATTAAAATTTCCAGGCTCGGGCATCTACATCCACCTCTTTATGAGGGCGTCCTCCACAACCTCTTGATGAATAGTAAATACTTATTCAGTGGTAAAACGGACTGTTTCATTTACGCAATCCCCCTCCTCGAAGGACACCGCGGATCATTCAGTATTATATTTCTGCCATTTTCCGGGTCATCTGGACTACTGGTTAAAGTGCATGTCCTTCATCACCAAAAGTTCTTCAATTTTTCGTTGGTACTTTTTCGTAGGTTTTTTCCAGTTTATTCACCCCTGCGACTTTACATCGACGCTATCCGGAATACTGCGCATTTTTACTTCATCCCCGCTTTACTTCATCACGTATCTCGACCGCGGAGCCCATTTCACTCACTTCGGATAGGTGCGTTCACCTGACCATCAAACTCAAGTTTGCCGGGTATTCATTCGTGCGACCATTGAAACCTATGCACGTTTGTGCTGCATTTATCCGAACGAATATCCAAGGTACCATTTCGTGACCTCACTTGTATCATATGATCATGCAATCAAGCATGCTTTGGGTGTCCCCGAAATAAACCATTATTATTTCTATTATTGGATATTTTAGTCTTGGTTGCATTATTAGATGCTCGCAAATCGACTACTCGAGGCCTAAGTTATGGTAAGATCCAGAGGGGCCTCAGGCACCAAACGATTTAGGGCCAGAGAAAGGAGAGTTAGCTGGGCTAGGTTGCGATGTGGAGGGGGAGGGCGGCGGGATTAGCTGCGGCCGTCGGAAGCTTTCATAAACAACTAGTTATAAATAACTGTCGGCAGGAGTGGCACTCTGGCATATTGATCAACGAGGCAAGCGCCTCTCCGACCGTTGGCAGGAGTGTTCTGTTTCTTTCCACTGGTTTCAGTAAGAAGAGTCTTCTGTCTTTTAAACGTTCCGTATGTTTTGCAAAATATGGCCCATACAAAGAATCAGATGACCGGAAATATAATCATGGTAAGAAGCTCTTTGGTACAGGCCTCCTCTTGTACCTGGGTCATATATATGGCTACTTGGTTCATCTCCCTGAGTGGCTAACTACTTTACGATCGGTTAAATCAACTGCTGGCTCCTGATTAGATGAATACCTTTCCGTTCGATCAAAACAAATATTGACCGCCTACTGGCTCAATCCCTCGCGTTTAGCCAAAACTACATTTTGCCGCTGAATAGTTGACTCCTCTCGGTTCCTTAAGGGCCAGTGCTCGAGGCCGATTGGATGGTTTCGCTCCGCTTCGTCATATGCTGTCCGAACTGTCGACCTGCTTCGCTGACTTGGGCCTCGCTATTTATCTTGGACAGACAAAGGAGTGTTGCCTACAAGTGAACCAAGACCATCTATCAATGAGCCAACAACTATCTTCATATACTCTCGTTGATGAAGGCTGCCGCCTCTCGTTTTGAAGGATAACCGTGAAACCTTTTCGCTTTCTGAGAAGTCGGCCTTTCGAGTAAGCAAATGTCTAATTTCCTTGTTCAACTGCTTTTTCCACCTCAACCCCCTCAGACCAATTTCCTATGTGCCTTACTACTTTTCCCTATTTCTTGCAATGCAGCCTTTCTGGAATATCCTGAAAGCATTCTCTTGTACTGCCCGCCATCCCCGTAGGCCCTTTGCTCAACGGTCGCGTTAAAACTTTTAGGGGTTTCTTCTTTGGTGCAACAGGCCTTGTATTTCAGTCGAGTGCTGCGCTTTTGGCTCTGGGAGATCACCAACTGTCGAAAGCTGTGTCCGAGCCCTTCTCTCGAAAGCCCCCTAAAAAGGGCCGTATTTACCACTTTTACTCAGCATATTTTTTTCCGGGAAAGCCGAGTAAGGATCATTTGCCTATTGCTCAGCAGGGTGATTTTTCATTTCGCAGTTCACACTGCAGATTCGGCCTCACCAATCGACTGATTGTAGTATGTGTTACCGGTTCGATATTCGAATTTCCATGTGAGAGGATCGTTGGGAAGTCGCCCTAGTGAACCGTTGTCAGCTGTCGAAAAACAATGCCCGAGGAATGCTGCGTCGGGAAAAATGAGCATACAAACAATTGACCTCGCCGATTGTTGCCCTTGTATCGAAGAGGTCTGTCACAAAAAACCACTGCAATTATCAAACAGAACATTGTGCTGTTTGCTTCCGTGCTAGAAAGTATCAGTGACCAAATTTTTCTCGAGGGCAGCCAGGCATTTCACTTGGCTACGTTATTTATCCCCTGCCTTCTCTTGCGGGCATGACAGAGCTCGCATTTGGAAATGTAGTCTCTTACTCGACTGGTCATTTGTAGCCTGCAAAATAACTGTGTCGCTCGGCGAATGGTGCTATCATTCCCGGAATATTACAGATGGACTCTCATCAACTGGCTTTGAAACCATTTGGGACGATCAGACGGCGTTTCACGAGTTTTAATCCACTGCCAACGGCAAGATGTTCGCGGCTTGTGAGGATTAAGGTCGGCTGCATTGGCTAGTTTTCTTTGGTCCTGGTTTATTCGCTTGGGACGAAGTCCATCAGTTATCTAAGGCGGGGTCACCAACCGTGGCTTTTTATGTCGATGGGTTCTGCACTGAATAATGAACACAAATCCATCTTTAAAATGGTAATAATGGTTTTAAGGTCCAGTTCCAAGCAGTGGTCAAGAAGCAAGAATAGACGTATGATCAGAGTGCGTAAAATTACTCAATGAGGTTACACATTCAAGAATGTCACAAGGAAAGGCCTCACAGTTCAGAAAGGGGAGAATGAAGACGAGAAGAGTTTAGGTGAAGTAAGGAGACAAAGGTTTGCACGTGAATACCTCTCAGCTTTGTATCTGCAGAGGGCTATGGTAAAGAGTCAGCCAAAAATGAGATTGTTGGGGCTGGCTTTACCCCAGAAAGTAGGGAATAAAATATTTACGTAGATGCTGCAGAAAGTACCTGACATTTACCTCGAACCCTGATATAATACTGATAACTGGATCCTGGCTGTCCGACGATGCCACACTAGAACTTGTCCTGATAGCTGGGCATTATTAATTATCCGACACTCTCCGGTCCAGTCCTGGTGGTAGCTGCTTAGTCTCCGTTAAATGCACTATCCTCGTTAGGTTTATTGACCGCCTCTCTCTTCTCCTTATCAAAGATTCACTAAGACTAGCTATTCACGTCCCCGGCCAGAACCTCCTCCTCGGCTGCGTCTGCTTCCCCCCGGGTATGGAGCTCTCGAAAATGGACTCTGTCGTATATGTAATTATTGCTGCAATTGCGGAACCCCATCCTAGTGCAAAACTTATTGCTGATGCCCTCCTCTCCAATCTGCTGGTCTTCTCAAACTAGCCCTCCCGCCCCTCTATCTTCCTCTTGTGTGTCTGTCTTGGTAGGTGGACCCAATATGTCTCAAAACCTGTAAGGGGAACAACAATAATAATAGTGGTATATTTCTGGACCGTGGTCGAGAGGCTCGCATGTAGACATGATCAAAGTTTACAATATCACTGAATGAGATGGAAAGTTCACAAATTCCAAAGAGGGATTCGGGCATCACAGCAACAATGGAATAAGGCTGAGGAGAGTTTAAACGAACCAAAGCGACCAAAGGATACACGGCGAGTACGAATTGATTTCAAGTCAACTGCGGCAATAGCAATGAATCGGCCGGATGCAGGAGTGTTCAAACGGACATTGGCTTAGGACGCAGGAAATAGAATATACACAAGAATTATTTAAGAAAATGGTCAGTAATGCATAATCATGTTCACTTAAAAAGGTAATTGGTGTTGAGACAAAGGAGGCAAACACGAGCTTCACGAAGGTTTTTCTTTGTCCGTGTTGGGCTTTTTGGGCAAAGGTTGGCTGCGGTTTTTGTTTGCTGTTTCATCATGGGAGGGAGGAGGGCATTGCCGGATCTGGACCGATCACTGTTTAATTAGGAATCCTCGCACGATGGCTTTGACATCGGAGGATCTTGTAGGAAGAATTCTTCTGTAGGCATCAGAGTGGCATGTGCAACAATAACAGGACTTCTTGTTGGTGAAACCCAGTGGCTAGATCGTATTAGCGGTAGCCGACCTTTGGTGCGGTTGAAGACGGGCAGAGAAAAAGATAAGCTATCTGCGCGATATATTACAGCCAGGCAACGTGATGGCCGGGTGGTTCTGAAATTGAAAATGGAGGAACGCAGTCTGGGGGATGTTCCAGCTGAAGGTTAGCGTGAGCAAAATAACAGATAAGAGTACGGAGGTTGGAAATGAGGCACAATGATCTAAGTGAAATGAGGAGTCGTTGGTGTTGTGATTCGGTGTTCGTGAGGGCTAACTGGGTTTACAATTCTAGGCAAAGTTATTGATTACCGATTCGGCCGTTCACCAGGAAGTCTCATATTCAGGGGTTATTAAAGCCGGGGGGGGGGTGCATTTGGATTAGGGTCTGAGGGCCACGTGGGGAAGCAGCTGGGCAACACGAAGAACCTTGAATGGCAAGTTTGCACACCGGGTCTGGGGGATATATGACAAATCCCACAGTGTTGTTTTACAGGCCACAAGGGAGCAGCTGGGACACACTAAGAACCCAAATGGCGAGTTTATGTGGTAGATCCAGGGGAAGTATGACAAATCCCATCGTGGGGCATCTACAGGTCTAATGCTGCAGGTTGCTGTTAGGTAAGGCTCTAAACTGGAGGGTGGGATGGATTCTAGGACAAGAGGAACGCCACTTTCTTACGAAAAGGAGGAAAAATAGATAAGTGGGCGAAAAATACGGGCTCTTCTCTCTACATTTTTACATATATGTTTATATATACGGTAATATCTACATGGATATAATTGGCGGGTTGATGAGACGTGTCTGTCGTCTGATGTATCCACTTGTTGTTTAGAGCCACGGTGGTTTTGTAGCTGACGTCACCAAACATGCCAGGCGTGCATGGGAGGGTGCGAGGTGGTTGAAAATCAGAGGGGGTGGTAGGTTAGCATATGCGGATAGACTATTTCGCTATCACCCTGGTCAGTCTCGTGCGTAGGAACCAAAGGCGTGTCAGGCGGACGAGGGCAAGGCAAATAGTAACCAAGCTCTGTAGGTTGTTCATAACGGAATGCCTCCGTTGTACTTAGGCCCCTACAGTGGAGTCATCCATCATAGGAGTGGATCGCTGTGTGGGAAGTGGGTTGTTACCGTTCAAAAGCCAGTGACGGAAGGGTGCTATTTCATGTAATGTAGATGTTCAACAAACCGTTAAGAGCCAGCCCGGATGGCCTTGCTGTTAAGGTGTTCGATTCACAATCGTTCACCCCGGGTTCGAGTCCCTGTGGGTGCTTGGTGGATGTGCTCTGCTGATGATTCCCAACAAGGATGAAACAGCTGTACCGTGCTTCCATGGTTTTCAGTTATGAGTTGAGCGTTCAGCTGCATGATGAATCACACTATATTTATAGTGGAACCCGTTTTCGAAGTCCAGCTCCACGGTTAGCAGGAGGTGGGATGGGAGACGGAAGCTAGGATTCAAATGTTCGATGCCTTCTTCATAGGCTTGATCCTCAGATATGCTGGCGTTAATCAAAGATAGCATGTGACTAACCGTAAGTTGTGATCTAAGGGTATGACTAAACTGGGTTATTGACGCACGTTTGCGAATAATCAGGGGTGGCTTTTTCCAAAGCCTTGAATATTTAATGAGGAAGAAGTTGGGTCTCATTGCCAGGCTGGGTTGTGGGATGGTCAAACTGAAGTCTCTGGAGCACAGAGGGTAAGATGGGGGTGGCAAAAACTGTATAGAGTTGGTAGAAGTGAATGAAGAGCGATCAGTAGGTCTACATAGAAAACACAAGTTAATCCTGGCATGTCCAAGCCAAACGGGTCAGGTTTTAATTGAATGCATCGCTCTTTAGAGCTCAATGGAGAACAGTATCCTATTAGATTCTTGGTGAAGGTGCGCTGGACTTTCTCCAGGCGTATTATGTCAGATTCAGACATTCCAGAGAAGATTATAGGGCAGTATTCGAGGTGGGGTCTAGCATGGGATTGGTACGTGAGGAGGATACTATGTTTCATTTTAAATGATCTGAGAACTAGGTCTATTATCTGTCTAGCCCTGGCCGTCTGAAATGATATATGTTCCAAGGATTGTTGATTGTTGGTGTATCGAAGCCCAAGATCCTTCACTGATGAGCTTGGGGCGATGAGTACTTGGTTCATTCACAGAGTTCCGAGGGGGACTTGACATCTGTAGGTTGTGTAGAAGCTTCTAAATGTCGAGAAGCACATTTGCCATGAAGTGCACCATTGATCAAGTTTCTCAAGATCACTACCTATTTCAGACAGTGCTGTGCTCAAATCTTGATGGCGGAAATCATACACGATTTTGATGTCGTCGGCGAAGAGGAAAGGTGTGCCATGTCGCACAATCGAAAAAATGTCGTTAATATACAGTAAGAAAAATAGCGGACCAAGTACACTTCCTTGTATGACTCCACTAGTGACAGGCGCCGGTTGCGATAAATGACCATTAGCATATACAACCTGGGTTCGATCCGACAGGCAAGAAGTGATCCATGATAAAAGCGGGTCATGGATACCATAGGCCCGGAGTTTTGTTAACAATCGGGAGTGAGGAACTCGGTCAAATGCCTTGGTCATATCGAGGTAGATGAAAATTATAGATTTTCCGTCGTCAGCTGCCGTGGTCACTAGGTTGAAGAAATCAAACTGGCATGTGGTACAAGAACGTGACTTTAGGAAGCCATGTTCGCCACTGTGAATGAGGTTATGGGAAATGAGATAATCGGACATCCGCTGTTTAAGCAAACGCTCCATTATTCTGGCAGCTAAAGGGGTATGGCTGATAGGACGACAATTTAAAGGGTCATGCATTGGACCTTTTCTGTGGATAGGAATATTGGTTGAAGTTTTCCATTGAGATGAAAAAACGCCACGCTTAGGTGAGAAGTTATAGAGATTCACAAAGATAGCAGCGACGTCAGTTCCACCAAGATGAAAGAGTGCTGGGGGGTGTGCCGTCATAGCCAGGGCGGGAGGAGGGTCTAACACGCAGCAGCAGGTGGGTCACATCGTTCAAACTGAATTCAATATCAGAGAGAACTTGCTCGGTGATGAGGGGTACGGGTGGCGGACTTGAAGTGGCGTCAGTGGTCATGGATTCTGGAAAGAAGGTATTGGGCGCCTCAGCGATTTCGGCCTCAGATTTATTCTGCGTATTGTTTCCCAAAATTAAATAGGGTATCCCTGAATACTCTCTCCGATTTCTGCTCTTTAGCAATTGGGACAATAGGCATGATCTGTCGAAGGAATTCATGGCCTAAAGCTCCTGCTTTCTCAGCGGTCTATTAGTCCGAAGACTGATGGTTACAGGGAGAGAGTGGAGTTGGGATAGGATGGAGAAGTCTTTTGTTTTATGATAGATCTTCTGCAGTTTTGCATGTTTATTTTGCAGCCCTGTTTGGTAAGAGCTGCGGGCTTGAAAGCTGTTGGTCCCGCTGGTGGTTGTTGCTGACAAACAGCTAGGTAGCATATAGAAGTGTATCTCACTGGCGAGCTGAGTGTTGTGCTGTAGGAAGTAGTCATCCCAGTTGAGGGCTCGAGGAGTGGGCTAGAGGTTCATCCAGTTGATCGTGTGCAGGGGCTGTTGAGATGAGCTACATGTGGGGTCTATGGGTCCGGCTGTGAATCTGCAACATACCACTCTATGGTCACTGCCTGGGAAGATGTTGAGGGCGGTAGTTATCACATCCGATAGGCCAATGGTAAATATCGGGTCAGGTATGCTGTTTCCTCTGGTTGGTATCATTACTTGCTGGACCCAGCGCCCTGCGAGTACGGTCGAAACGAAGCTCGTAGGTATTGGGGTGATGACATGGGGTCCCAGCAGGTATTAGGTGCATTGAAATGGCCAGCAATGGGTATTTTTAACGAATAGGGCAGTAGTGCAAAGTGGTCAAAAGCACTGACTATGTGGCCGAGGTCCGTGTTGTTTGAATTGGGTGGTCGATAAAGGCAACCGGTATGGAGTGGAGAGTTGACCAGAAGAACCTTTACCCACATTGAGTCCTGGATTGCGTCCAGTGTTGAATCAGGGAGGGGAATGGTAGACAAGCTGTTTTTAACGTGGATAAGACAGCCTCCTCCACGACGACGACGATACTTTATGAAGGCTTGATGACCGGCAATATAAATTTGGCCCAATGGGACAGAACCATTTGGCCAGGTTTTGGTTATGACAGTGATATCAAAGTCGGAAGATAGTACTATACTATGGAGAGTATGGGTTTTATCCAGTAATGAGCGAGCTTTAACGAGGAGCAAGGTAGGTGCAACTGTATGGTCATTGCTCGGAGTAGGAACAACTATTGGCGGGTGTTGGTGGCTAACACCACCTAGATGGTAAACATCATTAAGTGGACCCATAACTCCAGGATTGTCATGTATGGAAGCGATGGAGTCTAAACAGCGGTTAGAAGTGGGAAGCCGGCTTTTTCAAGAAGGGTTGAGGCTGAGTTGGTGGGGTGCTGTCAAGAAAAAATTGGTCGTTTGCAGAGGTAGGATTTTCGGGGTGGTTGGAGTAACCAGGTGGGGGTTGGATGCTGAGGTAATGGGTAACGGCAAGTGGGATGGTAGAAAGAAGTGGTGACTGGGTTCAACGGGATACACAGGGGGAGGGCAGTTATCGCTCGACCAGGACCGACGAAATAACTGTAGTTGTTTATGCTGGCCTATCCTGTGTTCAGGAAAGAGAGTGGCACTTGAAAATCGAGGCGTTTGGTTATAATTCAACTAGGGGTTACTTATTTGTATCATTGGAGAAGGGGGAAGTTGGTTACAGAGGTCCAACTGGAGGTGCTGGCGCTCAGCCAGATGATTGTGAAACTGTTTCGGGGTACTTGGAGAATATGGTATTTTTGGCTCCGATGCAGGATGATGCGTTACTCAGTGGCCGTTCTCGCCTGTATTGTAAAGTGGAGTTGGGAGGACCTTGTCGATTAGCCGAGGTACCCAGCTGATACGGTGAGGCCGGGTTGGCTGCTTTTGGGTGATGCAGGTTTGCGTCCTGCTCACCAACAAGCACGGATTATTTGGGGTATACTAGGAGTGCTCGGTGGGTTACTAAATGGGGCTCTGAGAAGACTTACCCTGGGGGGGGGATAACGGGAGTAGTCGAGTAGCTGAAAGCTGTGGAGGGACACAGAATTCTGTCGGCTGATGGGACGATTGGCTATATAGTAGATCATGGCTTTTATGAACAATTTGTGTCCGCGGGACGGTGGGACATAAGTTAGGGCAGGATGGGCTGTTGACAACAGACTTCCTCGAAGTTTTTTAGGTGGTGAGATGGCGGGCAGCGGGTTGGTATAGGCAGCGGCAGGCCTGGATGCGCGGGACTTTGGTGGCCCTGGGCAAATAGTGGGTTTGGCATGGATATCGTTGCCGTTTGTGGGAGCTGAGGTTGATGGCAAAAGGCAGAACCGTTTACTAGGAGGATGTGCTGGAGATGAGGTGGTGGTCAGGTTAAGGTCAACCAGCGTGGTGCAGACAACTGAGGGCTTTTGTGTTACGGGGTGGCTCGACAGGCGGCGAGAGAAAGCAGCAACCGGTATTTTAGCCCCAGGTTGCGTTGGCGAAGCTAAGGTACTTTTTAGAGTTCCAAAAACTCCCTTTGGAGAGGCTCTTTATCCGGTACTATTCCGATTCTTTTTAATTGGGCGGAGTTAGCAGTGGTTTGCCAATTGGTTATGAATTCTCTAGCCGTTATTTCGTCAGCGAATTGGAACTTCATAGGACAGCCGTTGCGTTGTGATTTTCGCGCAGCCGAGTGCAATATCACCCGTGGTGTACCATGTTGCGAGCATTCAGTACGGCGAGTTTGGCTGACGGCAGGGGCAGTCCGCCAGGGATGTTGAAAACAATCGCGTCTTTGGCTTTGGCTATCTTCTTTTGAACCTCGGTTGCAACTGAGTCCAAAAAACGAACCGCTATGGCTAGGCTTTGGCGATTGGCTATAGGGGCGGGGTCCGTTATGCTAGATATAGAGGATATCTTTAATAGAATATAATCGATGGACTGGATCTGGTCATGCAGGTCCGCCACTCTTTGATCTACTTAATAATAATAATAATAATAATAGTTTATTTCGGATAACCCCGAAGCATGCTGCAATGCAAGATCAAACGGTACAGTTGAAAGCTGAATGAAAGTTACAGTGGGACTGTAAAATTATGCGAACGCGATTGAATATAAGAGAAGGCACTCAAGTCAATTGCTGCGATACCGCCCGGTGAATTTAAACTCAAGGTCAGGTGGTCGATCCGGCTGGAGGTAGGCCTAGTTATTCTGCCAAAATGTGGGGTGGGTGGAGAATGGTACAAAATCACACAAATCTTACAGAAGAAAAACTGTCCTGTCGGAGAACTAAACTAGATTGACGGATGCGCGGATATCGTGAAGAAGAAACATTCTTGAAGGAGACGTATTCAAGCAATGGAGCTTTACAATGTATGAGAGGAGTTGCGGTGAAAAATTACACGATAAAAAAATTGTGGCATAATACGTAAAGACCAAGAAAATCGGTCGAGGATAGCAATTTTGGGGTACAGTGACCGTATATCGGTTGAGCCAGTTGTAAAACGAAACGGACAAAACACTGGACTGCGGGTGTCAAATTGATGGTGGAAGAAGTGACCGGATAAAGCATATAGACTTTGAGTGGATTGTTTTGCTTTCAGAAAAAAGGAATGTAATGCTTCAGCAAGAAACTGGTAACTGACAAAAAAAATCGACGTGTGGTGCGTAGCTACGATAGTGGCAGAAACGTAGCTTGCAAGAAGGATGACCGGTTGAATGAGAGGTAAGTATTTACATACTGATAATTCTCAGCAAAGACTTCACGCGGTGAAAAAAATGTATCAAGTATCGGAAGTGTCTGAGACGATCTATCGGAATGGAGTATGAGAAAGGAAATACACAGAACAACCGATGAATAGGTTTGCAAATTTCAGCAGCCGGATATGGGCGGAGTGTGTGTGATAAACCAAATGGACTACACATCTGGGCCGTGGTTGCCAGAGTGATGGTGAAGGAAGTGACCGGATAAAACATATGGACTTTGAGTGGATTGTTTTGCTTTCAGGAAAAAGGAATGTAGTGCATCAGCATGAACTAGGAATTATCGGGAAAATCGTTGCGTGGTGCTCAACTACAACAATAGGATGGACACAGCTGGAAAAAACGATGAAGTGATGTGCAGAAGACTATCAGTTTATGTTTGATACAAAAGGTAGACCACTTCGTGGCGACAGAACAGAACTCTGCGGCACAAGAGCTTATCAGATGTGCAAAAGTGGGACACGATACCTCGCAAGATGAGGACATTGCAATGCAACAGCCTTAAGTGGGCAAACAACGGAGCTGGCAGAGAAAGCAAGCAAACACAGAGTCGTCGATTATTGGGAATCTCAAGAGATAAATTTCGCAGTGTCATATACTGTCTGGAGATTGTGGTACGGAAGTTAGTGACAGCAATAAATGCGTTATTTCTGGAGTATATCGCTAAAAGTAGCAAAAAGGGGTGGGCTTTATCTTAGAGAGTGGTTAAGTTTGCAAATAAGACTGGTGAGTAGTTTGGCATGAAACCGCGGGAAGTGGACTGGGAAAAATGAGCCAGAAGTGGTGATGGGTTTTTAAGTATACGATAATTGTGCACCAAAAAAAGCAACTTTTGCCGGACGAAAAAAGCCTTAGGTTATGCAGGCAAATTTGAAGCGAGCACGATGGAGAGTCAATGTTGGCTGGAGGAGACAGCAACATTTTGAGTATATGAACGGTCTTCCTTTTGTTCTATTTTCTTGTTTTTTTCAATCCGCAACCGGTGCTAGTGGGGGGGGGGGGGGGGGGCTGACCGTGCGCTGGACACCCAACCTGAAAACATCGTTGCAGACGTCCTGCACGTCCGATGTGCACCGGCCAATGCGGGGGATCTGTCCGCGCCCCGCACCGGCGGGATTCGCACAAGTGATTTTTGCCGAGACCATACAGACGTAGAGATGGCGTAGTCTAAGAGATTGTGGGGGATCCAGATTTAAAGCCTGACGTTTGGGCCAGATATTTTGCTGGTGTTATCTCCGGATCATTCCATGACATCAGGTGGGAGATGCGCACCGGTTGGTGTCTGGAAGCATAAGAGTAGAGAGACGCAGTCTGGGATGCTCCCAGCTGAGGATCAACGGTCAATGGTGAAAAGAGAAATCTAGTAATGTAGACACAGACTACTTTGGGAAGAATGAGGACTGTGAGCCATTGGGAGTGAATGGAAATACAAAAATAATGACCAAAACTAGGAATAAGAACGATGATTTAGAAGGTAAGTGGTGGTCACTGGAACTGAATTAAGTGTTGGGACGCTAAGGCAAAACAAAGGAGGGAAATGGGGTCAGTTCGGACCGAGTAAAGCGAATTAAGTATGATAAAGATAATAGGTAGGAAACCTTGGAGCGCGTGAATTGGGGAGAATCTAACAAGAGCAGTGTCAGTGATGTAAGTCATTCTAAGGGGTACTAATGTGTTGGCGATGGAGAAGGCATATGGGGTAGGTGATGTCGACGTTGCAAAGGATGTTAACCGGGTCGTGCTTTCTTTCTCTATCCAAAAATCTAGGTTGCCCTTATAAGATTGTTCCAACGTGGTGCACATATGATAATACTGGTATATTTCTCGGCCATAGTCGAGATGCACGCTGTAGCGCATGATCATGGTGTAACACGTTACTCAATAAGATGGAATATTTACAAATCCAGAATATGAAAGTCGAGAGTATCAAAGATGGAAAAACAAAGCCAGCCACAGTTTGAATGGATCATTCTGATAATTTTTACGCGCGGCACTTTTGAACCGGTTTCGATTCCGGCCAGGGCACTGGTGGTATGACGGAGTCGCCCCACCTAGCTTGGCGCCTATATTTTTTTAGGCGCGAAATTTGAAAATGACATATTGATCTACCTTCTTTTTTGCTGATACCTTGGTAATCTTTGCGGTATTTAGTCTAAAATTGCTTCAGGGACAAGGTTAAAAATTGTGATAAATTTTCCAGCCCAAGCAGTTTTCTGCATTTCTCCTAATTAGAAAGGTGGATGATTATCCTCATTTTACAACCACGGTGTCATATCGATGGATTCGGTGACGTACTGAACATATATATAACGTATCATTGGGTACGATGCCATAAAAATGTAAATCGGTTGCTTGGTCATTGTTTTCTGCATATTTTTTACGTCGAAGATTTTTAGTGTGCGACATTGAGGCTACAGGGCCTGATGGCTCCTTAATGATGCTTTTAGGCCCAGAGAACCCCTAGGGAATTTTTAAAGGTGCTCTTCGTCGATTGTACTTACTAATTGAAAACATTAGGAGAATATGCTTACGAACTGACTTGAAACAGCTCAATGGTGGAATCGAAATACCATTTTCCTTTCCAGCTATTCTGCTACAACGAGTCAGGCGATCTTCATAAGTCATCGTTAAATAACTGAAAGCGAATAGAAATTATTGTTTGTTGACAAAATCCCATGCTTTTCCACCGTTCATTTGTGGATAACATTCGGAGAGAATGTATATATATATATATATATATATATATATATATATTGATGGTAAGTAGTATGTGTATGTTACTATCAATATGAGCGCTTGAACATGCAGCCTCGTTGTTCGTTGGGTTAGCACTGACCCAGACACGAATAACTATGAGAAATCACAGTTGTGATTCATTTGTGGGCTCTTCAATGAAGAGTATCCATTCACACTCCAGACGATTTGAATTAGATTCTAGTGAACATATATATATATATATATATATATATATATATATATATATGTATGCATATATATATATATATATATACATATATATATATATATATACATATATCCAAGCAGCGATTGTAAGTGCCTCCAGTAGGTACACTTAGTTGTATACAACTTAATGTTCTCCTCAGCGTTATCCTACTTCGCCCAGTGTTGAGTTTGTACACTTAACTATTTTTGTCAATAATACGTAAGGCGACCAACGGTGCAAACATTACGGAGATTTTGTGACCAATCGCAGGACTTGTTCACCGCTCCATCAAGGTTTTAACGTAAGCAGTAAAGCGATCTAAGTGTGCTATAACCAACCCGTTCAGCACGGGAAAGAAGACTCACGCGCTAACGCACTTATCTAAGACTAAGCAAAGCAACTGAAGGCATGGAAAATTCATGGTAATCAGATTGTGGTGGCCCCACCGGGGCCGTTTTGCGTTCACTTGTGAATCATCCTCCGTCATCGAGCCAGGCAGTGCACGCAGATGTAGTCTTCGTCGCGTTGAAAACCAGCGCACTGGAAATGCGTCCAGCGTCCGCATGACTGACACTGAACCCATTGTACGTCTTCATCCAGGTCAACTGTTGGTTCCTCCATCCTGCATATACTGCAGACTTCCTCCCGTATCGGCGAGGCCTGAGGTTCCAGTCGTCTTCTTTTGTTGGTAGTTCGGTATTCGGCAGAGGTTGTGGTCCGCAACCGTCGGAACTGCACCGCTTGCAGCGGATGCCCTACGACAACGATGTCCTCTTCACCTACACTCCTGACACCCAAAGGTGATTTACGCTTAGATATCGAGACACCGTCACTGGTGCTAGGTTTTGCTGAACAAACACTTGAGGAACTACAGGAAGGTACCATTTTCTTGGAATCCTCCTTATCCCTCACGGAGCTATCGTAAGTCACCTCCACTCTAATTCTTGCCCTCGGATGCAGACCAATGATGCGCGTCAAGTGTCTAACCTGGTTTGTCAAATTCCGGTAGTTGTCACCCCCGAGATTGCTCAATGCGACGGCTAAGTCCTTCGCGATATCTTCACATTCGGCTAGTTTTACATTTTTGCCAGTGACCCGCACTTGCTCCGGCATTTGGCTAACCCGTGTAGTTTTCACGTTCATCGGTGCATTTGTATTTGCCAATGTCCATCGGCCGGTTTGTATCTGTTCCAGAGGAAACCTAGTTTCCTTAACCACACTAAGCATGTGTAGACATGGCAAAGCCCACTGATGACTGAACGAACAGTCACACTGTGGGCGGCCTGAAAGCAGCGATACTCGGTATACACGACCCCTTGACGTACGAACAGCATAGGAGCCATTCAATAAAGTAATGCACAAAACTTTTTGGCTATGAAGATGTTGCACTAAGACCTCACGTGCATAAGGTGTTATTTTATTTAGAAGCGAATACATCCACTGTAGCTCGTCTGGGGCTGTGTATTGGACCATCTTGTCCCTAGCTAGTCGTCGCCTTCGCTTATCAGCTAGTGACTCCGAACGGTCAACCACTTTTTTAAATACGTCATAAACCGATGACTTTCGGGACAGGCCATCTTTCAGATGCCTGTTCTCTACTTCCACTCTATTTGTAGTAAAATTGTTAAACAACATGTAATGACGCATCATATGCCTCGCCCAGTTTGCCTTAAATGGCATCCAAGTATGTAGGAGATACTTGGCAGCTTCCGGGCTTCTGGCTTGTATAGCTTTAAAAAACCTAAGAAAACTTACTCTGCTTTCAGTGTACACCATGTTACTCATCCACTGGAACAGTCTAAGCCTGTCCATATTTGACAACGCACACAACTGATTACATTTCTTTTTCATGTCTTGAAGTACATGAAACCTACAAAACACTATCTGCGCATCGGGGTACTGCACTGTGAAGGCATTATACTGCGCTAAGCTCCTATCAACCACTATCGTTTTGCAACCTCTTGACTGAGGCAACGCCTCAGCCAGGTAACCCACAACTGTACGATAGCTGTTGCCACTCTCGTTGGGAAGAAGGGCATATAACACACTATGCCCTAAACCCGTTTCGTCAACGATCATTACGTGCCACAAAGCATATCCACCACAATTTATTTGGTGAGTTGCATCTGCAAGCATAACATCGCAAAGCTTGCAGCTTAGTTCCATGCCCACAAAAGGCACGAACAACACAAACTTGATAACGTCACCATCACATAAAACCTTGTATTGCCCTCTATCTTTTAATAACTGACCTACCATGGTCGCCTCGTTCCGGCCATCCCAGGTGGTAAGCCTATTTCTGATGGACCGGAAATCATCATTACAAAGACGACGATTGAACGCCTTCTTCGTATAATCCCTAAGCTCAGACATACGGTGAAAGGTATGCATCAACTCAAACACATGACATTCTTGATCACGTGTCAAACGTCTATTCCTAACATACAAACCCTCCGCACCGCACTGGAAACTATGGTTATGGACCACTGACCACCGCGTCACCATGTACACACTACCAACGGCACGGAGCGTGACGAAGGCCTCGCATCCCAAGTTTGGGTACCTAAAGCAATGAATAAGTTTCCGTTCGGAAGTGAACAAACATTACCTTCTAGCGGAACAATGTCTCCGTCTGCGATGTACGCAGCAGTACTTGATGAAATAATACTCCACGTTGCTCGCCAAAACTATGCCACGTTTGTGAGCCGCTTCAGCCGTACGAGAATTATACACGTAGAAACTTGATGAAGTCGCCCATTGGAACTCGCGAAAATCAGAGTTGAAACACTCTAAATTCGGGTAACTCCTCCGCATCAAACGCCGAAATTCACTAGCATTGTCCACAACTGTCCGCTCCATTACGCAAACCAACCAGCAGAACACACCCGGGGCTTGTGGCTAACATGGCGTTCGACCTGACTTTTATATGGCCAACTAACCAATGAACTCACAGACATCGAAACACACAAACAAAAGTTTCATTTTCAGCCTAAACATTTGATTTGCTAAGTCAAAGTTAGCAACTCTAAATAAATAACATTTTGAGCAAGTTTGAGATCGAGGAATCATCCTCCTAATTCCAAACTCCACGTTACACCAACACAGGTGGGGCGAGTCCGCACTTTCGGGCACTGG
Source organism: Fasciola hepatica (assembly GCA_948099385.1). Lineage (NCBI taxonomy): Eukaryota > Metazoa > Platyhelminthes > Trematoda > Plagiorchiida > Fasciolidae > Fasciola > Fasciola hepatica. Next base: position 332,124 of record CANUEZ040000154.1, read on the forward strand.
TTCGCGGTGGGGATGTCGAAAAATCATTAACGCAGTGCTAGGACGCATTACGAACGAGAATGATGCAAGCCAAGGAAACCGGAGGCCCACCGAGGTTATGCAGATGGAGTAAATTTTTGATCATGAGGAAAAAGAGGGGGGGGAATTTTAAAGAAGTATGTTCGGGAAAATCAACGCATGCGAACAGGATAGCGATCATGGAGACAATGCACACCCTGAATGACGAATTTACCGGAGTTCAGTAAACGGAATGAGTTTTGAAGCAGGGGGGCATGAGACCAATTTTGCGAGAGTGAACACTGGTGGATATGGGAGAAACAGCAGACCATAAAAAGGTGAGTTTAGATTCAGGATCAGTAACATGTACCATTCTGAAATAAGAAAGCGCAACTGGAAGGTCTTCGGGAAGTGGAGAGTCAATTTCCAGCCGGCTACGGGTCGTAGGAAAGATAAACAGTGGTAACGGATGATAAAGTTGGAAATCTCCGCATGGACTTCAGAGTTATTATGCTGTTTCACTGAAAAATATGTATGTATGTGTTGACACATTTGCCTTCAGTGTTATTCAGCGTCGTTTCTGGTAACGTACGGCATCGAGTGCTTAAGGTTCGTCTGGCAGGCCAATGTACGTGTCGGTCGATCAGTCGATTTTGGCTGTATAGTAGCGACATGCGCGTGAACTGGAACCCGAGTTGGTTGCGTTTAAAAACGTTGAACGATCTGATAAACAATTAGGGGTATTTCCTGTTGTATGGTTTGATTTCGGTCCCAATAGCTATGGTAGGTTCCACTTGAGTCTCTGTCCGTACGAGTCAGAGTGGCATCCTTGGTTAGCCAGTTTTGCGACTGAGATAGTGGGAGAAAGCAAACCTGAAATAAAGGGGTACTGCAGTCTGGACGTGTTTCCAGCTGTGGGTTATGATAATGTAATAATGAATAATAATAGTTTATTTCGGAGACGTCCGAAGCATGCCAAGTGCATAATCAGCTGTTTACAAGTGATGGAACAAACAAACTAAACCCTTGAAAATGTGGAAATTAGCATAATCAGCTGTTTACAAGTGATGGAACAAACAAACTAAACCCTTGAAAATGTGGAAATTAGCATGACAGGAGTTGGAAAGGGGCTAAGAATGAAGGGGGATTACGTGGGAAAGGAGAGCAGATAGAAAGCAGCAGTCAGGGTGTGCCCCTGCTGCGGATCAACGGTTATTGGAGGCATATAAAAACCAGTGAAGGACGAGGCATAAGATTGACGGAAACTACGGGGTTGGATGGAAGCAAAGTGGTTAAAATTAGTGGCATTACCATTTGTTCGGTTCATTGAGGAAATGGCCATAGGTAGTCTAACGTTGAGAACTCAGCCAGATAGATGAAACTGTCTATCGTTGATTGTGTCCTTAATTGAAGGGAGCAGGTTCGGAGAAGGGGTTAGTCTTAGAAGTCGAGGCCCCTCTCGTAAGCTATTTCTTCTGCCAAGCATATATTAGATAACTGTAGTGCACGGGTGACGCTGAGATATGGGATGAGTGCCGACAGAAATTGGGACTTGGTTTGTGAAGCTCGAAGGGTGATGGGCAACTTGTTCCAGACTTTAGAGTAGACAAGAAGGAAGAAACGTGACCGTATGGCCGACTTAGCTATACTAGAAGGGACAGTAAAAGGCCTGTGCCGAAGTGAGTAGGGGGTTTCACGGGAGAAGCTTACTGGGTCAAAGGAAAAAGACCGGTTATGGAGCAGGTTATACAAAAAGACTAAGTTTAGTCTTAAGCGGCGGAGCCAGAGTGGGTCAAGATCCAGATTTTGGCATCGTTCTCTATAGCTTAAAGACGTGGACCAACCAAGTAGCTGTTTGGTGAAACGCCTTTGTATGCTTTCAATCGCAACTCTGTCGAATTTCGTCATGTTAGAAAATATTATTGGGCAGTATTCGAGCAAAGGCCTGATGTGTGATTTGTAGATGCTGATGATGCTGTCCCGGAGACGAAAGGACCGGAAGAGAAGGGCCTCACTTCTTCTAGCCTTGGCCGCTTGGATGGCAGCGTGCTCAGAAAAGTTGAGGGAGCAGGAATAGTTGAGGCCCAAATCGCGGACAGTAGGTCGAATGGCTATTGGGGACCCACCAAGAGTTAAGGATCCAGGGGGCAATTGGAACTTGTAGGTTAGGACCTCGCACTTATCAGTGGAAAAGCTCATCCTCCAGGTGTGGCACCAGCGGTCAAGTGCTGCGAGGTCAGCGGAAATGTTGCAAAGAGTATGGGTAGCATCATTGGAATTGAAAGAGTAAACTATTTTTATATCGTCTGCAAACAAGAATGGCGTGCCATGGTGTACTAGATCCAATGCGTCGTTAATGTACATCAGAAATAGGAGAGGACCCAGTACGCTTCCCTGTATAACGCCACTTGTAACAGGTTTCGGTTTAGAAGTATGTCCGTTGGCGAGGACCACTTGCGAACGATGAGCAAGATAAGATTTCAGCCAAGAAAACAGCGGGTCACCAATGCCGAATGAACGCAATTTGGAGATAAGATGCAGGTGTGGAACACGGTCGAAAGCCTTCGACAGATCTAGATAGACAACTACTAATGCCTGCCCGCTATCAACAGCCTTAGTGACTAGGTTGAGGAAGTCAAACTGACATGTGGTGCATGATCGCGATTTGAGGAACCCGTGCTGCCTATCGTTAAGAAGGTTAGAAGCGAGAAGATGGTTGGTAATGCCATCTTTGACAATCGTTTCCATTATTCTGGAAATGATAGGGGTATGGTTGATGGGGCGGTAATTAGCAATTTCGTGGACAGGTCCTTTTTTATGTCGTGGGATGATGACTGAACGCTTCCAGTTCGACGGTACCAAACTAAATTTCAGTGACAAGGTGAATAGGTTCAGTAGTAAAAGTGGAAGGTCCGATCCACCGTTAATGATTGCAGCTGGGGGCAACCCGTCTGGTCCAGGACGCGCAGATGCTTTATAACGTGAGATGAGCCTGGAAATAACGTTTACTTCAAAGGTTAGGGTAGATAAGGAAGAGCTGGTAATAGCCAGAGGATTTGGGGGTGCTGTGTCTGAGGCCAGGGCCATAGAATTGGCGAAGTAATGGTTGAAGGCCTCAGCGATATCAGAAGGGGAGCTGGCCGAAGTTTTATTCGGTAACACGACATATTGGATCATAGTATCCGTTGCCGAATTCCTAGATTTGTGTAGGAGTGAGAGTTTCAGTGCTTTGTTGGGATGCCTTAGGGCTTTGGATTCTTCGTTGCGGAGCTGTTTTTCCTTTAGGTCCCGGATAATATCAGTAAGACGCGTTAGCCTTAAGAAAAGAGAGAAGTCGTGGTTTTGGAGGTAAAGTCTTTGCATCTTGAGGTACTTTTGTTGGAGGGATGCAAGCTTGGACTTCCTAAGGGAGGAGTTTTGGGATATTGGGCTAAGTTTCTGGAGGCAGTTTCCCATGTTAAAGTAAAAGTGATCAGCCGCTTGTTGGGGGTCAGCCGTTAGAAAAAAACTGCTCCAATCTTGATTATGGATGAGATTGGGCAGAGGGTTCCAATTTAAACGGACGGGATTGTTGACTGGGGTCAGATAGTCTGGTGGATAAGGATTGAAGGAGAGGTTACCGGCCACTATCTTATGGTCGCTACCCGGAAATTTATTCAGAACGGAAACCGAAAAGTGGGAAACGCTGTGGGTGAATATAAGATCTAGTATGTTGGCGTTTCTAGTAGGGGTTTTAACGTGTTGCACCCAGCCCCCAATGTGAGTATGGGACACAAAGTCTATTAAGTTGGAAGGTGCCGTGAGGTTTCTCCAGGATGTTTTAGGCCAGTTAAAATCACCGGCTATGATTTTCGCTGCCGAAGGTAGTAGTGAAAGGTAATCAAAGGCTTCAATTAAAGAAGTTAAGTCTGCAATAGTAGATGAGGGCGGGCGATAGATACAACCAATGTGCATGACTACAGTTGAGAACCGAATTGTGAGCCATAGAGAATCCGGAATTGAGTCGAGTGTGGCATGTCTGATGGGGACTACTGAAAGGGCGTGCTGTACGTACACAAGGCACCCACCTCCGCGTCTGTCGATCCTATTTACCCTAAAAACCTTGTACCCTTCAAGCATAATTTCGCTTGTGCTGGTGTGTTCGGTGAGCCAGGTTTCAGTAATAAAGATGATGTCAGGACTGGAGGTTATGACACAATTTTTTAAGTGATGAAGCTTATTTAAGATGGATCGCGAGTTAAATAAGATGAATGACAACCCACTCATGTGGAAGTGAGTGTCAGGGTTAGGTAACGTATGGGAGTTGTTGGTCGGAGGAAGTGCACGGTGAGGGGCGTGAGTTGGAGCTATTACCGAAGAGGAGGAAAAGTGAGCGTTGGATGCCTCCCCGAAGGCTTCGGAAGAATTAGCCGCGGACGAACCGGAAGTAATTAATTTAGGGTTATTACGGGGTGAAAGAGAAGACCTTAGACGAAGTAGTCCTGCCACTTGTCCTGATTCGTTGGGATCGTTCAATGCCCCAGTGCAGTGATAGAATACGTGGTTATGGAAGGTATTGGCTTGTCCACGTGACAACCTTGGTATTGGTTGTTGTGTGGTAAGAGCAGGCCTCAGAGGGTAGGGACTAAAAGAGTTTGGGGTGGCTTCGTCGCCCATCGATGCGACTTGCCCGGGTGAGGTAGGATAGGAATCGGCGGTTGGTAGGGGGGTTATATGGAGGTCATCAACGAAGGAGGTATTGGTAATACGCAGTGTTGGGTAGTTGGCCTTCGGAGTTCGGTGTGCTGCCGAAGGTATGAACGACTTGTAAGGTGTCGGTATTGAAAAGTGGTTCGTCAGGGCTAGAAGAGACGAAAGATTGTGGGATTGTATGCCCCAGGGTGGGGAAAATTTACTCGGAGGGGGTTTGTGGATGTATCCTGCGCGTAAAACGCCTGTGGTGGAGCGAAACGAAAATTTTGGTATGGTAAAGGAACTAGCGGGATAAACGGTGGCGGCACGGAAAAGTTAGGAAATGAAAAGCTAGGCAGATGCAGCTTTGAGTAATAGCTGTGAAGTGCTTTGCGAGCATCGTCCGTATAAATGCGCGTAGAGCGAGGATTTCGCTGGTAGGAATAACGGTTTGAGAAACAATCTATTTTGGGAACAGAAACTGTAGGTCCCGGCATTAGTGACATCTCACAAGGGTGTCTGTTCGCTTCTAATCTTTGCATGACATTAGGGGTGCAGCCTGGTGATATAAGGCGGTCGTTGCCTAATGAACTAAATGTTGAGGCCATCCGTAGAGATGGAGTGTGGGTTGCCGAATTCTGGATTTGCGGCCATGTGTTACCGTTGCTATCGACACTCTGCATTGGGGGCTGAGTGTAGATCGTTACCAACTTTCGGCCCGTTGGTGATAAGTTAAATTGCAACGGTGAGGTTGTGTCCTTAGGTACGCTACTTCTTGGCAGCTTGCTTACGGGTGTATGCCCTGAATTCGAACAGGTTTGATTCGAACGAAAATGACCTGGAAATGGTATGGTGCGGGCGCGCGGATGGGTTTTAGTCGTGGCTATGTGGTGTGGACAAGAACGACCACACTTTGATTTATGTGTCGCCTTGGGAGAGTGATGCAAAGTTGTTAGATCAGGGAGGCTACGCGAGTTAGGTAGCTGCTTCTGATGCACAGAGCTAAGCTGTCTGGCAGGACTTGGTGGATTCGAGTCCCAGGCATCTGCGACACTATTGACGAGCCTAGGGCGCTTGGAGACTGGTGGATTTGGAGAAGGCCCAGGCGTTGCGTCAAGGTCTACATCAGACAGTCGTTGCCTGGTAGACGCTGGTTTCATAGAGTAGGTTAGGGGAATGACGGGGTTAGGTGTCTTTTGGGCAGATTCCTGCCTTGGATGTTTGCGGGAGTTCGACTTTCTCAGCACTTCTCTTTGTAGTGGCGTTTTGTCAGGTGCTATTCGAATGTTCTTGTATGGCGAATTAATAGCAATAATTGTTTGTTTATGAATGAACTCACTGGCCGTCAGTGAGTCCGGAAATTGGAAAAGTAGAGGGCATTGGTGTCGTTGTGATTGTTTGCGTAGTCTGCTGCTACGGCATATCACACGTTCCATGTTAGCGGCCTTCAGCAAGGTACTGCTGACCATGTTGAGTGGGGCCCTATCGGGAATGTTAAATACAATGGCGTGATTCGAGTTTCGTATTCGTTTTGAAACCTCTGCAGATATGCTGTCAATGAAGTTACACGTGGCAACTAAGTTACAGTCCGTAGTTACCATAGAGGGCTCGAGGAGTTGAGCCAGTGGTGTCAGAATTCTGGTGGCTCTGTCAAGATCTTCAATCCGCGATTCGAGTGAGCTAACGTGTTGTAAGAGGCTGTCAATCTTACTATTTGCGTCATCATGGATGTTCGTTAATGAGACGGAGCATGGCGTAGTGATTGGGAGACGTACGGCTACGCGTGGCAAAATCTTACCGGCCGGTCTGCTTCTTTTGGAATTGCGCATTGTGTCTGCAGGCTTCGGATAACCAACTAGTTTTATTGAAAATTTAGCAACTGCAAAGAGCCTAGATACGGAACGGAGATGAAATTCTATAGGAAGTCACCTAGGGTGTTTGCAAATAGGGTTGACCAGGTGGTTTCACTGTTTGGACGAAGGGGGGTTAGAGTTTTAGCCAAGTAGGAAACGATAACTAAAAGGGTTGATTCAGCAAACAATCGCTGAGTATTTTATAGATGGGCTCACAAGGGGTGATTTGTAGCAGGTAAAGGTCTAGATTTCCTATTATAGGGTTGTGTTGATTTTTCACGGTAATAAGTTATGGACCCACGGTGGTGTGTCGCAGTTATTGCCACGGACTATTTGACGCTTCAGAGTAGATAGATATTACTACCAGGAGCTAAGTAAAAACAGGCCTTAACAATGGAAAAAGGAAAAAAACGAGACAACCTGATATATACGTCACGTTGACCTATGGGTTAATTGTAGTACCTTGGCGACATCTAAGTATTTTGTAAGTAAAATTTCGAAACGGTCTAGTGTCGGGCAGTCTGTTCCAAATGCGGGAATAAACGGTGATGAAGAATCTTTCTCTTAGTTTTGTCCTAGTGTATGGGACTTTAGTAGTATGATTTCGGTTACGAAGAGGGTAGGGTGCGTCTTGAGCGAAACATAGATCAGTGATGGACGTATGCGCTCTAGAATGTAGGAGGTTGAATGGAAGATAAAGATTGAGTTTCATACGTCGTAGCCATAGGGGTTCAAGCCTTAGTAGATCACATCTCTCTTTCTAATTCAAGGGTGATGATGAGCCGATTAACTGCTTGATGAAGGATCGCTGAACTCTTTTGATCGCAAGTCTGTCAGACTTGCGCATGTTGTAACAGGGAATGCTGGGGCGAGGGAACGGCGTAAACATCAAGGCGAACGAACGAACCAAACGAGGGCCACAGACAAAAGAACAGGTGGCGAATATGTCGGAGGCGTCCCGAAGCAGGCAAAAGGGGGCATACCGACGACCAGAGAGGAAGCAGCGGGATCTCCGGCAACCAGCAAGATAGCTCAAGTGAAGGGCTGCCGATTGAGCCGTCAACTGAGACAGTCGGACCAACCGAAGGGAAATGACGGTCAAGAGAAGCAAGCCATCGGCCACAGGCAACTGGACAGAACGCAACCGAATCGCTCAAGCAGCGGAAATAGCAATCTTGGTGCTGCGCAGTCTGGAAAAAGGCCTATATAATTGACTGTATGTGTTCCATGACTTGACTTGTGTGACCGTGGGAATACAAGTATCCTGCCGTGCGTTGTCGTTCTTGTTACATTGGTGCCGTGACCAAGCTCACGTGATGAAGTTTCCCTGGCCTGTTGCGTTCGCGGATGGGGATGTGGAGGAATGGATCACGGATTTTGAAAGGATAGCGGCATGCAACGGAATAAAAGGAGACACACCTTTGTTGGCGGCGCTTGGGGCACTGCTGACTGGACGTGCCAAGGCGGTGTATGATCTGAAGATGGGGGGAAAAACAAGCCCCACTTATCGGGAGGTCCGTGCGGGGCTGGTGAAGGAGTTCACACAGGAAGGTGATCGGCAGAATGCAATGGACCGATTCAATACGGCCCGTTATGACAGCACCCAAGACCCAGTCGTTCATTATCAGTACCTGTTGCGCCAACTATCGATCGGGCTGCCCGGGGCAAGTGGTGTAACTAGGGCACGCCTTGTTCGTGATCGTTTCGTTCAAAGCATGGCCCCGGATGTCCAAGGCAGGTTGAGAATGGCGATTGCGTGCGGTGTGAATGATACAGAACGCCTGTTTATGATTGTTCGTGCAGCCCAAGAAGAAGTGACAGTTTCCCGATTAGAGCAATCGGATTTGGAGTCCACGTTGCAGAAGATGAGCGAGGAAATCGCACAATTAAAACTGGAACTCAATCGACAAACACAACGCAATAATGACGCAATGACGCATGGAACACGAAGGAGGTGTTTTGCATGTGGCAAGGTAGGACATTTCGCGCGATTTTGTCCAGAAAAACGCTTCTCGTCTTGCCTTTCTTTATCCACATTCAAGTTGAGGGGGGTGCCTATGGTTGAGATCAGAATTGGGGGCGAACGTAAAATGGCAGTCGTAGATACGGGGGCTGGGGTATCTGTGACACCTCGCGTCGAGGGAATCGTAGTGAGGCCATGCGAAATACGAGTGCGTGCAGTCGGAGGAGAGGCTCTGAGAGTAGCGGGAAAGCAGCAGCTAACGGTTCAGGTCGGCGACGTTCGTGTGACGCATGAGATGTTACTGGTTGAAGGGGTCGCCGAGACAATCGTTGGGGTTGATCTGTTAGAACGCGTAGGAGCAAAAATTGATTTCGAAGCTCATCGAATGCGGGTTGGGGAGAAGGATGTCGAGCTGCAATCCCGTTGGGGCCGGCTGAACCGCGTTGGTATCGTAAAAACTTCCTCGGTTCCAGGTTGTCCAGTCCCGTGTGTCAGACAGTGTCTCGAGAGGTATGCGGAGTTGTTTTCGACACCAGATGATGAGTACGGCTTTTGCGATTGGCAAGAACACAGGATCAATTTGGTGCCGGGTGCGGTGTGCAAACCAGTGTATCGGAGGCTGCCGCGGAAAGTCGTACCGGAAGTTGAGAAGCAGGTTCGTGACATGCTGTCGAAGGGAATAATTCAGGAAAGCACTAGCCCGTATTCCTCACCAGTGTTGTTAACGCGGAAATCGGATGGGACGTATAGATTTTGCGTTGATTTCCGGGAACTCAACCGCGTCACAATCAAGGATGCGTTCCCAATGCCACTAACCGAGGAGATATTTGAGCAGCTTCATGACGCGAAGGTGCTGTCGTTAATCGACTTGAGGTCGGGCTATTGGCAGCTGCCGGTGCTCGTGAGCGACAGAGAGAAAACAGCGTTCTGTGTCAACGGGAAGCAGTATGAGTTCCTGCGGATGCCTTTTGGGTTGTGTAACGCACCGGCTACTTTCAGACGTTTGCTGCTCCAGGTACTGGAGAACCTGGATGGTGTTGTGGTGTATGGGGATGATATTGTGGTATTTTCAAGGACAATTGACGGGCATGTGTCCAGATTAAGCGCAGTCCTAGAGAGAATTAAATCCGCGGGCTTGAAGTTGAGTGCAAAGAAGTGCCAGATAGCGCGTGACAAAATCGTTTGTTTGGGACATATTGTTGGAGGAGGAAAACTGCAACCCCTACCCGAGAAAGCGGAGACAATTAGGGGCTTCCCCTCGCCAAAATCAAAGCGCCAACTGAGATCCTTCCTTGGCTTGGTCGGCTATGACTCCAAGTTTGTGCCAAATTTTGCCCAGAAAGCTGGTGTCCTGTTTCAACTACTGAGGAAGGATAAGAAATTCGAGTGGACGTCAGATACGGAGGCGGCGTTCAGGAAACTCAAGGAAAGTGCAACAAACCCTTGAAACTGTTTGACAATACCAAAGCCGCATGAGAAATTCACCGTAGCTGTGGATGCCAGTGACGTCGGAATTGGCGCAGTATTGTCACAACCGTCTGGAGTGATCGAGTACGCCAGCCGACTACTCACAAGTGCCGAGAGGAAATACTCCACCACGGAAAGGGAATGCTTAGCAATCGTGTGGGCACTGGAAAAGTGGAGAACATATCTGATTGCTACGAACTTCTGTATCAAAACAGATCACAAGCCATTGACGTGGTTGATGACAACAAGAGATCCAAGAGGGAGGTTGGCGCGGTGGGCATACCGCCTGCAGGAATTCACCTTTACAATCGAGCATGTTAACGGACGAGAAAACGAAATACCTGACGCATTATCCCGCCCGATCCCAGACGACCAACTGCCGGCGGAGGCGATCCCAGTGAATCGGCTAATGTCAAATGAGGGTGTTTTCAGCCACCAAAGAAATGACAGTCTGGTGCGGACGGTTTGTTCACATCTTCAAGCCAAAACAAGACCAGAAGGGAGCTCACCTGCACTGCGCGACCTACTGAAAATTTGGGAGCGATTGCATGCGGAAGATGGCAAGCTGTTCGTTGACGTTGATGTGCGACAGGGTCTGCGACCCAGACGACTGCCTTTTGTTCCCGAGGCCGTACGTGAGGAGGCAATACAGCTAGCGCACGACAGTGCTCACATAGGACAACAACGAGTCTTCGAATTGTTGCGGCGCAGAGTCTTCTGGCCCACGATGCGGCACGACGTTGACGACTACATACGAACTTGCCCTGATTGTCAACGGAACCGGGAGCACGCAACAGCTACACCGCCAATGCAGCCCATAGAAGCACAACGAGTCTTTCAAAGCTGGGGTTTGGACATTTTTGGTCCTTTACCTGTGAGTGTCACTGGAAACCGGTACATCATGACAATGGTTGACCACGTGTCTCGCTGGGTGGAAGCAATCCCGATACCGGATCAAACAGGCAATACGGTCTCTCGAGTGTTTGTCGATAATGTGGTGGCGCGATTTGGTGTACCAGAAACGGTCATCACTGACCAGGGTCCCTGCTTCGAATCAAAGAAATTTCGAGACATGTTGGAACAATGGAGGATCCGGCGAATACGAACGTCGCCTTACCACCCCCAGGCAAACGGAATGACGGAAAGATTCAACAGAACGCTGAAGGAGTGGCTAAATAACCATGGAAGTGATTGGCAAGAAGGACTGTCGGAGATATTACTCAGTTACCGCGCAACGAATCATTCAACAACGGGGACGACACCGTTTGAACTGGTTTTTGGGCAGGAACCTAGAACGCGACTGGATGTGTGGCTCAACATGAAGAATGATAAACCTCTGACAACCCGCGAGCGGAGGCATCTAGAGAAAGTGGCCGTACAACAGACAAAAATAGCTCAGAGTCGTAACAAGGCAAGGTACGATAGACGGAACCAAACACGGAAATGGGATCCGTTCATGTCCGGACAGCTGGTAAAAGTAAGGAATCGTAACAGACCCGCAGTGGCCGGTCCGGGGGCTAGCAAGTTCCACAAACGATGGAATGGACCCTACACCGTATTGGAGAGGAAGAATTCCAGTTTCAAAATCGATCAAGGACCACAAGGCTAATGGGTTAACGGATGCGACTTGGCACCCTGGCACGTCCGGACCGAATGTTTTAAAGGAAGGGCGAGTGTAACAGGGAATGCTGGGGCGAGGGAACGGCGTAAACATCAAGGCGAACGAACGAACCAAACGAGGGCCACAGACAAAAGAACAGGTGGCGAATATGTCGGAGGCGTCCCGAAGCAGGCAAAAGGGGGCATACCGACGACCAGAGAGGAAGCAGCGGGATCTCCGGCAACCAGCAAGATAGCTCAAGTGAAGGGCTGCCGATTGAGCCGTCAACTGAGACAGTCGGACCAACCGAAGGGAAATGACGGTCAAGAGAAGCAAGCCATCGGCCACAGGCAACTGGACAGAACGCAACCGAATCGCTCAAGCAGCGGCAATAGCAATCTTGGTGCTGCGCAGTCTGGAAAAAGGCCTATATAATTGACTGTATGTGTTCCATGACTTGACTTGTGTGACCGTGGGAATACAAGTATCCTGCCGTGCGTTGTCGTTCTTGTTACAATGTGAGTGTATACCAGAGGGCAGTACTCAAGCTGTGGTCTGGCGTGGGATTTGAAGATCAGAAGCTGGCTGTCGCGCATTCTCAAGGTTCTGCAGATGAGAGCTATCGTTTTCTTAGTCTTAGCCACCTGGTAGGTGGCTTGTTCTTGAAAGGTGAACGTGCAAGAATATTGTAGACCGAGATCTCGTACTAGCGGAGTAGTAGGAATGAACGAGCCATTTAAGGCGAGGGACTCAGGGGGAATTTGACTTTTATATGTAAGAATGACACTCTTAGCAGCGGGGAAACTCATTTTCCAAGTGTTGCACCATATGTCAAGAGCGTTCAGGTCGTCAGCTATTTTGGTGAGGGTATAGGTCGAGGTATGAGGTTCAAATGAATATACAATCCTAATAGCATCGGCGAATAGGAACGCGGTGCCACGGCGTATTACTTTGAATACGTCGTTTATGTAGAGAATAAATAAAAGTGGACCTAACACACTGCCCTGTACAACACCACTTGTGACTGGCCGGGGTGATGAGAGGCAACCCTCAATGCTTACTGCTTGCGATCTCATGCTAAGATAGGATGACAACCAAGAAAAGAGCGGGTCTATTATGCCGTAAGATTTAACCTTGGTTAGCAGCTGGGCGTGAGGCACGCGGTCAAATGCTTTCGTCATATCAAGGAAGATAACGATAAATGTCATTCCAGAATCAGCTGACGTCGTGATCAGATTAAGGAAATCAAGTTTGCAGGTCAGGCACGACCTAGACTTTAAGAAGCCGTGTTGGTTTTTATTTATTAACCCACGGGTGGGGATAAAATTGGCAATCTCATTTTTAACTACTCCTCCCATTATCCTAGATATGATGGGAGTGTGGTTTATGGGGCGGTAATTAGCAGGGTCATGTAAAGCACCCTTCTTATGGAGGGGAATGATAACGGAAGTTTTCCACTGGGATGGGAAAATGCTTTGTGACATGGAGAGATTAAATAAGTTCATCAAAAGCATCACAATGTCCGGGCCGCCAAGACGAAACAGAGCTGGTGGGATACCATCGGGACCAGGGCGAGCCAGAGGCCGAGTGGTATGTAACAGCTTTCTGACTTCGTTGGCTGAGAATACTACGGTTGACAAGGTGTCAGCAGTCAAGGGGGTGAGATCCTGGGTTGGACTATTGTGGTCTGTTATGAAGGTAGAAGCGAAGAAATTATTGAATGCCTCAGCGATTAACTGAGGCGAGCTAATATAAATGTTCTCTGATAGGAGCAAATACGGTATTTTGGTTGTACAGCGGGGGTTTCGAGTTTTAACAAGGCTAGAGAGGTGGGCTATTTTATTTGGCTGGTTGAGAGCGTACAGTTCTTGCCTTTCCAGCTTGTTCTCATTTTCGCTTACTAGCTGGCGTGAGAGGTGGCTGGGGCAGAGGAAGATAGAAAGGTCGTTGGTCCTTTCGTAGGCAAGCTGCAACTTTTCGAACTTACGTTGCAACTTTTGTTGTCGATCGGTTTTTCTCCCACTGAATTCAGTTATCTCGGAAGATATAATGTTAAGAGAACAGAATAGGTTAGAGTACATCACATCCGATGCCAGTTGAGGATCAGATGTTTGAAAAAATTCATCCCATGTCTGGTTACGCAGGATGGTGGGTAAAGTATTCCAATTTGCATTTCGGAAAGATTTTCGATTTTGAGGACTGTCCTGGTGATGCGGCTGAACGGAGAATTCACACGTTATGACCCTGTGATCACAACCAGGAAGGTGGCTAAGGACATTTGTCTTTATATTTCGGAGGCCTAAAGTAAAGATAAGGTCAAGAATATTGTTCCCTCTGGTTGGTGATTTTACGTGTTGTGTCCATCCGCCAGCACGGATACATGAGACAAAATTGCATAACTTCGGAGAGGAATTCAGGGTTGCCCAACAAATGCCAGGGAGGTTGAAGTCCCCCGCTATGATTTTAGAAGCATGCGGGATTTCAGCTACGTGACAGAAAGCATCGGTGATTGCATTTACGTTGCCCATGTTGTAGCCCGGCGGACAGTAAACACAACCAATGACGAGCTGCCTCTGAAGCACGGGTATAGAGATCCAAACCGAGTCTTGGACCTTATCAAGGACAGGAAGTTGGAGTAAGTGTGTTCCAAGACTGCTCTTACTATAAGCAAGGCATCCACCACCACGTCTCTCAGATCTGTTCGTAGCAAATATAATATAACCGGGTATGGAAATGTGTCGGAGGGGAGTTTTATCAGTAAGCCAGGTTTCAGTTACGAGGATTACATCCGGGTGAGATTGCAGTGCAAAGGAGCGGACGGATGTAAGTTTACTTACAAGGGAGCGAGCATTGAAAAGTGCAATTGTGAAACTATCATTATCGTGGCCATGACGTACAAGGAATGTATGACACCTTAAGGTGGCTGCCAGGTTTGGAGAAATTGTAGCCACTGGCGGACTGTTGGATGGTGTAGGGAGAGATATGGTATGGGAGGAGGCGGGACATTCAGCGAAAACGGAAAAACTGGCAAATTTTGATGGGGTGGCATTAAGTTCAAAAGCTCGCGACTATCTGGAATTGAAGAGCAGGATGCATGTGGTTGGGTAGCTCGTAAGTAGTCAACCGGAACCGCATTTGGATAAGGTACTGGCATAACGGTCTGAAAATTCCTGCCGAGACTTCCTTTTTCGTCGTTGGAAGAAGTGTTTTTATGGTTCACTCTACCAGGATGCAAAAGACTGATTGGGTTCGGAGAGCGAGGTCCGGGTCCGCGAGTTGAGATGGCTGATTTTGCCGATAAAGCTACTCTATTTATTTTCGAATTCGTTACGGGTACCGGTGCAAATACATCTAGTCTCGCTCCTTTCTGTGGTATGCAAGGAATGGCTAGTTCTGACGTCAACGGCTGAGGGATCACTGATTTTACTTCAGGTATTGGACTGTTTTTCCCGATCCGGTTTTTGATTTCGGACTCCTGCAAGGGCCGGCGTTCGTTTTTTTCGAACTATATTCTGTGGGAGTAGTTTGTAGGTTCGACCAGACACTTCCTGAGCTAGTTGAAGGAATCATGTCAATCGGGGTTTTGTATGGTATTTTGGTACTAGTCTTTGAGTCAGGGGGACTTTTATCAGTTTTGCGGACGTCAGGAGGCACATTAATTTGGACCGTTTTATTGAAACGGTTCTGCAAGTTTTGACGTTTGCGACGCGGCTCCGATGGAGTGGAGACTGATGAACTATCTAGGTCGGCAACGATTTTGCGACTAACCACAGAAGAGGTCTTCGCATGGTGGCGGACGCTTGGTAAATCAACCACCTGAGAGGGGCTACTGGCCAAATGTTTACCAGGGTTATGGTTCTTCGCATGGCTTTTGTGAACCTCTCTTTGTAGGGGGGTTTTATCGGGAAGTATTTTTGCCCGATTGAAACCTGTATTTGCGACGACAAAAGACTGTCGGTTAATAAATTGCTTGGCAGCAACTTCAGTATTAAACTGAAACAGGAGTGGGCATGTATTTTGCGGTGAAGTTTTGCGGAGTCTGACACAGTAGAAAGGTTGCAAATCTAGGTTGCAAGCCTTTAAGATTAAAATCTTGGCAGTTGAGAGAGGTAACTTATCCGGAATGTTGAATACTACCGTATTGTTGGCTTTTTTGATGCGTTTAAGTATTTCTGAGGCAACGGTATCAATGAACTTCGCGGCTGAGATTAGGTTTGCCCGAGTGTGGTGTAGAGATGGGTCAAGCAGGAACGCTAATGGACCTAACCGACCGATGGTTTGATCATAAGCGTCAAACCGAGAGGAAAAACTATTCATGGTTTTGCGTATTTCGGCAGTTGCTTTGGTAGCATCTCCAAGTATATCAACGAGGGACACTGAACAACTTTTGAGCGTGCTTTGGAGGTTAGTGGTCTTACAACGACGAGTGCTAGCTGTGATTTTTGGCCGGTGGGCAGCAATGGAACGCATATACTGAGAATAAACAAAGTGGCGAACAAGCTCGTTTTGAGTTTTTCGTACTCACACCAATATATAACAATATATATGACTCACAAAATAAGAACGGACAATGGCAATCCAAATCTGTCTCTGCACGTGCGTGTGTGCATGTGAAATTAATCACAGTGTGCAATATACAAGTGGTTGCACATGTGTTCGGGACCATGACGTGGGCCACGGAAGCTTAAGTGCTTGCACAAATTGTTTTTGAGTTCACATGGGAGGATTGTAGAGACGAATTCGGATTGTTTTCTTAAATAACGGCTATCCTGAACGGTTTATTGACAAGACGATGCAAGAAAATGAAGGGAAATCAAAGGAGATAGGAGCCGCCAAGAAGATACTATATGTGCGTTTACCGTTCAAAGGCGACACGGAAGCCGAAATTATTCAACGGAGATTATCGGGAGTTATCAACAAAACATTCTACGCTGCACAGTTGCAAATCTTGTTCGTTTCCAAACCGATAGTGTGTTTTCGATTGAAGGACACAGTGCCGAATTCTGCAACCTCGTTTTGTGTGTATTCCTTCACCTGTTCCTGTGGGACTAGCTACATTGGTCGCACGACTCGGCGCTTATCCGAACGCGTTCGCAAACACCACCCGGCCTGGCTGAACACGGGTCAATTAAGACAATTACGAGTGCGGTGTGCTCACACCCTGTTGAATCAAACCACTCAGTCGAGGTGACAAACGCTTTTCGCACCATTCGCAAAGTCCGAGGAAAGCGATCAAGACTTGTCAAGTGTCGCATCTTAGCCACAGCCGAAGCCGTGAGCATTCGTCTCTACAATTCTCCCATGTGAACTCAAAAACAATTTGTGCAAGCACTTAAGCTTCCGTGGCCCACGTCATGGTTCCGAACACATGTGCAACCACTTGAACATTCCACACTGTGATCAATTTCACATGCACACACACACGCGCAGAGGCAGATTTGGATTGCCATTGTCCGTTCTTATTTTGTGAGTCATATATATTGTAATGTATTGGTGTGAGTACGAATAACTGAAAACGAGCTTGTTCGCAACGTTGTTTATTCTCAATGTGTTCTGTGGGGTTTTTCAGACAATTTAAATCATACACATTAACAAGAGCTACTGAGCATGGACTGAGTGCAGACTGAGGTTGAGTGTTCCTGGTTTTTCTGAGGCTGACAGTGCGAATTGCTTGATTTGCACCCGGGACCTTGGCATGTTTACGGAGGACCTTCGGAACTTCCTTAGGTAGTTCAGGAGATGGTTTGAATAAGACGGAAAGATTATGGGTCAGTTAGTTGAACTTTTTCGAGAGTGTAAAGCTACGTAGAAAATTTGGGGTATTTTTCCTTAAACTTTCTAGCCAAATGACAGAAGGTTACTAGCTTTATAAACATAAAAACCAAACCTAACCTAGGCCAGATTTTCTCCATCGGTATTCCTGATGTCACTACTCAGTTCACTGACAGCTTCTCGGGTAGTGACCACCATATTGTCCCGTGAAGTTTCGGTCACCTCAGCTGTACCCATCTGAATTCTTTCTTTTCTGTTCCGGCTTACTACCATTCATGTAACCGGCCTGCCATGCTAAAGATAGTCCGTTCCCTTGGGTGGGACGCCTCTATTCTTTACGGCGATCTTCTCATTGTTGTCAGCTCTCTACTCCAACTTCTTGCACCGCTTTAGTGCCCGCTAACCCATGCGTCATTCCACGCCCCAAGTCATGCAGCTCCCCCGTCGATCTTACAGCCTGAGGTTGCTAAGTTGCAATTAACATTTGGTGAGTCACGCGACTTCCCGATCCTTTTGCTCATCTACAGTTGCTACTAAAGCTGCATCGTATGACCCAATCGCAACTAAGAAGAAAAGAGGCCAGAGCTTAAGCGCACCCCAACAAAACCAGGTACCCGCCCCACCTGCCTAGTGAAAGGTTCAACCTCTCCATTCTTATCTCGCCCAATTTCCCCATCGGAGGTTGACCTAGGCTTACACCCTAGTATCGATTTCAACAGCCTTAAAAAGTCACTCCTCTTCTTCTCTCATTGCCTTGGTGTCGCCCCCACTCCCATCGATTCTAACACCTTCGCCTCTCTTTCAAATATTCTCTTCACCAACGTAGAGATTGATAAATTAGTATCCTCCAACAAACCTTCCCCGAAGCTGGGCCCAGATGGTCTTCAGCCGGCCCTTTTCCTTTTGGGCAGCCCCAAACTTCTCTTCTTGTTACCCTATGTACACACAATCTCCATGCTTCACAACCTCGTCTCGCCCCAAGGGAAAACCCTTGTCTTTAGCTCGAGCTTCCAAATGGAGCACAACGTCTCAGATAACTGTCGGCCCAATAACCACACCCCAGTAGCCTGAAAAATCATGGGGAAATTATCAAATTACATTGTTCGGTGTCTCCTATGTAACAACCTGTCGAACCCTGGTAGGCAAAGTTTTCTGACCTCCCGTAATTTCTCCCCCCACCAGCTGGACCACCTTATAGCCCTGCTGTCCGCAAATGACGCGGCAATCCCGTGATCTTCCAGAACCTCAGCTGGTCTGGGGCTTCTAGTCGTGTTCTTCATCCGCACCTGATAGCCAAAATCCTATCTCTTGGTATAAAAAATCCTCTTCCGTCCTGGATACCCCGATACTTCTCTCACAGCCCACAAGTTGTGTCGGTTGACGGCGACTTATCGTCCGCCAAACCCACCACTGGTAGCAACATCCAGAGCAGTTTCTTGGGTCTGTTACCCTTCCCTATCTATACTGACGACATTTTCTCCTCCGTTTGTTACGGTACAGCATTCCTCGTTGTCATTGATGCGATAACAGTGTAATCTTTCCATCCCACTGACCCATCGACGACCTTATACAAAATGCCGCGTGACTTATCCCCTCTCCAAACCTGGTGCACCTTCTGGTCTACGACATTCTCCGCAGAGAAGGGTTTCCTACTACCTTAAAAATGCACCGCACCGCCTGGTCAAAATAAACTGGGCGGTCACTCGTATATGAACCGAAACGTACGAGTCCTGGTCAGGGTGAAGTCCGTCAAATAAATGACCGCTCGATCCATCGAATAATCAAACTCACTCCTCCTGGATGATGCCTCTGAACCTCAAAGCTACGCGTAGCCCATATGAAAGCAAAACCCAAATCAAAGCAAGACTGCTCCGCAATTCCTACGGTACTGTTTGTGAGTTAAAACTAAAGTACATAGTCACTATCCAGCAAAAAGCTTGTCAAAAACCAGAACAAAAATCTGTACAAAGGGAACAACTGACCGAGAAGAATAAATGACACGTACTTGTCACGTAGTTGAAACAAATAAAACGAATTCTCCGACATTAGACAGGCCAACAAAATCAAAGAGAACAAGCTGAACTTCCATGATCCGTCTACTTGAGCGAGAAAGTGAAACTGAACCACGAGGAAACAAGCTGTCTTGAATCACTGCGACTTAGTGCCATACTAGATGTTCACTAAGGCATCTCACCGAGAAAGTGCGACAGTGAAAGTAGAAAGTAATTGCCTCGGTCACAGAAGGGATGATGACCACAAAACCATAATAAACTTGGCAAGATGGGAGAGAGCAGTCCTAGGTCCATAAAGAAAATATGTGACGGTAAAGGATGAGGAATATCCATCCTTTCAGGATATTACATTCCCCTCCCTCTGGACCTCGTGAGTATTGGCCTTGGCATATGCCACTTGTTTCTTAGACTTCTCGGAACAAGAGTCGTTCCAAATCGCTAGGGCCGAGCGAACCCCAGGCCTGATACTTCGATTTCCCTAGCTGCCCACTAGAAACCCATCCACGTATCCCTCGCATATACGACTTTTCCTAGAATACTGTCCGATTATCTACATCCACTGGCCACGTTCTTCTACTGTACATCTTGGAAACATTCAGCAAGCTTTCACCATGAAGCTCTTGGGCATCTTAGTAGCCCTAAAATAGTGCCAACACTGCGAGCTCCTAAAAAGAGAGCATCTATTGAGTCGCCATAAGAAGCTCAACCTGGTCGTTCATTTCAGGCTACTCCATACCCAGGTCTACACTTCTTATCTTATCTCAGTCGCTGCTCTCTGCTCTCATCCACTTTGTCGCCGTGCCTTTTCCCTCTCTGCCCCTTAATCTAATCTTCTTCAGAGGTCCTGATTCTCCCTTTTAGCCCACTCCAAACCTGTAACATCCTCCCCATTAGTTTACGCAGAACCTTCCCAAAGTACGCCTTTGAGCTCGCCTAAGTTTTCTAAGTAACCATCCCCAACGCATTATTCCTGACCTTTGAGTGCGTCCGCATGGATATGGCCCCGCAAATGGCCGTAACCTAATTACCTCTGCGCCGGAAGCCAAGGCCAATGTTTCACACTCAGTCCTTTTCTTCTCCTCAGTAGCGTGAACTGTGATCATTAACATTCCTGATCTGCAGTGAATTTATCTTCTGCCTCCAGTGCGAAAACCCCACCCCTAACCCACATTCGTCTGTGTTCCCACCCTGACTCCATCCGTCTCCTTCTATCTTGCTTTAAAGAGCCGAGCCCATCATGGCCCCCCACCGCCTATGACCACGGCGGCACAACAGGAGGAAGCCATTCACACCTCCTATCTCTCATCTTATCCCAAGGACCCGCCGCATCAGTGAGCTCCTGTTTCGCTCTTTTTATTACGTTTCTCTCCGTTGACTGTTGATCCTCAGCCAAGACTCACCTCGCGTGCTTTTTCTTAACCCACTTCCATTTTCAGTGACCCTCAATGACGGACAACCATTTTGAGCGCTGCACTGATCAGTTCCCCGGACGATTTGCCCGGATTATATTGCTATACGGCCGCCTTCCAAAGTTTGCTTGCATTGCCTCTGCTGTCTAAGGTCCCTCACAACTTGGCCAGTCTGTTCTGGATCACTCACTCCCATTGTGGCTATTCTGCCCCCGCCTTCTACAGTAATGACCAGTCATCCTCGCCAATCCCAACGGTGAGGGGTCTGAGAATATCCACCGCTTTGGACGGTACACATCAGGCGTGCAGGCTGTCTGCAACGATGTGCGAGCGCAATCAGGCAGGTGGATCATATCCGCTGTGTTTTCTACATGAAGTGTCCCTCAAGACGGGTGATCAGAGCACGGTCGGCCCCACCCACCAGCGTCGGTTTCGGATCACACCCTTTACTTCTCCTCTCTCCCTAGTACAGTACTGTCGATGGCAGACCGAATGCATCCACCTTTCTTGTTCTACCACAGTTTGCTAAACTTCCGTTTCTGTCCTTACTCTCATCGCCTCCTATTTATGTCGTTCTGCCGCTGTGTATGCACTTACCGGCCTTGTCCTTGTTCCTATTGTTTCCCATTATGACAGCTCCTACTGTGTGATGTCACTGCCGCCCAATCCACATTGCTCTGCCCAAGGCTGCAAATATTTTATTTTCCACCCACGTCTTCTTTATCATCTACCAGTTTATTCTTTGTGCTCCCTTTACATTCCTTTTCCTATTGCGCACCAGCCTCAACGGTATCCATGACAAACCCCTATATAAGGACTCGTCGTTTCCACTTTTGCAACTTTTATAGCCACGTCTATTGTCCATTCTGCCCCACTGTATATTGACTCCACAACCCACCTGTGGACCTTTCCAACAAGCCGTGCCTCAGCTGACATTTTCCGGCTGAGTCCACTTGTGCAACTGCCTGCAGGCAGCCAGCTCTTCGGTTTCGTTTTCCCAGCCCAGCTGGGCATATATTTCTCTCGCATATCGCCCAATCAGAGGTTGTTCAATCATAAAAATAATGATGTATTTCTTGGCCGTGCTCAAGATACACGCTCAAGGCATGATCAAACTGTGCCAACATCAAGCTGCAGTATGAAATATTCGCAAAACTTTGATTTAGGATTGACACGTTAATACTGGTAGAATAAATCTAAACTGTGTTTGAATGGGCTAAAATAAATACGCCTATAGCGATTGAAAGAAAACCGTTTCGATTTGTGGGACTGAGCTTTTGGTGTTTGTTTTCCTTCCACCGGCGGGAAAATCCCAAGAAGGAGCAAGGGTTAGCTGCGGTGAGTGATAACTCATACCAATTTCGGGGAATTTTTCAGCTCGCGATTACTGGCAAAGTTACAACTGTTGTTGTTTGAAGAGATGACTGTTATAATCAATGGTTCCTGGTGTGACAATTGCTACTAAATAGCTCTTGATAAGCATAAATGTGCAACAAATGAAAGCTGAGCATGGGCCTAGGTGACAAGTGTAGGTGGAGTTCACCAGATAAAGCGTCTTATTACGGAATGGTGCTATTTTCAAAGCTAATGGGTAGAAAATGCATTACTACCCCTGGAAATGATGAGATAAAGCACCTTAAGGTGGTTATCCAACGTTGGACGAGGAACAGTCAGAACTGCTTTGTTTCTAAATAAAGCCATAGATGAAAGCAAGCCGGTTGGGCTGACTAGTTTCTAAGGTGCGTGGAAAAATTTATCATCTTAAACCATTTATATAACGAAAACTACCGGTTTATTCCACTATTGTACAGCGGCTTACTCCTTACCTGCGAACGCGTGCCTACACGACTGTAGATGCAACGTAACGACATCCACGCCCTAACTTCTTAATGTGGGAACGAGTGATTAATATAGGCAGTGCACGGAATCAGTTTACGGTTAATGTAATCCTACCCATACGTAAGTCAGCCTATGGAACGGGCAACAAGGCGTAAGCTAAAAAGATAGCCGCAAGTCAACGAAAAGACGTTGCTGTGTTTTATTTGTTATTTATTCTGACAAAAAGAAATAACAAGCTTTGTTCGGTGCCGTATTAGAGAACAGCTATGGGGTCTTCTCATCAAGCATCGTCAGCCATCCATGAGAAAGAAGAGTACCGCTAATATCTTGAATGAGTTACAGAAACAGATGAGAATTTCTGTGGACTTTACAACGTAATGAAGTTAACTTAAAATAGATGACAGATGTGACATTAATAGGAGATATAGAATAAACATCAAAGTATATGAACATACAAATCCAAGCTGGAAAAGAAAGTTATGCATAAAATCATATATGTATATATATATGTATATATATATATATTTATGATTTATGTAAGTTTGTACAATAAAGAAAGACTACAGTCATCGATGAGTGCCCCTGTTGCATTGCAGTTCATACGGACAGCCTAACCCTATGCACATGGTAATCTATATTTTATTATGATTTCACCCAAGAATGCTGCTTCATCTTCAGATCTCCTCAGCCGTCACCTCCCTGTAAGAGAACAACTTTGGGGACTCTTCGGTCCGAATGAAGGCGTACCGCTTTCCCGGCCACCATGGGCCAAACGAATTTCAGGTGACACCGGTCATCTAGGGGACCATGGGGCGATGTAACAATCCACCCGTGCCGCTGGTGGAGGAGAACCATGCACACGGGACTGAGCGATCTCCTAGTCGACCCTCACCTAGGTGTCCGTGTTCCGTTAGGTATAGTAGCATACATCATCTGAAAAGGAAGAAAAAGATTGCCGTTAGTGGTAGTTGGATACGGATGCCGCTAATGTATATATTGGGTCTTCAAACTGAAAAGAGCTTTGCCTGGATAAACGGTGAATGCATACGTAATCTTCCCGGTTGCTGTAGTTGGCGCACTAGCAGTGCATCCATCGGTCACATGTGCGGTACTGGGCCCAGTCTGTATTCTCGTCGAGATTAGAGGATGGGTCCTCTATGCAGCAAGTATTGCAAACGCCTTCTCCGGTGGGAGAATCTTCAACTTCCGGATGCCTCCTTTTGCCCTTTGTCCTGTCCACTGATTGCGTCATGATCCAGAACCGCCGGAGCTGTACCAGTAGCATTTCGTCCCCTTGAATCTCCATGCCCTTTTCATCAGTGTTCCCACTGTCAATGGCAACCCTTCTTTTTGAAGACCAAGGCTTTACCGATTCATTTGGTGTGATGGGAAAGGGTTATAAAGGTTGGGTTGGCCTCATAACCCGGCGCTCGGCGACACGTTTCCCTAAAGACTGTGACACTGAGCTGTTGTCTGATAGATCCACAGTGGTCCCGGAGGACCTATCTAAAAACAGATGTCTATGTCCCCAAGGGAACCAGTGAGCTAAGCCGAATTCCTCAAATGGGGCAAAAACGGCATGAACTTCCTGTACCCCAAACTGCCCAAAGCCGCAGAAATACTCCGAGAAACGTCGTTACGTAAAGGTAACTTCTTACTTGAACTTCCTGAACAACTTCCGGCTCCTTTTTTGGAGGCGGTATGCTTTCCTATGGGCCTTCATCCGGCAGGGCCCAACGACCCACAAGCAGCCTACTGGTGCCATATTTGAGTACGTCGCTGATCTTCGGTATATGCCCGCAGGGAAGAAGCCATTGTTTGTAGAAGCTTCACAAGCACAGCGAGTTAGCACTCCTTTTATCCCTGGCTGCATGCGACCGCCCACACTGAAGCACCCAAAAACCGTCCGTGGAGGCCACTGCAGTGACGACATGTGAACGAAACTTTTCCCCAACGATGGAACGCGTATATATACCAGGGCGACTAGGGAAACCAGTATACTTCTCCATCCCTTGACTACCCTGAAAAGAGCCCACCGTCAGCTTACCCAGTCTACGGCGCTCACCCTCATCCAAGTTTTCAGTGCGCTTTATAATGTGCTCAACTACATTCAGTAACGACAACCTGTTAGGTAGTCCCCACTTCAAATACCCGTTTTCCACCCCATCCTGTTATTAGTGGGTACTCCAAGATTGACGGCCCATCTAACAGCGTAACCTGCCCATATATTCTAAAAGATAACCATACCTGATAGAAATAGTGCTTTGCAGCAGTATTTGACCGGCAATGGCCACCCGAATTGACCAAACTGCTCCTTCGTGGGGGAATAAACTAAATATCTCTCCCAACGATCTAGACGCCGTTGGCCTTTTATTGATGAGCCACTGAACTGAAAACAGTGCCGCCTCATATCTTGCAGAACTTGAAACGGGAAAGGACTATTGCGCTGTTAGGGTAATGCCCCCTCAAGGCATTATGCTGCACTAAACCCCTATCTACGTTTACGATCTTAGCACTCAGAGAGCCGGGTAACCCGTCCCTCATTGCACGGCATGCTGATAATTTACATCACTTTCGTCTGGGGGGATGACTTAAAAAATGGACCCACTTAACCCACTTTTGTCTGCAATCATTGCCTGCCACAAAAGGTACCTCCACTTTTGAGCTGATGAGCCACATCATCCAGCAAGGCTTCACCGAACTTGCTTACCTAAGGAGCCATAGTTCATGGAGTGAAGAATGCTTACCTCTCAAGTCCTTCCCGGTATACCAAATACAGAACATCGTTACCTCCAAATGACTGCTCCACCTGCTGTGCACTCGTTTGGCTGTCCAGATTAGCAGCCTTTGTTCTGATGGACTGCAAGTCCGCCACCATGAACAACCTGGCGAATTTGACGTGAGCATAAGAACAATTTCCCTACGAGGTGTGGAACGCCTTCATCAACTCGCAGACATGCGACTTCTGATCAGGAGTCAGGCGTCTGTTCCTAACAAAGAGCTGGTCACCGAACAAATGAAACCTGTGGTTATGTCGCAAACTGTAAGATACCACCCCGTACCGCGTCTCAACGGCTCGAACCAAGACAGACGCGGGGCAATAGATATTCTTATATCTGAAGTGTCACATTCCCCTCCTCGTAGCGGTCCGCTGAAGGCGCCGGATATGGACACAACAATATTTCACTCGATAATATGGAAACGATTTCGGGAACGCAGTAGGACGGATGCGAACCCAATTTTCAGCACTAATGCTTGCATAAATATAGAAAGAAGCCAAACTATTCCTTTGGAAACTCGAAAATCTTTTTCAGACGTTTTTTAACAAGAGTGAGCCTCGCGGGCTGTCCGACAGGAAAGGTCGGTATCATCGACTATTGCACTGGAGGCAGCAGCCGAACCATTTGAGGCAGCCATGACAGCTTGCGAAGAAGAACGGGCACAACCTTGTGCGGGGTTGTTCATATACTGCTCTGAGTCTGACTCAAACAAAAATCCGGTTAACATTCCATATTCCATTCTCATATTTTACGGGGCGGAAACCTTCACTTGAACCCGTTTCCCAATGTATGCATCGATAACGGCAGTTTGACCACATTTGAGGGTGGATGGTACGTGACTACCGGAGAGTTGCGGGTACTCGGCCATTTGTGAAACCGCTGGGAAAATATCACTAAAGTGCGAAACAAGCAGTATATATGATAACTGTGTCAAAGTGTATTTCGGGAGAGATAAAAGCCGTAATCAGTTGTCCATTGCAATCAGGATCGTCCAGAATGAACGGGCTGATCCAAAGGACACAGTCGGGTAGTAAAAAGCCCTCCGCCCTACTGAGAAAAGTGCAGATTCGGGCAGGGCAACGTTCAGAGGGAAAAATCTTTCTGGTGTGGGGGGTGGGGCGATAAGCAGGTAATACTCAGGTACTGCTCGAGGTTTCTAGCCATTTAAACCTCATTTAAGCTGTAAAACTAGCGGACGGCATTATGGAACGGTACTGTAGCGGTTGCCATCTTCGTTCATACTTTTACCACGTTTATTGTTTAACTGAACGCTGACTGCCAAGCGCGGATGCCATTTGACCGTTGCTCTTGCGCACGCTCTCACGCACACTCCTGAAATATACGCTAACCACTATCTCTCTCAATCGCCTTCTCGTTCTCACGGGGCGCGGAGAATACTGTTCTGGTTAACATATTCGTACAGTGCCGAGCATTGGAGTAACGTGCAGGTGGTCCACGCAGCACAAAGGACCGAAGCACGCGTATACTAAGGAAACCGCAAAGTAAGGCCTAACCAACCTTACAAATTGGTGAGCCCGACGTGATCCCCAGGTCACGTGAGTTTCCTTGGTTTCTACCGTTGAAGGTCCCGTCTGCGTACGTTTTTGTGTGTTTTATTGTTTCCCTATCTTGATTTTTTTATTGGCTGGTTTACCAAATAATTTTTTTTCGTCCATACATATTTTGTGTGTCTAATTCTTCCTGATTTTTTTTCGCGAAGACTATAGTGCCCCATTGGTCGTTGATTTCTTTTCCCGTCTGTATTCCATAAAGTAATCGCTATGTCTGCCGAACGGAAATCCTGATCAGACCCCACCATTGGGGCGATCACGCTGCACATACCGGCATTCACGCCTGCTGATCCAGAACTCTTGTTCACGCTGGTTGAGTTAGAATTCGAAAACTGCCGTATAACCAGTGACGCCAGCCGTTTCAGGTGGGTAGCAGGCCGCCTCCCGCCGGAGGTCACGCTGCAAGTAAGGGACGTAATAATCTCATCCCGAAGCTATGAGGCCTTAAAGGAGGCCGTCATTGCCCGCACGACCCCAACACAGGACCAACGTATGCAACAACTTCAAAACGTTGAGCTTGGAAGTAGGAAGCCCTCCGAACCGCTGCGTGAGATGCAGCGCTTGAGAGGACCGACGGTAGGCGAGGACCCGCTCTTGAGGGAACTTTGGCTGCAGCGTTTGCCGCACAACATCCCAGTTTTACTAAGTGCCACGCGCAAGTGTACACTGGAGGAAACTGCAGCAATAGCTGATGACATTATGTCACGATACAACCCCGCTGTAGCTGGAGTAACCAGACCCTCCTTCGCAACGGTGCCTGCCCTGCCAACATCTAACGACCTCGCGTCAGTTTTGTCTAGAATTGGCGCGAGCCTGCAACGCTTAGCAGTAAGAAGTTGGTCACAGGAGCGGCACCGCGCATGCTCATCTAGGCGCCATAGTCCGTCATTGCGACGACGTTTCGTCGGTTCTTCAAAAGAAGGGTATTGTAAATACCACAGTCGTTTTGGCGAGGGAGCCAAACAATGCGAACGAGGGTGTACGTTTCCCGGTGCTCATCAGGGAAACAACCCCCGGCCCGTGGTGGCGACCCACGAAGCCGGGTATCAGACCAAACGTCGCCTTTTGAACGTAAGGGACATCATTTCAAATAACCTATTTCTTGTAGATACCGGTGCCGAAGTGAGCATCCTTCCTCGAGCGAAAGACGACAATAGCACGCCGCAGGCCCAAACACTACGCGCTGCCAATGGCACGGCCATCCCAATGTTTGGCCAGCGGTCGCTCACCTTAAACTTAGGTTTGAAGCGTAATTTTCGTTGGGTATTCATCATCGCCAATGTCCCGTTCCCAATTCTAGGCATTGACTCCCTGCAGCATTTTGACTTGTTAGTTGATGCACGGCGCCGCGGAGTGGTGGATCGTCAGACTACTCTCGCTGTTTCGGGTTGTAATTCGCGAGTGAACCACGTCACGCCTTCTTACGTCCAACCACCGGCACACGAACCTTATAGCGAACTCATCGCCGCCTACCCAGCCATGTTTCGGCAGGCCGGACCTCTCCCAGCAGTGACGACCAGTGTCACTCACCATATCGATACTAAGAGACCCCCAGTGTTCAGTAGGCCGCGTCGGTTAGCACCAGACAAGCTTCGTATTGCACAGGCTGAATTCGAATAAATGCTAGAACTGGGTATAATACGCCCTTCTAGTAGCCCTTGGGCTTCTCCCCTTCATATGGTTCCTAAGTCTAGTGGCGACTGGCGACCCTGTGGTGATTACAGAGCGCTTAACAAAGTCACCGTCCCTGACCGATACCCGATTCCCCATACACAGGACCTTACTTCGTTCTTATCAGGTTGCTCCGTCTTCAGCCGTATCGATTTAGTTCGTGCGTACAACCAGATCCCGGTAGCAGAGGCCGATATCCGTAAAACTGCCGTCACTACGACTTTCGGGCTGTTCGAGTTTCTGAGAATGCCGTTTGGACTCAGCAATGCAGCCCAGACCTTTCAACGGTTCATGCACGAGGCAAATCGTGGTTTGGAAAATGTCCACGTATACCTGGATGATATTTTGGTGGCGAGTTCTTCAGAGCTAGAGCACACTACACACTTACGAGCACTTTTCGAACGCCTTAGCCAGCACGGCGTTACGATCAATATCGCGAAATGCGAATTAGGCCGGGCTGATATCACCTTCATAGGACATTCTATTTCATCCTCGGGTATCCGCCCTCTGTCAGATAAAGTTTCCGCTATTCGCGACTACCCTGAACCTCAATCTTTTCGCCAGTTGCGTCAGTTTGCCGGCCTGGTGAATTTCTACCGCTGATTTTTTCCTCACTGTGCGGAAATGATGCAACCCCTCACCGACCTGTTGCGCGGAGGTAAGCGGAAGTTCGTGTTTCCCGACACGGCACAAGCCGCATTTGCCTTGGTCAAAGATGCTGTCGCCAACACAGCACTCCTTACACACCCCGACCCTTTGGCTCCTATTTCGGTAGTGACGGATGCCTCGGACACAGCGGTTGGAGCAGTACTGCAACAGTTCGTAGATGACTCTTGGCAACCTTTAGCATTCTTCTCCAAGCGCCTACAACCCGCCGAATCTAGGTACAGCACGTTCGGTAGAGAGTTATTAGCCATCTACTTGGGAATTCGTCATTTTCGACACGCACTCGAAGGCCGTTCGTTCACGGTGTTTACAGACCACAAGCCTTTGGTTTGCGCACTAAAGTCAGCTTCGAATCGATACTCACCACGCGAGATTCGCCACTTAGACTTTGTCTCACAGTTTACTGTGGACATACGACACGTCTCTGGGGTACTTAATCCCGTCGCAGACGCCTTATCGCGCGTATATCAACTAAGTCTGTCACAAACGCCTAACATCAACTTGGACGCAATGGCACAGGCTCAAACTATGGACCCTGACATCGAACAACTTCGACAAAACGGTTCTTTGAGTTTAACCACAGTGCCTATCCCGGCTTCCCAGAATACCATCGTGTGCGATGTGTCGCAAGGTCGCCCTAGGCTAGTAGTTCCTGCTGCCCACCGTTATCCTACGTTCCTGACACTCCACAATCTGGCTCATCCGGGTGTGACTGCCTCGGTGAAACTGATAACTGAGCGTTTTGTTTGGCACAATGTCAAACGAGATGTCCGTCAATGGGCTCGTGCTTGTCTGCAGTGTCAACGTGTTAAGACCCATAGGCCCACTAAAGCGGCGTTAGCCAGGTTCCCAGAACCTGAAACGCGTTTTCATCATGTGCACGTCGACCTCGTAGGACCACTCCCACCTTCGCTTGGGTACGTTTACATACTCACATGCGTGGATCGTTTTACTCGCTGGCCGCAGGCCATCCCTATCCCTCGTCCCAAGTCGGAAGAGGCCGCGAAAGCTTTTCTGACCGGTTGGGTTAGTCATTTCGGTTGCCCGGCAATAGTGACCACCGATCGCGGTCCACACTTTGACGGCGCTTTCGGCAGCGTACTCACTACGCTTGGTTGCCAACACATTAAGACGACAGCCCACCACCCTCGGGCCAATGGTATGGTTGAGCGTTTTCACCGGCAATTAAAAGCTGCCCTTCGAGCAAACGGTAACCCCCTTTGGAGTAAAACACTACCATTAGCACTCTTAAGCCTGCGTAGTACAGTTAAGGAGGAGTTACACACAACACCGGCCGTACTAGTATATGGCTGTACACTTCGTCTGCCTGAGGAGTTGGTAGCTCCCTCACCAACCGTGACTTTCGACTACGGTAACTATGCTCAGCGCCTTACGCAGCACATGCGAGTGCTCAAGGCCAGTCCGCCGCGTGAACAACAGTCTACAAGTTATGTCCCAACTGCGTTAGGAACCGCTACTCACGTATTCCTTCGCGTTGATGGCGTTCGATCACCACTACAGGCGCCATACACTGGCCCGTTTCGAGTGATAAAACGTAGGGCAAAGACATTTGTCATAGATATCAGCGGACGACACGACACCGTATCTATCGATCGTCTGAAGCCTGCCGTCATGGAGTGCGAGCCGCTCGGCCAATTTACACCTACTCAAGCCGCTCAGTCACCTGCATCGAGCGAGTTACCACTCGAACCACCCCCAATTACGCCTAGTGAGGACTCGGTCCGACATCCACCGGCGCCCTCAGGCGCTATTTTGTTCCAGTTTACCTTGCCCTCTCTCAGACGGATCTACGCAGTCACATCGGTTTCATCCGTAGCCTGGCTGACTCCCGTGCACGTTCAAGGAGCCAACCGCTCACTGGACAACGGGACGATTGGTCAACCTGGCACTGGTGACGGCAACTGCACGCCTTTTTGGATGGACCTGATGAAGCATTTTCCGGCTCGCATTCGTATGAGACCCGTGGGCGCCAAAACACAGTTGGACCTACGCACATCGGACCTCGAGAGTGCAGACATCATTGAACTCATCAGCAGTCGTTCGACGTCACCAACAATATAACGGACAAGCTATGAGGAGTTCCTGGACAAACAATAATTCCGGCTAACCATCACGATCGAAGCCCAACTCCGTCGGACGTCTAGGAGGAGGCCCCTGTAGCGGTTGCCATCTTCGTTCATACTTTTACCACGTTTATTGTTTAACTGAACGCTGACTGCCAAGCGCGGATGCCATTTGACCGTTGCTCTTGCGCACGCTCTCACGCACACTCCTGAAATATACGCTAACCACTATCTCTCTCAATCGCCTTCTCGTTCTCACGGGGCGCGGAGAATACTGTTCTGGTTAACATATTCGTACAGTGCCGAGCATTGGAGTAACGTGCAGGTGGTCCACGCAGCACAAAGGACCGAAGCACGCGTTTACTAAGGAAACCGCAAAGTAAGGTCTAACCAACCTTACAGTACCATCCACAGGCAACTGCCTTAACAAATCTCAGTGGCCTCCAGATAACAGCTCCCGCCGTGGAAGCACACTCCAAGGACTTTCGGACGGCCGCCTCCGAGCAAGCCCTCAGGCTTTTTCCACTCCTAGTTGTTCTCTCTGTGGATACGATGGAGCTCATCACAGCTCCAACTTCCGTAAACGTCTCAAAATCCGTTCTCCTGACTGTTTCAGGAGCCAATCCCGATCGAAGTACTGTCGGTATCACAAACGGTTAGGGGAGAAGGCTGGGCGCTGCAAAGCCGGTTGCACCTTCCCAGATGCCGAACAGCGAGGCTAATGTCCCGACGCATTTCAACGACTAACGCTGTCGGCAGTCATAATAACTGTCGTCGGATGCATTTTTGGAAGTTGGTTTCCGATAATCTGTTCCCTATTGGCCTCAGTGCAGCTGTTAGTGTCATTTCGAAGGAAGCTGGTGATGGAACCATTCCATCAATCAGCCATCTTCTTCTCGCCACTGGCTCCCCTATTTATAAGTACGGCCGAATGTCACTCATGCTCAACATAGACCCATGTCGCACCTTCCTCTAAGTGTTTATAGTCGAGGAAGTCCCCTGTCCCATACCAATTATCGATTTTCCTGGTCACGTCAACCTCTCGGTGGATATACGATGCTGGAGAGTCGTCGACCGACAGACTTCTCTTCCCGTAACCGGATTGCTTTCTACAGTGAATCACATCGCTCCCCCATACATCGAATCTCAGGCCGAACACTCTTACGCAGAACTATTTTGAGCACGCCCGGCAAAGGTAAGACAATCTGGACCGCCTCCAGCAGTGACCACCAACGTCACCCACCCTATTGACACTAAAGGGCCCCCAGCATTTAGCCGACCACGTCACTTGGCACGAGACAAGCTCCGATAGAACAGGCTGGGTTGGAACGCGTGCTAGATTTGGGCATAATGCGCCGAACAGTACCCCTTGGGCCTCGTCCCTTCACATGGTCCCTAAACCTAATGGCGGCAGGCCTTCGGAGGTGACCACACTGCCCTCAACCAAAATTACCATCACAGACAGGTGTCTATACCATATATATTCAAGATCCAAATTCTTCCCTATCTGGTTGTTCTGTTTTCAGCCAAATCGACCTCTTTGCGGCCTTCCACCAAATCTCGGTATCTGAGGCCGACACCCCTAAAACCGCCGTCGCAACTCCACTCGTAATACTCGAGTTTTCGTGCATGCCATTTGGGCCCAGCTATGCAGCCGAAACATTCAGAAGGTTTGTGCATAAAGCAACGTGCGGTTTTAAAATGTCTACGTGTACCTGAGCGATATTTTGGTGGAAAATTCTTCAGAAAAAGAGCATATGGAACACTTGCGCACTCCTTTTGAGCGCCCTAGCAAACAAAGTGTAACCAGTAATCCTACCAAATGCGAATTAGGTGGGACAACCATCACATTCCCAGGTCACGAAATCTCAGCCTCAGGCATGCAGGCTCTGCCTGACAAGCTGGCGGCAATTTGCGACTAAGCTGAGCCTCACCCTTACCGGCAGTTGAGCCAATTTTCCGGCTTGATTAACTTTTATCGCCTGTCTATCCCGTGCTGCGCCGAAATGATGCAGCATCCAACAGACCTTCAACGTGGAGGTAGGCGGAAATCCATCTTTTCCGACACGGCGCAGGCAGCGTAACGACCGGTAGTGGAGAATCCCCCAAAAAACACTGCTGTTCCTCATTCCCCTAAAATCTCTCACCTGTTAACACTATTGGCTTGTTTTATGCACTGTATGATTTTACTGCAAAGTTTGTTTGTTCGCTTCCAGCACGCTGCTCGGTCATATCCCTGTTCTATACCTGCGTGATGCACATGCTTCTTTCTCACACACCGCAATTCGATTCTTGTTTTTCTGAGTCATTGTGATCGCATAGTTGAGGTTCGTATCTGTTTCGTGTCACTGTTCATTTGATATTCTGGTATTGTAGAATTTCACGGATGATCGCTTTCTGATTTCGGGGTCCGTTGCGAATTTGGCTATGTATTGATCAAAGGTGTCTTACAGGCAGCGGTTACTTCAATCAAGGAAGCTACCGCCAACGAAGCCCTACTTTCACCTCCCGATCTTTCTGCTCCCCTGTCATTATGGACAGATGTTTCGGACACCACTGTTGGAGCAGTGTTGCAGCAATTCGTCAACAATTCATGGCCACCACTAGTTTTCTTCTCCAAGCCTCTCAAGTTTGCGCAATCTCGATAAAGTACGTTCAACAGAGATTGCTGGAAATCCATTCGGGTATCATACACTTCCGGCGCACACTCGAGGGCCAAACGTTAGCAGTGTTCACAGATCATAAACCAGTAGTGTAAGCTCTCCAGTCAGTTTCTGATCGACAGTCACCACGCGAGATTTGCCACTTAGACTATGTTTTGCGGTTTACTACGGACACTCGACACGTATCTCTGGCACACAATCCCGTATTAGACGCGCTGTCACGCATCCACAATATCGGCGGCCCACTACGGATGGGTACCGACTTAGAAGCGACGGAAGCAGCTCAAACAACAGATCCTCAGCAACTCAGGAACAGCAGCTTCGTGCATCTAATACCAGTGACCCTTCCAACTACAGAGGTAGCTATTATTTACGATGTGTCACAGTGTCGACCTCTTCCACTAGTTCCTGCCAATTTTCGCCGACAAGTTCCTATCGGCTTCCACAGTGTATCGCACCTGGTGTAAGCACCTCAGTGAAACTAGTCACCGGGCGACTAGCTTGGCCTTGAGTCGAACGTGACGCACGTCTTTGGGCCCGTGCTTGTCTTCAATGCCAACAAGCTAAAATACACTTTCACACTAAATCTACGTTAGGCACATTCTGCGAGCCGGACGCACGCTTTCACCAAGTGCATGTGGATCTCGTGGGGCGCCTTCCACCATCCAACGGCCGCGTCTACAACCTCATTTGTGTAGATCACTTCACCCACTGTCCACAGGCCATACCTTTTCCCCATCCTACCTCAGAGGAAGCTGCAAAACGTTTCTAACTAGTTGAGCAAGACAGTTCGATTGCCCTGATATCGCGACAACTTACAGCGGTTCTAAGTTTGACGGTGTCTTCCACAAGCTACGGGAAGCTTTCGGTTGCAGACACAACAAAACGACGACCTATGATCCTCAGGATAATGGTATGGCGGTGCGGTTCCATTGCCAGCTAAAAGCTGCTCTTGGTGCTCATGATAATCTATTGTGGAGTGAAGTTTTGCCGATCGTTCACTTAAGACTGCCTAACATTGTTATGGCCGACATGGGTGTTACGGCGGCTGAATTGGTTTACGGTTGCGCATTACTACTTTAAGGTGAGTTGGTTTCACTATTGCTACCTGTGAGTTTTAGTTAAGGGGATTGCGCAAAACGGTTGTCACGCCAAATAGGAGTGAAGAAGCTCACCTCGCCACCCAAACAAGCTCTCAGCACCTACATACCCACCACTCTAGTGATCGCTAGTCATGTGTTTATTCGAGTGGACGCAGTGCGATCAGCACTACAAGCGGCTTACTCTGGCCTGCTTGGCGTCGTCCAGTGAAAGGAAAAGAAATACGTAGTAGACGTCGAAGGCAGGAATGAGACCATCAGCATAGACCGCGTTAAACCAGCCTTCATTGAGGTAGAACACACCCCAAACTACCTGCGCAGTGTCCCCCTTGCCAACGACCTTCGGTCAGTCGTCCTGGGTCGGCGCCTGTTACTCCCACCAACGACTCCTTACTACCTGTCGCAACACGAAACTCCACGGAAGACAGAGCTGCACCCGTCAACAGGAGAAATCGACGCGGCCGCGAGCTGTGACAGCCAACGAGGTTTTCTGAATATGTAACAGCTGTATATATTTGAGTTTACTCTTCTCATTCTCCTTGTGATTCGGTTTATTATGCACGAGTGCACGACCATGTGGTTATCGCGACTAAGGTAGCGGCAGCCCGTATTGTGCCGGTATGTCCCCCTCAGTCGAATGTCCGTCCGCGCCCGGAAGTGCAGCTTCCCTGTGTTTCCTGCCTTCCAGCTCGTCCCATCGGACAGGACCATATGGAATTCCAGGATCTTGCATGGCTCAAACACAAAGCTCATCGGATTGCTACTGGACTCATTTGACGCTGGAAGCTGGCTCGTTTACGAAGGCAATAACAACCCCAGGCAAACGGAACTTTGCGATGTGCCGACGACGAAAAACCCTACAACACAATGACCACTGCCAAGTCACAAGCAGGATCTACCCCGGTCGAATGAAATTTTAGGTGGGGCGCAATTTCGCGACCGTCGCACAGCGACCAGTGTGAGTCATGGAGAACGGCTTGTGCCAGCCTAGTTGTTGTGTTCGACCGTGGCGGGAGGCATGGAAAACGTCTCTCGCCACCGATGACGACGTGCTCATCATGGATTGAGGCCCAACTGCGTCGGCCGTAAACGGGGAGACCCCTGTAGTGCCACCGATACAACACGATTACAGAGACTAACAAATTCGTTTATCTGAACAGTTACCGAATTTGGTGACGCCACTTGCTCCCCCTGTGTACACCTGCACGCCGCTGAGTTCCTCAAATACACATGTTGTCCCGTTGCAGCGTTTTAAGTTCTGCTCCTCCTCGAGCTGCCGAGTATATTCGTTAACGTGTCAGGAACCGAGGTCCAGGGCAATAGACTCTATACGGGAGCAGGTCCTAACTTAACATAGGAGAATCCTTAGGAACCCAAAACTCTCGGCCGGTTAATGGAGATGCTCATTAGTTTTGCATACAGGGTCACCTTATTCCCCGACAGAGAGAACCTCGCGCGCATTGAAGAAACTTTTTTAGTTTTTTTCCCCCTGTTATTCTGCTCCTCACAAAAAGGTTGTACCAAACTACAGTCAGCTGCTGTTTTTATTGCCATGCTAGGGGCTTATTTATATTCTGTCCATCTGTTCTTTTCCGGCACCATAAGTTTAATCCTGCAAATTAGGATGAAACCAGCACCGCTATGAACTTACACGTTCTCCGAGGGCACTGGCCCGGCTATCCTCCGGCCAATTTTCGTATTCAAAACTCACCACGCTCAGACTGGGTATTTAAGCGCGGGATGCAAAGTTTTATCTGGACGGTCGACCGCCACACCCCTTCACACAGCTGAACCTGTGGTAAGTCATTTGCTTTGGTGGGCAAAGAGAAAACTTCCTGGAATCATCACCGTAGACCTCGGGAATTCCTATCTTCGTACGAAGTATTTCGGGTGTGGCATCCAAAGACGGCGGCCCTCTACATTATCTCGCTTCGAATGCAAACTGCAGTGTTCTACGGCTTGTTACAGTGTGTTCTATCTTTTGCAGATTCGTGAGTTCCTCCCTGAGGAACCCATGTTGTAATATGCAAGGATCCGTGCAGCCCCGCGGGAACTGCTTGCGTTCAGTCTGCAGAATACAAGAAGTAAAATCCATGAACACATAGGCCAAACAAAAGCATGAACAGAATCTTGCACTCAAAATTTATTCGAACACCATTTTCCAAGGCAGCTCGCCCAAGGCGCTCCCCATTATCAGCTCGTTTCGCCACTTTGGGCTGATGTTGAGAAAATGTTCAGCCATATCATTAGAAACGCTAGACAATGATATCCGCGCTCGATCGGGAGCGCGTTGGGCCGATCCCAAAGTGCGAAAAAACGATGGGAATGGGTAGCTTTTTCTTTTTCTTATGCATCGTAATAGTCCACTTACCCATTTTCCATCCTTTCAATTGAAACCATGAAATGATTGAGAAAACTGTTTGTAGAAATTAATAAGTTTATCATAAAAATGGTTCGCTGGAAATTTGTGCACATTTGCTATTCGAGGACTGATTTCTTTTGTATTGTAGGGCTCTGCTGTGGTAGATCTTCACTCGCTGAAATATTAGGATATGGGAAGGTGAGACAGCTGTGTTTAAGGGAACTTCGAACAACAAAAATATATTCGCTTGCAAATCCAGTAGACGGTTTGTGTAAAGGAATTTAAACGTTGTTGTCGAAAAGGTTATACTTGTTACTGATACAAGCTGTTTTATCAATCTTTTCGAGGAGTAATGGCTCAATAAACTGAAAGATGTGAAGATGGAAGATACCTTGATATCGACATACATATTGACATCAGAAGACCGTATAAAACTCGGTGAGCTTCAGATGAACTTATACCTAAGTTTTAATAACGCAGTCACCATCGTTGGATGTTGCTAGATTCCTTCTGTGGATGGAGTATTGCGTAGTAGTGGTCACCGAGTGCTTGAAGTCAAGCGGTGACTCCACTCTAGTCGTTGCGTTGGAACGATTGTACCTGCTTAAATCGAGTACGGTAATTTTTCTAGTTCCTTATTCACGTTAGGTGGGATTGAGAGTTGTTCTCAGTAAAACGGAGAAACATCTGATTTTCTGTTTCAAAGCAGCTATATTCAATGAAATAGGAAGATATGAAAAAATAGAAAACTGTACTTTGGACAACGTGGATGTTTACTCCTCAAAAAAAGGACGGTGTTGTTCAGTAACATATATACTACCTACTGAATCTAAGGAGTCCTTAGATTTGTGACTTGTGATAAGTTGTCAATCATCAGAATCCCCTAAGAGATTTTGACTATACCAGATGAATAAAATAATTCCAAGGAAAAGAGCAGCTAGATTTATTCCGAAGGAATTAATAATTTACTTACCTGAGTCCTTGTCTCAGATTACATTGCGTTTTTGCTTTGATTAACGAACGCTTCATACCTTTTATTGACAGACACCGGTTCAACCGCAAGCCTTGCGGTGAAATCAACAGCTTGTGAGGTTTAGTTAGAGACAAGAAAATTCCATTGACTTACTCTTGGCGGCAATAATGGACCCGTGTTCTGAACAGCTTTTTGTTGCACGCTTTGGAACCAGCCACCGTAACGAAATCTTCCATAAATATTCTTTTTAGCACCAATTGCATCGATGCTATTGGAAATCCACCTACAGTTTTGGTGATATATACATGGAGATTAGTGACAATCCTTTTAGTCACTGATACTTGAGAGCTTGAACACAGTTGTGATAGTTCGTTTGTAAATGTGAAAGTGTCAAAACAAATAACAGCTTAGCTTAAGCAAAAGCTTTCACGTGAGACGCAAAACAACGGAAAGATGCCACAGTTCTCTCATTCTCCATCACCTTGTATATAGATGGGAGTGTTCATCTTGTCTTACTCACATGAATCTGGTCAATGAATATGTCTGTGATCCAAGCACGAATATTTTCAAAATGTAACTCATTCATTTCTCACTCACTGATCAATTATTCTTTGATGACCACCTGATTATTGTTCGAAAAGATGCAGTTATCGATAGGAAATATTCGTTGTGTAGACTGTCTCTGCGCAGTAAAGCACCGGGCTAGTTTTGCAGCTGAACGGTATGTTGGATGCATCTTTAGTGGCCAGCGTCACTACTGTAAGTCCAACTAACAAACCTATTCTGTTGAAATAACCTTGAATATGAGAAGCAATTATGAAAAGAAACACTGGAGTTTAAGTTTAAAAAATCATTATTGCAGTCAACGTGTATATTAGGCTTAGATGATGTCTTCACTCTTTTATTACCATGCCAAAAAGCAACCACTAATACTCTCTTCTACTCCACCTTTTTCCTCACGAAGTTATTCTACTCATTTTTTACTTCTGTAAAACAGCATATAACCGTTGTGCAATCATGATCGACAGCAGTAGTTCCTCACCAAGCTTGCACAAAAGCTATCATTTTCATCCGGACCTAACTGAACTGACTAGGGTGTTCGCAGTTTTCACCGCCTCATCATCAAACAATCTGCGCGCACTCTTACATGCATATATATATATATATATATATATATATATATATATATATATATATATATATATATATATATATATATATATATATATATATATATATACTTGTTGTGTGATATCGTGAGTGAACGTTTTTATCACAACTACGTGCCAGGAGGATAAAATATTTCATGCTATGTGGTAGCTTCTTGTCATATTTTCATATATCTTGGGTTTTCCACCAGTAAATTTTCATCGTTTTGAACAGTATTACTGTGGATATTTACCATTTGCAGAATTGTGCAGTATAAATGGAGGTTGATACATTCAGGAATTGCTAAGTAAGCTCGATAGATCTCTGTTAGAGGCATCTGCATCCCGCAGTGGTCGGGGGTGAGTGAGCTTCTTAAGCACTCTCACCTTTGCTTTTATAATTTCCTAAACAAGAATTAATCTTGAATACGATTGGAGGTTTCAGTGGGATGGTCCGCTTCGTTATCTTATCTCCTTACATCCATACAAGTAAGACCATCAGTCACCGACTGCCTCTTTATAAACAATGTAAAGGATCCCAGTTTGACACGGTTACCGAAGCTGTGGAGATGTCTATGAAGTAGATTTGTAACTATTTCCAGGGTCAAATACCAAAATGCTGTTTAATCAAGATTTAGGTGATGCTTGGGTTGTCAGGCCGTGCTCACGAGCAGTCATCCGTTAGTGAGCTCACCATCGATTTTTCCGATTGATAGTAGATTTGAATTTACAAGTTGCTTTACGCGATAAAATAGCTTGGTATTCAAAAAATACGCTGGTTTCCTTCAACAGTACGTTACTTGCTTTTCCTTTCGCTTGTTTCCATACTCTGTCTAATAAGCACGTCCAATTATCCGTTTGTTTCGAATATCTCTGGACTTTACCAAGTTCTTCGTCAATTGATTCTATCGAAGATATTCTCATATTTCAGTCGATTAGTCATCGGATAAGCGATTTCTAAAATATTCACAGGCTTGTCATTGACTAAATGACCTTGAGAAAATTTTCTGAAAATGATCGAGCTAATTTGTGTGTCGATAACCAAATAGTATTAGACACGTTTGGAATTAATTTGCTCAAAGTAGGCTAGGGCTAGTCAGTTATCAGAAGCTCTGTTAGCCAGAGTATTTGAGTAATTTTGGAGTTGATCAAAAAATACTTCAGGTTGGTTATTGCGAACCAGCCGGCCCCATGTACGAGAAATCACCCGCATAAAGATAGCCACCCTGGGCGTGTTCCAAATTTAGACCTGTGTTCTTCCCACGACAGACAGTCGCAAGTCCATGGTGACTTATTTATCACGTGTTCTGGTTGGAAAGATAAAATTCACAAAGGAACTTCAAAATAACCTCGGAAAATAAAACATTTTTGCTAGTTTCATCTTTTGATGCTGATTTTGACGTATATTGGAGGGTACTCTTTCTCAGCTTGTCCGACTGCTTTCATCCGGTAGGTCAAAAGAGAAAAGACCCTTGAGTGCCAGCTGCTTGTGCTCTCACTGAACCTGAGTACAGAGACAGCCTGCTGGCTTGTGCTGAGTAAGTGTTTCGGAAAGAGCGCTAGTGAATGCCGAGTGCGCTAAAGGTGCAGTCAAATAAATGATTGATGGGCGGGGTGGTCGGCTGATCCCTACTGAGGCGCCCTCCTAGGAGACCGCCTGCGAGAACGGCTTCTATTTGAGAGTCCCATGAGAGAATGAGAATGTCAGTCATGATTACGCCAACGAAGTAAATGAATGTTGCACTTCCTTGTAACTTTGAAACCGGTTTTGATTTCGGACCGCTGCCTCAAGTTTTTTCGGATCTCCGGTGTTATTTTCTGTGGATCACATCCGGCCACCTGTAGGACGGAAAAAACGACAAAAAAGAGAAGTGACAGTTTACTTCGTAATAAAGCAACCCTTTTTTAAAGAAATAAATATTTGTTTGAAACCACTTTATCTGCATTAAAAATGAATTGACAAATTCGCAGCTAACAGGCTGTTGGCAGCCATAATGGTGTTTAAATAATGTAAGTGTAGGATCCTGTTGATACATGACTCTTTGCCCTCATGGATTTTTCGTTTCTGTATTTTACAGACTTAACACAGGCAGTCCCCCCCCCCTTCTCCCCCGAGCAAGGGGACACAGATCGTTGCATATTACATTTTGGAGACCCCGCAAATGGGACCGAGTAGAATGGGAGGCCTTGGTAATTGATTAAATTTGACAGGCAGAGCCGATGGTAGTTTTCTGAAATGATCCTCACAATGTATGGTCCAGATGAACATAATGCTCTTGGTTGGTGTATAATAACGAAATATATAACACTGCAGATGGTGCTTTTCGTTGGGGGAGCAGTATAACCAACGGGCTGTTGGCAGCCGTCCGGGGCAGTACAATACCCAAGGCGTTTTGGGCTATTATTAGGATAAAATTTCCCTTTATGTGTTTTTGATATTCGTGAACTTTGAAGGGAAATTTACCTATTAAATTATCACGATATTTATCAATAACAGCGAAACAAAAACAGCATATATTGTATTACCGAAAGGGTTTGTAACTAGGCTGTGCCACAGTGGTCTTCTTTATTCTCTTTATGCTGAAAAACGATTCGTCGCTCATAGCGGTAACTAGTGCTTATTTTTCAGTTTATTTTAAACCTGATATACCGTTACCTTTCTCCCTGTCATATATATATATATATATATATATATATATATATATATATATATATATATATATATTCACGTATATCGCTGATTATTAAGGTAGTCGTTTTGCGCTAATGCTCTTTGTGAAATTCACGCTATACTGAGTAAAAATCGTTACACAACGTTGGTCACTCATTTTCAGATTCTTGGGATCAGAATCCATCGCTACGCCTGAAGTGACAGAGTGGTAGAGGTACTGGAGGAGCAAGAAGGCCCTCAGTGCAAAGAAAAGCCTCATTTGTGACGGGGCCACATTACAAGAGCACTTGCGTACGTATCCTAAGTTGCAGTCAATAGGTTCGTCAAGAAAAGTTGAATGTTGTCAAGCACTTTGTTAACCTTCGTGAATAATGGATACAGTTACCCTGGCATCTATGCTGTTGAAGAAGATCCGCAAGTGTTGGGGAAGTCTTCCATTGGTCATCGAGTGGTCAACTGCTTTTTTGTGAGGAAAAATATACGGAGGATATTTAACTTTCCGGTATGCAATTTTCGTGGAACTCCACCTGTTCCTTTACACTGATGATTGGTGATTTCTTCTTTTTGGACATGCTTGGTAGAAATTATGATCAATTGCCTGAAATGATGTCGTGAAAGGAAGGTGAAAGTTATTTATGTTGCTTCGACTGCTGCACAAATGGAGGGAATGATAAGTCTAGTGATATTTCAAGTACAAAAGTTGATTTCCCGTGGCGGATAATCTTCAGTAGCTGAAATAAGGGTAGTTTCAACTGAAATACTAAGGTTTCCTCTGTTGCCAATATTATTATACACGTCACTTCATTGATTGTACTTATGACCCCTATGTACATTCAGCATCATTGATACAATATATTTCTGTGAAAACGCAGACAACAGGAGTCTGCCGAGTGACGTATTTGAGGTACTGATACCTGTACTCGATCCAAGACAAAAAGCTGCAGATTCGTCTGCAAATTTTGATGCGGTTTTGTCATGGAAAGTTTACTTTCAAAACAGTGAAAACCATGAAAGCACTGTACAGTTGCTTATTCCTCGTTAGGATACTTGTGATTGAGGTGCTCAATTCTCAGTCACTCAGCCCCGGTTCAAGTCCCCGTGGGGGGGGGGCTCCATGGAGGTGCACTTCTGGTGACTCCTAATAAGGACAAAACAGCCGTAGAGCGCTTTGACGGTTTTCAATGGTTCGATTGTTCACATTACGTGATGGATCTTATATTACGTAAAATCCAATTTGCTACTACTCAGATATGACAGTGTTTACCCAGTTTGTTTTGGCCACTCCAGTGAAGGCGAGGTTCAAATATATTTTCTCATATTTTCGGTTAGTGATTTATTTTTCACTGATGAGCTAAAAGCTAGCTAATTTTTTCATTATTTTTAAAAGATTCTTCCTACAAACGTGATTCTTTTGGTGAGCAATCACTCCACCGACAAATTCTGCTGCTCTACACGTAAAGACTTTGAACTTTCTTATAACAATATTTTATAACCCTTATCCACTATGCTTAACCTGCTAAATGTTCACACCGTGCACCCATTCTCCCACGCATCCACTACACGTCTCATTATGTCACGAAAAAATCTCAATAATTTCAGAAAACACATCTGAAAACGGAACCTCTTGCTTAATTTTGAAAATTCGTCGTATATTATCCCTAAGTCACGTTATTCGACAGGTTTCCGCTCTGATTATTGGGACTGCATCAATAAACGTCTGAATGTTTATCTCAGGAATGAAGCAGAAGTCTATATTAGTTGAAAACTAGCTCTACTATTTTATACTTCTCGAAAAGCAACATAATTGGTTGATATCAGGTAAGCTATAACGAAGTGGAGAAGGACACTTTTCAGCATGAGCAAAAGATACGGACACGGGAAAA
The DNA here is from genome assembly GCA_948099385.1 of Fasciola hepatica. Taxonomy (NCBI): domain Eukaryota; kingdom Metazoa; phylum Platyhelminthes; class Trematoda; order Plagiorchiida; family Fasciolidae; genus Fasciola; species Fasciola hepatica. The sequence goes on from CANUEZ040000154.1 coordinate 376,279, forward strand.
CTCTACTTTCAGCGTTTTTCTAACGTGCACGATAACCACTACTCAAGATGGCAAATTATACGGTCTAGGGTAATCTTCAAATGCACATACGAAATAAACAGGAGGTTTAAGTATTTCTAATAAATCAAATTTATGTTTCTGGAAATTGTATAACCAAGAATTTCTCGATGCGTTCAATTGACGAGCTGAGTTAGGGAATTCCAACAGGAATTTTAGTTATAGCTCAAGTGAATTGGATGTCTATAAGCTGACCCCTTCAAGGTAAAATCTAATACATTGTTCCTCGTCGTTTCTTCAAAAGTTCAAATATAATATCAACGCTCGCGTAACAATATTCATCTTTGATTGCTGTACCTGCATTGTGAATAATGTATGTATGAATGGATGCCATATGCAGTAATTTTCTTTCATAACTGCCCAATAAAGCGCTAACTTTGACAAACCTCGTAGTTATCTCGAAAATGTTGGCCTGTGGAGCTGTAGTTCAAACAGCAGTCGCGGTCAATGATGGGTATCAGGCACTGCAGTATGCAGAGATCAGTGTTCCTCCGAAGGGAAGGGGGTTTGTATGCTTCCGATCTACAAACCTCAACAAAACTCCATGAACTGAAGTTCAGTAAGTGCATCAACTGGATCTACTCCTACGTTATGCGAATATCAATGTGAATGACAACGGCCTGTTCACTATAATGCTTACCCTACCGAAAAAAGCTGTCCGTAGTGCTATATGCTCCCTCATCACAAACAAACCAAGCGTTTTCGGTTCATTGGGACAATTATCCTAGCAGGCCTTTTCAAAAAGACGGAACTAAAATCCACGCATAAGTATCAAGACTGCTATTACGACAAAAAAACCCCTTGGAACCCCGTTACCAGCCGGCGAACAAGTGTGGCTTTCTCAAACCCATCCGGATCCAGGGACACTAGCTAAACAACGCAGGGAATGACAGGAATCTTATATGGTCAAGCGAGTGTTGTCCGAGGCAAACTGTGTGATTCGAGACACCAAAAACGGTCCCAACCTCCTTCGGTGGTGCATTCCAATGAACTTAAATAGTTTATACCAGCCAGTTAATCTGAAGTGAATCAAAAATAAGCTAAGGTGGACCGACCCGAGAAGGCGATCGAATTAGAAGTAATTAGTTAAGGAGACAAAGCTTTCCGTCGAAGAATAGCAGTGTTAGGAGAAAAGGAAAGTGATCATCATGCGGCAACTAATTCGCCTCGTCAGTGACAATAGTCTGTTTTCCGTGCTATTATGTCTTTGTGTCGAACTCAGAGTCACAAGGTAAGGAGTGTGACAACCACGACAACACATCCCTTACTGCAGTCACGTATTTTTATTACGAGTTCCGACAAAGACCTCAAGGGTACTCTCTCCGAAATAACCTGTGTACTTTTGACCCTGCCAGTGGGACTGGCTAAAATGGAGGCCATGTTATCTGAGTGGTTTTAAAGAACAGCGGCTGATAGTGATTTTGGGCAACGGCTTGCTTGATTAGTGGTCCCGATGAACCGAATACTCTTGGTTTGTGTGCTATGAGGGAGTATATAACACTACAGAGGGTGTTCTTTCTTTGGGGTGAGCAGTGTATTAAGCAGGCTATTGGTAGCCACATTGGTATTCTATTAGTGTAAGCATGGGAATCTGTTCATACACTGACTGAGCCTTGAGCTCATGAAGTTCTTTTATCTGTGTTCCGCAGATCGAACATGCAAAACACCCCATATCGGAGAAACACAGAAAGTTGCATAATAAAATACCGAGGTGATTTTGGTTGACTAAAACAAACTGGTATACGATCAAACGAATCAACTGCATTTCGTATGGACACACAGTTATTCCAGATAAGCTGCCGAAACCTCAGTCGGAGAAGGTTTAGCACGGCATGGTCAGTCATTTCCAATGATTTTCTTCATTCGCGTGGTGATAAATGAAGCAAATGCATATTTAGCCGTTGCCTTTACGCTCCCTTATAATTACTGACCAAACCAGTACCAAAATGGACAATCACCAACATACGTAGATGGGGAAATCGAGTAAAAGTTATCGGTTATAGTTTATGATTTACCAACGTTCCATGTGTTTCCCAGTGCACAACATTCTCAGGCACAACAGAACTTCAGAAACCTGATGAACAATGTGTTAACATATGCGGGTCAAGTTGAGCATTTTTTGTGCATGAAGACAGAACAGGGACACAGAAAATGTTTGGGGTCTCTCCAGTGTAATGAGTTCCTGGGATATTCTTTTAGTCCATAGTGGTTTACGGAGACGCTGAGTGAGCTGCATCAGCTTCCATCAGACATCCAGCCATGTAAAGATTTATAAGAACTCCAGTCTTTGGAATTACTCATTTTCATTCACGCAACAGTGAACCCAAGTAAGTGACGTTATCTTACCTCGAGTAATTACAGCAACTTGCCGTTCTGCTGCTTCAAATAGGAGCTTTTTGGAGGTAATCATTACAACAACTACCGGAAAAAACCGTATTTTTGATGTTTTAAATGCCTATCAGAGTGGATGGATATTTATCAGGTGCGGGACGGATGCGTATCCCACGTAAAACGTGCATGTTTAACTGCAATAAAAGTAATTTACTGCTGAAAGGCAGCGTGCGAAAGATTGAAGAAAAATGTACTGTCTGGGTCGAGAAACTTTGCCTTGATATTCGTGCGTTAGATAAGTTCAAAAGATTCGCATAGTCTTGTATATTCTGTTATTATTATTCACTATAACTGTTATCGTACATATATATATATATATATATATATATATATATATATATATATATATATATATATATATATATATATATATATATATATATATATATATAAACATCATAATCACTTTCTCTCTTGTATGACCTGATGAAGAAATAAATTGAAACATTTGATCAGCTATGACTAACATCTACGGCGAGTCTACTTTATACTCGTGAGATAAACTCACACTATCACGAAGTATTTACATTATTATTGAAGTCTTCTGCGAGGCACACGTCTGCGGACACTTCAGAAGAATGAAATGCTACTAGTGAGATCGGAATTAGTCCCCCAGTGAAAAAAACACTCAAGATGAATTCTCACGTACACTTTCCAAAAAATATTCTTCTGCTACCTGGTAATAACTTTGGATTTTCATGCCTTAGATGGAGAGAACCCCCATAACCAGGGTTAGTGCAATGGGTTTGTCATTAGATCAATAAATATATGAGTCGCATCCTAACAACTGTACAGAATTCTTTATTGTTCACAAATTTTTAGATAATTTAGGATAAATGTATATTTATAAAATGTGTTACGGTGTAAATGGGTTGCTATTTGAACTTTCACAGCACCTATCAAACCAACTATAAGTGCACAACGAGGGCATTCATATAGGAGTGTTTGGATTGTGCTCAAACCGTATCTCAGTTGCTCCTTCCGACCTCATTTTGACCCCACCGTCTGCACACATCACGATGGTCCTCTAAGGAGTCAGAATTTGTCAGAATAAAAAGCAATTATTCCATTTCAACTTAAAGTGAAGTCTCTTGACCTCGAAGTGAAGCCCTCAACGTCTTCACAAGCACCAGCTTGCATAGCACACATTTCGGTGGTAAGTTCATAGGAGGCTATATCACGGTCGCGACTGAGTAAATGAATAGCTCAGCAAAACATTTTTAAACTATTCAGTATGATGTGGAAAGATCACGTGGAGCGACAACGCGAGGCTAGTGTTGATACAAAAGAATCACGCTCTTGATATTCGGACTCATGTTGGTTTTCTTTACGGGTCGGATTTTGGTGCTAACTCACATTTATTCATTCCCGGTACTATAAAAGTTCGTACAAAATTCATGCGGTCTAACTCGTACTCTCTGACCGTTCCAGTTACCCGAATAACACGAACACTACTTTGTTTGGCGAGGCACAAACTCTAGTTCATTAGTTCACTTCGAGAGCGCACTGACTTTATCCACCCGACTGGTTCCCTGCTGGTCGCTAAACTGATTTGGTAGTTCCGTTGCGTGCATGTGTGCACGGCCGCATGACACAATCAGTACTTTTGACCTCAGGCTCATTGATCGGTTTTTTTACTTGATTGACCCCTTTGGACACAACCTCGAGCTGCCTCGTTATTCCCCAAAAGCACCAAACTGAAGGTGTCCATTGTCATTTCCGGCGACCCCTTCAGAAAATACCTCAAGCCATCTTAACCCTTTGCGTGGTATCTCGATTTGAACAGTGCCTTATGTTAATGTTGCCAACTAGATAACTCACAATTTCACGTCTGAACAAATAATCCCACTAACGATTGATTGCCTTTTCAAGGAACTGTATCCCAAAAAGGTATCCACTTTTGTTGGTTTGAATTCGGGGTTCTGAAAGTAAGGTAAAAATCAACACGAGCCGCCGAGAATGCATTGCATTTAGTTGTACTTGTTTTTCGTAACATCGATCACAGTTGTGACTGCAGTAAAATGAAATATTGATGATACTGGTGCTCTGATCAAGGGCACTGGATTTTCCGCCGAACAAGGAAGTTGGCTGGTGGTATTTTCCCAGTCTGAAGTGGATTCGTAATTATTGGTCACACCGTAGATTGCAAGTGACTGAAAGAATAAAATCTACACACATCAGACTCGTTGAACTTCATCGCGATCGAAAATCATGAAAATTAACGGTGAGTTGCTTTGAACGAATCGGTAAAGGACGTAAAATGGATTCTTTGTTCTCATTCAATAGATGTTTGAGGACTGCCAGTTCAGATGATGTATTTTTCACATCTGGACAGCTGCTTAGGATGTACACCACCGGGAGGCGTTTTGTTTTCCCGTGAATGCGCCACCTTACCACAGGTTTGCATTTTTGTGATATTGAGTCAGATAACTAAAAGAAGAAAGTTCAAAATAGTGTCTATCGTGATCAACGTGACTTACCAGTTGGTGAATTTCTTTTCGTGGTAGAAATATTGGGATAATCTGGTTGGTACAATACAAAATGTTGTTCTAAACTTCCGAGTTTCAGAAATAATATAGCCACAATTCGCCTTTCGTCCCAATGGAGATTTATACTCTTATTTTATATACAAGCATAATCGACTCAAAGATTATGTTGTCGAGCTGCTGTTTGAGAATACTCAGACTATTCCCCACTGATCAGTTCGTGCTCGTAGCATGTAAGCTCACAATACTATTCCAGTGATAATACTTTGGACACAAGGTTTCTAACACTATGACCACGACCTAGCTAAGGACGAAGAGTATCAGTAATGACACATGAAAAACGTAATGGTCTGTTTCGAAGCGACATGCTCGCGTGACACTTATTTTGCTTGATAAATACATTTCTAAAAGTTGCTGTCCGGTGGTAAATATATCCATCACTTTTTGTTCGTGGAGCACGACCAAAATTCACACTCATATAGGGAAACCGAACCGTGTCAGGTGCTTGTGTCGTATGTTCACGTCCACAAAACACAGATTAAACCAAATGCAATAGTGAGATTCTCTCACTTGCCCTGATCAAAAGGAGCATATACCAGGTCAATATGAGACCCAAAGGCTCCAACTGAAAGTTCCTCATCAAGGATAAGCTCGTATTGGTATTCGTATCCGTATTTGGTGGAAATCTAGCGTGGACATATCTCAACATTCCATTCAGAAAAGTTTACGTCTATCATGTGTTTATCTGAAGGGGATGAGAAAAGAACGATTACACGGGAAAATTGACGGGAAATTCGGCTGATACTCGTGCCCGATTTGTGTGGATTCGGATCAGATGAAGGACCGTAGAGACTTTGTGGATGTTAATGGGAGAGAGTATTGATGGGGAGGAGGCTCAAGATGAAGCGAGAGATTTATACATGGGTAGATCATTGTATAAAATGTGAGCGCTGTTTGCAAGAAATTTGAAATGAAAAGTTCCGCATGAGTCTAGGTAAACTCCACACAACTTAGCAGATAGTTCATTTAAAGGTATGAAGGATTCTCTACCGATAATATATGTAGATATCGATTAATAAATCGAAATCGTTTTTCTGGTAGGTCAGCGACAACAACAGAGGAAGAGCAGAAGAGAACAAGAGAAGCACATAGCTGAGCGAAAGGTGGGAACTATTACTCTATTCACCAACAGAATATCTAAGCTCTCGGATTTCGTGGGTTAGCCGACTACGTTCCTTCGCGCAGCCTGTATGTTTTGATGAGTACTTTAAAATTGCATGGATGGTAATTCCCAAGTATTTGTCGGAACCCACTCTAGCTAGTGGTTCTGTGTAAATAACAGATGGATTACATGGATAAGCTGATTGAGAATGGGTAAATATGGATTCACAGTATTATGACAAAATTGATTGTCATCTGTATCGAACATATTATTCAGTAATATGGAACAGATAACTGCAAATCCTGGGTTGCAGAACCAGCAAGACAAGGAGCTTAGTCATCGGTGTATTTCAACAAATGTGTGGGAAATCTGGGTTAACGGTCACTAACGTAGGCGGAAAGTGGATAAAGTAAAGGGCAGTTCCTTGAAACACTTTTGAATTATTCACCAAATGTTTGGGTATTTTCAAACCTACTCGTATGCACTAAGTTATGTTGGTAAAATAATCAGACGTCCAAGGAGGGAGTTTGCCGAAATCTTCTGACTTATGCTGAATGGGAGACGGCGGAATGGATCCATAAGCGGATGAGTCATCTAGAGATGCACATCGCCAAGATTTCGCTGATCTGTCCAAGGATTTTGTTGTGTTAGACTGAGGAAGCGATGGCGTGTAGACTGGGATAGTCGTAGGCCCTCCGGATCTATATGCGATGTTATTATCGATGTACGAAAGAGTTCGATCACTTCTTCGACAGAGAAACGGGTCATATGCACACCATCTGGAATGAATGCACATGGAGAGTCATTTCATCGATGGATAACTTCATCGGTAATGATGTCACAATCCCTAGCAAATCTCACTTGTTTCTATTTCTTTCTACATAGAGACACAAGGCCTTACATTGACGATTACTTTTGTGGTTACATAGGAGTTGACTAGCACATAGCCAGTCAGTGCATCTCATTGTTTTCTGCATTAGTAGACGAATGTATCTCACTTTCCAATTATTCTGGTCTGTGTGGTATTATCCTTTCCCTCTTCTGAAGGATCTCGTCCAAAGGGGAAGAAGCACGACTTAAACAGAGAAAGTGATTTTCCATGAAGCAGTACAGGTCGAAAATCAAATTGTATAAACCAGAACTGTATTAGACATTTCCCATCATGAGACAAAGTCACAGCTCATTGTCCAGTTGATAAATTCTCTTTGGCAATAGTCTTGTTCAGTTTCAAATAAACAATATGCTGAATATTTCGACAATGTGAGTGAACTGTGAAACTATGGCAACTTTCTGGATATCGTAAATCATTTCAGTATTGTCAGTTTTTCAAAACGTTGTTTGGACGGTCATGTGAGTACAATTGAATGAGAGGTTTTTTCTTGAAGTTTGCTAAACTCCGTCTCTGATGCTCATTTCTACAATAGTAGTTGTAACTGGTTATTATGTTTACACATAATGACTTTGTCATACTTCAGTATATCTCATTTGACTCTTGGATGTCTGGGACGTATGCTTCAGTGAGTTGCGATCATCTGAAATGTTAGGGCACAGTAAAATCTATTTCTCGCGCCACAAGAGCTGTTCCAAGACCGACTGCCTTCCTAGATGTATGAATTTATCCTGCTGTCGTCCGAGGGAGCGTTCGGTCAAATGGCGACAGTTCTTTACCAAATTTAAAATTCGACAGCAACAAACAGAGAAATTTCTTCCAACCCGGTATCAGTCAGTCAGTCAGTCAAAGGGACTAATTTCAGGACAGGCTCGTAGAAATATCAGATCAGAGGCTTTCATACTTACAGATTCAGCTCCAAGGTTTTTGATATCAGGAACGGGTATTTGTAAAAGTAAGTAAATTTAGATCAAACTTAATGAGACCATGACGGTGCTCATATCGATCACCGAGGTCAAACATAACCATATTTTGTTGTGTATGCTCGTCAATGGGGCCTGTTTGGGCGCTCCGGTCTCCTGTCATCATTATGATTTCAAGAATTCATGGTTGCGTTAAATGAGTGACATCAGAATTGCACTATGGTGATCCTCGAATGAATTGTATCTCCGAAATTAAAGGCGTTTTGTGCATGGCTAGTCATGACGATTGCAACCATGTTAAACGTGGGACACCCTCTTGGTCTGTCATGATACGTGGAGTAGCATGCATCCATATGGATTTCTTTTATGCGTAGAGTGTTGGGCAGGTGTAAGTGATAGAGAGATAGGTCCTGTGGATTTTGAGACTGAACAAGCTCATGCACTGACTACCTGTGTTCAAAACGGTTTCCACGTTCGAGTTGACTGTGTTTACTGGACATGGTGTTAAGATTCGATTGGAAGTTCCCAGTTTGTGTCTAGACAACCACGGCCGTTGAGTGAGTCCATGGGCTGTGCTCACTGGGAAAGTCATGGCATGATCAGAGCTCAGCATGGGGGGCGGAAACGCATGAAGATCCACAGGAATGTGAAACCAAATGGCATTTGCAGTACCATTCCACGTTTTGGATTTTGGGATTCGGTGAGAACTGAAGGTTACAAATCTTTTCGTATTACATGGCGATACACGATGGCAAATATATCTTTGGCGGATTGCAGGTGTTTGGAAAGACCGTTTATTAGTATTCGGCATAATTCCTCCTTCATGAGACCTGCTCTAGCTATCCATGCAGACACAAATGAAATGGTCCTTTTGGTGGTTATAATATTGTTTACAGAATGATAATCGGCGGTTGCGTATTTCATGAGCTGAGACCCTTAGGTTCTTCATCAACCAGTGTGTTGGTTGGCTTCATATGAGCCAATTCGTTATGCAGCCATAGGCACTGTATTTTGTGGTCCGTGACTGAAATCTCGGCAACGAACTGATAATAGTCTAACTGAGCAAAATCAACCCACTTTGATTCAAAACCAACCAAAGATGCAAACTGATACCATATGATTGTTGGCACCATCTTTCATTTACACGTGAGGTTGGTAATAGTACAGTTATACCGAAGGCATGCAAAACGTCAGTCATCAGGAGTATTTTTGCTGCCGTCCTGTGGTTGGCTCTTACTAGTTATCATCAATGGTGTCATATCACACTGCTCACTGCTAACGTTCTATCATTAGGTTACACTTAGTTCGCTCGTAGAAACAGTCTGAATGTTAGCAATTACTTTGTGATTTTACAGTGCTTGCACGGTTTTGAAGGATGTTTCGAGCAGTGATATAGCAGTGCAGTTCATCAGAACTAAATTGTTCAGCCAGTGTGATAGCATCCACTCTCAGTTGTTGCAATGAACCATTTCAAAGTCCTCAAAGGCTCAGATAAATGCCGTCAATCTCTCGTGGTATGAGCCAACGGAACAGACGTTGAGCCATATGATTTTAAATATTCGCGACATGTTCAACCCCATTTTTCTCACACAATTTCTCCATTCCACTTTGCACAAGCCAGGGTCGTTTCATTGCAGAAAACCACACATGTGGAAAGGCGTCTTTGATTTCTCACATTAATGGAAAATTTGCATTTTTATGAACCACGGTTACCTGAAAGAAACAAATTTCTCCATATTCGATAAATACATTTCCAACCTGTCAGACAAATTCTTTCGGGAAAAAGCTATTGCTGCAGAATAATGCACAAGATCACGTTTCATATAAGGTTTCATATCTGTTGTGTGTCTGCTGCATACCCATCCACGTTTTGCTTTTACATTAGTAGAATAATAAACGAAAAACGAAGAATCATTTTCACAGTTCCAACCTTATAGTTCCAGAGTGAAATGGTTGGGAATCTACAACCTTCTACGAACTCCTCAAGGGGTTATGTAGATATTTGCTTAGATGTGTTATACAGTACAAAGAGATTATGCTCGTAAAAAAACTGAAACGTAATATCAATTTCTGCAATCACTGTATACCGTAGGAACGATGGCAGAGTTGGCCTCGACCATCTTGAAACACAATTGCGTATATGAATTTCTGAGAATATTTTCTTGAAGGAGCAATGTGACACACTTCCAGAATTGTTGGTATGTCATCGTGCACGAAATATCACTAATTTGGTTTGCATGTTGTTATTTTGTCCATCAACTCTTATTCTAGTAGTGTGGTTCTTAGTAATCTACGCACTTTATAATGTTGGCTGGAATGTATTTCATCCGAAATTGTTATTTACAAACCCTTTCTTCAATTTCTACTCAAACATCCAAGCACAGTCAAATCTCAAGATTGCGAATTGCTAATCTATGTTCTTTCAAAGAACCGATCTGCAATCTATTCACCCCTTCACATTTGGAATAGTTAACATGTTCATGGAATCAATACAACTCAATCAGGAACATGAAAATATCAGATGTTCATTCAGTTCACGTGAGATGAACAAATGAATCATAAAGACAATGGATTTTGGAATAGATGCATTAGGCTGATAGCTTTACGAGATGGTTCACAGGGGATTTTTCATTCCTCAATGTGAATGCAAGAAGCAAAAATGTGAGTTTTTGTGTATGGAATAAAACAGAGTCAAAATGTTTGCAGCTGGAAATACCCAGCTAAAATGTTGATGTTCAGTAGGTAAATAGAGACTTGGTAATTAAAAAAATACCTAGCTAGACATGCTTTTATCCAATACAAAAAATTACCGATGAATTCCTCATTATGAAAACTCTTATCCGAACGCGTCTGTGAGCACCACTCAGCTTGACTGAACACTGGAGCAATCGAAGTAATTACCAGCGCTGTGTGTGCATACCTCGTTCACTCCAACCACTCAGTGAATGTGACCAAAGCGTTCCGACCAATCCTTAAATTTCGAAATGGACAATCAAGTCTGGTGAAGTGCCGTGTTCTAGCCACAGCGGAAGCGGTATGCATTCATCTGTACAATACCCCGTTGTGCGTCCAAAATCAGTTCGTGCAAGCGCTAAGGCTTCCTTGACCCACCCCTTACCTACAAACTAACCACAGATCCGTTGATCCGACTAATTACATCTGAGACATCCATTCACGGTCCAGAGACTGATCTAGGTCACGCATGTGATATTTGATCCGCTCTCCCCACTTAATTTTGACAGATCGCCTTATCTTGATTTCTGTTTTGTTCACCTAACACTGTTCATGTAAAATGTGATGTAATGGCTTGATTACGAATCACTGCAAACAAGCCTGTTCGCCACCTTGTGTTGTTCTCCATGTGCTCTGTGGGATTATTCGGACAATTCTCTTTTTAATTTAAAATCTGTGGTAGGTGTCACGTGCAACTCAGTTCAGTTCAGTTCAGTTCGAATCACATAACCATGTACTTAGTGCGGCGGTCTTGATCCTATATCTCAGTGGGAACCTCAGTGGGAAATGTGAGAAGAATATTATTATAAGAGTAATGATGGAACTACTTTTAGTAGAATTAAGCCCGTGAAGTAAGCTTTTGAATAGAAGTGCAACATTTGTCGCGTCTCCTAGCTACAATCCCTAATATACTCAATATCTGAGTGGGGAAATCTCTTACACCCCCGCCCAGGTAACCTTATACACTCTACTGATATTCAAGCTCTTACCGGGATCACTATGAGTGCAAGAACTGAGCGTGCTACGTTAGAATGTATGCATGCCTCCAGCCATTTAGACTGAGAAGTTCTGTGCATGGAAACAGTATTGAACTGAAGTGTTGACGTTTCTTCGTCTTATCTGGCGGGTGTGTCGCGGTCAGTGGCATTCTTGCGTTCACAAGATTTCTTTATCGCCTTCATGGTACTACCCTTACCTTTCTTCTTAGTCTTTTGGTGTCCTTTTTTGTTTATTTTCGATTCAGGCTCTCGATGAGATAGAATCCAAAACCACTGAGCCTATTGCATGGCTATTGCTGTAAGAACTGAACTGAGTTCATCTTACAGATGATGGTTAGGCTACTTTTTGACCTGGTTTAAGTTGTGTCGACAACATATTCACCCTTCGACAGGTTTTACACCAAACAACACACCTCGGCAGGCTAACAATTCGATCTTGGACTTATACGGCCGCACAGTCCTCTGACCTCAGAAAAGTGTACTACAGAGATTCACCTCTCATTTTCAACCTTCGTATACAAACAGCCTTGTGGGATTTCTCAAGCTTCTGATTTAAGGTCCAAAATATCATCCCTGTTTTGTAGATAAAGTGCAAGCACCGTATCAACAATACATGGGTTGAGTATGGACTTTAAGTGAACACAGACCAATTCATATGAAATGTGATGTAATGGCATGATTACGAATCACTGAAAACGAGCTTGTTCGCCACCTTATTTTGTTCTTCATGAGTTAATCTGCCTCAACATTGTTGGGATATGAAGCCGGTATTACTCGTCAAATAGGGAAAGTCAAGCATTAATTGCATGAAGTAACAAAAATCGAACCGCAAGTCAACTTGCCCATCGATATGCATTTTGTGCTCTATGATATTTCACAGAGGGTTCAAAAAATTGTGATTCGTGATGAAAAATTTCGAGAGAAACCCCATCTCTTGAAAAGTAAAATTTTAAACCCTACTACGCTGTTCTCGATGATCTGCATTCAATCGTGGTCTTCTACGTCGGCTGAAATTGAGAAAGATATGCGGAAAAAAGCAGAGTTCATCGCACCCGAAAATAACATTTCTCCTCACGCTGACGTGGGGATATTCTTAAAGATAAACTATCCTACGGTGGCATAGTGCACTTAATTTTCTCATGCAGGGCTGTATTGCTGCTGCGTATCTTTTGCGCACCTATCGTTGTTTGAAACGCTTGGCAGTAAGTAAACGATCATTTCCTCAATGATTCGAGTTTCACGATTTTCTGCGAACAAACTCGACTTGAATTTGTTGGAGCAAATAATTAACCTCGATAGAAATGCTGCACTTTGGAAAATGCTAGTCTTTAACTATTCCGTGGTTTCGACCGAAACGTTTGAAACCAACTGTATCTGTCAACACACATTACATATATAACGAAGTCGAATAACGAAAGTGAATGATCAGTCTTGTATATCCAAATCTTGTCCACTCGTTCAATTAACATCAGTTGATATCGAAACTAAAATGTCACGTATACACGAAAGCAGAGCAAGCATCCACAGTTTCCCTACTGGCAGATACACATTCATAAATTGCCAAGGTTTGTGTATCGAACCGTATTTTTGTCAGAGGATCACTTGGATATCTAACCGCTCCTCCTTGTTTGGCGAAGCAAAACGCATTGAAAAATATTGTTCACGGTATATTGTTGTGTCATTTCAGAATACAGTTTAAATGCAGAGGGGCAATTCAGTTTTGTTCATAGAATATCATTCGAGATGATTAATGGAACGACGATTTACACAGAAGAGATTCGCGAAGAAATAAAGAGACTTATGTTCGCATTTGCCAAATGTTTTGATTGCAAATTCAAGAACGAACAACATGGAAATGAAGAAATTGGTAGAGTTTGTTCACGGAATGATTGAACATCAAATATACATGTTTGGGGGAATAAACAACGATGAACCCCTTCGAAATGTTGAAATGGAATGATAAGGTTCAAGCATATTATTGATCTCATTTTAGGAAAACCGCAAACCATGAGTATGAGCGAGCTTATTTGAACCTCCTTCAGACTAACGGGCACGAATGAGCAAGGTATGCGACTACTTATATTTATTCGGATGCATGCAGCATTTGATGCCAATAATTTCACGATCGGAAGTTCCATCTTGCATATTCACATATCACGCGCCTTTTGAATATGCTAAATGTAGGATGATGAGAACTTTACAAAATGAGTGGTCTGAATCATTTCATTCGAATAAAACCCGCCTGTTCACTTTCATATCCAGAACAAATTGCAATGTCGGGATTTTACATGCAAAAGCAAACGAATATTAACCACAATGGTATGGGTAACAGAAATATTTGGTTTCAAATGAACAGCAACCAACCCCAGTTGAAAACAAACTCACCGCAACATGTCTGCGACACATTTGACGGTAAACGATTTTTGTACTTTGGGATCAACATCCCACATATTCTTCCGTCAGTCTATGGATAGAAATCAATGGGAAATAGGGAAACAAGGACAAATGGGAAAATAATTCCGTAGTGATCATAAGAATCACCTAGGTTGACTATCGACATAAATAAGCTAGATAATATCTCTTTGGAATAAGTTATCACGATGGATGGATTGGTAATCGGATCAATATAATGGTCTGACAATGTGATAAAAAATGCTGTCATATTTAGATCAGGCCACCAATGAGACGACGGATATCATGGGAATGAAACACCTTGTGGTCGGGAGTTGTATTAAATACTAAGCTAAATGCACATGTGCTTCAGCGTATGTAATATTAAATGCAGTAATGACATGACCAACTGGACGAGGTACTTTCGTAATTAGTATATGACTATCGCAGTCCTTAAACTCGGAGTCGTATGCCTACTGGGATTGGGTACATTGGCATGAGGAATTTGAGACAAATCTCAAGGAATAGTGAAGTGAATTCGAGAGTTTCTCTTGTAAAGGGGAACTTCTGAAATAAATACGAAGTGGCATCAACACCGGATGAAGTAATTTGCTCTTCTCATGTATGGCTTCAAAAATGTGACTTACAACATTATGCGTCTTCAAGATATCTGGTCTCTTGTAACATTTGTGTTGACAAATATTGAGATCGTATTTACGCAGATTAGTGGTACTTGTGCTGTACATTTTCCCATTCTTTTCGCAATTATCGTAAAGTAGATCGAGCCTCGTCGGAAAACCACAAATGACATCCTTCCCAATTCCGTCCGTCGTCAGAGTACATATCTCAGGTTGACCTCTGCTCAATGTGAACAGGAACAGTTGAATAACTACTAGTACAAGAATGAGTCGATACCACATAATGATGGATGAAATCTATTCAAACGTGAACACTGAGTAAGATACACTTATATGAGTGATAGCCTATGGGCAGTTGGCTTGATTGGATAACACCGTTCCCGATTAAACGGTATGTGAGCCCAAATATCTTGGTTGAGGAAACCAGTGATTGCCCAGTCAGATTGCAGCTTACACGAGATAATTAAATATGTGATTGGTTGCCAGGTCATCGGTGTTGTCCAGGTTATTTTGTAAATTCCGACTCAATTGAGAAGGGCAAGAAGCGGTAAAAACCCTTTATTCATCCAGCTTAGTGATCACTCACTTCAAAGAACGGCGAGACAATTAATGCTCATCCCTTATCATATTGGGTGCACAAGAGAGGTCTTAGATCATAAACAGTTAGAATAATGAATGGGATCGTTGATTTTGTTCCAAGTCAAGTTGAACCTTAAACACTTCATCAACTGAGAAGCAAACGTATGCTCGTCTTCATATCCATGTTCGAAGCAAGGTTGGCTTGCGTACGTTTGATGGTGTTTCCTTATTACTCGTCCACATAGCTTTCAAATAAATGCTTCTTCGGTGACTCATGAGCAACCGAACGCATCATCTGGAAGAGAGTGACTACAGATATTTATCCAGAAACACTCAATTGTAACCCTTGATACAGATCAGCTGCAGCTATCAAATCGTTCGATATCCATGCGATCTGTCGCCTGTTAAGGCCGGCCAAACATACACATAAATGACGCACCATATGATGTTTCGCCTGTCCGAAATAGTTTATTGAAATTTTCCAGTAATCAGAATGGAAAAATAAGTGCTAGATACTGAGTTTCGTGAGTGAAGTGGTAAGATGAACGGGCTAGTTTTCATCATCATTTTGTGCCAAGTCAAGTTTTATTAACCGAACACCTTTTCAAGGCATGCTTCGGAATAATGCAGTATGCTATGTTGCTTTGAGTAAGCGCGCGTTGATTTTCTATCGTTCTTTTGTGGTTTGAACTAATACTTTTATTTGCCAATTTCCGGAAAAGACTGTTTTTCGCAAATCGTCTGATATGAGGAAATTTGTGCGGAATGAAACAAGTGAAAACCGTGTGACAACAACATCGTTGTTGAATGTGTGATCTACATTTGAATTTCATAATCGTTTTTAGAATTTGAGTACCATGTCCAGTTGACGGTAAACCGTGGCATTCAAACTCAATGCAGACAAATAGCAATAACGTCTTTTTCCAGTAGTTGAGTCTGTTGTAACTGAAACCTGGGGTGAAAAATCTGACTGAGGAAATCTGTAGAATAAAAATTAAAATGCACCGTTGCGTACGACGAAATAATGCATTTTGGATTTTTGAATCAATAAAGCAATGATACGTCTACAACAATAATTCACATATTTTATTTGTAGAACTTGAGTTTCGATAGATACGCTTTATCCAAAATATAGGGAACGTGAATAAAGTCACGTTTGAATGCTACTAGGTTTTCAATAAAACTGATCAGAATTTCTAACTTGATAGTTTAAAACATGAACCTGAAGAGGAGAATAGGGGGATGAGCTTCGCGCATTCGACAGATAAATTTCACAATACATCTCGTATACGGACGAAAAAGAGATTCTTAAAGTGTTGCGTCATTCAGTTTTAAACAGTCAAGTAGCGGGAAATGCGTTGTTAGTGGATAATGCATTCTTCTATCACCACAGGAATGACAGTGTATTCTGGGTTTGTGATAAATAAATTGAAACCCAAACAAGGCAGGTTCAAATTATCTTACTCTACACAACCTCCTCAAAATATGGAATCACTTGCACGTGGAAACAGAGAGGCTCAGGACAGATTTCAATGTAGGGTACATTTGGAACACAGACGAATACCATAGATTCCTGCTGCCTCAATTGGGCATACCACTGACAGATGGTATGGCTCATTTGGGAGAACAAAATTTTAGAATTTTCACGAGGTAGTCTTGTGATCCCTCATTCACCACGATATTCATGACTGTTAATGGACCTCTGAAGAATGAAGACCTCGCCACGGTGTCACGGCCGATGCAACTGACAGAAGTACTGCGAATTTCGCTAAGTGTGGGTTAGATATTTTTGGCTTTGCATTGGCAACCCGATCGGATATTCGTACTCACTGACGGTGATTGACCAATTGTCCCTATGGGTGGGGCAGCTTCAAAACCGAACAAAACGAGCGATATTGAGTCTCGCGTACATTTCGTTTGTTTGGTGGTTCGGTCGGTAAGTCTGGAAGGATTGTTGCTGATCCGAGTCCATGTTTTAAATCGAAGATCTCCTATCATACTGTAAAACAATGAGACATCACGAGAATGCAGAAATCATCCTACAACTCTCATACAAATGAGACCACGGCACTGTTGTGATAGGCTACACCAGCTTCCTTCGGGCGACTCCTGTTTTCAAATCTCTCAGTGAATAATTACAAAACGGATAATTTATCTGAGATGCTTAGTGATCCTAGCTGAATCATGATACAACATATACCGGTCCAAATTTCTTCAAAGCTGGCTCCTCTGAGAGACTATTGCGACTGCAGATGCGACTGGTTGTTTTGTTTCCATTTGATTGTGGAAACATTCTGTTACTAATAGGTTCAGTTAGTACCACTTCACCACAAAACGATTGCACCTTCTATTGCTTGACTGTCTGATGCATTGATTTCCATTCTAAACGGATGAGAATGTTATCTACGCTAATGAAGCAAGTCGACCTGTGGACAATGCACCAACCAATACCATCACAAGAAGTATCTAATAACGCTATCGGTAAACCTTCCCGTCCTGAATGTGAGGGAATGTGTCAGCCCATCTTTGGCGAACAGCCGGGTCAGGTTGGCCGTCCGCACGGGTGCGGTACCAAGCTCAAGGCTTGAGACAACGGAACCTCGGATGACAAGACAGCCGATCAATGGAGTTGATCGATAGATGAGAGATAAGTCTTGTCAGCGTTGTTCAATCCTCAAGGAGTGCCCACCGACACCAGTCGCACCAACGCACAGTGCGCAACGTGTGGGCGAATGTGAGAGAAACCTATATATCGTTTGTCTTGCGCTAATAAAAAAAATGATTCTGAGGTGGATCTGAGTTCTCACTAGGGTTGGTGAGACGGAACAAAACACTGAGCGAGTGAGAATCCGTCGAAATTAGATGGGACAGAAGCAAGGAAATCTTGTTTTGGCCGATTATTTTCTCCATGACTTGCATGTAATAAGATACAGTGTGAATCGATAAAAATCTATTGTCAATAACACGGCCTTGTTGACTAAGACAAGAGATACTGAGAGAGCAATAGGTTTCGTAGACTGTCGTGTGAGAGTAAGTCTAGGAAATTAACCACCAGTTTCCATTAAAATCCCACCTACTGTGACATTATTTTCGTATTTCGATTCAGCTCATCGGCGGTGAATAGAACAGGGTCGTATCTCACCATCAGTCAACAAAATTGAAAACCTCTGTACAGATGATACCACGCGTGAGGAAGAAATGTGACATTTACGTTACGGTTCAATTCAACGACTATCAGTCACAACTATTCAGAAAGCAGCTGAGGAGAAATAAATGAACGACACACATCACCAGAGTGAAGGTTATTTGGCTTCCACCTGAATTTCCTGAAAGTTATACACTTCGGATGAAATCAGAATAAATCTCGGCAATCACATTTTAGGCACATTCATTCAAATTGACATTACTCTGATTCACCAGATCACTAAGACTAATAATCCAATTTACTAAAAATAATAAAACAATTTTGTTCACGGGATTGGTTGTAGTGGACTTCAAATAGAATAATTTGGACAAATTTGTAGGTGATTTACGACTTAATTAACTTTACACAAGAGAAAAGAAAAGCAAACGTTTTCCAACAGGATGGCCTCAGCGATAATGGAGTGGGATTCAGAGATCGCATTTCTCGCCGTATTCGAAGAACAGGATAGTGCAAAAGGTGCAAATGTATATCCCACTGCCTAGATCACTTGGACTTCTCGTGCCATCAATGGCAGTAACACAAGGTTGCTGGTGAATAATGTAATTCGCAAACGTTTTGGTTATAGTGGGTAATTCTTCTCAGGCTAAAATTCCAATCACAAGACGGATATTCATGAATTGGCCTGCAATAAATCGAGGTATACTTTATGGTAATGTGTTATGAAGCATACTGTGAATGAAACGAAACCTATCAGACTCATTCAGTGGATGTTCACACGTTTTCTGTTTACGGGGAATATTTGTCTTCAAAATGTAAGCAGCTGGTCCGATGCAAAATGTGCATATCACGAGGTGATGTTTTGTCTTCTCCGAAGACCCTGGTTCCTCACATATTTACAATGCACTGTCAGTATTTTCAACGAAATTGCACATTCAAACAACAAAAGACAGCAGAGGTTTGTTATTGTCTGCCTTCACCGGGATGCTTCAAATCCCGGTGAGTTTACATGGACTAGAAACAATAGGAATGACAGGCTAGAGACAATAACAAGCACTGGTGGAACATCGTTGCTCATCAGACCATCCCTATTTCCATTGCAATGAAGGGTAGCATTCTTCCCTTGAAATATTCAGCCATTTGTCAACTCCATTACCGAAAAGATGTAGTCGTATCTAATATATGATATTATTTGGTAATAAGAAATTGCTGAAACCACGGTGACATCTGTTCAAATTCATATATTCTAAATGAAAGATACATTTTCGGCGTTCACAATTCAAAGATATATACTTCTTGGTTCAGAACAACGTTTCAGTGAAGAAATTACATTTGAGTCTGAGATGAACAAAGTGCATTCATACCCGATTTCCAAATAATACATCCGAATACATCTTGCCTTGTTAATCAAATGATATTCAAACAATGGTGGTCTTGTTGTCTATGTTTATACCAACTCTCAGTCGTGGTGTAAATTTACAACAACGGATTGGATATTGATATGGATGTTGTCAGTAAATGTTTGTCACAATCGTTGTCATGTTATCAGATAAACGCTGATCTCCCACGACTTGCGATTACCTTAATAATGGTTTGAGACTTGAGAGTAATTTCAGAAAGTCAAGATTGACGGGTCGTAATTTGGTTTTTCTTATTTGGTGCCAATCTACACTGCTTAAATTATGTGTAGCATCGAAAACCTTTCATCATCACCTGCGCCTATTCCTTTTTCGGAGTAATTTTGGATACATCTGACATCGTATATCAAAAATGTAGACAACTACGACAATAAATCAAGTGAAATACAAAAACCCAAAGAAAATAAATACCCTAACTGGTTTCACAACATTCGATTTTACATATTTCTGCCCCATACGAATCGAAAACCTCTCATTTATAGTATGTTATGCAGATATGCATCAAAAGGATGCTTGCACCATTTTACTTCACTTTTGCATTTCTTATGAGCAAAGAAACCTGAGATCACTACAAGTATTTCTGTCATTCGGTACGTCGAACATCTTATACTGAGTAGCAATCTGCATTCCATGCGCGCTGGAAGTAGTTTCCTCAAATATTATTCAGAATTTCGTGAGACAACCTCTTATGAATAAAATTGTTTATTCCATCTAATGAACTTGTAATTAGTGGGAGGTAACTTGGTTCGATCTAGTCGGAAATTGGTGAAAATCCAATTCAAACACAGAAGTGATCTGCAGTGTTTATATCGAACAAGATGAAGCAATATGCAATAATGGAACCCTCATGAGCTGGTGTTCTATACGCCGCTGCAGATAACAGCAATTCAATCATACATTTTTCGTACCAAGTAGAGGAGTATCTAATTGTGATGTGTTTGTTTGTCGATGGTGCGTATTTGGTGGTCACAGCACTTGTGTATGCCGACGAATAGTGGCTCATCCATATCCCAGGAGACATTTTCGGTTGCTACCCAACCAATATTTTACGTGAAAAAGCCGAGTAGGATTAGAACGCCCTCTGATGAAAAATGATAACTGGCACAGTTTTCCTTCTCCCTGTTACCAATCTAACTTTCCCGTGCTGATTTGTCATGCCGACGCAACATTCAGCCGTTCATGTTCAACCAAGAATTCCTTTCGACTTGGTCTCGCTGTTCCGTCAGATTTTGTTTGAGGTTCCCATGCTCACTTGTTCAATACCATTAGAGATTTGACGTCGAATTGGATAATTGTGGTTACAAACGGCAATCTTAAAACCTACCTGATCTGATTCTTATATCAGCACTGCATCCATTAGATTGAATCTGTTTCCAGCCTTCCAATTCAAAAAAGATCAGCATTGAAATTTCGTTGCTTTGATTTCACACTGCGAGAAATGTCGGTACATCAGTGTGAATCATTACTTTTTCTCATGTTGGTTGATGCTCTGAAGTTCCAAATGAGATCCCCTATCGAAGTTAATACCAACATGGCGCGGCATGTACTCTTTGTTGCTGTATGGTTTCAAATCACTCTCGTGCATGTTAGTGTGCTTCCAGTGCTCATAGGACATTTCTTCGTGAATTGTTTTTCTAATAGACAATCCGAAATTCAGAATTTACCAAAGGGAACATTTGATGATGTACATGTTTAAGGCTGATCCAATTTTCACGTTTCCGTGTTTTGTTTGTTTGCTGAAACATCGGAATACTGATAATTTGATTGTGTTTGAATAACTGCGTGAAGTGTTCCAATCATAATCCGGAGTTGAATGGTTTCAGTGTTGTATGACTTTTTACGGTGAAAGTGGTGCTTGGGAAGTCCAGGAACTGTACAGTAAACGTATAAACTCGACAATAAGGAAAAAGAGTACAATCGTCACATCAGTTTTACCGAGACTTTGTAGAGCCTACTCAAACCTTCTCTGTTTGTGAATCCTTTCGTTTTTATCAATGATATGCTCAAAGCACTCATCATATCACCGACATTCCAAGCAGATTCTTTTTTGTCCTTTGTCCGGAACCAGGTACTTTTTTACTCAATAGTTTCACTAGCAATCTCTAATGAATTATCGTTTATCCTGCGTATGTGAATAATAATACAAAGCTTCTGTGGCTTATCTTGTGAAGCTCTACAACAATGTATTCATATTTTATCAATGTAGACAGTGAATAAGGGAAAGGCAGCTCCATGAACCACTCTTCAATTGATCACCAGATGTTTGGATGCTTTAAACCCCACTTATATGCAATGAGTTATTGTCGTAAACTAATAAGATAATCAAAACAACGAAGGTGTGTGTTAGCCGAACGTTTCTGGTTTATGAAGGAGGAGAGAGAATCAAAAGCTGATGAGTCATCTAGAAGAGCACTTTGTAGAAACTCTGCTGATTCGTCCAAGGATTTACATGTGTTGGACAGAGGAAGAGACGGCATCCACAGTGGATCTGTTTGGTGTATATTCGAGCAGTAAGGGGTCATTGCAAGAGTTTAGAGAAGAATCCGGACGTTTATGGGGGGTTTTCGTTTATTTGAATGTCAGGTGAACGTCTACTGCATCCAACACTGGAACCATGTTCTTTTCGAGTTGGGAAGTGGACTGAACGAAGTATCGTGCCAGCTGTCATATTCGGGCAGAATGTTTTTGTTTGGGTAAAACGCCGGAACATTGGGAATCGAAGGTATCTTGTAAGCTACTTTCACCTCAATCATCTCTTGATATAGAAGCCAATGGGGATACCGTTTGCAGTTGCTCTACTCGTACGAACTCCGGTGGCCGCAATTATTTTTATTATGCCCAGAATGCAAACACAAATCATAGATTTTGTCGAGACTAGGCACCAACCTTACACCCTATATAGCAATCAAAAGTTCAACTAATTCTCGAGGGAATGCTTATTTCTACACTTCTAGCGCAAATCGCCACAAACTAGGACTTTGTAGGACCTCGTATTATGTATTCGTTTCTAGCTTTGGGTTTTCTACTGTCAACTTGCAATTTTCCAGCAAATAAAACATCGGTTCTTTCTAGTCGGGCAAGAAAGGTTACACATTCACACATAACTCGAAAGTCAGATTTGCTATTGAATTTCTAACCCACTCCACAGTCACAACTAGCGACAATCTACCCAAATCCTCTCCGTGTTCTCGACCGCGTCGAAATATGGAACATATTAGTTGTTCAGGTTCGTCTGTACAATTGGTTAGCTTGTTCGCAGGTGGAGGTATGAGCTCCCGGGACAGTGACTTGATCTAACAGATTCCTTACAATCAGATGTCAAGATTCGAACAATTGAAGTTTCGCAGCTCGTCTGCAACCCTCCCTCTCGAGATATCATAAAAATCCTCCTATGATGTCCATCTACTTTCCCTGACAGTGATGGTAAAAATAGATCAGTGTCCATACATTATCTGGGACACGACACTCAATTTGCTGTTCGAACTGAAGAAAAAATAACTGACTGGTGAACAGTCATCTCGTGATAATCCACATTTTGCTCACCCATTTCAAAGATAAAAGGCATTCGAAATTACAGACCTCTTGATCGTCAGTTCGATGCACTGGCATGAGTTCATCTTTATCCCTATAAACTTTATACAAAGGCCGAGGCTACTTATCACAGAAATTCTTGACTGAACATCTTCATTTATGGTCACTACTGGGATGCCGATTACCCTGTAGTAAAAAAAGCGGGGTGGATGTGACTGCACAAGTATGTATTAGAACACAGAAAGATCAAATGAGTGAAGGGATGGACCATCCTGTGTGGTAATGGGTTTGTTGAGCGCACGTAAGCCAGTTTGCACGCCATATTCGTCATATTAGTTTTGAACTGCGCACGCATGACCTTCCGAACACGCGCAACCTCGGTGCGAGAAGATAATTAACAAGATGGCCGCCTCGGATAGTACTAAGCTAATCTTTAGATATATCAGCCGTGACCATCTTCTGACCCATTAGTCAAACCATGGAGAACCATAGAAAGACGAGGGCGGAACATTCTGTAATAACGTTCGATGAAATGGAGTTAGATTCACTAAACGAGTACGTGGGACTAACAAAGGTCCAACCCCACCTCCAACCCTTCCACCGAGGTGGCAGACACCAGTTCAGCAGGCGGTGTATTCCAAGGGTTGAAAACAGTAGACATAAATACTGTCCTACGACGTACTTTACTGCTCCCGATTTGACGAGTTTGAACTGATGTCCCCTAAGTTTGGATTTTAGTGAAAATAATAGTAACTGTTGTGTTGGAATGCGAAGTTCTCTAATTTGTTTGAGAGCCTCTATTGAATCCCACCTGAGCCTCTTAAGAATAACTGAAAACAAGATCATCGGCATCAGCTTTTCTAGGTACGTTTTTTTAGTTGAGTCTCCTTAATATTCGACTACAACTATGTCCTGTACAAGAGCTGTGTCCAGGCTTCGACACAATATTATGGGTGTGGCCTAACAAGTGCAAGCCAAAAAGCTATTGACAACTTTCAATATATTCTAAATGTCATCACTCTATTTGAGAATGATGCTCGGTTAACTCATCGATTCCTTCTGACTGAATGCAATGTAATCGGAAACACCATTTTCCCACACACCATTTATACATTCGCCTCTTCTCACCTATTCCCCCATAATTTTATTCTAAAACTTATCAGACTGTATTTATTAAGAGAACATCACCATGCTAGAGAATGAGAGGCAAAGCATAACTTTTCATGACAGCGGGATACCTGTAGGAACTATCCTGTTTACTGGGGCTGTCAATCTAGCAAACTTAGTCTCACTAGCTCTACGCACGATATGAAATGTACACGGCTTCGGACAGTTAAACAAATTTCAATTGAACAAACTTGTTTAACGTAATCTCCTGGTTCCACATAATATAATATTTATGAGTATGTGAAAGTAAATGATTTACAGTCAAGTGAGTAGCCAAGAACAGCAGTGCAAAAAGTTATGCAGCAAATTGGGACAGTGCAGTCTTAAATGGTCCACTCAACAAGGATACAAACGAATATGTAGAGCAGCACAGTCACGGTTCAGATAGTGAAAGAAAGGAGCTCTGACGACGTTACATCGACTTGTAATGAATTGTTTGTCATAAAAATGCTAAGCCCAGCGATCAGAACATCACGGCAACCAACAACCTGAACTGTGTCCGTGCATTAGAAACAGAGAAATTAGGTCATAGATACTCGAGTTTCATTATACATATGCAAGCTACTGATGAGTAGGACAAGTGAGAAAGTCATCAGAATACAAATTACAAAACGTAATCCACAGTACCAACGTCATTCACGCTGAAGTTATTCATTCAGACCTATTCCACAACTTAAGAGTTTGCACCTAGTCTACATGAGTGAAGTGTATTAGATGCTACCTTTTCTTATTCATCATTAATACAACACGTTGGGTTAATTTGGCACCTGGGATTTATCACTCTAAAGTAACCTTGTGCTTCCAGACAGCGGTTGACTTATCTATTCTATTCCACTATATTCACCCGTAAGTGATGACTACTAACACTACTTTCGGAGTTCCAGTAGTTGTCTCAAAAAGACCTCTTTGTACTGTTCGTAACCTCGTACAAACAATGCGTACAATCCGAATCTGTCCTTCAACAAAGCGCCCGTTATCAAGCCGAAGCTCTTCGGTAATCATTCAAATGCGATCCACCTTTCACTACTATCCTGAGGAGAAGCTTTCATCTCTCTCGTACTCTATATTTACATGCCTCAAAACTCGTTCTCGTTCTCCAATTCAATCTTCCAGTGTAACCAAAGCTGCCACGTATGTTCACACTTATAACTCCTAGTCCTCATTATTATACAAGAAATACAGCATTTACATCAGTCCACCCAGTATGTAGTACAATGTTGTCTTTTGTTAGTCAAAAAGCTCAGCTACAATCTTTTCCTCTCCGTTTTCTCCGGGTAATTATTGTCCCGCCGTCCCCCATTTAACCACTATACCGAATCCCGTAATTGAAACTTCCGTTGGACCATCCTCGAATAACTTTCTGGAGACATTCTACTGTGCTAGCTGCTACATTTCAAAATTAAATATGAGAGAACCTGGCTTGTACTATCTCTCACAGTGCTCCTCAGTCCATTTTCACACAAAACATGTAACATGCTTGTCAATCTCTTGTTGAACCAAATGGAAGTTATTATCTTTTTCGGCATAAACGAACTCAAAATCCAAAAATATCAGCAGTCCATGATAAAATACCACTCTCATGTCACAACCAATATACCATCGCTCTGAGGGGTACCCACACCATGTGCGACTTCCCAACCTCCCTGTAACAGCATCCACCTACAAGCATGAGGGTCGCACCTCACTAAGCATTACACGCTCACACAAGTGAAGAGGAAAATAATAAATCATCTGATTACGTCATGGCACTTGGTTCGGTATTATTTTTGAGGCTCTGATCTTTCATCTTTGCATGAGTACTGAACACTATCATTACCATGGCTGCAGTTACGTCCATATGGATGTCATATACTTTTCTTCCATGTGAACATTCTGATGAAAATCTCGGGAATATCAATGTCACTCCTACCTGTGGACTCATTTATTTATTTCGTTAAAGTGGGCGTGCCGGTTTCCCTGGCTTTCTTCCTCAGGTTGTCATTATAATCGCCGCCATAATATCATTGATCCTCTAAGTATCCGATAAAACAACTGAATTCGAGGTTCCCAAGCAATTTCCCTATATTTCATGATTAACGGTGGAGTGTTAGCCTGATCACGTATAAAGCTAGCAATAAATCGGAGTGGGATCATCATCAACAACAAATTTATTCTACTGAGCTGATATTCATGTTTCTATTTGGAATCAGTCACTGTTCATTGCTATCATTCTGTATTGCTTCTGACAACCTAATATTAATTTTTGATGTTTGAGCAACAGGTTTGTCACCATTCACGGTTGCAAGTTTTAAGCACTGAAGAGCAGTGTTTTATTTTTCGTATTTATGATTCACAAACGAAAGTAGGAAATATGTCCAAGAATTCATTGTCGTACATCCCAACAGATGTGTGCTAAGCCGTTTGCATTGAAACCTTCCCCGTATTCCCCATAAGGAATACTGTATTCATCAACCGTCATGGAACAAGAGCATTCTATGTGGTCAAAATAGTGACACCACCAACCGTCAATACACAAACTGTATGTTGCATTAAATATCCCACTATAATTTCCATAACTGAACCCTCCTCGACTAACCTGAAAATTGACGTTTGTTAACAGTGTACTTTCGAATCAGTTGTCATTATATGCATCTTTCGATGTCCTCAGAATTGTCATATTTCTGCAGCCTCCTCATTCATGAATATCAAATATCTGTGAACATTTATAAAAGCATCCCCCACTGAAATGTGGTGTTTTGTGTGAGGGAGCATCGTAGGGAGGTGTAAAGCAGAATCCCTAATATCGTGCACGGATTTTACCCGGTATCCATTTGTCGCTTGCATGAGGCCATCATACAAATAAAAGTTCCACAGCGAAACAAATGAGAAAGTGAAGAAGTGTTTCATGCCATATGTGAATAGAAAACGGCCAAACTAAAATTTCCGTGGCTTTTACTGAACATCTGTTGATTAAATATTTCAGTCTACCAAAACGTGTAGCTTCCTGTACTTTTCCGACCTCTTATATGATTTCCAACATTTTTGGTGCAGCTCTGATTTGTTATACCGAATTTTTATTGTATACAACTACACAAACGTCTTAGATTATACACTATCGCCATGCACGATAATAAAGCTGCCAGTAAATTACTCATTCTGGCACAATCTCCCTTTCTCATTTGAAGTGTCTTGGAAGTACATCAACTATATCTAACCGCGACTACACAGACCATTTTAAAAGGATCCACGGGATCACTTGACCCTCGTCTGAACCCCATCCCGATTGATTGGACAACCGCAGTCAGACTATACTACACTGAATACGTTAGCCGATATTGGTCTTTTGACACCCACATTCCGGCTACAAAGCCGACGGACTGTTGTTGGTTTCTTTCTAAGCAGCACACGAACGCGCTTCCAGCTGATAGGACTTGTGTGCATGTTATTCGCATCCCGGGACACGTTCCCAGATAAGACCTCGATAGATGAACCGTTCAACTAAAAACGTTTCTTTCAACACTTTTTGATTTATTCTTAATAATATTGTACATATATTTGTCTTATCATCTGAGCATGCTGCTCCGCCTATCCAAAAATATAGTTTGGACATGTGCAACCAGAGGATACACTCAGAAAGAGATTTGAGACCTTAATTTTATTAGACGAGAGAGACATCTGCGAAGACCAGAGAAAAGCGGAGGAGCTCATTATGTACTTCGGAAGTATGCTTCGAAGATATGGGGGGAATCAGGGGACACTAGAAGACCCATTAGGAGCGCCTGACATGATGCACATGTCAGTGACGGAGAAGGCTACATGAATAATTCTGGAGGCGGGGGAGGGGAGGTGAACGGCAATAATTCAGCGAGATCAGATGGCATACATCCAGCTATGGCCACATCACTGGCTGCTGATACAAGTGGACAATTCTGACTGGTGCTTCATGCCACTGTTAGTCAAGGTGCACATCCACAAGGGCGAACCGCGTTCAGAGGAGCAACACGACAGACCTGTAAGCATTATATTTATCTTAAATGCAAATGCTTCAAAAAAGTGTCAAGATAACTCGCCTGCAAACATTCTGTGGAACAAAAGCTACTACGTGAAACACAGTGTAGGTTTGAAAAGTCAGATCATGTCTCTAAAGCCTTCTCGGGATTTTGGACGAAGTCACCATTAAACTGGATGAATGGAAACAATGGGCGCTTGATTTCAAGATTTCAATGAGGTCTTGGCTTCAGTCAAGCACAAACTGCAGCTGATAAAACGCATGACCAGTAGGACTGAAGTAGATCTACATGGTTGGATAGCTGACATACTAACTCACACGAAGTTTTATATTTCAGCAGTAGGGTCAGACAACAACTCACTGTCGTTCGCATCGTTATCACAACTGACCTATTGAATCCTCATATGGTTCTCCACTGAAAGTCTCAGTGTCTGATTGCCGGATACCTCTAACAATGCCTCTTTTTCATTACACTCATGCTCATGCATGTAGTGACAAGCGACAGTTAATGATATTAGCAAACTGACTAAGAAGATCTCATAAAGACATATAAAACTGAAAAGTTTTCAGGGGAATAACGCTGTAAGTATGTTTGAGATGGCTCCCGACAAACGGACAAGAGAGAATGGGATAATACTATGAAATGCGCGCCCAAGAATGAGTATGGTAGTCAGGTTTTTCTTTAATGGAATATTCGGACTTTGGAAAAGGCTGCTAGTCTTATTTTAACTGCCGGATACGTTTCAAAATTTAAAATACCTTTAGGTGACCATAATGAGCCTCGCGGACCGGTAATTTCATACACATATGAACAGGTGAACATAACTCAGTCCAGTTCGTTACCCTTGTCTGTCAAGAAACACACGTGTCGAAAGCTAACCGGCAAATGTCTTTTCCATTTCTTCTATGATCCACCTTCATTTCCAACGTTTTAGTCGGCTAACATTACTTTTGCAACTCATTGTTACACGCGAAACAATCGTATAAGCCACAAGAGCTGATTCATCCAATTAGGAGAATGAACAGCAACGATGGTCTGAATGTGGGAAGACAATATTTACCTACTGTAAGCATGTATTCCTTTGTCACCACTTTGAATACTATATTGTCCGTGTCACTGGACTGATTTCATTTGTGATTCCCGAGCACGTGGAGTGTCAATGATATCATATGATTTCGTGAAAAACCAGACGATCAGAGTGAGTTGAATGATATACCTAAGGCATTCAAATTGGAGCTCGATCCAAAATGAAGTGCTGGATAATCTTACGCAATGCTCGGTGGTGTTTTGCCGACCTGGTGACCAACTGATTATTTATCGTTTTATAAAGTGGTCGGGTGTTTGCACAATTAGATGTGGTAACATAGAATATTCCTGTCATTCCGAATGACGATTTTGATAATGAAGTATGGAGTTTTGAAATACAAGTGACAGAAAATCTACTCACGGGATGTACTTTGTCAAATGTTTTCTTTACACGGGTAATTTGCATAACATTTATCCCGTTTGTTTCAGTTACTTCAGTGAGAAACTGATTGAAAACGATTCGCTCAGTTTTTCGCCTAGTTATTGATTTATCACTGATTTGCCTTCAACCGACCGTTCTATTTATGTTGAATTTTGAAAATTCATCGTAGTATATCCCACATCATGTTGTATAGTGGACATTAGATCTCCTTACTACGATTGCCTCAATATATGACTGGCTTCTTACTTTGGGAATGCAGAAGAAAACCAGAATGATTGAAAACTAACATCCTGTTTTGCGCTTCTTGATAAGCCACATAGTTGGATGATCTTGGATGAGTGATTTTACAATGCTGATGGATGCCTTGTGGTGGGAAAGATAAATGCAGGCGTGGGACAAGGCTACTCTCTCTCTCTGCGCGCTTTCCAAACATGCGCGATTGCTGATACCGAATTCGACGAATTATACGGTCTACGATAATCTCAAACACACACGAAATGAAAAGAGGAAACGTGTGTTTCTATTAAACTATGTTTATATTTCTAATAATTGTATAACTAAGCTTCTCCCGATGAGTATGACCGATGTGCTGACTTAGGAAATCCAATAGGAATGTAATGCTAGTGTTAGTGTTTTATAACACATTGACTCAGATAAACCTAGTAGTTCCCTAAAAGTGGTAGCCTCTGAAGTGGACAATGAGCCACAGGTTAAACCACAATTGTTGTCAACGCTCCTTTATACTGCAGTCACGATGACTGAATCAAGCAAACTGACGTACAGTCAAATCATATCAATCTCGTTTCGTACGAATTGAATTCCTCCAATTTTTTGACAGTTACTCAAAATAGGCTGCCGTGACGTCATTTGGAGAACTTCTGATGGTGTATTTTCTGTCACTTTCATGCAAATGGCGTAGTTCCTTAGAATAATTATTCGGCATTCAAAGTGATACAATATAAATGTGGTTCGTAATAATGAATGACGAAATCGTGTATTACTTCACTCTTGTTCTATATCACTCATTTTCATATTATAGATGATTCACTAAAAAGTAATGTGATTCCATGTAGCTAAACGAGTAAACTCATAAATACAAAGAAAAAGCTGAAAAGAAAATTTCATTAGACGAGTACGAACATTTCCGTCAATAGCACACCACTAACAAAATGTATGAGTGGACTAATTGCGGATTAGTTAAACAGCTGCCTTATGATGCGTTCGTCAACCTTTACGTTCATTTTGCTTCTCAACGAATTTTATTCAAGGTAATATGAAACGCGAATTCATCACGATCCACCGTGACTGCATGACATTTGGTTGTACTTGTTCCCTATTTGGGAGACATGTGAGACATGAATCACATTCGTGACAGCTGCAATTAGAAATATTGATACCATTGATGCTCTGATCGAAAGCATCGGTCACACCGTAGGTCGCA
Organism: Fasciola hepatica; assembly: GCA_948099385.1. Taxonomy (NCBI): domain Eukaryota; kingdom Metazoa; phylum Platyhelminthes; class Trematoda; order Plagiorchiida; family Fasciolidae; genus Fasciola; species Fasciola hepatica. The sequence goes on from CANUEZ040000154.1 coordinate 407,682, forward strand.
GGCTGTTGAAGTATAAGTCCTCTCAACACTCTACACACATCAGACTCGTTGAACTGCACCGTGAGGAATCTTCGTCTTACTTATCAGTTTTCTGCTTTGGATGAGGCTGTGAATAACACAGAATGCATTCAGTGTTCCCATTCAGGAGATGTTTACAGACTACCAGTTCAGATGAAATATGTGTTTTTGACATCTGGACAGCTGCTCAGGATGTACACCACCAGGAGGCGTTTTGTTTTCCCGTGAATGCACCACTGTATCAGAGATTTGGATTTTTGAGATATTGAGTCAGATAACAAAAGGGGGAAAGTTCAAAATATTGTTTATCGTGATCAACGTGACTTACCAGTTGGTGAGTTTGTTTTCGTGGTAGAAATATTGAGATAATCTGGTTGTGTACATTAGGAATTTTGTGACAATCTTGCGAGTTTCAGACATAATGTTGACACAATTCTCCTTTCGTCCTCATGGAGATTTATACTCTTATTTCAAATACAAACATAATTTACTGGAAGATTATCTTGTCTGGATGCTATCTGAGTACACTCAGCTAATTCCCTACTGATCATTTCATGCTCGTAGCATGTAAGCTCCCAATACTATTCCAGTGATAATGCTTTGGACACAAGTTTTCTAGCATTATATCCACAGCTGAGCTTGAGCGAAGCGTATCAGTAATGACCTGTGAAACATTTAATGCTCTATTTCGAAGCGAAATGATCGCGTGACCCCTATTTTGATTGATGAATACATTTTAAAATGTTGCTATCCAGTGGTAGATGTGTTTATCAACTTCTGTTCTTGGTACGAGATCACGATTGAACAAATACATGGGAAAATTGCAAAGAAATTCGGTTGATACTCGTGCCCGATGTGTGTGGATTCGGATCAGATGAAGGACCGTAGAGACTTTGTGGATGGTAATGGGAGAGAGTATTGATGAGAAGGAGGACCAAGATGAAGCGAGAGATTTATACATGTATAAATCACCGTATAAAATGTGAGCCCTGTTCGCGAAGAATTTGTGGGCGAAAATTCAACATGCGACAAGGTTCACTTCACACAACTTAGCAGATAGTTCATTTAGGGTTAGGAAAGATTTTCTACTGATAATATATGTAGATATCGATGAATAACTTGAAATCGTTCTTCTAGTAGATCAGCGAAAACGACAGAGGAAGAGTAGAAGATAACAAGAGAAGTATATAGCTGAGCGAAAAGTGGGAACTGCTACTCTATTCACCAACAGAATATCTAAGCTCTCGGATTTCGTGGGTTAGCCGACTTAGTTCCTTAGCACAGTCTGTAAGTTTTGATGAGTACTTCAAAACTGCATGGACGGTGATTCCCAAGTATTTGTCGGAACCCAATCTAGCTAGTGGTTCTGTGTAAATAACAGATGGATTACATGGATAAGCTGATTGGGAATGGGTAAATATGGATTCAAATTATTTGAACAAAATTGATTGTCAACTGTATCGAACATATTATTCAGAAATGTGGGACAGATAACTGCAAATCCTGGGTTGCAGAAACAGCAACACAAGAAGCTAAATCATCGGTATATTTTAATAAATGTATGTGGAAAGTGGATAAAGGAAAGGTGGTTCCCTGAAACACTATTGTCATATTCACCAAATGTTTGGGTAGTTTCAAACCTACTCGTATGCACTAAGTTATGTTGGTAAAATAATCAGACGTCCATTCCAAGGAGGGTATGGGTTTGCCGAAATCTTCTGACTTATGTTGAATGGGAGACGGCGGAATAGAATCAAAAGCAAATGAGTCATCTAGAGATGCACATTGTACAGATTTCGCCGATCTGTCCAAGGATTTTGTTGTTTTAGACTGAGGAAGCGATGGCGTGTAGACCGGATTTGTTTATGGCAAAATTTGAATGTTGAATAACACAGCGTAGTTGAAATCGTTGGTAGTTTGTGGACGGTACGGTCACCACAAGTAGTTCATAGTCAAACGAGATGAATTTAAAGCAATGGAATACCCAAGTTTGTCTGTGATGCCCTAATCCGAGGTTTCTTTATAGGAACAGTTGAAACTGGTCTTCAGCAGTCGGGATTATAATACGAACACAGAGTTTTGTTAAAAGAGATCTACGTCAATCAGAGTAGCAGCATCGTTTCTCGAAAGGGATGGTGGTAGCCTACCAGGATCAATATGTGAGGCTATTTTCGAAGTACGAAAGAGTTCGATCACTTCTTCGACAGAGAACTGGGTCATATGCACACCATCCGGAATGAATGCAAATAGAGAGTCATTTGATCGATGGATAACTTCATCGGTAATGACGTCACAATCCCTTACAAATCTCACTTGTTTCGATTTCTTTCTACATAGAGACACAAGGCCTTACATTGACAATTACTTTTGTGGTTACATAGGAGTTGACTAGCATATAGCCAGTCAGTGCATCTCATTGTTTTCTGCATAAGAAGACAAATGTGTCTCACTTTCCAATTATTCTGGTCTGTGTGGAATTATCCTTTCCCTCTTCTGAAGGATCTCGTCCAAAGGGGAAGAAGCGCGCCTGCTACAGAGAAAGTGATTTTCCATGAAGCAGTACATGTCGAAAATCAAATTGTATCAACCAGAACTGTACTAGACATTTCCCATCATGAGAAAAAGTGACAGCTCATTGTCCAGTTGATAAATCCTCTTTGGAAATAGTCTTGTTCGGTTTCAAATAAACAATACGCTGAATATTTCGACAATGTGAGTGAACTGTGAAACTATGGCAACTTTCTGGATATCGTAAATCATCTCAGTATTGTCAGTTTTTCAAGTCGTATTTTGGATGATCGTGTGAGTACAATTGAACGAGAGGTTTTTTCTTGAAGTTTGCTAAACTCCGTCTCTGGTGCTCATTTCTACAATAGTAGTTGTAACTGGTTATTATGTTTACACATAATGACTTTGTCATACTTCAGTATATCTCATTTGACTCTTAGATGTCTGGGACGTATGCTTCAGTGAGTTGCGATCATCTGAAATGTTAGGGCACAGTAAAATCTATTTCTCGCGCCACAAGAGCTGTTCCAAGACCGACTGCCTTCCTAGATGTATGAATTTATCCTGCTGTCGTCCGAGGGAGCGTTCGGTCAAATGGCGACAGTGCTTTACCAAATTTAAATTTCGACAGCAACTAACAGAGAAATTTCTTCCAACCCGGTATCAGTCAGTCAGTCAGTCAAATGGACTAACTTCAGGACAGGCTCGTAGAAATATCAGATCAGAGGCTTTCATACTTACAGATTCACCTCCACAGTTTTCGATATCAGAAACGGGTATTCATAAAAACAAATAAATTAAGATCAAACTTAATGAGACCATGACGGTGCTCATATCGATCACCGAGGTCAAACATAACCATATTTTGTTGTGTACGCTCGTCAATGAGGCATGTTTGGGCGATCCGGTCTTCTGTCATTATGATTTCAAGAATTCATGGTTGCGTTAAATGAGTGACATCAGAATTGCACTATGGTGATCCTCGAATGAATTGTATCTCCGAAATTAAAGGCGTTTTGTGCATGGCTAGTCATGACGATTGCAACCATGTTAAACGTTGGACACCCTCTTGGTCTGTCATGATACGTGGAGTAGCATGCATCTACATGGATTTCTTTTATGCGTAGAGTGTTGGGCAGGTGTAAGTGATAGAGAGATAGGTCCTGTGGATTTTGAGATTGAACAAGCTCATGCACTGACTACCTGTGTTCAAAACGGTTTCCACGTTCGAGTTGACTGTGTTTACTGGACATGGTGTTAAGATTCGATTGGAAGTTCCCAGTTTGTGTCTAGACAACCACGGCCGTTGAGTGAGTCCATGGGCTGTGCTCACTGGGAAAGTCATGGCATGATCAGAGCTCAGCATGGGGGGCGGAAACGCATGAAAATCCACAGGGATGTGATACCAAATGGCATTTGCAGTACCATTCCACGTTTTGGATTTTGGGATTCGGTGAGAACTGAAGGTTACAAATCTTTTCGTATTACATGGCGATACACGATGGCAAATATATCTTTGGCGGATTGCAGGTGTTTGGAAAGACCGTTTATTAGTATTCGGCATAATTCCTCCTTCATGAGACCTGCTCTAGCTATCCATGCAGACACAAATGAAATGGTCCTTTTGGTGGTTATAATATTGTTTACAGAATGATAATCGGCGGTTGCGTATTTCATGAGCTGAGACCCTTAGGTTCTTCATCAACCAGTGTGTTGGTTAGCTTCATATGAGCCAATTCGTTATGCAGCCATAGGCACTGTATTTACTGGTCCGTGACTGATCTCTCGGCAACGAACTGATAATAGTCTAACTGAGCAAAATCAACCCACTTTGATTCAAAACCACCCAAAGATGCAAACTGATACCATATGATTGTTGGCACCATCTTTCATTTACACGTGAGGTTGGTAATAGTACAGTCACACAGAAGGCATGCAAAACGTCAGTCATCAGGAGTATTTCTGTTGCCGTCATATCGTTGGCTCTCTCTAGTTATCATCAATGGTGTTATACTAAACTGCTCACTGCTAACATTTTGTCATTAGGTTTCACTTGGTTCGCTCGTATAAATAGTCTGAATGTTAGCATATACTTAGTGATTTTACAGTGCTTGCACGGTTTTGAAGGATGTTTCGAGCAGCGGTATAGCATTGCATTGCATCAGAACTAAATTGTTCAGCCAGTGTGAAAGCATCCACTCTTAGTTGTTGCAATGAACCATTTCGAATTCCTCAAAGGCCCAGATAAGTGCCTTCAATCTCTCGTGGTATGAGCCAACGGAACAGACGTTGAGCCATATGATTTTAAATATTCGATACATGTTCAACCCCATTTTTCTCACACAATTTCTCCATTCCACTTTGCACAAGCCAGGGTCGTTTCATTGAAGAAAACCACACATGCGGAAAGGCGTCTTTGATTTCTCACATTAATGGAAAATTTGCATTTTTATGAACCATGGCTACCTGAAAGTCACAAATTTCTCCATATTCAATAAATACATTTTCCAACCTGTCAGACAGATTCCTTCGGGAAAAAGCTATTGCTGCAGAATCATGTACAAAATCACGTTTCATATAAGGTTTCATATCTGTTGTGTGTCTGCTGCATACCTATCCACGTTTTGCTTTTACATTAGTAGAATAATAAACGAAAAACGAAGAGTCATTTTCACAGTTCCAACCTTATAATTCCAGAGTGAAATGGTTGGGAATCTACAACCTTCTACGAACTCCTCAAGGGGTTATGTAGATATTTGCTTAGATGTGTTATACAGTACAAAGAGATTACGCTCGTAAAAAACTGAAACGTAATATCAATTTCTGCAACCCCTGTATACCGTAGGAACGATGGCAGAGTTGGCCTCGACCATCTTGAAACACAATTGCGTATATGAATTTCTGAGAATATTTTCTTGATGGAGAAGTGTGACACACTTCCAGAATTGTTGGTGTCATCGTGCACGAAATATCACTGATTTGGTTTGCATGTTGTTATTTTGTCCATCAACTCTTATTCTAGTAGTGTGGTTCTTAGTAATCAACGCACTTTATAATGTTGGCTGGAATGTATTTCATCCGAAATTGTTATTTACAAACCCTTTCTTCAATTTCTACTCAAACATCCAAGCACAGTCAAATCTCAAGATTGCGAATTGCTAATCTATGTTCTTTCAAAGAACCGATCTGCAATCTATCCACGCCATCACATTTGGAATAGTTAACATGTTCATGGAATCAATACAACTCAATCAGGAACATGAAAATATCAGATATTCATTCAGTTCACGTGAGATGAACAAATGAATCATAAAGACAGTGGATTTTGGAATAGATGCATTAGGCTGATAGCTTTACGAGATGGTTCACAGGGGATTTTTCATTCCTCAATGTGAATGCAAGAAGCGAAAATGTGAGTTTTTCGGTATGGAATAAAACAGAGTCAAAATGTTTGCAGCTGGAAATATCCAACTAAAATATTTATGTTGAATGGTTAACTAGAGACGTGGCAATAGAAAGATACACAACTAGAAATGCGTTTATCCGATACAAAAATTAACGATTAACTCCTCATTATGAAAACTCTTATCCGAACGCGTCCGTAAACACCACCCAGCGTTGTTGAACACTGGAGCAATCGAAGTAATTACCAGCGCTGTGTGTGCATACCTCGTTCAGTCCAACCACTCAGTGAATGTGACCAAAGCGTTCCGACCAATCCTTAAATTTCGAAATGGACAATCAAGTCTGGTGAAGTGCCGTGTTCTAGCCACAGCGGAAGCGGTATGCATTCATCTGTATAATACCCCGTTGTGCGTCCAAAATCAGTTCGTGCAAGCGCTAAGGCTTCCTTGACCCACCCCTTACCTACAAACTCACCACAGATGGATGCCACGTGCTACTGTAATTTGGGCGGGTATACTGTGTGATCCATATGCAAAAAATCGGAAGGTCTTTCGGCGTGCCCTCGTAGCTCAGCTGGTAGAGCGCTCGCGGTACCAAAAGCAAGGGGGGTAACTATGCGTGGGTTCGAATCTCACCGGGGCCAAAGACCTTCAACATTTGGATCACCTCTGAATAATTGGTAAAAACTGCCAAACATCGATACAATAACCGCAGATCCGTTGATCCGAATAATGACACCTCAAACACCCATTCACGGTCCAGAGATGGATCTAGGTCACGCATGTGATATTTGATCCCCTCTCCCCCACTTAATTTTGACTCATAGCCTTATCTTGATTTCTGTTCTGTTCACTGACACTGTTGATATAAAATGTGATGTAATGGCGTGATTACGAATCACTGAAAACGAGCCTGTTCGCCACGTTATGTTGTTCTCCATGAGGTAATCTGCTTCAACATTTGTAGGATATGAAGCCAGTATTACTCGCCAAATAAGGATAATTAAGTGTTATTTGCATGACGTAACACAAATCAAACCGCAATTCAACTTGTCCATCAATATGCATTTTGTGCTCTATGATATTCCACAGAGGGCCCTACAAATTGTGATTCGTGATGAAACATTTCGAGAGAAACCCCATCCAAAGAGAAGTAACATTGTGAACCTCTCTACGTTGTTCTGCATTCAGTCGTGGTCTTCCACATCGGCTGAAATTGGGAAAGATATGGCAGTAAGTAAACGATCATTCCCTCAGTTACCCGAGTTTCATAATTTTCTGCAAAAAGCTCGACGTGAATTTGCTTGAACACATGATTAACCTGAATAGAAATGTTGCACTTTTGAAAAGGCTAGTCTTTAACTATTCCGTGGTTTCGATCGCAACGTTTGAAACCAACTGCATCTGTCAAAGCACATTCCACACATTACGAAGTCGATTCACGAAACGGAATAATCAGTCTTGTATATCCAAATCTTGTCCACTCGTTCAGTTAATATCGGTTAATATCGTAACTAAAATGTCACGTATACATGAAAGCAGAGCAAGCAGTTTCCCTACTGGCGTATACAAATTTATAAACTGTCAAATGTTATGTATCAAACCGTGTTTTTTCAGACGATCACTCGGATATCAAACCATACTATTCTAGTGGGGAAAAATGAAGCGCGTTGAAAAATATTGTTCACGGTATATTGTTGTGTGACTTCAGAATACAGTTTAAATGCAGAAGGGCCATTCTGTTTCGTTCATAGAATATCATTCGAGATGATTGATGGAACAACGATTTACACAGAAAGGGATTCAGGAAGAAATACAGAGACTGCTGTTCGCACTTGCCAAATGTTTTGATTGCAAATTCAAGAACGAGCAACATGGAAATGAAGAAATTGGTAGAGTTTGTTCACGGAATGACTGAACATCAAATATACATGTTTGGGGGAATAAACAACGATGAACCCCTTCGAAATGTTGAAATGGAATGATAAGGTTCAAGCATATTATTGATCTCATTTTAGGAAAACCGCAAACCATGAGTATGAGCGAGCTTATTTGAACCTCCTTCAGACTAACGGGCACGAATGAGCAAGGTATGCGACTACTTATATTTATTCGGATGCATGCAGCATTCGATGCCAATAATTTCACGATCGGAAGTTCCATCTTGCATATTCAATTGTCACGCGCCTTTTGAATATGCTAAATGTAGGATGATGAGAACTTTACAAAATGAGTGGTCTGAATCATTTCATTCGAATAAAACCCGCCTGTTCACTTTCATATCCAGAACATATTGCAATGTCGGGATTTTACATGCAAAAGCAAACGAATATTCACCACAGTGAAATGGGTTACAAAGAAACCTGGGTTCAAATGAACAGCAACTAACCCAGTTGAAAAAACAAACTCACCGCAACAGGTCTGTGATACATTTGACGTTAAACGTTTTTTGGACTTCCGGATGAACATTTCACATATTCTTCCGTCAGTCTATGGATAGAAAGCAATGGGAAATAGGGAAACAAGGACAAATGGGAAAATAATTCCGTAGTGATCATAAGAATCACCTAGGTTGACTATCGACATAAATAAGCTAGATAATATCTCTTTGGAATAAGTTATCAAGATGGATGGATTGGTAATCGGATCAATATTATGGTCTGACAATGTGATAAAAAAAGCTGTCATATTTAGCTCACGCCTCCAATGAGACGACCGACATCATGGGAATGAAACACTTTGTGATTGAGTTTGGTCAAACACGAAGCTGGATGCACATGTGCTTCAGCGTATGTAATAACATTTGCAATCGAGGTAGTCTCGTAATTATCACATGACTCTCGCAGTCCTTAAACTCGGAGTCGTATGCCTACTGGGATTGGGTACATGCACATGAGGAATTTGAGACAAATCTCAAGAAATAGTGAAGTGAATTCGAGAGTTTCTCTCATAATGTGGGACTTCTCAAATAAATACAAAATGACACCCACAACAGATAAAATAATTTGCTCTTCTCACATATAACTTCAAGAATGTTACTTACAACATTATACGTCTTCAAGATATATGGTCCCGGGTAACATTTGTTTTGACAAATATTGAGATTGTATTTACCCAGATTAGTGGTACTTGTGCTGTGCGTTCCTCCATTGGTTTCGCAGTAAGCGAAACGTAGTTCGAGCTGCCTCGGAAAACCACAAATGACATCCTCCACAATTCCCTCCATCGTCAGAGTACATGTCTGAGATTGAGTTCTCCTTAATGCGAACAGGAATAGCTGTATAATCACTAGTAAAAGAATGAGTCGATACCACATAAGGATGGCTGGAAACTATTCAAACTTGAACACTGAGTAAGATACAATTATATGAGTGATAGCCTATGGGCAGTTGGCTTGATTGGATGATGACGTTTCCCAATAAACGGTAAGTAAGCCAAATATATTGGTTGAGGAAACCAGTAATTGTCCAATCACATTGCAGCTTACATGAGATAATTAAATGTGATTGGTTGTCGGGCCATCAGTGTTGTCCAGGTTATTCTGTGAATTTCAACTAAATTGATGAGGGCAAGAAGCGGTAAAAACCCTTTATTCATCCACCTTAGTGATTACTCACTTCAAAGAACGGCGAGACAATTAATGCTCATCCCTTATCATATTGGGTTCACAAGAGAGGTCTTAAATCATAAACACTTAGAATAATGAATGGGATCGTTGATTTTGTTCCAAGTCAAGTTGAACCTTGAACACTTCATCAACTGAGAAGCAAACGCATGCTCGTCCTCATATCCATGTTCGAAGCAGTGTTGGCTTGCTTACGTTTGAAAGTGTTTCTTTATTACTCGTCCACAAAGCTTTCAAATAAATGCTTCTTCGGTGACTCATGAGCAACCGAACGCATCATCTGGAAGAGAGTGACTACAGATATTTATCCAGAAACACTCAATTGTAACCCTTGATACGGATCAGCTGCAGCTATCAAATCGTTCGATATCCATACGATCTGCCGTTTGTTAAGGCCGGCCAAACATACACACGATTGAAGCACCACATGAAGTTTCGCCTGTCCGAAATACGCCTGTCTCCACAAAGTCCGGAATCAGTTAACTTGAAATAGACTGTTGAAATTTTCCAGTAAGCAGAATGGAAAAATAAGTGCTAGATACTGAGTTTCGTGAGTGAAATGGTAAGATGAACGGGCTAGTTTTCATCATCATTTTGTGCCAAGTCAAGTTTCATTAACCGAAAACCTTCTCAAAGCATGCTTCGGATTATTACAGTATGCTATGTTGCTTTGAGTAAGCGCGCGTTGATTTTCTATCGTTCTTTTGTGATTTGAACTAATACTTTTATTTGCCAATCTCCGGAAAAGACTGTTTTTCGCAAATCGTCTGATATGAGGAAATTTGTGCGGAATGAAACAAGTGAAAACCGTGTGACAACAACATCGTTGTTGAACGTGTGATCTAGATTTGAGTTCCATAATCGTTTCTAGAAATCGAGTACCATGTCCAGTTGACGGTAAACTGCGGCGTTCAAACTCAATGCAGACGAAGAGCAATAACGTCTTTATCCAGTAGTTGAATCTGTTGTAACTGGAAATCAAGGTGCAAAATCTGACTGAGCAAAACTGTAGATTAAAAATTGAAATGCACCGTCGCGTACGACGAAATATTGCATTTTATATTTTTGAATCAATGAAACAATGATACATCTACAACAATAATTCACATATTTTGCGATATTCTCTTATTTGTAGAACGTGAGTTTCGATGGATACGCTTTATCCAAAATATAGGGAACGTGAATAAAGTCACGTTTGAATGCTACTAGGTTTTCAATGAAACTGACCAGAATTTCTAACTTGATAGTTTAAAACATGAATCTGAAGCGGAGAACAGGGGGATGAACTTCGAACATTCATAAAATAAATTTCACAATACATCTCGTATACGGACGAAAAAGAGATTCGTAAAGTATTGCGTCATTCAGTTTTAAACAGTCAAGTAGCGGGAAATGCGTTGTTAGTGGATAATGCATTCTTCTATCACCACAGGGATGACAGTGTATTCTGGGTTTGTGATAAATAAACTGAAACCCAAACAAGGCAGATTCAAATTATCCTACTCTACACGACTTCCTCAAAATATGGAATCACTTGCACGTGGAAAAAGAGAAGCTCAGGAAGGATTTCAATGTAAGGTACATTTGAAACACAGACGAATACCATAGACTCCTGCTGCCTTACTTTGATAATACACCTGAAAGATGGCAGAGCTCGTTTGGGAGAATAAAATTTTAGAATTTACACGCGGTAGTCCTGTGATCCCTCATTCACCACGATATTCATGACTGTTAATGGACCTCTGAAGAATGAAGACCTCGCCACGGTGTCACGGCCGATGCAACTGACAGAAGTACTGCGAATTTCGCTAAGTGTGGGTTAGATATTTTTGGCTTTGCATTGGCAACCCGATCGGATATTCGTACTCACTGACGGAGATTGACCAATTGTCCCTATGGGTGGGGCAGCTTCAAAACCGAACAAAACGAGCGATATTGAGTCTCGCGTACATTTCGTTTGCGTGGTGGTTTGGTCGGTAAGTCTGAAAGGATTGTTACTGATCCGAGTCCGTGTCTTGAATCGAAGATCTCCCGTCACGTTTTAAGACAACGGGACATCAAGAGAATGCAGAAATCATCCTACAACTCTCATACAAATGAGACCACTGCACTGTTCTGATAGGCTACACCAGCTTCCTTAGGGCGACTCCTGTTTTCAAATCTCTCAGTGAATAATTACAAAACGGATAATTTATCTGAGATGCCTAGTGACCCTAGCTGAATCAGGATACAACATATACCGATCCAAATTTCTTCAAAGCTGGCTCCTCTGAGAGACTATTGCGACTGCAGATCCGACTGGCTGATTTGTTTCCATTTGATTGTGGAAACATTCTGTTACTAATAGGTTCAGTTAGTACCACTTCACCACAAAACGATTGCACCTTCTATTGCTTGACTGTCTGATGCATTGCTTTCCATTCTAAACGGATGAGAATGTTATCTACGCTAATGAAGCAAGTCGACCTGTGGACAATGCATCAACCAATACCCTCACAAGAAGTATCTAATAACGCTATCGGTATACCTTCCCGTCCTGAATGTGAGGGAATGTGTCAGCCCATGTTTGGCGAACAGCCAGGTCACGTTGGCCGTCAGCACGGGTGCGGTACCAAGCTCAAGGCTTAAGACAACGGAACCGATTGCTGGAGTGAATCGACGGATGAGAGATGAGTCTTGTCAGCGTTGTTCAAGCCTCAAGGTGCGGTCACCGACACCAGTCGCACCAACGCACAGTGCGCCGATTTTATTCTTCATGACCTGTGTGGTCTTATAAGCTACAGTATGATTCTAGAAAAATTTAATGTCAATAACACGGCGTTTTTGATTAGGACAAGGGATCATGAGAGAGCAATAGTTTTCGTGGACTGTCATGTGAGAGTAAGTCTCGAAAATGGACCGCCATTTCCATTAAAATCCCACCTACTGTGACATTATTTTTGTATTTCGATTCAGTTTATCGACGGTGAATAAAACGGGGTCGTATCTCATCACTAGTCAACAGAGTTGAAAACTTCTGTGCAGACGTTACACAGGTGAGGAAAAGTGTGACATTGAAGTAACGGTTCAGTTCAACTATTCAGAAAGCAGCTGAGGAGAAATAAATGAACGACACACATCACTAGAGTAAAGGTTATTTGACTTCCACTTGAATTTCCTAAAAGTTATACAATTCGGATGAAGTCAGAATAAATCTCGGCAATCACATTTTAGGCGCATTCTTTCCGCTTGGCAATTTTCTGATTCGCCAAATCACTAGGATTAATAATCCAATTAACTTAGAACACTAAAACGTTTTTTGCGTGATTGGTGGTAGTGGACGTCATAGAGAATAATTTGGACAAATTTGTAGGCGATTTACGACTTAAATAACTTTACACAAGAGAGAAGAAACGCAAACCTTTTCCAATAGGATACCCTCAGCGATACTGGAGTGGGATTCAGTGATCGCTTTTCTCGCCGTGTTCGAAGAACAGGGTAGTGCGAAAGGTGCAAACGTATATCTCACTGCTTAGATCACTTGGAAATAATTCCTCTGCACTAGTGCCATTATCGAAATCACTGTATTTTTTTGCAGAACCTTAGAATGCTATCCGTAAAACATTTCCGGAAATTATGGAAGCAAAATTACGAGATGTGAAAGTTATATTGGAAATAGCACAAGGTTGCTGGTGAATATTGTAATTCGCAAACGTTTTGGTTATAGTGGGTAAAACTTCTCAAGCTAAAATTCCAATCAAAAGACGGATATTCATGAATTGGTCTGCAATAAAGCGAGGTAAACTTTATGGTAATATGTTATGAAGCACACTGTGAATGAAACGAAACCCATCAGACTCATTTAGTGGATGTTCACACGTTTTCCGTTTACGGGGATTATTTGTTTTCAAAATGTGAGCAGCTGGTTCGATGCAAAACATGCATATCACGAGGTGATGTTTTCTCTTCCCGAAGACTCTAGTTCCTCACAGATTTCCAACACACCATCCACATACTCATTCAAATGGTGCGCTCAGGGCAACAGAGGACAGCATGGGCTTACTATTGTCTGCCCTCATTGGGATGCTTCAAATCCCGGTGAGTTTACATAGACTAGAAACAATAGGAATGACAGACTAGAGACAATAACAAGCACTAGTGGAACAATGCTGCTCATCAGCCTATCTCTATTTCCACTGCAATGAAGGGGAGCATTCCTCTTTTCAAATATTCAGCCATTTGTGAACTTCATTGCCGAAAACATGTTGTCCAATCTAATATGTGATATTATTTGGTAATAAAAAATTGCCCAAACCACGGTGACATGTGTTCAAATTCATATATTCTAAATGAAAGATACATTTTCGGCGTTTTACATTCAACGATATATACTTCTTGGTTCAGAGCACTGTTTCAGTGAAGAAATTACTTTTGAGACTGAGATGGACAAAGTGCATTCATACCGGTTTTCCGAATAATACATCCGAATGCATCTTGCCTTGTTAATCGAATGATATTCAAACAATGGTGGTCTTGTGGTCTTTATCTCTACCGATTCTTAGTATTTGTGTAAATTTACAACAACGGATTGGATATCGATATGGAAGTTGTCAGTGAATGTTTGTCACAATCGTTGTCATGTTATCAGATAAACGCTGATCTCCCACGACTTGCGATTACCTTAATAATGGTTTGAGATTTGGGAGTAATTTCAGAAAGTCAAGATTGACGGGTCGTAATTTGGTTTTTGCCTATTTGGTGCCACTTTACACTGTTTAAATTTAGTAAAGCATCGAAAACTTCTCACCACCACTTGCTCCCATCCCTTTTTCGGAGTAATTTTGGGTGCACCTGACATCTTATATAACAAATTCAGACAACTACGACAATAAAGAGAAGTGAAATACTATGAATCAAAGAAAATAATTCCGCTAACTGATTTTACAGCATTCGATTTCACATATTTTTGCCTCATACGAATTAAAAACCTCTCATTTATAATGTTATGCAGATATGCACCAAAATGATGCTTGTACTATATTAGTGCACTTTTGCATTTCTTATGAGCAAAGAAACCTGAGACCACTACAAGTATTTCTGTCATTCGGTAAACCTAATATCTTTTACTAAGTAGTAATGTGGATTCCATGTGCGCTGGAAGTTGTTTCCTCAAATATTCTTCAGAATGTTTTGGGACAACCTCTTGTGAATAAAATTGTTTATTCCATTTAATGGACTTTTAATTAGTGGGAGATAATTTGGTTCGATCTAGTCGGAAATTTGTGGAAATCCGATTCAATGGAAGAATCTATTTGCAGTGTCTGTACCGAACGAGATGAAGCAATATGCAATAAAGGAGCCCTCATGAGCTGGTGTTCTATACCCCGCTGTAGATAACAGCAATTCAGTCCCACATTTATCGTAACAAGTAGAGGAGTGTCTAATTGTGATGTTTTTTTTTGTAGATGGTGTGTATTTGGTGGTCACCGTACTTGTGTATGCGGAAGAAATCCGATTACACAATAAAGCGATTGTTATTCGACCTGCAAACTTGATACGAAACATACCGTTTGCATATTGTGTTTTCTGAAGAAGACCCATGTAACTTTTACCAGATCTCAACAGTTTGAGTTCCGGATGCAACGGTCATTTTCAGTAATGGTGAGCTGCAATTAGTTTCGATTGATTCATACTTTGTATCTCATAAAATCCTTTGATCTCATAGTAGTTGCCATAAACACGTGGTTTCTTCCAGTATCGGAATATAATGACATCAAAAGATATTGGAACAGTTTATTTTTTTCACAAAGATGCAATTCTAAAGGAAGGATTGTGAAAGTGTGACGATCATATGCTGCGCAGTTGACCGTGTTAATGGTATCAAATGCTGTACCGCAAATTGATTGGAGAAGGTTCAAACGATATGCCCCTATCGTCGAACCGTGTGGCGCAGCCCTTGTTATTGTTGCATTTTCAGTGAAACAATTCCTAATGTACGAAAAAAATATAAACAAACTGAAGGGCAAACGTTTTCTCTGTTTGAATTTGCTGAAGGCCTCCTCAAACGGATGTTCAAGTTAGGTCCTTTACTTGACGGAAGACTTCGGATGGCTTTAGTACCTACTTTTAGCGTCCATAGCTACGACAACACCATACGCTGTTGGTCTCATCAATACACACCCTCAATGTTGCAGTACCTGATCGTTGCGGCCAATCGGCACAATCTGCTCCTTAAGATTTGACTTCATTTGAGTTTCGTTCCAATGGTTGAATAGTCAACCTCTTAACTGAATAGTGATGCCCATCCAGCAGTCGATCAGTAGATGAATTGCTGACTGTTGTGCTTGGGAAATCTTTCTTCATCCTTTCCTTTAACTGCCTCAATTTGTTTGTGGGGTTTTTGTCCACCACTTCACACAAATTGTTGACAAACTCGCTGTTGAACTTCGTCTTGTAAGACCCAGGTGTGAATGCCGTTCCCCTGTCTGTAGCTGCAATAGCACGGCAGGTTTTGATCTTGATGTTGAGGTGTTTGGGAATGTCCTTTAAATCATATCTCATTCGTGGGCATTCGATTATCCTGCATCGATCTTCAGCACCGGTGAAATGGTACGACCTTTCTTTTTCATCCGTATTATTGCTCTCCATATTGTCAAGAGGTGATGCGTACGTTGCCAGGTGAAGTATGGCGAATACTATAACAAACGGCCCCTGCGTGATTATATCGCCTGACTGCCTCCGAACGAGATGTCAACCAATCGAAAACGAGTCTTCCCATGCAAGGGTAAAATGTCACAAACAAGTGGTCCTGTAAGTAAAATCTGTAATGTAAAAAACGGTACTCTGTTTAGCATTTCATGTCATAGACAAATATCATAACTGAATATGATGAAGCAAAATAAAGGTTTGGTTCATTAAGCTTTTAGATAAGTGGATACATTGAAATTCCGAGAGCAATACACACAGTTATCGTAAGTACGCCCCCATTACTGTCATCAATCTATTTACTCTGCAACATTTGACACCATTACCACGGTCAACTGCACAGCATATGATCATCACACTTTCACATTTGTTCCGTTAGCATTGCAACACCAATCTTTGTAAAAAAAATTAATTGTTCCAATATCTCTTTATGTCCTTATATTCCGATACTTTTGACCTGACTGGCTTGAAGCGGCATAGCTAAAATGTTGTGCGTCAATGCTATAGAATGAGGGATCGTGGCTAAAGAATTGCGGGTTTTGGCTAAAGCCTGATGGGGAAAGGTGTAATTCAGGCACGCTCCTCATTGTTGTCCTATTTTTGGACTTGGAAGGCATGGCACGTCCACCTCTTAATGTTTTTCTAACTGTAGCCTGCTTCCATGTGGACACAATAAGCGTAATATAAGCAACACATCTAGCCAAAACAGGTGTCTGATAGTGATTACTGAATCTGTTTTGCCTGTTTCAACCCTGTTCATTCATGAACACCAACCTATGGTTTCGTTTGGACCTGTTTGACATGTCTCTAATTCACTAGACGTTGACCACATGATTGCACGGCTATCAGTTCACGGGATTCCTTAGCGCTCTCAAGCGTTGCCCGTTCGTCTCACACACACAAACACCCACCCACCCAAAAGAGATCGTTCCACTTATAGTTTAATTGCCTAGACTAGGCTGTCTTCAATGTTCAAGTAGTGGACAACAGAACCAGCGACTGCTGTAATGTTGAGGCTATAAAATATAACTCATTAGTCTCTACTAATTGCACATGTTGAAATTAACTCGAAGGATGATGTTTTCCAAACCTCTATATTCATGTTCGGGTAAGGTACATATGCTGCATTAGTCAACCCCTTTGGAACGAGCGTTTTCACTGAACTGGTAGTCTGTAAACTCGTATTTCATGAGTCTGAAGAGTTTTGTGTCGTATACGTCGTCCTTTACGGCATTGGTATGATATACACGTTGGACAATAATCTGATGCCATCGAATTCACAAGAATTCATACACGAGGTCAGTGGATTGGATTCGTCTAACGATTGCTCGTATGTTTCTGTTGTTAGCCGTTTAGAGTTTATCCCAGAGGGCACAACTATTTGCGATGCAACCTAGCTAGAAATCGAGTTGTAGTACTAACTCAAGTTAGACTAACTGAGATAAAATGACGAGAATATAATACAGCTGGCGATAAAGGTGTACAGGAGCGAAAAAGAAAAAGCTGACATCAACCAAATCTAGGAATTAATTCCATTTTGGTCTTTTTCTTGTTGGTCAATACCCGCTCCAGCTGAAGCAGACGAGAGTTCTGTATACGTCGTTACTGGAAACAAGGTGCCGCAATTCAGATCTGGCAGATATGTGAGAATGCCAAAGATATAAGCCAGAGAGTAGTGGATGCGTTGAATCCCGTTGTATCTTGCGAACAACGACCGAGCAGGATATATTACGTTGGTTGACAAGTCCAGTCAGAATAAAATCAATGGGGAGTGGTAAAACGCGACTAGTAGTCTGTGGGTAAGGGCCTTGAAGGTCTGATTTAAAAGACTGCGGTAACTTACGAGTGAAGATAAAATAAGGCCGGAACAAATACATTAGAGAACGAATTTGGAGACAATAAGTGTCAGTATTTGAAACGGTCTGAATTTTCTTATTTAAAAAAGGTAGACTTTTCAGCTTGCCGACAGTATACTGGATGTGAGATGTCCATCTTCAGTCGGCTTCTAAGTTAACATCCATGTACCTGATGTAACTAACTCTGGGTAGGGATTTTGAGGTCAATGTGAAAGAGTTTGTGGAGAAAGCTGGGCGATAGTGACTGAAAATGCATCCAAGGAATTTGGATGGATTTAATTTAAAACCCAGCTGCGCAGAGGAGCGTTCTATCAGAGATAAGTTTAAGTTGAATTTCTTGAAAACCTAGTTATTAGAAACAGTTTGACAGCGGCATATTTCAGTTTTTGGATTGAAACAAAACCGAAGGATAGCTAAAATTGGTGTCAATTATCTAGGGAGATAGCGCAACAACCGGAAGTACACCTACGGGTTTGTAAGTTCTTGATTTGCTTCAGTTTGCCAAATTCGATTATGAATACATTTCGATAGCCAGAGAAGAAAATGTGCGGGATAATCGAAAGCTTTCAGATTCTGAATAAGACGAGATAGGGCTACTGAAGGAAAGGTGGAAGAATAATCAAGGGGTACGCATCGAGCAGATAGCTCAGATTTATGTAAGCTTTTCTTGGTGTATTGGACCAACCTGGCTACAACATCAAGAATGGAATTTCTGGGTGTATTAGTATACTGAAAATAGCCACTGGATATATTCAAATTTGTTTTAGGACGGGTTATAATAGCCCTTTTAGTGGACGCAATGCAGCGAAACCGTTCAACTTCTCTAGAGGAGCTGCAGCCTATAGGACTTGGAATGATGGTAACTGGATACGATAAATAAGAGATCTAACATTTGGATATAAGCTCACCAAACCAAGTAGTGATCGTTAGGACACGTTGCGCAGCATCGCGCGTGAGAATCGCTGGATGAATTCCATCATGACCAACAGCCGACGATGATTTGGATTTATGAAGAATTTTGAATGTGTCAACAATAGACGAATGTTCAAGATCAGCAGAAACACGGGGAATAATGAAGAAGAGCTTCCATTGGAGGGGTGAATAAGTGTAGCATTGAGATGGTTCACATCGACTTCATCATTTGTGTGTTTTGTCTTCTGGCCGCATAAATGCCTTACTCCATGCCGAAGAAGCTAGTGATTCTCGGTCTGCAGAATCTTTTTGCACAGAAATTATCTGGATTCAGTACATCTGTCTCGATCAGTAGCATGATTCTTCTGACTTCTGAACTTCGGCTAGACTTGCACGTGAGTTCTTTTTGTCTTCCGGGTACTTTGAGTTTGGTCGATTTACTCCTACCGCCGGAAGAGAACACTGTTTTAGTGGAGCGATTTGCACGTGGTACCGAGGGCTTTGATAAAATGTTCTGTAGCAAAGGAGAGTGAGGGCGTAGAGGAACACCATGAAAAAACAACGTCAACAGTTGCATTATGAAATAGCAGGTTGAGTAGCTTGTAGTGCTTTTTCGTACTAGAACTGTTTGTTTTTAAGCAGTCATCGCTTAACATGGAGAAAAGGTAATTAGGTTGGACCACTTCATCTGTCCGCTCCGTTGAGCGTTTTGGACTCCACGATGGGTAATGAAAATATCAGTTAGTTTAAACGTTGTGGTCACATTTCTGGAGTGAACTGATGTTAGCATTTCCTCATGTAGAGCATTTTCACCGAACAAAAGTAACTTCTCGAACAGGCACAATTCCGATGAAATTGTACTCACGGAGTCCTCATAATTGAGGTTTTTTGCTATAAAAGCTAATACCATATTAAAGACAAACAACGTATAGACGGCAGAATTTCAACTTCATGTGAGATAGACTGGTAAAGTCATTCTGCGTCAGATTAATTTACCCAACATATATTATCTTATTTCAAATTAACTTATATTTTCATTCCAATTAATTCTTTGATTTTCATCGCTTGGCTGACTTGACAGACTATGATGTAATGAAGACAACGTTCATCACCGTTTTGACTTTAACGACTTCGACTTGATTGCAAGGGGTTTCTTTGAAAATTTCTGACCACGAATCATGTTTTTGTAAGCCCTGGAAGTATCAGCCTAAAGTATATCAAGCATATTGACAACCAAAAGACCTGTAATATATCTTTGACTTTTTGCAATTGGAAAACTTGACCACTTCTCAAACCTTCAGAATGCTGAGGCGGACTTGTGTAGTTTATTTTCATTTGAAATGACTTACATGGAACCTGGCAAAAATTTTCCAAACGTTTATATGAATTACGTACCAGAAGTTATTCTTATCAGAATGTTGACGACATCATAAACAATGTCGAATTTTTCTGATATTCACCAAGAGACCACGAATGTGACGCTAAAAAACTTTGCGAAAAAGTCTATATTTCAAGTATATTTTGATCTCACGATACTGCAATAATTTCGTCGAATTGTCCCGTCTAAAGAGCACCGTCTTCTGTTATAATAAACGTACCCGAAAACAAATAGCTGGAACAAAGAGACAATACAGAGTTTACCACCCTCATTTTTTGTTTCACAAGCTATGGTAAATCTAAGAGAGAGATTCTAACTTAAACAAGAAAGCTTTCGACTACTTACATGAACGTGCTTTTTTCGTTTGGTTCTCGAGCAATGGATTTCGTGAGAAATAAATTCAGTTTTCTACAGGTGAGAGCTCCGAATATGATAAACGGTCAGCTCACTAAAATTAAACGTGGTGGGGAAGATCAGCTGGACAGGGTCAGTCACTGAACGAAGCTCCAGAGCTGCAATAAAACTCGGGCTGAAATCGGAGAGGGGAACACACCATGAATTGGGACTTGCGTCGTGGTCTTAGCCAACTAGTAAAACCGGTAGTATCAGCACAACATCCACCTCTCCTTAGGGCAGTGAGCAACGCTAAAAGCGCAATTCACACTCTGGGAGCTAGTTGCTTCTACATAGCACTATGGACGCAGAGCGCCTTTTAGTATTGGACGATCTGTGTTTTCGAGAAATGCTGGGCTTTCGGGGGAAAAGCGGGGGTGGACGGCAACGTCATACCTGTAAGAATGCGGTTTTATCTGAAAAATCAATAGTACTTACTGATTCCGGTGGCTTGATGTAACACAGTCAATCAAGTATTTGACGATGTATAGGATAGTAATTGAACCAAAGCAGTGAGCAGCCCATGACTTGAAGAACTGGAAGTCTCAGCGTTGTGCATTCTGTAATAGGGATTTCGTTTCAACAAGTTTGGGAACAATCTCAGATGAAGTGCTGTTTTATTTTTTTGATTTATATCATCATTTTCATATGTAAACTTTGATTCGATGCTGTGGGTGAGAAAATAACAACTGGAAATAAGCATTAAAACTGCTCATTGTACATAAAATATGGCACGTGAAAAGAAACAGACACATGAAATGTTGAATGACTTCAAAGGTCAGCATCAGTTATTGTATGTATCTGATTATTTAACTCTGTGAAAACTCAAGTGGAGCTTAACCGAACTCACGCACAAGAAGCAACCGAGTGACAGTAGACTGGAAAAATCAAAATAACCATCCGTACGGTGTTTTCATACCCAGCTGGGACAAGACAAATGGAGATCGTACATGAGTATACGACCAGCTGTACAAGAATCGATCAGGAGTCGTTGTTTTACATAGAGTAATTTCTCATCGTTTGACAATGAAGTCATTCCTGTTTTTGTTTATCAAAACCCGCTTAGGTATCCAATTCATCGCTAAACAAACCCCCTCCGTCCCACTGCACAGTCTTCATCTCTAGTCCTCGATGAATAATCAAAGGTCAGGAAAACACTCATTTTATGGACAAATATCTCACAAACGAAAATCCATGGAACATTCTTTCACTGTCAGCAGTTATTCGCTGTCTCTCTCAAACTCTATCGGCAACGTGTGGCTATGAATTTACTTATCACTATGCACTGGACGAGTCTAACAGTAGAAAATGTGCCATTAGAGTGAAATGCGATTTAGGCCTGCCAGGCTACGTGGAACATCCTATACATTTCAGTATCTTTCCGTCCAGCATCTAGGTGGATCCTTAGCTACGAAATTCTTGTAATGGGAATGACTCGATCGTGGTAATCAAAACCGTCTCAAGAATAAACATGGATTGGCCAAAATATATTTTACTGAAATACAAACCTATGCAGGTGGACTACGCTAAAGGTTAAATGAAAAAAATATGAGAATATATAATGGAAAAACCACAGTTTACGAACGTTGGTGAGTCGGTTTAGTAGGAATATGGCCGGAAGAGATTCATCAGTATCGAGCTGATCAACTCATTGAGGTCTAACGGGAAGAGCTG
This sequence comes from Fasciola hepatica, assembly GCA_948099385.1. Taxonomy (NCBI): domain Eukaryota; kingdom Metazoa; phylum Platyhelminthes; class Trematoda; order Plagiorchiida; family Fasciolidae; genus Fasciola; species Fasciola hepatica. Next base: position 430,134 of record CANUEZ040000154.1, read on the forward strand.
GGAAAGTGAACAAAATCCCATCAGTTAAAATGCATCTTCAAGCTAGTTACGGATGATCATTGGATTTTCGCTCGCTGCTTTCGCTTCTGATGACGGCACAGGGATAATGTAGTTGGTAGATCAAACACTGCAGAAGCTGGTCTGTGTCCAGTGGCAGATTTGTCCCACCCCAACAAAAGTATACCTTAAGCTGAAGAAGTGTACACCGAATTCAGTGATTATACTGCCGTAAACTATCAATCAGATTTGTTGGACGTGGTGGATCAAGTCTATTTCGTTACTTTCCTCTTAGGCACGATGGAAAACGCCTTGCGGAAACTACGTGAAAAATTAGCACAATGTGCAGGTGATTCGAGCATGTAACTTCCAGATGGTGAATTCCAGCTACGTGATGAAAGAAAATCGACCGGTCAATAAGTTACTAACTGAACTTCAAAAATGGACTTTAAAAAGTGTAGTATAAGTGGGATAGAAACAAAGTAATGGAATAATACCATGAAGACCGTCTGCCGTTAAATGTAGTTAGGACGTAGTGATCACAATTACACGTTTACTATTTGCTTCTGGTAAGGGGTCAGATAAATTACCTCCGATGGACGGTGGGCTTGGACTTTTTTCCTCGCAGTCCCAACCACAAATACTAGCTGCTTTACATATCCTATAGGACTAAAAACAAAATGGAGTATTACATTTATTGACACTCGGTGAGACACTAAAGTGGTGGCAATCGAGCTGATCCAAGTGGTTTTTTCTGATCTCAGAGGAAGTTCGGTGCAATAGAAGACTTTGAACTCACTAGTCCGGAGTATTTGATTACACGACATATCTTCCACGTAGTAAGCACTCCTTTGTAATATGGATGCCTTTCTAGTATAGTTCAGGATATCTGCACAAAAAAAGATTGACTGCATAAACATGTCAACTCTGGGGGTGAAATGAGAGCAAATTCAGTTTGCACACTTGTCGAAAACCCGTCTGGACCACTGACCCTATCACACCTCATCCTCATTAGCACACCATATACTTAGAAGAGATATGTCACACATTATCTCTTCTTTTGAGGTCAGTGTGGACCCTAGAGCTAATATTCGACAATAAATGCCGGTCATTTCCGCTAGTTTCCTCCTCTATCATCCACTTTTCGAGTACGCTTTCGCAACGGATTTTATTATTACCTTCGCGGTATTTGTATGAATCTGCCTACTGAGAGGTTTTGAAGTAGTAAGTCACGAAATTCGGCCTCCCCGGGGTGCATACAAATTTTTTGTCCACACTGTGCTTGTAAATTGGAGGGTCAAATTTCGGATTCCGTAAATCGGGTTGAACAACTGTATGCAAGCAAAACGAATGAGTTTTTCAAGATTCAGCTTCGCCAATGACGCTTGGTGTCTAATCCACCATTTCTCAGCAAACCTCAACACATCCTCACTTCCCCCTACGTATGTTAATTCCATGAACCCAACTCCGCCATATCGGGCTCTGTCGTAAGAGGTCCACAAATAGTCAAGCATAATAGGACTAATGACCCAGACGCGCTATCACCGGTATTTCTAAAGCTTATTCCTTCAAACTGAGATCTTCTTTGGCTGTTTTATTGATCCTAGGGCGATTCCTGATGGCTGGAGATCTGTACTGATCACACATGTAGCCAAGAAAGGTTCCAACAAAAGTCGTTCAAAAGCCTGCACAATCATATTGCTGAAGGTATTTGAGAATGCAATCCATTGCCGCACAAGTCCACAGCTTCTTTCCTGTGGCCCTACAAAAGCAGCCTACAAACCCAATTTGGCCCCCCGACGTCAGTAGCTACATTGCTAAACCTGTTGCTCCTGTTCGTCACGACGATGACTGTACTGTAAGAAGGACGCTTATGAATACGCAAGCCCACTTGATTCTCTTCGTCTTGTTGCTCCCCCGTGCATTCTACATGAAAAAACTGAGGACTGTCATACGGTAAACGTCCTTTGTGATTACAGCTAGTCCTGGTCGTGATGCACACGGAAATTAGCTAGGTGTATATTTCGAACTTCGTTAATTAATTAAGGAGTATCAAGCCATCAGATAGTATTCTCAATTCATTCAAAGATTCCCTGATTAAAGTTGAATATTTATATGCTATGGGTAATTGACCGTGCGTAACCTTGGTTGCCCGGGTTAGAAACTCTGAGCAAATTAACCTAGGAATCAGCACGTTATGGAAATATAACTAAACAGACAAATACGACCACATTTTATATGTTAGGTTAAATTGAAGTAGGTTTATTATTCGAATAATGTGATAGAAGTCGCTTATTCGGCCAAAGTATTTTTCAATTTTAGCCCTTGTACTAAGGTTCCCTGAAATCTTCACATGATGCGAGTATTTACCGGTGTATGTGGTTTAAAATTACTATAAACAATGACTGCCAAATATACTGAAAAAAGAAAATTCCACTCCGTATCAATATGAGTGTTGGTTCAAAGGTCATTTGAGCGTTCCTCCTTCGTCTCCGACGTTGTTATCACGACGGCGATCCAAAGATCCACTAAAGCCCATTTTTCTCGGCACCCTTTTAAAGACGATCAGAGTTAAATTGCAGAGACTCTGCCATTTAACTCTTCCTATTTCTCACTCCGTGTTTTATTGTGAACAGGAGTAACGATTATCGGGAAAATTACAGAAAAACATCCCCTAACACTTATTTTCGAGCAAGACGAAATATCAAATCGAATAACTAGGAAGATTTTATGTGTAATACGATCAAATGACAGCGTAGAAAATCCCCGTTATTATTCGAGCCCGGGAATATCCCAAGACCTTCTCACTCCCTGTAGAACAGAACACGGCCGCGATTTTCAGTGCGGCTAGTATCACGTGATATAAAGGCTTCAGTGCAAGCCCAACAAATGAGGATACGTACCGGTCTCATCAGAAGATCCAGATAAAGAAACCTGTCATTTCTGGGAGTTTTTTCTTGTAAGAGTGTTTGGCATACAGAGAGCTGTAGAGGGCTCAGAAAAATGCCGTTTAATGCACCAATATTTCCCGAAAGTTGATAGCAAACAACAATATTGAACTGGATCGGAATAAAACACGTTTAGCTTTGTTGGTGGATATCAATTAGAGGCGCCTCGAATGCTAGAGAAATCTTCACCCTTATGACCGAAAGAGTCCTCGAATCCAAGGGAAAGAATTCACCCGAGGTAGCTAATCGCCATTCAGGATAAGGCTTCATGCTTTGTCCTACTAGAGGTTCCTAGATGAAGTCATGCAGAACGACTCGTCTGTGAGTTACTGATTGTAAGACCTACAAGGTCCAGTTCATGTAGACACCTCATGATGGTGCAGATTTGAAGGTAGTCGTGAAACATTCTGTTCCAAAGTAACTAATCAAAGTGCTATCTTCACGCTGGTCATAAGGGTAAAATATGCGAAATGTGATAATGCATGCGATATGGGATAGTTTCTCCACCTACAAGGTGAACCGTGTGCCGAAGAGGCGATGAAAAATCCTGACTAATGATCACAGAGCAAATTTCCAGTACCTTGTATGAACTTTATGTTACGAATCATGCTTGAGTCAGTCCTACTTAAAAAATCCTGTTCCATTTCCTTCTGAGGCTCATATTCCGTCATATTTGTGACCTTCTGGTAGTAGCGAAAATATGGTTTTGCCTGAATTTTGAGCATAGCTACTCACCGAACACGAACAGACAACACCGGTATTTGGCCTCTAACTTTGCGAATAGTTATAATCTATAGAGCATATAGAATTACGTAGTTCTGCAATAACACTGTCGAGTACGGGGACAATATATGCCCGTCCGACACACGTATGCATCATTATCGACAATACCTTTCAAGAAACATGATTCGTGGCAGTTTGATGTTCACAACTTTCACTCGTTTTTCACTCGATTAATCCTCCTTTTTCGCATATTTCAGAGTTCACATGAGCCGTTTGTCTGATATGGTATTACTGTTATGAATGTGATCATTGATCATGTAGACACAACACTGAAAAGTGAGAAGCTTTCTCGATTTTCGCCTTACTAAAGCATCATATTCGCTGTCAATTCACTACGTCCATCCAGTCATTATAATTAGTGAAACCACCTCGAATTGAATGATTGCGAGTGACATACGGTAATCATGAGATTACCCGGTATTTTTCTCAAGGCAACACTACAAAGATTATTGCAGATTTGCTTCTGGTTGTGAATTCGGAGAACTCGAGGCGTACAAATACCAACTTAGCAGGAGTCTTCAAAATTCCATTGAACCTTACCACACGCTAGTATAGAAAATTGTACTTCACGCTGATTCTTCACTTAGGTGGAAATACTATTATGACGTATATTATTCGGTTGCGTAAAGCGAATATCATTTTTCGGTGCATTTACCCGTCACGAACATAGTCCATTGTTATTTACCAGTTTGTTTCCGTTATATTGACTAATTCATCACTTGTGTGGGTCTCGCATTACATGGATTATGATGTGGAGTGAGAAATATGATGACTAGTGAAAAAGTGGGCAGTTATATCGGGATATAACCCACCAGTAGGGAGTGTCACTATTTTTCGATGTGATGATAGTTTGGCCATCGAGTTTCTAACTTTCTGGTTGCTTAATTCAACGCGGATTTTTTGATTGGTCGTGACCTCCCCAGTTTGACGTTAGCAGTTCACAAAACGTTTATGAAATTACGTACAAGTCAAGTCAATAAGCGCTTTAATGCTCCCGGTATCGAATGAACTTCCAAAAAATGCACAGATTGCAGTAGAATCCAAAAGAAAACAGTCTAAGGGTTGATATAAATATGGGATGGAAACGTGGAAGCAAAACGAGGCAGTAATTATCTGTAGGTTACCGACAGAGTTGAAAAACGAGACTATTGCTTACTTCATAACAAGTCAAGTCACGGTTTATTAGTAGGCGGATCAGATGTTGGATGAGGTAAATTTTATAGGCAGACTAGTGTGATGGAAGCCTTGTGAATTTCGAGGGAGCGGAGCAATGGTAATGACTTTCATATAAAGCAAATCATTACCATTGCTCCGCTCCCTCGAAATTCACAAGGCTTCCATCACACTAGTCTGCCTATAAAATTTACCTCATCCAACATCTGATCCGCCTACTAATAAACCGTGACTTGACTTGTTATGAAGTAAGCAATAGTCTCGTTTTTCAACTCTGTCGGTAACCTACAGATAATTACTGCCTCGTTTTGCTTCCACGTTTCCATCCCACATTTATATCAACCCTTAGACTGTTTTCTTTTGGATTCTACTGCAATCTGTGCATTTGTTGGAAGTTCATTCGATACCGGGAGCATTAAAGCGCTTATTGACTTGACTTGTACGTAATTTCATAAACGTTTTGTGAACTGCTAACGTCAAACTGGGGAGGTCACGACCAATCAAAAAATCCGCGTTGAATTAAGCAACCAGAAAGTTAGAAACTCGATGGCCAAACTATCATCACATCGAAAAATAGTGACACTCCCTACTGGTGGGTTATATCCCGATATAACTGCCCACTTTTTCACTAGTCATCATATTTCTCACTCCACATCATAATCCATGTAATGCGAGACCCACACAAGTGATGAATTAGTCAATATAACGGAAACAAACTGGTAAATAACAATGGACTATGTTCGTGACGGGTAAATGCACCGAAAAATGATATTCGCTTTACGCAACCGAATAATATACGTCATAATAGTATTTCCACCTAAGTGAAGAATCAGCGTGAAGTACAATTTTCTATACTAGCGTGTGGTAAGGTTCAATGGAATTTTGAAGACTCCTGCTAAGTTGGTATTTGTACGCCTCGAGTTCTCCGAATTCACAACCAGAAGCAAATCTGCAATAATCTTTGTAGTGTTGCCTTGAGAAAAATACCGGGTAATCTCATGATTACCGTATGTCACTCGCAATCATTCAATTCGAGGTGGTTTCACTAATTATAATGACTGGATGGACGTAGTGAATTGACAGCGAATATGATGCTTTAGTAAGGCGAAAATCGAGAAAGCTTCTCACTTTTCAGTGTTGTGTCTACATGATCAATGATCACATTCATAACAGTAATACCATATCAGACAAACGGCTCATGTGAACTCTGAAATATGCGAAAAAGGAGGATTAATCGAGTGAAAAACGAGTGAAAGTTGTGAACATCAAACTGCCACGAATCATGTTTCTTGAATGCTTAAGCTTCTTGCATGAAAAGAGATGCGAAAATTCACATGCTTTCTGATTGTGTTTTCGGAAATGGAACAGTACGAACAACGGACATTAAGCATTTTTAAATTTACTACCATAATTACGCAGACAGAGCGAACTCGCAATATGCTGCACCTTTCAGACACCCAGATTCACTAAATTCCACCAATTCTGTAGTGTGAGTAGTTTTCACGGTTAAGTTCACTCCAGTATTTTGGAAAATCATGTGCTGATGAACCAATTCCACGATTAAACAGCAATGCATGTTTGCCTCAGTGCTACAGTTAGCTGTATTGCGCATCATCTCTTGAGATGTGCTGGATGTGAGCACACTTATGAGTAATGGGCTGAACCGGAAGGACAGATATTGCACACTGTTGAATTCAGTGTATCAAAAATTTACAAAATATCTGTGTTAATTTTCAGCGCAGAGAATTCCTGTCAAGCACGTGAATATACGGCAGGGTAACTCTACCCAACTTTGGTCCAGTAATTCATCACGATGCAGAGAAAAGAATCCCTATTCCCAGCTCAAACAGCACGAGATCATCAATGTTCACGTACCGTAATAATCTGTAAAACACAACCATGTCGACTAACCTCAAGTTTAGGCTAATTGTCTTAGGGACCAACCATTGATTCTAGTGTGCAGATCAAGGCGCCAAGAGTTATACGGATAGTCAAAAACCGGTATATTTCCGGACGACTGAATTTAACCATAGGTTATCTCAACTGTTGGTAGGCGCTAACTGTTTGTCTTGCGTGGTATTTACGAGATCAGTGTAATATTCAGGTATCTTCCAACAGCTCCGTCAGTGTTTCGTCTGGACGCATTGGCCTGTTTTTGAGTACATAATTGTTAGTTTGACACTTCACTCGGCGAGTAGAATAGGATTTGGTACTCGAAAGCAGTGGTTCTATACTGTTGAGTTTTTCATCTGATTGGCTACCGTGTGATTTTCGAGTCTTCTGAGAACGCCATGTGCATTATATCAAGAATGAAAAGCCTGACTGTAGCGTGCACTAAGAAACAAGCAACAAAATGCTCTGGAAATCATCTAATAAACTTGAATTTATTTTGAAATTCGTGTAGAGGAAAACAGTTTCCCGAAATTTTACTGGTTTTCGTTTTTCATTGTATTAGCATGAGTGATTTAATTAAAATTAGAATAACCAAAACAAAACTAGCTGGATGATAACTGTCCTATCTAAAATAATTTGTCAGGGGTAATCGGAGACGTAATGATTATCACGCCGTAGTAGGAACGCTCGTTCAGCTTCCTAAGGAACGCGGCCCATTTTATTCGTCCTATTTGGATACCATGTTATCCTTATGCAGGTAATTCGACGCACTCATCATAATCCTCCGGTTAACCAAATAGAAGATCTTTGGACTCAATGTTGTTTGCACACTTGGCATGCTAACAAGTGAATTATCGAACGACGACAGAATCCCCCGTTGTCATTGTTGCTTAAAAAATGTCCCCAAAATTATGCATTAAAATTTGTCAACTCTAATATCCTCTTCCACAGGCTTCACTGCTATCCGCTTCCCTTACTAAATCTCCGAATTGTTATTTGATTGCAGTGCCATAAACACATACTGTTCGAAATATTTATTTTCCAAACACTTCCTACATTCGGTGGCTTTCCCTTTCCACTTTAACTAACTTTGGCTCCAAATACTCTGCATTCTCATTCGTTAAATGAAGGAAGTAAAATTATGGTGTCAATAATGTTCGTTCTTTGGATCCGCTATTATGTATTGCTTTTTTGAAGGTGATTTTAGGCACGTTCAAATTCTCAGTACACATCCAGATTTAACCCTCCTTTTACTGGGTCTTTGAGAACCCTCCAACAATTTTACTCCAAAGGCATACTTTCGTACTGTAACTAGATTGTAAAAGAGCTCCATGTTCACCGTCTTTGTGAGCCGAAATATGATTTATCGTCCTGATCTATGTGTGACATTTGTATTCGCTTTCTACTGAGATCTATGTTAACTCTCTGAACAGAGTTTTCTGGTGACTGTACAAAAGGTAAACGTAAGCAAAATGACAACACTGCCTGTAGTGAATAATGGCCATACCCTGGGAACAGTATGGGTAAAAATGTTAGTAAAATTGCGACATAACCAAATAACCGCTAAGAAAGCAACTGACAACCAAACCAGTAAGTTTAAAAGAACAAGCCAATACATCTATATGAATATCGCAGAGACACTTGCATTAGGAGTTAAAAAGTCGCTTTTGTATTACTTTTATTCTAAGTCTACTGTTCAGCTGACAAGCATTCGACAGATCAGCTTGTTGTGTATGATTAGAGCTCAATATGTTGATGAGGTTGGTTCTAGTTTATACTGTGGTCTTCTTTGTGGGTTCACACATTCTTTCCGGGTTGCCCGTAAACTGTTACTCACTGTTCTTTTATTTTGATTTCCGATTTATTGTCATCACTGTTTGGCGAGATGGACGAATGAACAGAACAATCGCAAGGTCTCCAGTTAATTCAGCGCCAACAGAACCATTTTCGCCTACAGCAGCAGGTATTATCGGGATGAGAACAAAGACAAACAAAACTGTTTCACTTGATGACGGAGGAAATCCTAGCTATATCAATGAGCGATTCCAATACCAAATCGAAGCCAGAGCAGAGATTGAAAGGAATAACATGGTGTGGAGACCGCTTCCTCAGGTGACACAAATGACTCTGCAAACACAAGTATACTTCTTGATTCGGATTAGTTGGATAGAAACCTAAGGCAGGACAATGTTTCACAATTGACTTCAGGCTCCCTTCACCCTGATCACTTCTTTACCAACCAAAAACTAAAGATTAAACGCTACCCTTCACAATGTTGTACAGCGTTCCCGGTGGGAGCGTTTGAGCTAACTTCAGCTGTCGCTTCTACTGGACCTAAACATTCAACTAAATCACAAAGCATTAGAGAAGCATCTGCTTTAGTGTCGAGCAGAGCACTGATGGGCGAGAACCCATCTGAACCATCAATAAGGGCCAATAAAATCTCCAAGTTAATACCGAGACTCGTGTGAAATAGTTGGCAGTATGCATAGGGGACCGGAACTCTGCTTATCTCATGTAACAAACCTTGATGTCGGCGATTGATATTTTCTTCTGCTAACAACTTCCTCAAACAAAATCCAAACAAAACAAGTCATGGATTAAGACACCTACTCTCAACAGCCTTTGAACGGTCTTTCTTGAAACTCTTTACAGTCCTTTGAGTTATGTCTGCCACAACATCTAATGCAACTCGCATCTAGCGCAGTCTTTCGTTCACGGAGTAGATAACTGTATCCATGGTCTTACAAACTTGCCTCAGCACCAACGAACTGACAGAAGTCGAAAAAACCCTGGTTCTTTTTCTGTCTGGTAGATCTTGTCGGCCCTAGCTATTCGGTCACCTGCCATGTACTGAGGCAACTTACTCAAAACTGCCTTTAAGTGGATTCTACGGTGAGTTAAATACACTTTTCACCTGTAGCTTTCACAAGGCCGTGTGTCATCAGTTTGGGAAAGGAGAAGAATATATGCAAACAAGATAGTGCCGTTTTTTTGATTCTGGGATTTCGGCAGGTGAATTATCATTATTTTAATTTGCATATCCTACGCTTTGGTGAGCAGTTCATTCTGAAAGAGCCGACACTTTCTTCTGGTGTTTGGCAATCGTTTATCGTAGATACTGGAAGTGTTGAATAGGTATTATTTTTGAAATATTTTGTCTAAAATTTCACCCGAGGCTCATTTTCGCAAGACAATTTCTACTGTGAGTGGAGTTGGGGTGCATTAGCATCATCTTCTTGGTGAATGCTAACTTAACGTATAGAATGACGCAGGCGTATGCACACCTGTCATGTTCCTCGTCTCAAGAGAGACCCATTGCATCCTGCGTTTGAATGCTGTCCGAGGTCTCGAAGCAACCCTAACGTTACACTCTCATCGCCGTAAACCCTAACGAAGTTGAGGTTGACGAGCGCGCTCAGGAGGTACACAAAACCATCTAATCAAACGGGTTGTAAACGGTGATCCAGTGTTCCTTAAAATAAAAGTCTTACCATATGGGTTGCGTGAAAGGTTTGTTTAAAATTGAGATTAATATGCATTATTGAGGTGATTTCACTCATTGAATCGTCGGTTTGGGTAACATCCAATGTGTTCTTTACTAAGATGGATGGGCTTTCGCCGCAAATTTGTGGTGAGTTTAGACTGACTATGAATCCTAAACTTCGACGATGTTCAACAACGATACCAGATTTTGAATACTTATTTAATTGCTTGGGCGGAAGTGGACTGTTTTCCAAAATAGACCTTGGTGATGCGTATTTTCAGAAACCGTCGAATGACTGGTCGAGACAGTGCGCAACTATTAACGCGAAAGGGGGACTGTATTCACTCAATTTCCGTCCTTTCATTCCTACGGTTCATCTTGAATATTTCCGGCAGCAGTTGATCAGGTCGTTATTGGACCGCAAAGTTTTAAGGCGTACCAAGATGATGTAACCATTTTTGGTACAGAGGAAAAGAGTACTATTACCAGCTGTTGTACCCATTACAAGCACTCAAGTTTAATTATGTCGTGACCAAGCCATCTAATTTTATATTCACATGTCACCGAAAATGTTACTCCATTACAAATCATTCATACAATATTATTCAAGATTTATTTCTAACTTGGCTACGACTGCTCAACGACTTTTTGCGTTGAAATATACAAAAAAGTGGGAATGTAGTAGCGAATATGAACAACTGCTGAGAAATGTGATCCACCGAATTGTAAAAATACCTTTAGCGAAGCCGTTCTCCATCATGAGTCCTTTGTCTGTGATTACTGATGCATCAGACATTGGGATCAGTGCCACCAAGGCCGAGAACCAATATTCACAAACCCAGAAGGAGGCTCTGGTCATATTTCGGACGGTGAAACTTCCGCATACGTACATGTTTGGTACCTATTTTACTAGTGTGTTTGACTGTCAGTCCTTTAGTTACATTTTCAATCTTTAGTCATCACTGTCAAAAACTACTGCAACCACGGGGCAACAATGGGCACTCTAACTTTGTGGATCTGATTGTGATGTTAAGTACCTCACGGGGATAAGAATAATCTAGGCTGATTTCTTATTCCGTCTTTCTAGTTTACAACAAGGACCAAAGGAGTGTTTATCATGGGAGCCCATTCAAATTGATAGAAGTGATCTTGACCGAGAAACCAGAAAGTATTGCCATTGGATGTGATCTACTTCTAAGCATGGAGGGGTTACCGACATAAGGAAGAAATTTCCGGGATTGTTTATGCAAGGCTTGAGTTGTGTATCACAGAAGCTGATAGTTTAAAGGAAAGTGATAAATTTGCCATACCATTGACTTTGATGCAAATAGCTTTACAAGAACTACACAATGTCATTTGCAAATGAGTTAAATGAAATTACTGGTGCGACACATGAGTTGGTCTCCAGGAATCGATGCTGATGTAAGACCCACAGCACTAAGCTGTCACAGTTGTGTACACAGAGCAGATCGTCGACCAAGAAATTGGTCGCGGTTGGCAGATAGTTACGTACCTAGGCTGGTTTTTGCCCTTATTTCGGGAGGTGATATGCTTTTGTTTTCTTTGCCCCGGATTCCTCCTAGCTTGAGATTTTCATTCAGGACAAAACCATATCTGGAAATAAAAAGAAGTTCGCAGAAAATTTATCAGACGAGAATGCGTGCCCAAAGATTTCCTGGCTGACAATAAGCCTCAGTTTTGTTCGGATCAACTTAAATCTCGGCTGGATGGAACTGGATGTCGCCATATTAAGAATCCTCTTCTGCTCGCAAGTTCAAATGCACTGGCAGAAAATTCAGTACAAACGTCGAAAACAACTGTGAGTTCCGAGAGACCAGAATGGTCACGTGATCTCGAAATACGAGTTGATGGTTTTGTATTTCAGCACCTGGGTGCAAAATTGTTAATTGACTGGATTGTACGAGGCCCGTGGGCAATGCGTTTGGTTAACTTCATCACTATACGGGGTGATCAGCCTTGAAAAGCTAGAGACTGAAGGACGCTATCGTAGTGAGCAGACTGCTTGCACCCATATCACTGTTCGAATAATGTCGATGCACTTCATTGTTATTTATATGAGCTCTCATGCGCTTACTTCTATTCCGACCGTCGACTAGTCTTCAGCTTCCCATAAATAATGATTCTTATTGGGAGCCACATGACTTTTGTGTATGGCCCTTGCGTGAATTTTCCGTTCACTGTTACTTGGGCATGTAGAAGCCCTTTTTGGCTTTCTTGATACGGCGGTCGTTTTGCCTAAAATTTCCGGTATGTTAGTATCGTTGATTGGAAATTCATCCTAAATTATACGTAGTTAAGCTAGCCTGTGTTCTTTGACTTGGAAATCGGGATTCATATGTCTCTAGGTCACCCAATCCTGTACAAGGAGAGACCTTCTGAACTACGTTTCGTTCAACGTGACCAGTAATAAGACTGCCTAATTAAGTTCAGCCTAAAACAGCAGATAACAACCAAACTTGGGATCTTGAGGGGAGTAAACCGCTGGCTAATGTGTGCAGGCAAGTATCGCGCACTAAGTCAGACAAAAGAATGCACTGATCCGTTGAAATTCATACGTTTCACGAATAGATATTAGGAAACGTTTTTTCATCGCTGATTTCCGTTCTGGTTACTTCAATCCAAACATCCCAACGAGTGGTACTTACGAACAACCGCCACTCATAGTTTATCTGTTCACGTTTTCTGGTCGATCGAACACAACAGTATGTCATTATTTAGAGCCTTCTACCCGTGGAGTGGGGGCGAAAATGCGTTTTCGCTCGACAAAACACCTACTTGCCTCTTCAAGGAAACCTTAATCTTCTGAACACAGTGCTTTTGCTGGGTTTTGCGTAAATTAAACTGGACCCTGTTTTTGTTTCTCCTCAAACTATTCCTGCTGTAGCGAAACTATCAGATATAATCTTTGCAATACCCTAATTTATGTACTTCAGTATATTACCTGCACATCAAAAATAAGTCGTATTTTTAGGCTTTATGTAGTCTATGAAAGTGATCACCCACCGCTCGGCAATGCTGTTCCCCGAAGGTATCCGTTTAATGTATCATAGACATCAATTTGCTGTGAGTGAGTACGTGGTGTTTCCTCTGATTAGAAAATAACGAGGCACGAATAAGGGCTATTATTCAGGTAATGGAATGCGTGGTGTTCTAAGGTCTTCCTCATTATTTTAGCATTCGCTTTTGGATTCTCTAAGATAAAACGTAAAAATACTTTACCTTGTTCAGAACCACAAGATGAGACCACGGTCTCAGCTGCTACAAATAATCAGAATTAATGCATAAGAAGGGCTCCAGGACCATATTCATACTAGCTCATTAAAGGCGAAACAAATCCTACCAATAAATAAGCAAACCACCAGCGAACCAGATGAATGGGGAGAGTTTAGACGGACTTGTTCCGCCAGCTTGTCACAAAATATACGCAGAAGGATAATTGTAGATAATAAACCGATTACATGAACTGTCAATATGGCAGAAAACTTGATCTCACTAGCTTTACGCACGATATGGGCAGTACACAGCTGCGGGCAGCAGAACAAATTCCAATCGTATAACCGCGTTTATCGTAAATTCAAGGTTCTAAATAATGCAGTACATAGAATTACATAAATGTCAAAGATTTACAGCCAGGTGAGCAACCATAAGCAACAGTACACAAGGTTATCCGGCAAGTCGTGACAGTGTCGTCATTAGCGGTCCACTCAGCAAGGAGTCAAGCGAAACTGTTGTGCAGCAGGATTACGGTACAGACAGCAAATCAAGAAGCTTCTGGGCTAATATGAAATAATAGCTTCAGTCACAGGATAAAAAATGATCTATAACTGGAATATAGAAATTTGTATGTTCTAAGGCATCACCAACGTGAAAGTACAGATAGTTGCAGCTGAAAATGAAAAGTGAATTGTGAACGGATGGACATGGCAATAGACTTTTTCTTACAATAGGACTGTACAGTCACAGAACAACAGTTAGAAATATAACGCAGAATTTTCATGCACTATAAATCATAAAAAAGTAAATTTGAACTGTGTCAGTACATTAGAAACGGAGAATTAGATCATAAATTTTCGACGTTAATGATGCATGTGCGCGCTACTCATGAGTAGGGCAAGCAAGAATGTCATCAAAATGCAAATTACAAGAAGTAATTTACAATAATCTCCGGGGCTACTAGCACTGGGTTGAATGAGGTTAGAAAACGTGTGTACCATGCAAGCCAACTGTGCAATGTGAATATAAAAGTGGCCTAGAATGACCACCTCAGCAGTCATGTCGCCGTACTGGTATGGTTCGATTGAAGCAGATATAAGTCCCTCTTGAGTCTTTTCAGTTTCCAACACCACCACCTTTGAGCGACGATGTTTATCGCATGCAATTTGATCACGTTGAATAAACTGCCCGCGGAAACTGAAATTGGGTAGTAAAATTCAGATCTGTGAATAAAAAAGGCATCTGGAAAATCATCTGGATTGAACAGTCTGTTGTATTGTGCACTCAACTACATCCCTGACATTTTGAGTACCATTATCAAAAATTTTGCAAACCCTATGTTGCTTCTTTAAAATAAGCCATGTGCACAAATGTGTTCTCTCTGTGGATATACGATTTTCATAATGACTTAAGCTAGTCGATTATGTGCTTGGATCTACAGGACTCAGTTGGGTTCGTACCGGATGTCAAAGGAAAAAGTTTGCAAGTGCCTGGCTGGATTCGTTAAGAGGTATACCACATAATTCGTTCTCGGATTGTATGGGGTTGTCTGTGAACTTCGGGAAGCATGTTTCAGTCAACAGTTTAAAGAAAGACCAGCTAATTTTAAGGTAGGCTCTGTCCAAACTCTGTTAGTTTGTTGTCGGGAGACTGCTTAATACAGCTGACGAATTTGTTCGTTCAGTCAGTATAAGGAGGCTAATCATACTTCAGAGAAGATGTTGCAAACAGTGCTTTTATATGTAAAGCCACTCTTATTCATATTTACTTTTGTCAGCTATTGCTTTATGCTTATGATAATAACTCCGGCTCCAATTCGTTAACGGGGACTACGAATAGTTAAACGTTCCATTTGTTTTCCGGCATACCTTAGACAGATTGTCGATAAAGACCCTTTTGCGCTGAACTAGGTACCTAAATGCATGATCTTTAGTGGTGGCCAATTCTTGATTGCTATTTTAATAAAATTATCTACACAAAGAAGATAGTTGATAGTGTCTTAGGTCTCTGGTGGCAATGTGTAGCTGTTTCATCCTTGTTACGAATCACCAGCAGTGCACAACATTTCAGCCCCAATGGTAATTCGGCTGCGGGGCGAAAGATTTTAAGTAGAAAGCCAAAATACCAGACTGTCTGAGCTGGCTCCAAAAGGTACGGTGAACATCGTCACTAGGAGGTATGTTCAGCCTAGAAAACCCAATGAGGAGAGAGTAATATTGCAGTGACTAAGCTGTGAGTATCCACATTGATGCCCAAAGAATGCAAGAGAAGGATCCTGTGGATCAACTTATGTAGTCTTGAGTTGATGAAGCACTCCTTCATAGATTTGTTGCTAAAACGCGAAACACTCATTCGAAGCATCTGGAAGCACAAAAATTGGATATCAAGGCCGACCATGCCTACAATAATGGGAACCATGGAATAGGAATATCAATCATCTGGACATAATAAGATCGCTGAAAAATAAACACAGAAATAGTCACAGTTTTGATTTGATTACAAACCTATCCTCTACAAGCGACACTGATAACATGGAGGGCTGCCACGGAGACCCAATCCCTCCGACGACTGTACACGTAATAAATACACCTGCACGTTTAAACAGAGACACATACACTGGAACATCCGTGCCTTGTGTTGACTACTGTATCATCATCAGATTCTAATACCAACCTTGAAATGTATGCCCGCGGTAACCGAAATATGGGTTATTTATAGTGTATAGAGAAAATATGGTTTTTGACCATAAAATAGTGAAAATGAGTTGCTTTTCCTAAAAAAGCCGTACATGGAGTTATGCTACTCCCATAGAGTGAGCACGTGCATTATAACTAGTCACAACTCTTCGATCTCGGAAAAGTAAAGTGAAGTTCGAGGAAGACACAGGGTACTTTGAGATATAGGGAAACTAAAGGGTGTAGGGTGAATAGCCCGGCCATTTTTCGGATCTGAGGAAATTGTTTGAGCAAAATTTTGTTCCAGCTGGTTGCACAGAGAATCAAAAGCTGTCAGACAGTCACTCTACGATTCGATAAAAACCAGTAGACTAAGGTCAGAGCAAATACCCACTATGGGACAAAGGTTTCTCCACACAAAGAAGCGGGATAGGATCAGTAGCTTTTCTAAAAAATCTAGCAGGTTTGGGATTGCTGTGTTCGCAGTTAGTAGCAGAACACGTATTAGTGGCGTAGCATTTATTTCTGCGAGCATAAATACGAACCCCGGCCGTAGCTCTAGCGTAGCCGTAGTGAGCAAGCCGCGAACAAGCAAGTGAGTTGGCATAAAGATCTAAACTACATGTGCTTTCCCGCGCAACAGAGTAAGACCAATTAGTACATAGTAAAACTGACAGGCCAGTACTGCAGTCGCTGAAGCGTGAATAATGATCAAGGCAAAGCAGGCGTATGCCCCCTCATGAGAGTAATGTTGATCGGTTGTCTGCGTAATATGCGTGACTTTAAACAGACATAACAGGGATTAACTTACGCGCAAACAAGTGCAATTCTGGATCCTGGTCAATACGGTTACCACCAATCACAGACTAGACTGCGCACTTTGATTATCTTTTCACCTTTAGTTACCCGCTACCAGAAAAACCACGTTTAGTACATGTTTCAGAAGAGGACCTAGGAAATCGAATGGATGGGATGATTTTACGTGCATCAAGATCAAGAAAAAAACGCGGGAAATTCATGTCCTTAATCCAGAGATGGAATGTTCACAGGCTATCTCACTCACTGTTAAATCAAATCAAAATTGTGTTTATTTTTCAGCGATATTATTATGTCCAGATGACTGATATTCCTATTCCATGGTTCCCATTATTGTAGGCATGGTTGGCCTTGATTTCCAATTTTTGCGCTTCCAGGTGCTTCGAATGAGTGTTTCACGTTGTGTCAACAAATCTATGAAGGATTACTTCATCAACTCAAGATTACGTAAGTTGATCCACAGGATCCTACACTTCCAATAATCGAACAGATTACGCTCAAGTGTACCATATAGGGTAACCTTTTTCGATACTTTCCGAAATGAGTCTGGTTCCAATATATTGAATGCACACAAACATACACACATTTTTACACCTTTCTCGGCCTATTACAAACACAGAACACGATTGGTGTGGAGAATAAAATATGTTACTCATAGAGCTTTGTGGTTGAATATGTCCGTCCCCGGTCAGGACTCGAAAATTTAACCGTTCCGTTTTCTGACTCCACTTGTTTTCCTAAATGATTTTTCCTATGAGATAAAATTCCAAAAAATCAATGAGGAACAAAATATCAGTAACCGATGTGGATTTTGAATACTGCTATCCCAACATAACTTAACTAATTCTACAGTACCGGGATTCAAAAATGAATAACATCTACCCACTTTCCATCGGGTAAAACCTGTTGTTTTCCGTAAACTCGGGATCACACTAATGGGCTGAACCTGTAATTGGTCTTGAAATGTGTGCTTTGACTGCAAAACATGTCCCACCGTTGACAGTTAGCAACTTGTTTCTCTGCAAGTATTTGTTCTACAAAATTTCGAAAGTGACGCAAATAATGTTCTACTTCCTAATCTCACTAGAATGGCAATGAAACATCTGCGAACTAAACTCCAGGTCTACAGACGGTCAATCGATGCATTCTGTAATGATGGTATAAGGGATCTGAGAGCCCATCGGAATACTAATCAATGAATGAATAACCCGATTTTGTGATGATAACAAATGTGGCTGACTGTAGGCAATGGTAGCAAACTCAAAGAAGGCTGCGCAAACATACGAGCAGATTTGAGATATCGGATATAAAGGGAGGAAGAAATCATGGATGAAATGGATCACCTAGTTATAATTGCATGATAGCAGCCACACTTGCAGAACCTAACTGGTGGATTGTCATGTTCTCTTTCGACGGGGCATTTCAGTTCACAATGTGTGCTCACACTACATCATTCCCCGGTATATAAAGTAACTGACAGTAGAAATCGAAATCTGAGTCCTAAAACGACTATCCGCATGTTGATTTGCTCTACCTTTTCATATGACATTTGCCTCCTAGTTTGACAAACAGTAGTCCACAGTAAATATTCAAATGAATTTGTGAGGATCATTGACGTGATTTTCTTGGTTATTTCAGTCAGGGTATCAGGGTATCTTATAGACAGCAGTTTATTCTGTGTGCATACTGGAATACTGTTAGTCTTGAGTGCCTATTAGAAATGGTATAAACCATATTCCGATGGTGCTGTGTTCGCCTCTCACAATCAGCTCCTAGAAAGACCCAATAATTCTCTGGTTGTTGGGATTTGAAATCTACTATTCACGACGCATCCTGGTACAACCTTTATTTGACTTCCGTTTCCAATGTCTCTGCACTTATCAAAGATTATTACTGGCATTGAATAGTGCTGGCAACCCATATTTTGTACATAATATTCTTCGCTGCTACGAGGTATATCTCTTCGCAGATGTGCTGGTTATGTCAGCATTATATTGGTCAATTCTTCCTGATTGTTCACTGTCGCTATTTTCCTCCAGAACTAAATGAACCACCACTGTTGTGCGAGCCTGTCTGCTTTGTTTCCATAAGATCGTTCAATTGCACTAATCGGTATCCGATGGCATCCCCTAGAATACATAGGGCCACTTATTGCTCTAAAACACTGCATTAAAAACGATTTCTACTCAAAGTCGTTCAAATGCACATTTAATTTTCCCCTAAAGATAACTACGTTACTTATCTAGCGCCATCGCGCTATATTTGGCCAATAGTGATAATACATCTGATCGCAGGATTACTTCAATAGAACTAATCTCAAAAGCAAAGATACTCAAAAATACATGCACAAGCGACAACAGTGCCTATCTTATAACGTCACGATTACCATCCCGATTAGTGTATCGAGAAACCTGGTCCAGCCGTAATATGACTATGGTTGTGAGAAGCGAATGTTTTGGATCTCCTTCCACTGTGCTGAACACATTCTTTCACTCCCATCCTCAATCTTATATCCTGGTCATCTTCCCATTTACACAGTCGACTGACCAATAAATTGTTCCTTATTTCTTTGAATAAAGTTTACTAGCAAAGTGAAAATACATGACACATTGTCGAATTTGTGCTCTAAACAAGTAAATGTAAAAGACTGGAGAGCGATATTTAAAAATCCCTTACCACCATTCTATAATAGTGAAGTAGTGACTCACCTTCCACCATATTATATCCTAGGACCGTCCATACAAAAGCATAATTACTAAGCATAATTGTCTTGGGTTTCTAGATTCCATTAAAAATATTCGCGAATAAACTGTGCGCTTTGAGTGACTACATCAGGTCACAAGATGTAATGATCATATATCAAGCTATCTATAGGAGGCTTTAACGTTGAACAATGCCTATCCTCCTTTCCTAGTTAGGTCCCAGTAAACCTGTATAGTTTATTCACGGTAGACTTCAGACCATGATATTTTAACTTCTAAAGTACAAATATACTTACAAAATGCACTTAGCCTTTACCTACTTTTTCCTCTTCACCTTCAGGTTACCAAATATTGAGAGTGAGTTGATGCCTCCGATAGAGCCCCAGTAAGAAAGCACAAAAGTTGAAATTTAACGTGAAAATGTCAAGGCACACGACGGTAGAACAAACTCACGGAGGGATAAACTGCAATAAACCACAAAACGTCATAGAGACAGCGTTATGAAACACAAGGACATTTCAATATATAATAGAATGGATGGGCTTCATTCCATGAAATTACCGATGATGAAGCCAGTGTATTGTGTATTCGCGGGTACCGCTGTGGAGAGCACAATACATTCGGAAGAAAAGGGTGCTAGCAGTTGGCCGGCGGTGGCCAAAGGATAAACACGTCGAACTGTAGATCCTTCCGTTCAAAGGTGGGCCCTCGACTCCAATGTCGCCAACTCTCCAATTTGCAGCCTCCAACTGATCGCGACACCCTTCCTCAAATATTGTGATATTATGTTATTATAAAAGGTAATGAACCGACCAAGAAAGAGAAGAAATAGTTTCACTTTGTAAGAAGAAGCACGTTGTTCCCTTTTTGTGAACTGATGGTTTATTGCGTACGCGTGGGTCGTCTAACGGTCCCTATTTTGCCCACCTCTAAGGTATCAGTTTTGGATCTCGCTTCCACCGGTTATTTCGGTGTAAATACGCTGCCAGGTTTAACCTTGCTGAACAAAACATTACGTCAGTAAAGACTTCGAAAGGTTTACCACATCAGTTCTCAGTGTCATGGTCGCCGGTTATTCCCTGTAGATTCAACGGTGATTGAAGGTCACGAGGAATGTACCTACCACAATACTAATTTATCGGGTAGTGCTCAGCTTAGGTTTTTTGCCAATACCACTACAAAATTTGAATGGCTGCTGTGGTTCGTAATTGCAAGACCCCTGGGTGATTTACCGGTCTCTCAGATCGTCCTTTCCGCATTCAATACCATTCCTTTTTGAAAGTATCGTTGAATTTTCAAATACATTTCGAATAATTTGGGGAATATTCCAGCGTCATTAGATTCATCCAAGTGCGACCTGTTTCAAAGCACAGCTTACTTACGCTCTCGCCAAGGGCAGCTAGTTTGGGACATAAAACAACAAATCATTTTTCGCACATCGGCTTTCTGTTCTCGGTGATGAACCACGCAATCGTGACCCATGTGTGACACTCTCCCATTCTTTTTATTCCACAATGTATCCTGCCACTCCTCTCGGAGAATCAGATCGTTCTCTCATCGTGTCCACCATCGATTTTAATTCCCTGTCCCACTACCTAGGTGCATCTTCTGGTGAAACGACTCTTCGACTACGGTACAATCGGTGGTTTCCTGGTGTCATATTGCTGGAAAGAATGCCGTTTTTAATTCTGATAAAGGTAGCTATAAAAAGAAGACTGCGGAATATATACTTCAAGGAATGTATGTGCTCGTCCATCACTGCTGCAACCGCAGGGATTGCCAAACTCCCCGAAGTGTTTGCCGACGCCTGTATCTTAAGTGCGAATGGAAACTTTGTTTTCTGACCATAATGTTGCCCATATTCACATCAAAACTATCTTGAATTACACAGGTGTTGTGCAGCTATGAGGAAGGCTCACAGCAAATTTGTTTTCTCAAGTCTCACCAAGCTCAGGACAACTGATCAGTTCTCTACTAGGGCCCATCACGTGTGTTGGTTTTCAAAATACTAACTCATCTTTTATTCCTCCTATCATCAACATTTAAAAGAAGTGCTTAAATCCAATCGGAAAAAGCCGAAAAGTTTGCAGTCACATACGCTCCCGAATGTACTTCGTAAAATATTCAAACCCTACTATCCAACCATCTTCCTGACTCATCTTTACGACAAAACCGTTTTCAACAAATGTCTTTGAAACTATACACACAGACGACATCTCATCATTTCTAGCTTAGATGGAATCTCGACCTTTTTGTGGCAGAACTGCTAACAGGAATTTACGCCAATTTTTTGTTCTTTAAAAAATCATTAGGTAATATTATGTCCTTTATTCTTTGATTCTGTATATACCTTCTCTATTTATTGCCATGACCACCCCTCAAAATATTCCCACTAACAACCAATCTATTTCCCTTGTCATTTTTGTCAAAATAATGATGACGGTAATCGCGGAGCTAACTCTGCCGTCTCTAAAACGTCATGCACTCTCAATTACCACCACTACTTATTTTCCCACTAGAGATCCCCAGTCAGTTTGTTGGGATCCGTCTCGTATATCCAGTTCTACGTGACAAACATTCCCCTTGGTAGCGCTCGGTATTCCCAGCTATCTCCAAAGCATTTGCTGAAGTGTGGAATGAAGGTTTTTCCCCAAACTGTCTGATTGGCATCCTCAATCCAACAGATGACATGATGCTCTATTATGATCTAAGAAGTCTGTTCATTCTCGGAAGTTTCTCAAATAAAAGTTGGTGTTCGACAAACTTCCGTACCATCCCTCAAGCTGTTTTCGCATTTTGTTATTGGTCCCACCTCCACTACTTTTAACACTGTTAAGGTTTTGGCCGTCTCTCGAAATACGATAATTGTCTGCAGCTCAAGCTACCTAGTGTCCTTTATTAACCCAAACACGGCTCATATCCATCGGTTTGTAGAACCCGACCATTGCTTCACAGCACTCGATTCTGAAACCACAATCGATCGACTGGTCTTGTCTTTTCATCCTCCTTGTCTGGCCCTTAAATTCGACCCTAGGTGCCATTTCCTTTACAGCTACTTCCCACATAACGTCTACCAGAAATGGTTGATTCACCAAAGCATTTCCATTGGTACCATAGTATTAATAGATAAAAAGTGGCAGATTAAGCACCCCACTGCTTGCAGAATATCTCCACGAAGAAATATTTCTACCAGTACGTGAACGTCTATAACTATGAGCTACAATATACGCCCACTGGTTGGACTTTTATCTGACGTGGCCGATACTGCGAACCGTCGAGAATATAAACAGTTTGGTGCCCCTCTAATCTGATTTGTGTACCTAGTGAAATTAATGAAGCAGCCGTCCACAGCGATAGCTTGAATCTTTCACCATGGGTTGCGCAGAAACCTCAGAATGCTTGATAGTGGTTTCATCAACTATGGCTACGATTATTGGGTTAAGTTATCCCAAAATATATTTGACAGTTCAGCAGCCCATAGCATTGTTGATCAGAGTAAACCTTAACCCTTGGACCAATGACAGTCAGTTGTAAAATATCCAGTAGATATTGTCCTCCAATAATACCAACCAAATTTTTGAACTTGCAGATTCTTTCTCCACAATCCTCCCTGATTATCGCATGGCACAGTCACGTATGCTTAGTGGGTCTGATGTCGGATATCTTGCCACTCGATGGCTGAGAATTATCGATATCTTACAAACCAGATCCATTCGAGTCCTTGTTATTAAAACAACCCGAAACTAACGCGTACCGTTCGTTTTCAGTGAGAGGCAGCAGAGATCACACAGCCATTTAAACGTCTCTCATCTTCTTCAGTAAGCCTAATTATTAGCATTTTGCGCAGTGTCAAGGAAGGAAGATTTTCGAAGGTTAGTACACCTAATTAACCTAGCAAGACGTGTGGACATCGTTGCAATGAGGGACCCGCAGACATTAGTTCACTACGATTTACCTTCAATCAGTGATCGATTTACAGAACAGCCTAATTGTTAATTCCAAGTGTTGGGCAGTGGATACTGTATACATCTTTTTGTACTCATTTCTATCTCCTGTTTTTGAAACAGCTGTATGGTAGAAACTAAAAGCATACACATCTACAATATACCCCTTAATCTGAGCTTGATGTATATCAATAAAGACCGAGCAGCACAAACTTCATGTCCCTTTGTTGAGATACTGACGGCAAATAATAGTAGCCAAGAGACAAGAAAGTCTGTGACAACGTTGGGCGATGAGTAATCAGTGAACCGCTTACCATAGATAGAAGTTGGACAACCAAATAGGATTTACGTCAGCGTCAGAAAGAACAAATGCCTTGAGCTTCGATGCTAACTGCAGTGTTGAATCTGTCAATCATTAGAACTTGTACGTGTTTACTAGTGACTTTCCTAACTTCTAGGTGATAAAGCACGGGTTACTCATTGACAGCCACCAATTGTGGTAAACTAAGGTGCAGCCAAAAAGTTCTTCTCACTTTCGACCTCATCATTCATTGTTTAACCTATATGATGAAGTCTGTGAGATTTCCACGAGGTTTGCCACTTGTATGGAATTAGTGTATTGAATGCCTTTTTATTATGATGAAATCCTTAGCTAGTGTTCCGGGAAAGAAACCGAAAGTAGAATACAATCGGTGAGGTAATGTGCACGCAAGGACAGATGGTTGACTGAAATAAAGAGTGCAGACATTGCTTTCAAACGATGAGCGTAGTAAATCAGTCTACTTAATTTGATGAATACAAAAATCACATGTTCAGATCAGCACATATTACGGTTGATTGTTGCCCCGAGATATTTGGCAGACTGTCTGGGCAGGATTGCAGATGTTCAGATACTTAGAGCCCTAAAGAAGAGAGAAAGCAACATGTAAGAACTTATCGGGATTTAGGGTTGGGCTAGAAGCGCTGGATCTATGGTTAAAATCTACCAGACTGGAGTAGAGATCAAGCTTAGCTGGCACATCCAAATGGGGCAACGTGACCGTAATATCTTCTGCATAATTCATGAAGAAATGACGGTCACTGACACAAATAGAAGTATTGAAGTTTGAAAATCAAGAAAAAGAGAGGAAAGTGTTCCACAAGAAGCCTACCTTCGTATCTTTTAAACTGTTGCCCTTTGATAACCCAATCACGTAGTAATCCAATGAGAGGCATTTATGTTCCGTTTATTGAGAGAACGGTCAGAAGTTTTCGTCTAGCAACACTGCTAAATGCGTTATTGTAATCTAGAAAGCAAAAAATTATAACGTCTGACTTCTTTGCCAGTAAAAAGACATGGTAAGTCAAAGAAGCGATAGCGTCCAAAGGGAGAGAACGAACGACGAAGGACGAAACAGTTCATGTTTCCTATTATCAAATAATTAAACAATCCTTGGAGTTTTAACTTCCTAACTACCTTTGTTGAAATGGAATGCAGGCAAATTGGCGTAGTTTTATTGTTCCCTTCTTGGGTACAAGTGTGATGGAAGCTGCTCTTCAACAGTCAGGAATATTCCCAGCATTCCAAGCATTAGTGAAATAATTCTAATTACCGCTGTGAGTACTTGTGCACAGCGAATAATTACAAGTTGGGATATGTTGGGATACGTTGCACCTGAAGTTTAGCAGCATTTTGTGAGGAAATCGCGGGGATATATTGTGGAAAATTGTGCTGGAAAAGCAGCGACAAGAATTTGTGGTTACTGGAACTAAATATCGTTGGAAGGAACAGCACGGTGGTGTAATTTGACGTCCCCAGTGGAGGGCTATTTTCGGCCTGAATTAGATCGGGGTTGATTGTGAGGCACTTATCAAAATAGATATCATTCCCAGTAAGGAAGCCTACAGCATTTTGTAAACCCGTTAGTATCAACCATTCCAAGAGAGAATGATTGAGATTACCAGAAACAAAACACTGAGGATGAGCAACTTAGCGCAAAATTTTGGAAGAAAAAACCTCAGAGGACTGTTCCAAAATACCGAAAGATCACGTTGGATATATATATATATATATATATATATATATATATACATGAATCGATACCTACCCACATGGGTAGATGGCTCGAGATCATGGGAACACTTGCGTAAGAACTTAGTTAAAACCTGGTCAGACTTATAACAAATGTCGTTGAGGTGAGAAATAAACCCTCCTCTGCTTTCATCATGAGGTAAGGGTCAGTCGGCTCGGTGGCGACTCAAACCTTCGAGGAGGATAATTTCGTCGCCGAATTTGTCGTTGGGCCACCCCTTTTTTGTAGCAGCAATACTTCAAGCAGATCATATTCTGAACGGAGTACAGGATAATTCAAATTGCTGCAGTTTTCAAATGCTGAGCTCACACGTGAATGAAGAATTATATGTATGTACATGTGTAGTATTTTTTGCTGTTAAGACCCATTTTACATACTACAAGGTGTCTCTTCGATATTCTTGAACTTTTGGATAAACCTTTTCGTTATTTTCCTCACCGTTTTTTCGGCACATTTTCATGGCTACATAGACAACTGGATAAGTCTCATGAATATTCGAGTGTACTTTGGAGTTCCAGAACCGAACACTTATTGTTATGGTAACCAAGGTTGCGAAAATGCAAAATCTTTTTTGTTGCAATAAAAGCTTTTTATTAATCCCGGTTGTGGAAGACGGGACAGAGTACCGCTAATCGTGAGTGGTCCGCGCTACATCATTCGGAGTGTTATTTACTCAAGCTTTCTGCCTTTCTAGATATATCTATCTTACGTAATACTCCATGGACACTTTGCTAAAGACAAAACTATTTGCTTTACCTTTAAAGCACATATTTCGAGGTAAAAGAATTATCTATGATCATTTGAACCATTTTGTACGGTTCAAATATAATAATTATTGTGCAAAACACTGTCTAAGAAAATCAAGCCCGTTTATATCGAAGTCAGTAGAAGTACTCCACATGGTGCACGTAATCTCTCTGGAAACATTTGGTATCCTGCACCAAAACCTTCAAGTGCCATATATATCGTCTACTTACTCACTGCGGAACCAAACAAGATTCCGAGTAAAAATCATACTTTTGTTTTGCTTCATTTTATTCCGTATTAGGGATTTGGTAGTGTAGTTGGTGAATAACCAACCTTTGCGCATAAAGCGTATACTTGTCTTGCTTTGACTAATTCTCTTTTATGGTACCGGTATGTAACCAAATGACTGTGCCTCGACAGCACAGGATGGGCTGAACCCTTATGGCAGCTATTTATTCCGGTCAGCCCAATGTCTACATAAAGTTCGCATTTGTCAGACTGTTGATAACAGTTGCCACGTTTTTGGGTAGAACCTCAACATATCCCTTAACGTCCATCGATCATCTCTAACAAACAGGAATCGGGAACCTGTAGTGGCCTCCATTTTGAAGCCGCTAGCAAAAAGCGGCAGTGGCTTCACATTGACTGTTTCCCCATTATTATCATGGAGTACGCTCTGAGGCCCAAGCTTGTTTGGTCAGATTCTATTGTTCTCCAACCTGTCCGCTGCACAAATCAAAGCCAACCTTGCATACTGATTGTCCCAGCTTATCGGAAGTGAATCAGTTACTCTAAAAAATGTATCACAGGGCCCACCGAATTCTCGAAAAAGATCTCATCACTTCAGAAAAATGATATATCAGTAATACTCCTATCCCTCTCCAAGGTGATTGATAAAGTAAGCCCAATGAGGTTCGGGCCAAATTCAAACACCCTATAAATGAAGGCACTCCTTGATTTACACCCTTGTTTCAATTCGAGCTCCCATTTTATGGTAGAGAGAGGTGCGCAGTGAGCTTCATATGAGTTGAAATGATGTTATCTGTAGAAAAAGCTACACAACTCATTCTAACAAAGGTGAAACTTACCCGCACATCGAGTTAGTTTACCAAGATAGGTCTTTGATATGAGTCTACGTCATATTTGTCTCCCACCGGAGGCATAATTATAACAGCAAAATTTACCGGTACTGTACTTCGTATGTATTCTCAAAATTCACGTAATAAGCTATTCATTTACTGAGTACTCATTTTTAGGGACAGTCCCCCAAGTTATGTCTCACCCCTAATCACTGGGTTGACTTAACGACTCTCACTCATTGATTAATCATTTTTAGAATTGCAACTGTCTGTTCTTTTAAATATTCGATTTATTCAGTTATCACCTACAGTAATGATGGGAGTTTATTCAGTGATCGCTCTTCTATTTTAAGTATTATTCCCAACTTTACATTTTGCGCAAACGTGAAGCAAACAACAATGCAGGACGATCAGTAACTTCATCAGTAATTCTCCAGAATCCACGGTACACCTGTGGATGATGTTTACAATCATGCTTGTATATGCTCCCATGAATAATCATTCGCCAAAATGATTCCGGCTTTTTAAAACTCTTCCTCAAGTAACCTCTCTACATCCTGTTGGATATTTAAACCTTTTTGTGCTGAAAAACTACGATTTAGGGGGTAGAGGTCTCCTTAAGTGGATGGCGCATTCCCTAGAGATAGGGAAACATCTGTCTATCCATTGAACCGTTTGATAATTCGAAAGATATCAAAATGTTGCTGTCAGATAGTTGATAGCGTGCGACATACAGCTGTGTATTTCGGAGCGGCTCTTCGCAAAAAACTGGCTCGTGTATCAAGAGTGTGAGGGGAATATCTTATTTGCAGTGTCCACTGAGAAATTACAATGGTGGTTCGCTGATTGCTCTATGTGGATTGGTCGTAGATAACCTCAAAAATGACGACACTGTGGCTGCCAGTTTGCATTTCTGATTAGAGTATTGTCCCCTGATTAGTTCTTCCCAACGTTTAATTAATACCTCGTTTGTTGTAGATATGTGAAGATGCAACAACCCTCAGATACAGGCTACGACTGGGCGTAGTAAACAATCAGGATTTTATAAAATCTAGTTTGCTGGTTGAACGGTTTACAATTGTGAGCAGTCAAATTAAAGGGGGCTATCAAATCACTGAACCTAACAATCAGAATCTCATGAGAACCATTCGTTTGAGCTGACGAACACAACCGACACAAAGAATTTTGAAAACGAGTTTTTGGATGTTCAACGTAAATTCATTTTAATTCTTATTTAATGGAACAACAAACAGGATGGAAGATAACAGTTTTCTTCAATAAATACTGACAAATCTTGCAACAAGAAACAAACAAAAATGACCTGAAAAGTCGGGACGTCCGTTTCGACCTGTTGGGAGGAAGGAATAGTGTGCGATAAGACGAAATACGGAAAAGATACCTCCCAATTCTGTTTCGCGAACTTTAATGGGTAGCAAACCTTGAAGGAAAACTGCACACCGTAAACTCTCTCCCCTCTCTTTCTCGCTCTTGATCTGATGTTTCAAAGACGGGAGAGGAATCGTCATACGCACCTGTGGAATGGCAGACCACAACCCTGTTTGAACTGATTTGTACGTCGTTGAAATTCGGATGGATGAGGTTCAAAATTTGGTCAGCACCGGAAAGAACTTCGAGTTTTCTGTTTACATATAGACCACATCTTATATAAGACTGGTTTGGGTTGAAGTAGTAAAGCAAGTCCATTCTGCCGATACGGTTGCATTTGAACTCCAAGTGAATTATTCGTCGTGTCTTCGCAAAATATGCGCTGCACGGAACTGGCTGTTTTATGAGACCCAAACTTAATTGCGCCACTCTATGAAACAAACAGGCTATGTGAAAAACAAAGTCAATCGATCATTTTGAAACGCACAATGTAATGGAATATTGAGATCCTGAATAGTATCAACTACAAATTTCTTGCGGACTAGACAGCACTTTTCAGTGGCGTACAAAAGCCGTTGATTCTATAGTGTCGAACAACTTCATGAGAATAACGTGACGGATTTTTCGTAGATTTTGCAAATCCGCCTCCTTGTCGTAGTACTGGAGTTCAGATAGGCAGTGTCCGTTTATCTTCTAAGGTCCTGTGTAAACCATTGATGTTTTTCGATTTGTGCCCCATCATTTTTTTCACAAATGAGACAATGGAACTGAATATATTCGGAATGTTATACGTAAAACCCTTCCATCCGGCATGCTGTTCTCGGCTCGAAAATAAAAAAGACTAATGGAGTGGTTATAAATGGGAATCCACCACGATGCACGCTAAGAAAACTATCACATTTTTATAAAGCGCTTCACATGCAACCATGTTTACATACCAAAATGTAAAACGAACTTCTTCATGAGACAATGCTAGCGCTGACATCCATAGTGGAATTGATGGTAACTCAGACAAAGCATACCAGATAGTCTATGTATAAACCTACCGATGTCGACAATGTCCAATCCTGAGGACATCCAGTTTCACTCACGGTGAAATCAGTTGAAATGCTGGATATCTGATCCCATTTGCTTGGAAAGGTTCATTGGAATTTCGCGCTTGCTATTGGTGCACTAAACAAACAGGCTGTTTAGCGGCAGCAAAATCTGGGTAGTTCGTGAAGTCCGAGCGCTTATATGTCCTCAGATTTTTTCTTTTGTAAGATAACATCAGAAGCAATCAATAATTTTGTTTTGGTACTTTTAATGTCCTCAAAATTGTGCTCAGTTTCCGGCTCACTTGAAAATATCCTGCCTTCACGATTCCATTTATTAATTTTGACAGAATAAATAGGTGGTAGATTAGAATCGAGTCCAACTATCTTACAACCACAAGCGATATATATCCTGTTTTTGATGTTTAAACATTTCTGAAAACACAACACATGGCACATTGATTCTTCGATGCACTGCGATCGTTATTCGGACCCGATTTACTGTATATATCTATTTATATAACGAACCAGGATATTTTTATATATATTCTAGTTTTGCAAAACCGAACTAACTCTACACGTCTGGAACAATTGTTCAGTCACCGCTAGGTGCAGGTGAATGCTGATTTTTCGAGAAATTACTGTCAGTGACGTGTTTAGGAATGGTGAAAATGTAAGTTTCATCTTCATTTTCAGTACTAGTAAGTTGTAAGTAGTCAGTAATAGTAGTAGTAGTAAGTTGCATCCGTTGGTGACTGAGACTTCAATAAATGGCTTCTGTTTGCTTGCAAATGTGGGAGGTCCACAGCAATATTGTCCCGTGGAGTAACTGCCATCAGTTCAACGTGTATCTTGAAAAGTAACGTGCCATGGTGTATGTGTGAGTCAGTTTATTATGCGCTTTGGTTGGTAAATGTGACACGTAACTGATAATGCTGTTACTGAATGGTATATGTTAACATAAAGCAGTTCGCACCTCACAACTTGCGGAATGGTGAAAAACGAGTTGTCTCTACAGTAAACAGAGGGATACAAAATGCAGAAATGATTAGGAAACTGTTCGATGAGTTAGGACAGGTAGAGCCATGAGATTATTTAATTCTATCACATAAGTTCCTAATGCCCTAATGCTCGGACAGGCAAGAAGTTGAAGAGTTCGACTTTAATAGGCCGTGAGAAATTGCTTCGATTTGTGTGCACAGCCATCTGTCAATTCAGTGTTTCCACTGGTATTAGTATTCGGTTAGCATTGATTTGTTTGTGAAATTTACTTTCCCGCCATCATTCTGTTCGGTCATTTCTGATACCGATTGACGAGTGAGAAGTTCTGTCATGGCATTCATGAGGGATTTGCTAGAATA
This sequence comes from Fasciola hepatica, assembly GCA_948099385.1. Taxonomy (NCBI): domain Eukaryota; kingdom Metazoa; phylum Platyhelminthes; class Trematoda; order Plagiorchiida; family Fasciolidae; genus Fasciola; species Fasciola hepatica. The sequence goes on from CANUEZ040000154.1 coordinate 461,465, forward strand.
TTTCATTTTACTCGAATTCGTTATCTGATTCACATAGAGTTAGTTCCACATGGAAATAATGCCTAATTCCGTAGCTAAAATACTATGAGATTTCCATACATTCGTGTTCTTTTTCAAAATCAATACTGGTGTTCATTTAACAAGCCTTGAATAAGACTAGGAGCCGGGGTGAACGATTGTGAGCCAAAAAAACAACTGCCATTGCCAGTTGGACCACTTTAAATATACGTGAAATTGGTGGAAATAAACGAAACTTTCTAAGGTACGGTACGATTTTAGCGGGTTCATCTTCACTAAGTGGTTTGGAATGAAATGGACCTGTTTCCTTTTTTAATAACCAATCTTTCATGGGTGTTAATGAACCCAAATATGTATTACTTTGTCCACGTTGGTGATCTTCTTTTCCTGATAAATGAAAGTGTGAATTGATGCTATTTGGTTATGTGTTGTTGACGTCAAAGAAGATGGTGTTAATTGGATCATAGAGCGGAATGGAAATAAGATCCGTCTCCTTGAGCATTGGTGACCGTAATTTTGACACCTGTGAACTGTTACATATCTGTTAGTGTTTTGCTCGTGATTCTGTTATTGACTTGGCATTGTTTTAATGGTAAAATCAAAGCCCACAGGCTTTTGTCCTAAAACTTGAACTGAAAGACTCAAGCCATGTTTTTTCACAACTCAGCAACTTTTTTATAATTTGCAACAATATGATGTTTTGATGCACTTACGCAGCACTTAAAGAAGATTTGACAGAGAAAGGAAATACATTATGTCGGGGTTATTGATAAAATGAATATTTGAATGGTACGCAATTTATAGACCATAAAGAACGAGACTCGTGAAGATTGTGAGTGACAGATAGAAATATGTGTCTCGTTTTTGTAGTTTTAAATCACCCTCTGTGACTTCAAATCGGGAATTTGCACAGTACAAACTCCCGCATACAAAATTGTGTGATCAATGTGGTTCATGTACACACACTACCAATAACATTGTCTTTTCTCAAAAATAAATACATAAACAAACACATCATGAAATATATGGTGTTTAAACACCCTCAAGAACCGATCTGTTTAGCCAAGTGGTTAGATGTTCGTCTCACAATCGATGTGCTTATTACATAATGAAAAATCTAAAGAGAATGGATAGGATGATGAATAATTAGCAACTCACATAGTTCTTTATCAGAAGCATCTATGAGGTTGTGAGCGAACAGCTATATTTCAATACTTAAATAACCCTTTGTGTAAGTGGCAGAGAAAACAAGCTGTGCCCGGATTTTTACCAGACAGTTATCTCATACTGTTCACATGGGAAATTCACCGTACCTTTTACTCATATCAAACAAAAAACACCACCCGTGTTGAGTCAAGTTTCCAGTGAGGGGAAGCGAGTAATAAAAACAAAAGCTTTTTCGGAATTCTTCTCGTTAACCCGTAATCACCACAACTAAAAATGTTTGAATGATGATCGTAAACCTGTGGTGTACGAGGTGTATTCCGCTGACGTCCCCGGAGACCTGATCTGCATGTTCGCTGTTCATTGCCTCGGAAGTGTTTCGGGAAATGACGAGAACCAAAATACAGTTTACTATACCCAGGTTTATGGGCTTCGTCAATGAATATATATATATATATATATATATATATATATATATATATATATATATATATATGCGTACTTCTTCGCGTGAAGAGTATTATGTGATGCCTCTACTTATGTTTCCCTTCTGGCTGCTCATTCAGAGAGCAGCCATATTTAAGTTTCCATCTTCAGAATAATTCACTCGTTTTCCTCAAACTCTAGCCATTGTCGATTTGATTTGTACCAAATGTCGTACGAATTCATAGAAATTGGCCTAGATTTTATTCGTTCAAAGGTTAAACCATAGTGATTTTCGTAATCAAAATGCGCATATAATTGTTGGTTGTGTTTCTTACTGAACAAACGCATCTGGTCTTGAAATCAACACATAAGACGTTGGCATCTTGGTAGGCTTTATAACATAGACAACGTCATGTTTCCTTGCCTTTTGAGTGTGAGCAACGCTACAGTCTTACATTCCAGTTTTATATTACCGCATTTCAGTATAAAATTTTGTGAGATTTTGTGATTGTCAACTTGATTCAGCGAAGTTTAGTGACTACCTTATGGATTTGGGCTTAAAAGGAAATGATATGTTTGCTCCTGAAAATGAACACCCAATGATGACTTGACTGAGCACTTTGTCATACTCCACTTGTGCACAATCCAGTTTGGGTGACACCTCATTCTAATTATTAATTTATAAAGGGCAGATTCAAGCTACCCATAACCTCAGCATTTTACGGTGTATATAATTCTGAAGATGAGCACCTTGTCAAATAAAAAATAACGACTTGACTGTTCTGGTGGCCTGACAAATTCATTTCGACTGGGTTGCTTTTCGAATCTTTGATCTGGTGAGTTTGAACAAATCCTGTTGTTCAACCCATGTAAGCCTATTAGAAATGGACATTCTATCCAGCGATAACATTTTCCCTTCATCATGCGCTATTTGCCAGCGGTGACCGAGGAAGGTCTAAGCTAGTCTTTAATACATTTGTTCAGTCCAGCAATACACGCTTAACTTCTTGTCAAGCGACTGTGAAGAACCGGTTGTCAAACTTATCACGGTATTACTTTTTCGCTGACCAGGTCTTTTGTTTTTCTGATTTCGCATAAATTGGATGGTCACTACCTTCTGGATTTACTCTGAAACGTTGCACCGTAAACGTACTTCAACATGCTACCCTACGTTTTGTATCATGGGTCCAGCGGATTTCAGGACAGACATTTAGCAATATTGACTTTCTCCTCTATATCATCAATTACGGTTGGAAAATGCACAACTAATCAGTGGTTATCCACTTCACGTAAAAATGATTGTACCCTGGGAAAGTTCAAATTTGAGCTGCTAATTTAGTTAGCATGCTCCCAGAGATTTAATATCTTAAGAATAACATTGATTCATGAAACTTTTAAGTGCAAAATACGAAGGTTCCTGGTTTTATAAACGTTTTATTTTTATCGACGTAACAGAACTCATAGTTCATACTCCACAAAACAACTCTTCAAACTAACATAGTAATGTTTTGGAAACGTCATCGCCAGGTGAAAACAAGTACGACAGAATGGGTACTGTTGGCTTTTAAAGCCATTAAAGTATGTGTGAATTGCTTACTATCGTCATCGGAGTCTGATATATCCGGGCGCATAAAATGGAATCATGACAAAGGGAGATACAACAGATTATGATTACTGCATGTGCCAACTTGACCTGTGGGAGAAGATTACCGACTGAATTTCTGTGCTCTTTATATGATAATCCGAGGGTCTAATCATACTTTTTTGCAGTGCGAATAACCTGGTGGGCACAACACAAGGGTGCCTATGATAGTTTTCCGCTCCAATAGGCTGCGGATGCTCTCCAGGTAGCAAAGTTGGTTTTCGGATGGTATTCTATGGGATACATTGTAATGAAAATGTGAATAGTAGCTTGCTAGACTGTGTTCGAAACTAGTAGTAGCTTATTTCCGATCGAATCAGACTTGCATTGAGAAATATGTTGCCAGTTTAATAATCAATATCTTCATAATTTAGAAAAAAATAAAAGGATGTGGAAGACTGATATATCTGGGAATGACCAAGCATCTGAACCGACGGACGGAGTGTGTATAGGGTTCACACCAAATGGTTGGATGAAGTTCAGCGGCTTGACTGAGGATTGTGAGAGTCAAAAAACAAACTCAAGCTGGGCAGCATGGAACAAATAAATCCAACCTTATCTCAAAAGATGAAAGACAAGACCTAGGATTTATCAACCTGTGAATCGTACGACGATTGCTCACTTGGAATCAACATTTTAATTTCTGTGAAGAAAATGTTCGTCATTACAATTGAAAAATGACGACCAAAATCGGATGGAGATATAGATATTGTAGGAATGGGAAATCGAACGAACAGTTTTGCAATGATAAATTAGACGTGCAGTTTGTTGCTACGCAACTGTGCACGTGTCCAGTCCACATGTGAGGAGCAACCAATAAAAGCAGTGTGCATGCAAGCAGGTGAACAATAGTCCAGACTTTCATGGGTATATAAATGTTAGGTATGTGTGCATTCACCAACTGATCTACTGTGAAATACGATCGGTGATCACTGTTCGGCCCCAAGCGTCGATAACATTAACATCGTATTTGTGTGCGAAGAACTGATGGCGCGTTCCATGTACCTCGGTGAAACTGATCCAAGATCCGTGGATTAAGGGTTCACCTAGGGGCTATTTGAATCGAACTCAACAAAGTTGCATGTTATTGACTTGGGCTCACTGACCAACTAAACACGTACTTGTTCCATCTACATAAAAGTGATGCGAATTGCTAAACTACAGAATAAGACAAAGTCCTGCAAAACCGGACTATGTTCACTAAAATCAGTTTGTTGTGGAATATGTGAATAAGCTACGCGTACATAAGGTCCTGTCGAAAAATATTGAGAGATATCGGGAAAAGCTTTGAAAAAATTCATAATATTGTCAGTGACATTCAGCCAATTGTTCATCATTATCAAAAGCAGCTGTTCTGGTTCTTGCTAAACTGGTCTGTGTCAATCTGTTCCTTATTTTGTTGATTAGGACAACTTTGGAGCAAAGCTACCTGGGTATTCACTCACTCTGTTAGTTCGTCGTTTCCACAAAGACAGTAGACGGTGTTTGGGTCAGCATGTTTCAGGACTTTATTTTAATTCAGCTTTTGATTACAGTATACTTAACAGGATTCATCAATCTGTATTAACGCTCAGTTTCACGCTATAATCCATAGAAGAACTTTACAGCTTTTTCATCCTAGCCAAGCCCCCCTTGAGGCCCAAACCCCGTCTGAACGATTTTGCTGAAAACTTAACCACTAGGCTATCTGGGCTGGTTCTCAACGGTTCGTTGGAAGTTTGCTGAATTATACATACTTTTCCATTTTGTTTTATGGAACAGATCATTTCAAAACACTGATTAGCATCTCATAATGGAAGCTTATCGGGTGGTCTTTATATACTTAGTCCACCTGGAAAGCATGCATGTCCACATTCTTTGTTTAGCCTTTTTGCGACACGCTTTTCCTCATTTGTTTGGTTCCTGGAGCTTCAGTTTTAAATTAGTCCTCATCCAGATGGCTGACGGATTGTGTAGCGGTATCGGCTTACCCCGTCTAAACCTAAAATATGTGACCGATTCCCGGTTCGCTGTTTTACAGATGGTTGTAATGATTTGATTTGCCAATGTAAAATGCTTTGCATCCACTGAAAATGTAACAATGTGTGTTGTCAATTATACTGTGTCTTATCTAGGCGCATCGTACTTGAGTGATCGAGCGTTTGTATATTCTTTCTCAAGATTTAATTGAGAAAAATGCACAACTTGCTCTCCATTCCGCCCAGGAGAGGCAACCGCTGTCATCTTCAAGAGTTAACAGTTGAAGTGATCCGCATTTCATTGTACACGGCGAGAGTATAATAAATACCTAGGTTTTTAGGAATTGTGTTGAAATTGCATAAGTATAACTGATTAGTGGGCCATCTTACGTCACTTGTCATATTCATGTATATATATGCAAGAGGTCGGGATAAATAACATGTCCTGAGTTATATGATGAAGTTCAGTTTGCGTCCTGGAAAATGCTACACACTAGGGTCCTTTCGATTTCGGTGCCTCCATAGAAATGAATAAAAGCTTTTCAGATAGCACAGCCCAAAATTTCTTGCGAGTTAGATGGTGATGTATGCTTCAACAATTTGATCAGATATGGTCCGTTGTTCGAACACGAACAATCTTGAAAACAAACAACTGAATTTTCCATTCAGGTTTTCTACGGAATCACTCTATTGATAACTAATCACCAAACAGTATGCAGTCGGACAAGTACCAGCGTTGCTTCTTTGAATAGATACAATAACTTGAAGAAAGTTTTATATATAGTACTTTTGGAATATTTGTCTCTGACATACAGTTCTACAGTTTTTGTTCAAATATCTGGATTGATGCCCTGCCTGTCTTGCTTGGCCCTAATTGGTCAAACGTTTTCAGATCAGTGTTTGATACGCATGCACACAGGTTTTTCTTCAAATTATCTTGGATTCCGCATTTCATACAAGCTGCCGGTTCTATTCTGCCTCATCGATTGAAAGGGATATTATGAATGTCAAACCGTTTCACCTATTCAAAATTGCTCTCTCATCCATAAAGATGAAAAAAGTAATACGGAAAATTAGAGCGAATTATAGAAAATCTGACCCCATGCTCTCCAGTCAGTAGGGAATCTCTGAACAGTCTGGTAGGAAATGAATGGCTTTCCTGCTGAATTAGTTATTTTCATTGAGCATTTCAACAAGCGGGACATCTCACTCACTTCGTCGTCGATGTGTCCGTTTTTCTAATAAATTAATGTGTGACTTTAATTATTCTGTTCATGTGTTGTTGATATCAAAATATATCTTTTTTGGTAGCTCATAGGATGCAATGAAAACATTTCCAGTCACTTGGTGTTAAAGGCATCGGTGGTTCAATAGGGGTTGTTGCTCTTATACTAATCTAGCTTGTCTCTATAGTTCAGTGTTTTTATCATTGTTGTGTTATGAAAACTGCGATTGTGCTAAAAGCAAATTCGAAGTAATTACTTTTGTTAGTAAATGTGACCTGAACATTCAAAGCCGTTATTTCGCCACACAGTAACTTATTTGTGATACACAAAAATATTTGGTTTTTAGGTACTTACGGGCCACTTTAGGAAAATTTGATAGCAAAAAACAGTTTGTTTGGGGGTTATTACTCAAATAAATGGAAAACCAAATCTTAGTTTCTTTGTGTATGGTATCAAGCAAATCTCATCGATATTATAGTTTGAATGTGTGGGTGAAAGATCAAGAACGGAACCCACCCAACGACTTTTGAAGATCTTCCACTAAAGGGATATGATTATTCGCCGTGGTTAACCGTACTATCTGATGGATACTTATAAACTAGCTAATATAAACGTGCATATAATAACTTGTGAGCTCCATTTGTTTTCATTATTCACCGCTAATCACATTGGCTTTGTTTTTCTCATTATATATATGTATTGGCACATGTTTATGCGTAAATATTTGCGGGCTTTTGCTCTGAGGAAGATTGCGATACATTTCATGTGACAGAACGATTTTGTGTAATGTAGTTCTGTAAGATCTAAACACCAAATGTTCACTAGAGACTAACGTGATCTTAGATTATTACTGCCTAGTCAACACTCGTTTTGATATCACCAACAATCAAACTCGCCTCCGATAGTACATTTGCCAGTTTTCAAATAAACACCAAAGGTGTGTTTTGTTGTATGTAACTGCAGTATTAGACGCAAAAGTCAATTAAGGGAAAAAGGAGTGTGTTGACTGATCTGCTTAATGCTCACAGCTTTCTTCTTCGGAGTTATCTGTCAAAGTGTAAGTTAAAAGATTATTTTTATATAGGAGCAAGATATTTTTTGCACACGTAATTCTGAGCAGCACAAATGAAGCCGAATGTCCACCAAATAACTTACAATCAAATTTTGCTCTCTATGTCTAGCGACTGTGGCAACGTTCACGTGTACATTTTCCAGCATGGAAAGGTGAGCAGCGGAAATAAATGTCCTCTGGAAGTGCTTGGATTGTCTTCGTGAGCGTATTTCATGAGATACCACAGAAAACACCACGAAAGTGTTTAACTACTGAGCCTATTTTACCGACTTCACCTGATATAACCTGAAAAGAGATGCCTAATCTGTTCGCACTATGTTACCTCCATCTAAATTTTTCTATACTCCGTGTGGTCAATGCAGCCATATTGTTAGGTAGTTCAAAATGGCATTAAACAAATCGTCGTCTAATGCGATTTTGTCTTCATATTTTATCCATTTAGTGACACGGTCCTAAAAAAGCAAAAGGATCATGGAAAAATCGGCAGTGTTATTAAATGGAACCCAAATGGACTCGATGCTAGGTTAGAGCCGGATGGTTTTCCCTTCATCTACATGCTTAGTAGGAAAACAGTTCCCGCTATGTGTTGAAGCAAATTCTGTGAGCATACAACGTAGCGATTGAGTGCATTAGATTGTAAGTTCACTAAATCATTGAACGAATATGAATCTGTAGACAGAACGTTTTGTCGTCGGCCGTACATGATATCTCGACAATTTGCATCAACTGCTTCCAAAGTTGCAGGAACTCTCATATCTGTGTTGTCTAAATTAGGTGATGTAACCAAAGCTGTTATCTTGTGGGAATATAATTCACCTGTAAAAAGTAATTATTTTTTAAATCCTATCAACTTCTAAGTGGTTCTCTTCAAAATTATTCAGTTTGTGAACTAAACTTTTGCTCGCTAGTAGTATGTTTGAGCTTAGCAACAGGTTATGGCAATATTTGTTTAACGAATCCCTCTTATTTTGGATTATCTTCTGTTTTGTCTATCAAATTCACATTATGATCGTGTTACTACGCAGCAGAACATCTTCTCTGCCCTCTTATGCAGCACAAAGGGAGAGGCTCTCGCTATGGTTTTCAGCATCCATATTGACGACGGTCGACTAGTAGGATGGTTTTCATGCTAAATAACAGATCACAGGCGGTGTAAATAGCAGTCAGGTATCCGAGTAAGGTGAATGAGCAGATTTTACAATAAAAGGATGCCTACCCAATCAGTTACTAGCATCGTATCAAACGGGTAAATGATGAGATAATTATGTTGCGCAATTGATATGTTTTTTTAACTAAAACATTTTTCATGATCCGAATTCAATTCCCAAAGGAGGGGCACATTGCAGGAATCTTGGATTGTATTTGTGTATGAACCCAGGGCGAGAAATATTGTAGTTGTTTGAATTTTTAGAAGAAGCAAACATCAACCGGGGTTTTATTTTGCCGCATCATCCCGGACAAGTATTTTTTGCTAAGCATTTCAGTATGAAAAGTGCCCTAGCTCTTTACTGTTGCGGTTCTGTATTTTTTCATTCAGTTCGCATGATTTTGTTACATCAAGTGGTTGTCCAATTCTTCATCGGGGTTTATTTTATGAGTATTAGTTAGGTGGTCGAAAGGGCCAGACTTCTTCGCATAAAACATGTGCATGAATTGCAAACTCTGCTGAGCACATAGTTCTTGAATACAACATTATGATAGGCATTATTGCTCGTTCTGTGTGGTTAGGTATGAAGAGTGTGGAGTGAAATAAATAAATCTACTGGAGTAGTTTATGAAGATACCTTCAGCAATGTTGCCATGTGATTGTACAACGGACAGGTTCATTACACCGACATACTCCTCTTAAGCGTTGGTGGAATACCAACAAAAATTGGTATATTTATGTGATGGTTCAATTTATCGTAGCTGTTTGAACAAATACCATGGGAACAGTGTGGTGGTCAACATTATACCTTCTTAGCTGACTGTCGACTACTGGAACAGAACATTAACAGCGTTTTTCATGTGTTCATGTTTTGCTAAATTGAATTCTGAGATCAATAGTATTTGTTTAGATCAGGAGAAGTAAATATTTTATTGCGAGTTTTTCTTGTTTGGAGCTGCTAACACAAATCAAGTAGCAATCCCATTATAATAATTTCAGGAAGGCTGATAGCAGTATTCCACCTCTTGAACACTGTAATCCTTCATGGAAAAATACGGCATTATTTCCAAATGTACTTCTCGCGAATGTTTCTTCAAGAAAGCAGACCTTTCATAGTTACTTTGAGAAACGTTTCTTGTTTAAGCTCTCATGTGTAAGGCATCCAGTAAAACTCATGATCCTATATTAGCAACATTTTGTGAATGTAATCACACTTATTAGGAGATTGAAAAGGATGGGCACTTGGGGGTTTCTGAAGTTATGCGGTGTTGCCGTCTCCACTTACCGTCGTCCTCGGAGCCTAAGGAAGCCGGACGTACAGAACGGAAATGTGATGAATAGAGACAGAAAATGTACTGTAACCGCTTGAGCCAAAGTAAATAGTTGGAGAAAGATGAAAAATGGAACTTTTAATCCCAATTTTTGACGAGCGAAAAACTGGCTGTTATATTCTCTTTCACAGGTTTGTCTAACAATGCTACTGAGCAGAGGAAATAATCCGTTGAAAAGAGAAGCGAATCCTCTAATAGTTTCTGGAACGGGTAGTAGGTTGAGGATACGCTTGATGTAATAAAATTTGCTTTTTAATCCTATTCTAGCAGATAAACCCTATAGGGTATGATTTTGCTGCTTACTTGAAGTTCGCTCAATTTCAGCAGTCATTTTTAGATGAAATCTAACCCAAGCTGGAAAATAATATTATCAGTGCATATCAGATTATGTGTTAGTGGTTTGGCATGCTTCGGGAGTGTTTGTTCAATTCCTTGCAGAATTTTGCCAAACATCAACCTGCTCGTTTATGCATATTTACTGATAATTGCGATCGTCGCAAAAAAAAGCTTCAACTTAGCAAACTAATTCAACTCCTATAGTACAAATCGGTGAAATAATTATTTTTCAGTAATTCATTTTCAAGACATTTACAGATACCATTAGACAAAAGATCGTGAACATGAACATGGAATAAACACCAATCATGGGCAGGGGGTTGTCGGTCAAATTATCCTTACCATACGATTGGTTTATCCAGCTGACGCCCACTAGGTAACTGGTTAATCATGGGCCAAGGGTATTTGGGTACCCGCATGAATCTACCGTCCAGTTACCTAGAGGACGTCAGCTTGATACACTAATCATATGATAAGGATAATTTGACTGGCAAACCCCTGCTCATGATTGGTGTTTATTCCGTGTTCATGATCACGATCTTTTGTCTAATGTCTACGATGGTATCTGTAAATGTCTTGAGAATGAAATCCTGAAAAACAATCATTTGACCCACTGAGTGATCTATATGACACAATGGGTATTCTTCTGACAATAATTCAGCTGACTTCTTGCTTATCTCACAAGAAGACAAGAAGGATCCTGGGGTAGTTATTCATGAATCGTAAAACTGTTGCTCACTTTCATTCACTAATTTGAAATCTGTGAAGGAAACGTTCGCGACAATAACTGATAAGTGATGATTCGAAATGCACTCATGTAGTACTTATTTAGTACTACGTTTTCGTTCGCAGCGCGTTACTGCCATTTTATACTGGTTTCCTAAAGGCCAGTGGTTTTATACACAAGCGTAATTCTGCGTTTGAAATCATTTATTGGTTTTGTAATTGTCCCTTATCGTTTCGAAAGTTTCATTCAGAAACTGACAACACTGCAAATCTAATGGAAAATGATTGAGATTCACATCGCAGTTAACTCAACATTTTTGATTACGATTTTATCAACATCCCCATTAGTTTTGTAGAAGGTCACCATTACTAACACAGTAGATCACCGCAATATATTACTTTTAGAAATGGTATGGAGTGAGTAAAACTAGCCTGTAATTTATTTTGTGATGCGCATTTGCTCTTTTGGTAAACATGCAACCTCGATCGGCTGAGACCCCGAGGTCCGCGCCGTGGTTCATCTGCTAAAATCGTCTAAGCATAATCAGTTTTACGTAACAATGACTTGTAAAAACACCTATATCTGCATATTATTCTACTCCATTACGTGCTTTGTGTATGTCTTCCTTGCACCCAATGATTTCCAAAATTACGATACTCAGTGTGAAAATGTTACAGCAGTTATTTATAAACATTGGTGTAGTTTTCGTTTGATGGAGTCCGTTTGTAGGTGTAACTGATTAGTGGCTTTCCTTAGGTTCGCTTTTCGATTTTGGGATATGAAACGTAGGTGGCACAGCGTTTATTCAGATGTATATGCGAGTTCAAGCGCAGTGAACGTGTACACTCAGCTCAGTCTATGCAAAATCTATCGGTCTGCTACGAGATTTGATTTGTCAATGCTGTTTGGGCCCAGATAGGGCCGATTGTGGATGTATCTATACACTGTAGGCGTGTGCCATGGTGTGTAACAGGTTATAATCTAGTGCCCAATTAGTATGTGTGTACTTAGGAGTTTGCATCTGTTTGTTGTCACGACAGTTTGGGTCAAAGTCAGCGTATTTTCCAGTTTGGTTCGTTACGTAAATTTTCAAAGGTATTTTTACCACACAGTGGCGATACATATTCCTCCTTTCCTTGGTGATTACAACCATGCACACCTAAGATATTTAATAGTTTTTGAGTGTAAGAAGTGGACAACTAGGAGTTCCCCTATCTAGCTGCAAAATACGTTTTTACTTTGTTGGTGAGATGACCAGCAAAATGGGAAGGATTTTTTATTGAATGGTATTTGCTTTGCTCACAAGGATTCCGTAGTGAAAAATCTAAAACGAGAAAGAGTTATAACAATATTCTACGGAATATGTTTGTAATGAAATAAGTTTTTATTGACTGATGGATACACTATAATTTTACGGAGACACATAGCTAGCTAATTTAGGTTATTGACTGGACAATGGGTGAACTATTATTTTACTCATTCCTGGTAGAGTGTTTCGATATCTGGCGCAGACTTCCCTAACCCGATTGGCACCTTCTTGACTGGTTAGGGTGGAACTTAAAAATGTATTTTACTCATTACCGGTGCGTAAAGCCATAAATCGACATGACTTGTTCACCACTCATATATATACTCTCCTCTAATAACAATGATCAGTTCAACATTTAGAAACCCATGCAATGGCTAATTTCAAAATTCTCTGATTCTCATTAGGGACTTGAGCATGGCTGCCTAACTTTCTAGGAATCAATTCAGTTTACCGTGGCCCGACAGAGTTCTTTTGTATCAACTTCACAGTGTATTATACGGCTGCTGTAAAAAGCGTTGGGATTTTTAGTTTTCAAAAGTAACTCTAAAATTGCGTAAAGCCATGAAATTACAACTTGGTAAAGTCAACTTGCCAGGGGAGACTGAAAGCTTTTCTGTGGAATGAGGCGGGTTAATCACAAAATTTTGATATATTTCACTAAAAGCTGGGTTATAGGTGGCGATGATTACGCTAGAAGAATGAGACTCAAGAAGTTTAGCAAGTTTACCAATTTTAAAGCGCTCTTGCTCTATGCAATACCCCTAAGGGAATTGACATGCACTTTACATAATTTACATATGACCGGTGACGCTCAATCATCGATGCCCAATCGTGTTTCATGCACTCCATTTCTTCATGTGTTGATCACCCAATGTAGTTTGCTAGGACTAATTTCTGTTTTCATATTCACGAGCCTGATTACGTCCACGATACAATGTCGATCAAAGTACTTGCCGACTGGGGCGCCCGTATGCGTGACTTTTAGTTCTATAGTATTTCCTCATGGACAGTTGTCCTCATAGTATTGTGATCGGCATTTTGCCAAAACATCTCATAGGACAATACCTCTTTCAGAGTTCTATTCTATCGACACTTTGTTCTTCAGGATTCATTGTGACGATTAACCAGTCATCTGAAATCCAGGTCATATAGTTTTTGAAATTCCCTGTTTCACAAGCTCTGAATTTCGGAATATACAGCGAGAACTTACCGTGTTAATGAACTGGTCTCACGAATGTAATCTGCATGGGTTCCTGCATTTTTTCTTCTTAAAAAGGATCACTAATCTTAACTTTTAGTAGCCAGTTCATACTCATACATTTAAAGGAAACTCATATATCCTATTTTAAGAGGAGCCCAATAAAATGAACTACTGTAGCTAGGTCGAATTTATCATTCTCCAATTTCGTAAATGTCACCCTACGTAGAAAACTATATTAAATACAAACTTTCAAGTGGAAAAAATAATTATTATATACTCAGCTCTTGTGACCTTAGTGAGGAAAACCGATTACTCTTGGTGGTCTCTCCTACTGCTTGCTGTTTAAGGCTTGAAATTTGTGTTGAACAACACAGTGTCTTGTTTAAAAGGTTTTTTTGACATACGTAACAATTCACAAATGACCTTAAATGATACTAACATTTGCTCTGGAATTATCACTATTTTCAAAACCTTTTCGTTTTCAACTTTATTGTTTGATCAGTGACATCTCCAGCAGGAATAGACTTGGGGAACTTTGAAATTACTGATGCTCCGTGGCTACACTTTTTCATCAGTGAGTGTCTAATCATGCATATAATGAGTAGGAGTAGGCCAGACTGCCCTGACAGTGATACTGAGGAGAGGGAAAGAATAAAATGTTGAAATTATATTTTGTTTCAATTTCCATTCGGACAAGTCGGACCATCTGAATTTGTTGACTTGAAATTTCTGCACTGTCCGAGCGATTTTCCCAGTGATATTCCATTATGATTTGGCTTTCATTGGACAACTTATGAATGCGCTATAAGTCTGTAAATATCATAAACTGAGAAGAGATTAAGTTTTTCCCCTGACATTTTGGAATCATCTTGCAGACAGTGCAGATAGTGATGTAATGCTCTAGGGGGTTTCGTCAGACACTACTGGTCACATGTTTTTTGTCCATTTAACAGTAAAACGTGCTTTGATATGGCCGTATTTCCATCTCAAGTCTGTCCTAATATGAAGCAAAGATAGTAAGAAATATACTCAAAACATTTACGAATTGGAAAGCCCTCTTCCAAAACATTTCATGTACTACCCCAACATACGCCTTAATTCTTTACTTCAGATTATTTCTGAACATTTGCCTCTATGAAAAATACAAGTTCCTGGTGAAACAAAGCACATAAAAATACATTGGAGCACAGTAATGTGGTGGACCCATTTCTCTATCAATCAGGCTGTAGTGACCTGGATCGTTCCTAGAAAATGACCGTTTTCTGGACACCGTTTGGGATCTCTTTTCTCTAAGATCTTCTCTTACGTTTGATATCGATCTCACTGATTTGTTCGGTCACGTACATTTACCTGGACTGACGTTTCCGTGGTTTCCGTTGACCTCGTTTTGAATCACTTTCATTTTCGATTCTTCGCCGATTGTATGCGCTCGTAGTACGTTTTCTGTTAAGCCTTTGCGTTCACATCCGTTCGAGTCCTCATGGCCATTCGTCTCACTAAAATAATAGCACAGCCAGCTATCGTCAGTTGGAAATATCTGTTCCCTATTCTTCAAATGAGTGGTAATTTTATATGGTTAACTTTGGTTGATTTTCAGTCTGACCAAGGGGTATTTATTTCTCTTTTGATTACGCTTACCATCAAAGTAGATGGATAGCTGTTTGACAAGTTCGTCAATTAGTTGAGTTTTGTTCTCCATATTTGTACATACATTTTATTTAGTTCAAGTTTGCCCGAAGACATGTAGCTGGTTTACAGGCAAATGGGTCGCCGCCCTGATAAACTGGTACAACTCTGTTCGCATACGCAATGTCTATACGGCAAAGAAAATCAGCCAAGTTTTTTTCAATGCACACTCACTTTTCACCATCCAGTTTGCTGCTGGATTTCCTGTCACTGCTGAAAAAACTGGGTTAAATTGCCAGAAACGACAAATGTACATTGAATGTAACCCGTTTCACAGTTGAGTCGCATTCCGTGGGTGCAAGCCACAGAGAACACATTGTCATTATGGCTCAGTTCAAAGTCAAAATAATTTGTAAATCTTTCCTCAGGACTTGTGTTATTATCTGGCCTTGTTTATCCTTTGCCATGATGATCTTATCTGTTATATTGACGTTTAGATCTTAAACGTTTCACCAACATTAGAGATGAAATCGCTATTGGTAGTGATGTTCTGTAAGACCAACTTTGGGTGTGAAAAGGTCAAACTTGTTTGCCGCTGGGAAAAGCTTTCCTGCTGATAAGCGTCAAACCATGAGCAGTTATTCGGCACTAATGCCTAAGAAGAGAATTACCACCTGAAAGTGTAAATCACAGACAATCAATTATTCATCCACTGGCATGGAATATTGCAAAACGGCAGTAGATTTATGGTATGCTTGTTGTTTGTAGATGGCCACAATCGTCTAAATGAGTACCGAAATATAATGACTGACGTTTAATAGTTGTGTGGAAAATAGCCAATAATGGAACTATCAAAAATCGAGGCTGTTAGTAAACGAAGAGTAGACAATTGCCAAAAGATGAAAAGAGCATTGTTAGCTTAGACGCTGGAGAAGCTCACGAAGGGCCCAGAAGTAACCGGGGTCCAAGACGTGGATCAATAATCCTTCATCTCGCTCACTATCGACTGAAGAGTACTCAAAAATGACCTAAACTTCAACAGGAAAACCTTCACAACAGAGAAATGCCTTTCTGTATGGGAACATACATTTAGGTTATCAGGTTTCACTGAATAATCCCATTGCATTATAGAAAAAGGCACGATAGCGAACAAGCTCGTTTTCGGTAACTTCATCCTCTGGCTAATACAGTTACATATATATACGATAGGAATGCATATTTTCGGAACAAAATACAGGGTATTTACAGTATCAAATTAAGATTGGTCAATCAATATTGTAGGTGTTTTGCGGTTTGGAAAAGGGGTGGGAAGTTGGTTGTTCGTGGTTGGGAAAAACTCGGTGTAGAAAGTACATCTGGGGTGGGTTGGCTGCTTCCTGTCACGACTGAAAGGTCGCGGTCGAGGTCACCATGATTTTGTCCCCCACTTTCCGATCGCGGCCAGGGTAGCCGCAGTGATTTGACAAATCGCTTGTGTGAACAAAGCGATGGATTTAACAGCCTAATCGCTACTGCCTCCGCTGCTCCCAAAGTGATTTGACGAACGATCTTCGAAGAATTCACAGGCACTTTGTAAATTATCTTGAAGGCTTCGTTGTCTACCCGGTGCCCTGTCTCGGCAAGGTGCGCTACGATTGCACTAGTTATGGTTCTTCTAGTTCCTGTCCTCAGCCAAGCTGGTTTGTGTTCCTTGATTCTTTGGGACAGTTGCCGTGTCGTTTTGCCTACATAGCTTGCCGATTATGAGCAAACAAATGAATAGGTTAACATAGAGGAGTAAAGGACAGGCATTTTGTCTTTGAGATTCATAGAAATCATAGACCAGCTTGTGAAGTGGGCGCGTAGAGTAGCGGCGGGAAATGTACGGGCGATTGCATCCCTAAGGCACCGAACTAGTACTTCGCATTTAACATCTCCTTTGAAGGGAAGTTGCATGTGCAATTCTTTCCTCTTGGCGGTGATTATCAATGGTCGCTTGGGTACTTCCGAAATGTTCTTTTGAATGAAACGTTCCGGATACCCGTTGTTTAGTAAGGTTTGTCTTACGTGATGTAATTCCTCACTCACTGTTTCCTCGGAACAGATCTTTCGTATGCGAGACGCTAGGGATCGGATTAGGTTCTGTTTGCGTTTTAGAAGCACGAAACTGGCAAAATGTGTGTATTGGCTTGTCCATGTTGGCTTACGATAGACGCGGCGGACGAGCTTCCCATCTTCCCTTTTCGTAAGGTTTACATCCAGAAAATGAAAGTTGCCGTCTAATTCCAATCCGGATGTGAAACTGAGCTCACTGTGAGTCTGGTTAAACTTTCCATTAGTTCATTCAGGTGAACATGTTTGTCGATCATAATGAAGATGTCGTCCACATACCGGCAGTATCTTGGTAGTCTTTCTATGGTGTCTTTGAGCACCCCATTTTCCAGCTTGGCAACGAAAATGTCGGAAAGTAGGGGTCCCAGAGGCGAGCCCACCGCAATTCCATCGGTTTGTCGGTAAAGCTTGTTGTTGAAGCCGAACTGAACATTTAGAGTACATCGTAGTAGTAGTTCTTTCAAACTGGCTGCCGGAATACCAACGTTTATTTCATTTTCGGTTATATATTTGCACAAATATTCGATGGTTTCTAGAAGTGGGACGCTCGTAAATAGTGATGTTACGTCCAGAGATGCCATTTTAAGTCCTGTCGTATTTTGTTCTTTTATTAATTCTATGAACTCAAATGTGTCGCTGAGGCTGTATTGAGCAATGCTTCTGCGCACTGGTTCCAGTATATCAGCGAGCCAACGAGCAGTAGAGTGGTAGGGAGAAGTGCTCATATCAAGTATCGGTCTTAGTGGTACTCGCGATTTATGTATCTTCGGTAAGCCATATAGACGAGGAATATTAGTGCCCGTAGGTTATCAGGTTTGTCTGAGGATACTGAATGCGAGCTTAGACAAATTATAGTACCCAATAGTTTCCAAAACAAACCATTCCACGCTCTCCCCGGCTTGGAACACAGAACACTGTAAGTCCTGAATGAGGATAAAAGCGTCATTATCATCCTGCCTGCCGAGAAAGGAGGAAAGGCGGTCATTCTGGACAAGACCGACTGCCCTGAGGAAGCAAAACAACTACTAGACACCACAACCTACGATCTACTGGACGCTAACCCAACCAGAAAAAACTGTAACGAAAATTTTTAAAAAACACTAAATAATTCATAAGACACGAAAAGGAATACGAAAGAGGAATGCTGAGGGACGAAAGCCGACGCCTGAAAGGCCACGCAATTCTACAGATTGTCGGAGGTGCAAAAAGAAGTTATATCACTTGGGTCCGCTGTCTCTTTATCTAGATCTCCAAAGTAAACATAGTTAAAGAATAATGGAGATGTTTGAAACCAGGAATGTGCAGAAAAAATCACCCCATAACCAAACAGCAAAGGTTTTTGGAAGAAAAAAGGTAACTGTAGAAGGAGATGAAGCGATGATTTCGCTTCATGTTACCGCCAATTTTTACTTCGGCTGACTTGAGCCTAGTGAAGAACTTGACCAAAGAACTCTTGTGATATCATCAACCGGTCAAACCAAGCACAAATAGTTTGTGAACTGCTGGAAATGGACCTACACACGTATTTCAAATCTAACAGTGACGTATACGAGTAAATCAAAGGAACACTGATAGGTCTACCCATATCCGAATTTCTGGCCAAGGCTGTGATACAAGAGCCGGGATATCATTGCACCAACAAGGACTAGGCCAAAATTTTGGGTCAGATATGCGGACGATACTTTCGTCATCATGAAATGGTCGAATATTGAGAACACAAAAAAAAACAATCAAAATATATTCGACATCAAATTTCCCACGGAATCAACTCCCGGAGAACTAGCATTTATGAAGGTGCTAGTGAAGAGATATGCCAACGGCACACGGGAGACATCCTTTTATCGGAAACAAACACACGGACAAAATAATGAGCTTTCAAAGCAATCATCCAAATCATCGTAAAAGGCCGTACTATGGAACCCTGATTAAAGGAGTTAAAACCCGCTGCATTACTATGGGACAAAGAACACAGGAGGAAAATGACCTGTTTAGGATGTTTCGGCAGGACGGATATTTTTGAAACTTCTTAAGAACCATTTATGGGATGAGCAGGAAAATAACTCAGGGAGCATAACAAAACTGAAGAATCTTTTTATCATCAATCAAAAGATCTCTCAGTTTCTCAAAGACCAACCAAAACCATGAGAAGACTCATATCAAAACTAAAAGAACAATTCAAAGCCGGAGAATGAATAAACGTTATATACAAAGAAAAAACATGGGCTGCAGCGAATGCTACATCGAACAAGCCGGAATGAAAGTGGTCATTTGAAGTCGGGGGCATAAATGGTTTACGAAGTAACACGACCCGTTCTATGTTGTATCCGTCCACGAAAATCGGGGACACATGTTTAATTTGGGTGAAGGTAAAATTCTGGATCATGCAACCGAGAAAGAGGCAAGGGAGATCTTAGCAGCCTGGGGCCCTTGAAACAATTTGATCAATAGACATACTGAATTGGATCACGTGTACGGTGGGATGAGCAGCAGGCAGTCCAATTCAAAAAGAAAGCAGGAAAAGTGATCAGCAGACTCACATCGTACAGTTCGTTTTATTGAACCTGGATTTTTACACTCATACATATTCGGAACTGAATCATCAAGAATCCAGAATTTGAAAATGGTAAGAGCAGCACTAATCACAAAAAGTTAAGCTCATCAAATGGGACATCAGCCATCTGTACCTAAACATCAAGTTAGTAGGGGTCAAGCGGTCGAGCTTTCAGCGCAAGATCGTATAATAGGCTCAACATGATAACTAATGACAAACCCATAATTACAGATCACCGCCAACAGCACACACGCCCTAACGATGTCATTTCGATTAGTGCTGAAACGTTTGAGATCTAAACGCCAAGCTAAACAATCAAAACATCACAGTAACAAACAACCTGAGCTACAGGGGACAAATATTTAAAACCTTCGATTTACTTTCTGTTCCGATTCTCCATTTGATCTTTGACAAAAAGTGAAGAGGTATTTACCAGAATCTCGGAGGTGTATCGTACAATGGGGATTGACGTCCAAAGTTGGGTTACTTACCAGGTAAGCTTGCTCTCCTCCCTGTGTTTAAAGTCGAACAAATTTGATCAGCTATACCATGACTGGTTGAAGGTGAATGATGGTGTCATATCTCAAAAGTATGAATTGATGCTTCACACGAATTAGAAACAAATATGTGACAACGGGCGACGTGAACTTCGATAACTTTGTCCTATGAATGACACAGCTTGATATATGTGTAAAAACAGCACGAATTTAAATTACGTACATCTCTGAGGATAGAGCTAGTTAATAATTACAATGAAACGTAATGTGGATTGTTCCTCGCATATTATGTCAGTTCTCATCTGATCTGTGGCCTGTTGCAGAGTGGAGGGAGGGCCAGGGCAGCTTAAGAGCACACACAAATTGTTTTTGAGCACACAGAGGGGAGTTGTGTAGGCGGATGCCGACAGCCTCAGCAGTGGCCAGGATGCGACATTTCGCTTGTCTTGATTGTCGACCCCGGATCTTATACAGAGCACGGAAAGCCTCGGACACGTTAACCGTATGATTGGATTCAGCTAGGTGTGAAACGACTGTGCTAGTGAGCGATTTAATTGCCCCAGTGTTCAACCATGCAGGGTGGTGTTCGAGGATACGTTCAGACAAACGTCTGGTCGTGCGGCCGATGTTCATTCCAATTCCTCAACTTGTCGTAATATATTGTGATGTAATGGCATGAGTATGAATCACTGAAAACGAGCTTGTTCGCCAATCAGTCTTCTCATAAGATGCTTGTTTGCTGATGAACGTTCTCACCCAGATAAAAGATTAAATTAGCATTATTATTACTCAGTCCACAAGCTGACCTATTATTTAGCTCACTACCAGATGAGGACAGAGAGCTTTAAGCTGTATGGAAACTACTAAGAGAGAATATAAAACTTTCGGTGAAGTATTCAGTCAAGGCAAACTCAACGGCGTCTTATGGTTCACTTACCCGGATAGCTTACTCTTTTACCTTTGGACGGAATCAATTTTGATAAATGGTTTCCTTTTTTACTGAATTCAAATTGCAATCGTGGCTGAGTGTGCATCATGGTGATAAGGAATTAGAACAGAGGCTTACGTGATGGACTAGGAAGAACCGAACTTATTATGGGAAAAATTAAAACTGGTAGTAAATACTATGAACTTGACATGGGGAAGAAAGAAGGAATGGCCTCACAGTAATACAGAATGCATCATTCTGTACTATTCATTTTCGATGTTTGTTAGTATGATAATGTTGACGAGGAAACCATGTTGCTGGAATATATGATATGAGATTTCTTCAGCCATATGCTGATATTTACTAAACACAGCGAAACTAAGAATGAACTAAGTAGTCACCAGTTACAGCTAAAATATTTCAGTAGGCAGAAAAGCGAGCAAAGATTCCTCAGAATGGAAAACGCGGGAAGACGGTGCATGACCGTGAAAAATGAATCTCACATCGGCCCGAAAGTTAATGAAGTTGGATTTTGTTTTTAGTAGCCATTCCGTTGAGATTTCTAAGTCACAGGTCATGGAAACACATAGAACAAGGTCAAACGGTGACAAAAATGCTGAGACAGGACAAATTTGGAGAACATGACGTCATCAGCGTAGGCGCGGAAAAATGTTTATTAGAACTGAGCACCGAAATATGGAAAAGATGGAACATTGCGGATAATCAGCACTGACTTAATTTGCTATCGAAATGACATTGAGGATGAGCTGTGCACTTGAAGTTTCAGTTTGATGCACACTTAGAACAAGACACCAGAAGTTTCATATCAACGAAAAACATTTTTTTTCAGTTGTATAAGAGCTCTCGGTGGTACTGATATGAACGGATAATTTTGGTTTATAAGGACACCCGTCTAACAACAATCATTTACTAACCGCGAAGATTAATTCAAAACAGAAAGTATGATTAAATAAGTGCAACAAGTTGCCTTCGGTATTGGTGGAAATTTCCCTAGTGTTTCGTCTGGCTCGGAGACATCAGGACCAAACATTGTATATTAGGTTAAAAATAATAATTCCCAACAACCCTATCAGGTCTTTGTAAAAGAAAAACTAAAAGATTGGATTATGCGTAGGCTAGATACCGAGCGCAACATGCAGTTGAAATCAAAGACATAATTAGTATGAAATCCTTTGGCCTGCATTATTTCAATTGTATAATTAAAATAAGAGCATTCATATTAGTTTGTGAAATGTGGCTTTATGTTTACTATGAAAAACGGAGATCATTTGAACGCGGAATGCATAGGTGTACCTGACAAAGGCTGATACATGAATATGCCCGCCATGTGCTTAGAGCTTGTATGAAATGATGCACATTTTTATCTCACAATAATAAAAAGAATGGGCACTCGCTTTTCAGCATTTGCCCGCATATGGACTTTCTTGGTATCCAGGCAGTGACATCAGCTCATTGTGTGAAATGCGTGAAAAACACTTGTCTTCGCGCTCACAGTGCGATTTGGTCGAAGTTCATCTGGGTGTTCTCATCAAGCCTCGTCTGAATATAAAGCTTTTTGCTGGTTTCAGACAATACACTGAACATGCTATAACATTGTCCGTATTTACGAGCTCCATATTCGAAACTCAGGAGGCTAGTCAGTTCGCTGTTACAAGTTGATCTTGCACCTCATCATTCATCAGCAAGCCGTTTATATGAAAATAAACCACGTACACATATTCAGAACAAGGAATCAAGTCTATTTTCCCATTTGACACAGAAGATTGTAAACAGGTCACAACATGTAAATAATATTTTGGTGACTATAACCATAGACGACTAGATGTAATTCGCTACCATTTATAATCTTAGAAATATGAAGTGGTTTTACTTGTGGGTGACGCTGGCAATTCCTTTTTTCCAACTGCGTCAGCACTACGAGTTGAAGTTCGAACAATACGTGGGAAGAATACTTGACATTTTAGAGGTGTAACGACTGTGTGTGTATCTAACTAACAACCGGACACTATTTCACTTTCCATCACGTAAATAACAAACCCTTGACATCTCGATAATTGAGGGAATGCAATTAAATATAATTTGTCAATAAAAAGACATTAGAAGGTGTTCTGATGTCGGTGCTTCATTCAAACCAAGGTTTGGAGAACCTTGTGCTTTTCGTGTTGCTCGGGTCCTACACGGTTCTGGTCAGACCAAATCCCAGTTCTAATCACTAGTGTAGAACATGAAAAACTGTGAACTCTATCTCTCCCGCTCTTCTTTGTTGTTTCGCAGGCGAGACTGGAAGTACATGTCTGGAAAGGACCGACTTTCCAGAGCGCAATCCCCAACCGTTGTTTGTTCACAGTCATCTGACCTCAGCTACAATTATGCCCAGTATTTTAGTTGAGAAGGCATAAAACTACAGGCTTTACTTGAGCTTGGATGAGATTCACTAAATATCGTGTAGCATTTCGATCGGATGTTTTGATGAAGCACGAAATATTTTCTACTGGTGCTTTATTACTGTAAAAAATGTACAGAAAAGAGATTCGGCATCTATTAGGTGATTATATTAGGTCGTTTGGTCCTGGTCAAGGTATATTATTGAAATGAAGTATAAGAAATGTTGATTAGATGAGATCACAGTTCGCATAAACCGGAAGTCAAAGTTTTTGAGGTAGAGTGCAGCAAGGTGCTTAACAGATTTCTCTCATTCTGTTACTGCCGCTCTATTTCTTTGTCCCAACCGTGTCCCAAGATCTTCTTGTGATGAGCTCACTGTAATCCATCTCATAACGCTGTTATTCAGTCAAGATCAAACCATAAAGTAACCTATAGTGAATAACGACTTTTTTGTGTAAAATCTTCTATATTCTTAAACCACTCTTTGAAACTGATCCCCGACTCGTACCAACTCGATTTTACTTGGTTCGTCATACTCCTCCGCTCTGAATTGGCTGCTCTTTGTCTTGATCATCTGGACCTGCTTTGACTTCCTTTTCAATGAAGAGAAGGTCGCTGCTCTATTTTCTGGTTGATTATTTTCATCATGTTTGCGACCGCGGAAGGATTATATCAGTCCATTTTATCAGTCAGTGATGTCAGATATTCCACTTTCACAAATGCTCTACTCAAATGCTTTTCCTGGTAGGTTCGTGTGATCCATCCCGCTGCAGTAAAGTTATGCCTGTCAGTTACCCTAGGTTCATGCAAAGTTCCCACTTTTTTCTCGTTGAACACTCTCGAACACATTATTTTAACAGAACGACACGAAATTATATTTACCCTCTCCATAGGTCACCATCTGTTCAGTTCCAAAATAAATGAACCACCCGGTATCGTACTTTATAGCACATCTTTTGTAAGATATCTAGTTATTTCTCCGAATAGCATGTCAAACTGGAACTCAGGCGTGAAAGATGAAACGAAATTCATCACAACCTTCAAGGGATTCAAACAATGAACTCTCAGGTATACTTGTGTTACGGTTACAGCAGTGACCATTCGTCAACGATCGTAAAACAACAGAGGGAATTTCCATGCACACCTAAATATAATACGTTATCCTCATTTATCCTGAATGGTTTTGTGGTCTCAGATATTGAAACCTTATTAGATTTCAGTTTGAAAGTGTTGAGTTAAACAGCGCCATGAGTTCAATAAACCTACGGGATCGACATTTTCACTAGTCGGACTGGACATCATAATTTCCTTGAATTCAACAGAATCTTCCGTCAAGCACAAGCTGTGGTAGAAATATTCCCCATTTCCCATTTCCGATAAAACATAAGTGCCAGTCAATTATTCAATTCATCCCCGTTATATGCGCTGTTCTCTTCAATTAAAATGGGTTCGAATCCCCACAGGGTATACGACTCATTAGTTGGAGCGTTCTTAATGAGAACTGTCAAATCTGCCAAACATATGAAGTGTTTTAATGTCGTCTTCATTTGCTGACTTATTGGGCGATTTTGATCAGAATTTCTTAGGGTTGTTATGAATGCAGGTATTCGCCGGATTATTTTTTGTCACAGTTTCATTGGTTAAGCAAGCCGGAAACAGTTCGACTGTTGGCATAACGTTATTAGGTTATCCAACCAGCCCAGGCATGGAAAGTAGTGAAAACATTTGTGCAGCTCCCAGCTTTGACAGTGCAAAACTTTGGAATAATGGAATTAGCTTTGGCAGAAACACTCAGACTGATAGCCTCCCACTCATTTGTAGCCTAGCTTCGGGGATGTAAATAGTATTGTTGCTTCGTAAACAGTATGACGCCTATATCCTGAAAAGTTGTTATTCTAGTCAAAGTTCAGGACTAGCAAAAACCATGCGCTTTCTTCCAGAATAATTCTGTTCTCAAAGTAAAGCAATTGCTCGATAATAATAAGCAGATGCTCAGTAACAGGTTCTTTCAGTTCCTAGGTAACAAATAATTCGACAAATTATTTATTGCCTATTACTTTTTGTCAACGAAAAGGGTACAAATCCATTTGGACTTCGATACAAATTCATCTAACTTTCTCCTTTGTTAGTCTCTTCACAAAAGCGATGTCTCACCTGTTGTTTTAGAGAACTTGCGCAAATTATGTTAATGGTCCTAAGCCATAGATTGCTAGTTTTGGTCTCTTTATCAACGCAAAAAGAAAGGCTCTTGGAATAAATTTGAGCATCAGAATCGGCAGCGGTCAGCTAAAACTAATTTTTTATGTTGCATTCTAGTTCATAGATTTCCAGAACCGTAGACCAATATTAGGGGATCTTACAAGTTTTACAATAAATTGACTCTCACCCAAGGAGCCAGTAGATTCGCTCGAAGATGCGGCTGAGATATGAACGGAGAACATTGAATGGTGTGTTAAATGGAATATTCAAATAGCGGAATTTCATCCTCATTTTTTCTTCACCCGTATAAATTCCATTACTGAAGCCCAATTCTCCTGAGTTCACAAGAGCATAATATTTACTAAAGTGCCATATATCAAGATGCTGCTTGTATTTGAATCCAAATATGGAATATGAAAAGTTAGTTTGCCTTGCAGAAGCAACATCCTCCGAGAAATATTCTCCTTGTCTGCTTTGTTTAAACAAGTCACTTTTCCTAATTGTTTGAATGTGAACAAGGCCACAATTTTACGGTGTTCTTTTTCACATTTCCTCTGACCAATGCTTACTCCTTTCTGAGATTGGATTGCTATCAGGACACTTCAACGATGTTTTTTGAGTGAATTATGGATTGGAATTTTGAAGGATAGGATATTTTCACGCTCAACCTAAAGCACTTAATGAATACTTGAATGAGCATATTGTAGTGCACGAATTTTGTACATAATTGTGTTTTAATGCAGGCCATAGTGTTACAAGGAAATCTTCTGTGAAATGTTGCAATTTCCATCTTCATTCAAAGAATATGGTTGAAGAGATCAGCGTTCACTAATCTTCTTTCAGATTGCCAAAGGTTAACATTTCACACATGAAAACATCACGATTGGATCTGCAAACACGGAAAAGTCAGCATCTTCATATACGCTTTTCAGCAATCTGAGAACCTAATTCCGCCTTCCGATCACTTTCTCTCAGTTCAGCAGAGAGAGTCAGTTACTTGTTATCATAATTTTACAACCTGGAATTAAAATGGCTAAACATTATTCCACGACGTTCTTTGTGATATAAAAGGCTGTTCATAGACTGTCCTAAGCATGTCTCTCGTGTAAGCTTCAGTGATTTTATTTGTCGCAGAATACCTGTTTCACCTCTCATAGTAAATTGATACGAAAGTTGTCACACGCAACATGAGACTGAACATAATGAAAACTCTCTGCTTTCTAATTTCATGCCGCGGTGTTCACTCACCAAAATCTTCGGAATCTGAGAAAAGCCGAAGTGTACAAGTGGGAAGCAGGGAGAACCATGTAGCAATGGATTCGTAGTGCTAGTTCCGACGTCACCACTGTAGAAAATAATGTAAACTAAATTAGTGTACCCACCATAAGATTGACAGAAACACAAATGTATTCCGGTTTCTCTTACTATATGTCCAGTATGGCCAGTAGGAATTGCAAATTACCTAGGGAATAAAATACAATACCTCCAATAGGGTTTACAACCATGTGTGCCCATGTGTTCGGATTAGTATCATTGACTGTGTGATGGTAGCTCAGTAGATGCACTATAATTGAAATAGGAACTGGCATTTGCCGACAATTTAAGGTGGAATCTAACACACGTGCATTACTAGGACGATTTCTGTTTATGTGGTCGCGCTCATTACTATCTCTGAAAGGTCTATCCAAATCGCACTGTTCGGTTTTAGTAAATATCCGTCAGTCCAAACGTGTAAGACTACGGATAACTTTAATTTTCAGCAAAATGTAAACTACAATTCACTGTACGACTTTCCTTGAATTCCTCTTCGATTCATAATTTGACAAGCAAAACTGTGTGTGTATTATCCCGTGAAATGTACCGGCTATGAACAGTTTTGTTCCGAATGTTGAAATCTGTGATGAAGGTGTTCGTGCTAATATATAATAAATTACGATCCTAAATGTGTTATTTGCCAACAGTTTTGTTCACCCCACAATCTCTCACTTCCGTTGTCTTAACAGTTTCAGCAATCGATTACAAATGCGAATTATAAATTTTCAGACAAAATGGTTGAGTGCCTAACACTTAAAGTTGAACATTCGTTTTAACTTTTATTTGATGGAATGGCTTCCTTAAACCTGTTTATTAATCTAGACAGTCCTACTAGTTTCACCTAACTTTCACTGTTCAGCAATATCTCATTGTTTCCCTTAATGCGGGTCACCTATACACGGCGTTGATAACTTATTCCGCCCGTGTCTAGTGGGAAAAATTTCCCATGTTTCTGAGCTATGCTGAATAAATGATGTCATGTCGATTGATGCCAATTTTCTAAACCTGTCTTGAATGATAACTAAGATATGGCTTGATTATCTTGGCCTTGATGTATGTAAGATTTGATCTGAGATGCAGAAAACTCCATTAAATTGATCTCTTCAAATGACAATTATATAATTACTGTAAGCCCAGTTGTGATCAGTTTATTGAGAAACAACGATCCAGCTATCCGTCCTCTTTACATTGAAAACTAGTGTTGAATAAAACGATTTTCAGTGAAACATGGTTAATTTAGGGTATATATTTTCGGCATAAAATAGTTTTCGGGAAAAATTAAATCGCCCGTAACTTTCTGAGAGTTTCAAATTTTTTCAATGGATGATACAATTGTGAAGTATTGTGCATGGGAATGGATATCTTAACAGTAATGTACTCGGAGGCCGGTGAGGTTGGTGTAACTTTCTTGGCAATGATTGGTTCCCCCTAATGGGGAGGATTATTTGTTGTATGGTCTATCCTATAGCAAAATAAAGTTGACTTTAAACCCATAAAGGTGCAGTTCCAATTATTCTTATGTGTTCTTGATTGATGGAATCATTTGAACCTAGTATCATTTACATTCCTGTATTTGGAAGAATTTTACCAGCGATAATGCGTTACAATCTGGTTTTAGTGAGTATAAGAATGAGTGCATTTGCTCATTTTATTAGTTGTAAAGTACTAAGAAAACTGGTTTAACCAAAAGTATTGAAAGATTACCCCTTCTCGCTCATCTAGTTTTTAGTGTGGTGGATGGTGATGTATAATTCGACTAGGGGTTTAGATAAGCGATGCCAATCCATTGTTTACGGTCCATCGGAATACAGCGTTAGTCCAGCCAATGTGGAGTATCTCAACAAACTTATTTTTATTGAGTAAACTGGCTTTACGCGATAAATCCTGCCTAAGATTCGATGTTCTGATAGCCAGTTGTTCACTTTCTTTTGTCCGATCATTAACAAAATTTCACTATTTTACTCCTTCTAAGCACGACCGTTAATACTGTTGTTTTTCACTCGATATTTTTCCTCAGCATGGAGCATAGGCTAGAAAAATGTACAGCTACAGTCAGAAATGATTCATGCAGGTGTCCGATAAGCACTTTTTGTGCTCGTATGCGACAACAATTGCGCAGAACCATGCAATTCTATATGTACGCTAAAAAATCACTTGTGGTGAGATTTTAGAACGACGAATCATGTGGTCCACTTGTACGTGGTAGAAAGCTATGCCCAAAATTCGAGTGAAATCATGTTTCTGCCACTACACATGGGTCATAACTTTGATGGAATGCGAGCCTGTGAGAGAAAATGAAACAGGATTTTTTACGTCGAATACATCCAAACCCTATTCGGAATACAATGTTCATACGATGTATGAGGTATTTTGTCTGCCTCCGTTTATCACTATTTTTCAGTCTCATCGACATAGATCCCATCATGTTGGTAGTGAGAAACTTTTCTATTTTACTCGCCATCAAGTTGCGCATTTGGCTCCGATCGCCAGTCTGCAAGCAGAATATTGAATGCTGTCTTTAGAACACTGTTTTGTTCTGCCTCATTAGAGAGTAGTTATGTGAACTGGATCTTGATGCTGCTCTTGCTTTCACAGGTTTTACAGAAAGTAATGCACAGACAAACAGTTCTGCATGACTTTATTTACGGACCGCTTGTAAAACATGAATAGTCATCATCAGAAACAATTACCTACCCAGGTCACTTATTTTCGTTCTATTTGGGGACCTTTTCAGTCCTAAAGATTTGGATTTGCCCAACATTCGTGACACCTCTGACTGCAGTCCACCAACAAATTTAAACATTTTATTCCGTTTCAGATCATTGATCTTTGTTTGTGTTATACATCTTCATCCGTCGAGATAAATTTTCAGAGGAACTTCCTACGGCATTGACTTTTCTGGGCCCGCCACTGATCACCATATACCAAGTATTCAAATAAGGAGCAAACCCGACGTCAAAATTACAAGCCTCTTGATTTAAATCCCTCAGGGAGTCAACACGTGGCCCCATTTGATTTTTCAATAAATGTACCCAAACGTTAGTCAAAACAACATTTTCATACACAATATTAAACACCTGATCTGCCTTCATTACTCAGGATTTATCAGTCTCATCGACGTAGAGTCCACCACGTTGATGATGAAATAAGTTGTCATCATGTCCCATCACATGTTACACTTTCGATTTCAACGGCCAGTGTGTAGTTAACCTTTGGATTACTCTCTATAGAACAGAGAAACTTTTACGACCGATTCGGAACCTACTCCATTAGGGGGTTATTTGTGTGAACTGAACCTTTGAAATGCAAACGCTTTCGTATGTCTTACAATGAATATTGAACAGACAACGCGCTCAACATGACTTTATTCACGAACCTCTTGCGAAACGAAGCATGCACGGTTATCCTGAAAAACTATCACCTACCCTGGTGACTTCTTCCCTTTGAACTCGGCGACATTTGCAGTTTTATCGATGAAGACTTCCCCACCACTCAAGGCGTCTACAAATGTAAACTAATTTGTTCCAATCCAAATCAATAATGTAGGTTGGTATGATTTATCGACATCCGAAAAGATCATTTTTCGAGAGAAAGTCCTATGTCTAATGACATTTTTCTGAGTTTCCCGTGGCTAACAATGTACAAATCAGTCAAATGAGAACCAGACCCATCGTTAAAACGACAGGATTTGTGATTTGATTCTCTCAGGGAATCAATACGTGTCCCCATTTGTTGGGCTTGCAACTCAGCCTTCTCATCACGTGACACTAGCCGCATTAAAAATTGTAAAACTCGGAGTAAGGGTGCTTCGAAAAAATCTCGTGCTGCATCAAGGACAGTGATTTCCAGGTATTCTACCTCTGAATTATGTTATTTTTAGTGGCATCCGATAGTCGATACTCCCCTTCGCGGCAAAACACTGAACAAGATGCGGGACAAAAGTTCAGAAACTTTAGTCCACTGCATTCTACTTTGATCTCCGTTACGAAAACTTTGAGAAAACTGGGATTTAGTGGATCGTCTCACGGCTATTGTGATAAAAGCAAAAGCTATCGGCCAAGCGCGTTCATATGGCCTTGAAGCCAACGCTGACCTTTGTGGTGAGCAGGCTTTTAGCGGCCATATTGGTGTTTGAATAATGTAAGTGCAGGATACTATCGATGTACTTACTGAGCTTGTGCGCTCATGGAGTCTTTCTAGCATTTTGCAGACCAAATACAAGCATTCCTCAGCCCCCGCGGAAGAACATTAACCGTTGTATATTACATATTTATGCAAACCGGAATTTTTCTTCCCCGGAATATCTGACAGCTATCATTATGAGGCAGTTTTAAAAATTTTCTAACGTGAAGTTTGCAAATTACGACAAAATTTTTCCCTACCTTTTCCAAAGGCAAAACCATAAAAGCTATGTTTCGCCGAAGAAACGGCTCCTACCATGATATTTAGGTAATAGCCCAATCTAAACTTACTCTGGAAAGGTTTATGTGATTCTGTGGATCAACTGAATTATATTTCCTCACCGTGTTATATTCTACCTTGCTTCCCTCACGGCCTTTCACTCTGGTTATCGAGTGCATGCACAGAGCAGGAAAATTTGAATAAATAAGTAATATTACGCGATAGACTGGTATACATAAATTGAGTCACGAAGTCCGAACTATAGGCTGAGTAAATTTTCGGACTTATCCTCATCGACACTACCCGTATTCATTAAAACTGAAGTTGGGAATTCTTTTATATGAGCTAATGTTCATAATCTAGCCTCATGTTTGCTATAAGGCCACTTTATTGTATGGTGGTTTGAAGCATTTATTAGTATTGAGTTCAGAATGACAGAAAACCTTAGAAGGCTCAGTAGTTAAAAATTTTGTGGAAACCAGACACAGCTGGGACAATACGGGTACATTTTTTCAAGATGGTATATGTATGATACATATATATATATATATATATATATCAATTTTATGGACACTTGAGTCGTTCCATAAAATACTGTTCATCCGTCAGCCTTTTGGTATATATCATTGCATACTGAAAGCAAGCTGAAGAAGTAAAAATTGATATCACTGACCAGATGTCGTGTCCCACTTCATGTCTGTTCAAACATTTGGCACCAAGAGAACGTTAGGTACATTTGTGAATCGCTCCTAATGTGAACAAATAAGTATTACCCTAAACGGCAAAGCCACCAATCAAAATGTTAGCAAAGCTCACTGGATATGTCTGTTCTTAATTTTCCGAAAAAATGACTCATTTTATAATCTCAGCTTTCTTGGTTTTGAGGTGCGGCTCATGGTAAAACGAATGAACGACATCTCACGGTAGGTATATTTGTCCATATTTATTATTTTTTATCTCTTCTCCTAATTTTTTATTTTATAAAGGGTGCAACGAATTTGTCCATCTCGCACGACCCGTGGAAAGCATTCCAGAATTTCATGGGTGAATCGTACAGTCAGAATCAACATGTAATATTGTGTCACTTACTTGGTAAGCTTACTCTTCTCCCTGTGTTTAAAATTGATTGATCTTACTTAGTCAGAATTTTTTCGGTTGAAAGTAAGTAATATGGTCAAATCCTCATGCTCTGCAACAAAATTTAATTTCTTTTTCAGTAACTCCATTCACTGAATGACATATTTGCGTATGAAAGTGCACTTTAAGATTGAAAGAGTATTATTCGTGCACTAATTTCAGAAAGAGTTGTGTATATAATTGATGTATATGGGTGCTTAATGTGTTCTCCCTTTGAGGCTTGAGTTTGCATTGATGCAAAATTCAAGAGTGTAGTTCTAAGACACACACTTCGGCATAAATGTGTCTTACAGCTGCCCTAGCAGTGAACCGATATGCAATGATGATTTGTAAAGTGAATCCTCCGAAAGTCGAACACTGTGCCGAAATATTCACAAATGATCATTCATACATTAGGAAATCACGGAAACGCGTAGGTTTCCGAATACGATAGTAATGAAATGTGAACAAGAAATTAACAAACTATAGTGGCTGCAATAAAATTTAGTCGTAAGCAGCGTGCATGGACGAAGACTCTTTTTTTCAGTATCACACGGTGATTCCACCAAAGTTAGTTCGCTGGTCATTCAGATACAGCACCATAGTACTGATTTCGGAAAACAAATATTAGCTTTTCTAACCTAACGGTCCATACAGCGTGACTCATATGTTCACAACTTTCGGTGGAGTTTCTCACTTCTTGTCGTTATTGCTGAACCATGAACACAACTTTTGGTAAAATGAGTGGATAAATAAAATTTGAAAGTGCTTTGCAAGAACTGACTCCCATAAATACCTCCCGTATGGATTTCGGTTGGCGGATGATAACTGGTAACAATACATTGCGGGATATTTTTAAATCGTATTATCAGAAACATTCTCCAATTTGTGGTGCAGGTGAAGGAGTGCTGTCGTGTTTACTGGGCAATAGAAACCAGCAATCGAACAAATACGATCGAATGAGGCATCCTGCTTAAGATATTTCACAGTATCCTTCATGCAACTATTGTCAAAACTGATGTTTACGGATGTCTGATGAGCGCACTTTGTCCTCATTCATGACGGCACTACCGCGGTAATTTTGACAGTAATCGTTAACACGCATTTTTAAACCGGTTATCACCCTAAACCTCCCAATTAGGAAAGTATTCCGCCTAACCTTATCTTGTAGACACAACGGGGAAAACTATAATGACCGAAAAAGACCTCTATCCAAGTATGTAGACAGTTGTTGACAAACTTGATTACACGCCATTACCGCGGTAATTCTTAACCCACTTTGCTCAGGGCCCTTTACCTTGGCAACTAGGGTCAAACACTTTCAACTAACCATAGCGCAGCAAGTAAGAGGGAACATGGAGTTGATTATTATCATTTCACGATGTTTCGACTTGTGTGTGACTGCATGTGGTTGGCCAAAGCCAGGTTAAGTTTGAAGGTCATATGAACTGGGACACACTCATTCACACAGCTACCAATCACACCCCCATCCAGAGGTCGCCATTCGGTCGAATCTACATCCAACTGTATCAACACCGTCTCTACAAAGAAAAACGAACATCGGTAGGACAGGCTGATCACAGCGAGCTAGGATGGCCGAACACATGCCAAAGTGCGTCGTAAAGTGATGACTCAGCCTAGACCACAACACTCGAGGGCATCACCAAGGCGGACCTCGACCATCGCCCGCCACCTGACTGGAGGTGGTCACACCGTAGATCCGGTGAAAGCTTTCTCGGTCTTATCCCGTAATGGCGACAAGCACCAACAAAGGATACTTGAGGCATTAAAGGTCGCTCACACGGAACCGGCCTATGTGTAGAATGGCGCATGGCCTTCACCCCCACCCTATCACGTCTTTAGCTAACCAAATGCAGTTATACACAGGCACACACACACACACACACACTCACACGCACATGCACAGAGGCATACACGACTTCAAACAGCGTTAAACTGCTCTAATTATTCATTTCAGTTCAAATCGTAGCTATTTTTCCTGCTGGATTCTTTACGTACGCGAAATGCGAGAGTATGCGAAGAGAACTCCTCTCGCAGTTTTCTTCTCAATTGTTTACTCAGACTCAACATGGCATCTAAATGTTTTAGACTATCGGTTTGACAGTACCTGAAAATATCCTGAATAAAACCCTAATTCAACTCTGATTACTGACGGTGCCATATTAAGTAGAAATTCAGTAAAGTGTACCTGAGAAGCAGCTCAGCTGTAAATTGTATTTCCCTACCATGAACCTGTTTCAAATGATCCGAACAAAGTAAATCAAACTGGGTAAAAGTCACGAACACCTTATCCTGTTATTCGGAATTAACTGGTATTACTGATAACATTTGTGTTGCCTACACTCGTCATTTGAAACCGGATGTAGAACATTACTTAATAACCAATTCTGGTGTGATTTCGTGGGGATGACTCTGAATGTCTCTTAGACGTCGTATCGAAGGCTTTTTACACGAATACTTACCGCTTGCAATGACCGAATCAACGATGGTGAAAGTAAAAAAGCTGAGGCATATCAACGATATCCTCATTTTCTTCTGTTGTGAATATCAGTTTAAAACGAGGCTATTCTAATACACAAAGTTTATATACGTTCACGTAGCCCACAAAGCAACCAACCCCATAACTTCCACGAAATGTTCGATGGCCAGAACCATCTCAGTTTACCAGTGAAAATCCACGATCTTCAAAGTTGTTTTTTCATTGGTGAACCGGCCTTCAGCCGCTCGTCCAAATCACTTTGTTGGTTTAACGGTCTTATTGTCGAATATTGATTTTCCTACCGTAGAAGAGCTGATAGTCAATTGGTACCTACTAGTTCCATTTTTTAACTGAATTTTAGATATTCCGCGTTTCGGAGTTCAGTTCAGCTTTTTCTAAATGAGCAGAAGGCAATTAAAGCTGGAGCCTCAAAAAAAATGTTATGATATTTCTACAGATGATTGAACACAAACATTTCAGTAATGAGGGAACAAGTGAAAAGGTATTTTGTACATTCACATTTATAGTGATAGCGGTAACTAGTTCATTATCTCGACTGCCACAAGTCACAGTGTCAGTTGATTCGAAATTTGTATTTAGGAACGTAATCAAACACGAGACTTATGGATATGGCTAAGCTGTATTACCCAAGTAACCAATGGTCAGTTATGCGGTTCACAACATGATAAAGTTTTTTATTCGCTACCATGAACAAGAAAATCAAGATAAACAGTTAAAAGAGTAAAGGTTGCTCCAAGATCCTGCAGTCATTGCTATGAAATAGCCAGCTTTATTCAGCAGGTTTGGTGAGGGGTACTGGATGAAAATGGATCCGCCATTTTAAACATTTATCGTGGATATAATGGACTAGAGCACAGGCCAAATGAGTGCGCTTTGAAGATCACAATTAAATATAGTGAAGATAGAATAGATGGAAAGAATCAAAGGCCAAATGCTGACGGAAGCTTGAAGTCGAAAGCTGAAACCGGACTGTAGAGGAGTGCCAAAACTGAAGGTGATCCGCAAAGTACAAAAATAGTTAAAACTCCACCATTACATTGAATACATTATTCTGGTATAATACGTTCTTGATGCTGAGTATAATAAATATGATTCAACGTGTTACTTGAAAAAAGCTTGTGAGCTTTCCGCAGGTGCTTTATACAATTTTTTAAGGAATGAGATCGAAAAGAATATGGGTAAATTCGCTAGGACGCAAATCTTTCGTAATAAACGTAGTATTAGGGTAATTGTTCTCAGAGTGGAAACCAAAGGGAGAGGCGCATACTCGTGAAACACAGATGAGGCATATAATCGTAAATTAGTCAAACCGGATATCGTTTTCAGTGGCCAGAATGATATGGTTTTGAAGTCATAGGTAATGTAAAGATATGGAGCATGAATACTGCACGATCCATTGTGGAGTGGTGATAGAAGTGTACCAATGAGAGGAATGGAGAGGGGATGGCATGGTCAAGTCATACTGCGCAGTAAATGTCAGAGGACTGGAAAATACCGAACACTGAGAATTGCCGAGGGTACGTGAATTGCTCTTGCACGCGTAAAGGCAATACTCTTTGGGATTTTCATACCAGTTTTGTGTACTCTTCGTAACGGTGCATTAGCAGTTTCATGTAAAGGAAATCCGTATCGTCAGTTGTGCAAAAGCGCCCGGTGTTAGCAGGAAGCTTAGGTTAATATGGATTCTGATTGTTTAGGAAGAGAGGATTGAAGAAAAGCACGGACGCCAATGATCATTTTTGTACGCATTATTCATTTACAAGCAGCAAAAACAATGTCAAGCAAAAAAATGCTTGAATTTGAGCCATAAAATTGTGGTAAGTCCTGGTAAAGTTCCCCCGTGTAGTAATAAGTAGAATGAGATAAGGACCTTGAACGTCAATCTAGCATAAACAATTTCAAACACTATTGTCTTATCGTGGTAAGACACGATAAAATTTGTCCATGATGGGGATAGAAACCGAGCAGAAAAATTAGTTGGAAACGAGGAGGATTTATAAATAGAATGAAATCACCAAACGTACTTTAGTTAAAGTGCATACTAATGATATTGAGATTTAAGTTATTTCTCAATGGAATATAATGGGTTTAATAGTTTTCCAAACAAATTATCACCTAAGCGCGTGATTTACACACTAACCACGGAAAAGCTAGCATATCAATATGCTGTTCTGCATTTTGTGGTAGGTGAGACTGAAGTTTAGTCCACAAACACTTAGTCAACTTTCGAGGTGATGTCGTCTCCGTAGTCACGAGTACTAAGACCCTGACTTGCACACTGACAATATCACCTCGACCGCTGATGAAGCGTTTGAGAACTAGACACCAAGCTCAAATATTCCAACCTGCTGAAAATCACCAACCTGAAATGCGACCAATATCGATTTCCAAAAGCATCGATATCAGTGTGCTCGCCATATTCAAAGGGCTTAAGTGAAATATTTTACATTTCCATCTCATAAAGGGAACGAAGAATAAGCATTCATGTTGCCGTATTTGCTCGTGCGTGAACATGATGCAGTTATGTCTTTGTTCGCCAATTTTAACTAGAAAAGCACCACAAAAAATAAACTGATCATATAATGAGTCATTTATGTGGAATCTTTTGGTTTTCAATGTTGATTTTGCGACAGTATCGCGAAGTACTCGCCTTCCCGATCGTTTGGTCGAAGTTAATGTACATGTATTATCACCAAGAATTTTGCAAGTATGAATTGTTTGCAGATTCCTAATAATGTGCTGAACACACCGGACGATTGTCCTTTTTCACGAGCTTCTTACTAGAAACGCAACGGGCCAATCGGTTCAGTGCCAAAACTGACGGAATAGCTAGACTCATGTCATCTGCCACTTCGTCAAGGTAAACTACACGTGTCTTTCAGCTTACATGTAGTGTTGAAATTAAACTGTGTGTTCATAGATTCGGCCTAAAAAATTATATTCACTATTCTGGTTGAAAAATAAATTCCGAAAACAATTACCGCATAAATTATCTTTAATTTTCAGGATTGGAGGCAATAGGATAGTTCCGGTGTGAGCCTCGTCATCAGTAACTCCGAAAAGATGGCACCAGCAGAGTGATACCAGCCTATTCTCCTTCAGACAAACATTTAACTTCAACCCGGAAACGTTTTAGGCTTACTCTTTCAAAACCTCATGTGGCACTGAATTCTGCATTTTTCTCGCTTTTCTGAAAAGACGAGGGTTCATTTTCAGTCCATTATTTTCCCATTTCGAAAAAATTCGGTCGTGCTTTATTGATTTGGTAAACTTTCTGGTGAGCGAGAACGCGAAACCTTCATCCTATCCCCGTAAGATCTGTGGATGAATTCCATCTGGATCTTCAGGATTCTCCCAAGTTAAATCAGGACCTGATCTTGTAGAGTGTCTATAGCTCCTGGTCCTCGGTTCGTGACACGTTAAGGAACATACTCGGCATCGCGCGAAAGAGCAGAACTCAAAGCTCGGGAGCGGGACAACGTGTGTATTGGGGGAACACAACTGCGTGCATACAGTGTACACAGACGAAGCAAGTGGCGCCAACAAATTCGGTAATTGTTCAAATGAACAAGTTTGTTTTGTAATAGCGTGTCGTATCGGAGGCACTACAGATCAGAGGATTTATAAAGATAGAGCGCTGCTTTATCTCAGTCAAAGTCCAGTATGCAGGAGCGTATGAATGCCTACGTTGGACTACGTTTTCTCTCAGGTAAATAAACAACATTTATGGTCATCTAACAGAGTCAGCCACAGGTCACTGTTTATATTACCACCTCATCGTGGTTTTCAGTGTCAAATATAGGTTTGTGATTGTCTAGTAACTCTCGATTCCCGTGCTGGAGCACGTGAAAAGCTACCAAGCACGATCTCCCCGTTGCAGCTGGTTTTGAAGTTCTATTTTCAAATTAGTGCACCAAGCCTCCGTTGGATGGCTAGCACTGAGTGGCCAGTTGGGCCAACACAGTGAAAGGTATATCGCGGTTTTACAAAAGTGTGTTGAGGGAACACAATGTGGAGGAAGTTTGGTTAGTCCGCCTGATTCCTTAGTGGTTATCACACTTCACTGTAGAGCTAGATCACGTACTGTCTTGTGGATAATATGTCGGTGGAGGCAGATTGAAGACCTGGAGAATTATCTTTGGCCGCCCCTTTCTCGTGAATGCCTGAAGTCCAGAACACCCTGCACTTCGGCCACGGGCTTGTGAAAGACGTGTCAAAACACCATGAAGCAGATGTTAGAACGTTTTACTCTGCACGACAATATGCACCCATACCCATCATCGTCCAAGTAGATGTTCAGTGAGTGGGACTCTATTTCGCACGTTCATGGCAGACCCCCTTCACCTCTGGCACCTTTTCGGTTCATACAAAGCAGCACGTACCCATGCAGAGCAACCCCTAAATCCCGAAAGTACTGCGTAAGCCATATCTCAGTAAATGCAATGATGGGAGAGGTGCTAATCAGCTTTTAGGCCTCAAGTTCACCTTGCATAATTGATAATCCCCACATTTAGAGGGAAATATGTCGGTAAATGACACCAAGAAGCCCTGCATCCGTAACCTGTCTAATGTTCTGCGCTCAGAGTACTATCAATCAATAGCAATGGTCAACGTAGCTGTAACCTCCTCTGTGTCGTAGGAAAATTCAGGACAGATTGATTCAGCTCCCATTCATTACTGCCCTCTGGAAGCGCTGTTAAGCAATACTCAACTTGTGTTCATCCTCAGAAGAAAGATCACTCGGAAAGTCGAACAGAATCTACTTTCAGACAAAATGGTCCGATCAGAAACACTCTCACTCGCTCCTGAGATCCAAAAATATTTCAGAAGCCGAAGATGACCGGACTCATGGATCTTAATCATTCAGAATGCAGCTCTAGCTCAGATTCATCTGGAGAATTCCACGTTTTCTTTCTAATATTAATTTTCTGATTTAGTATTAGTGTGATCTGTACCAGATAGCTTTCGGGTGCCATTTGAGAAATTTTTCTTGTTTCTGGTAATTTGACGAGTTATCGCAAACACTGTGGCAAGGACTGGCTTTTTATGGCTCCCTAAGATCTTCGTCGTCAATGTGCGTGAGTCCTCTTGAGTAGCTGAAGACAGATGGGAGCAGAACCTCGGGAACCTTTGAGTAAATGTCCCCTCAAATGATACAATGCCTATTGTCTACTGTTGCCGACACATATTGTTTGTGCATCAAACTAGCAAATCAACAGTTCATTCATTTCGACGTCATCAGTTATGGTTTCATTAGAGCCGTGCTGCTGTGAAGACCATGTGGTAACAGCTGAAATTTAGGAAATATTTATTTTTCAATACACAATTAGTTAAAATTCAATTTGCAATACCTGAAAGCACTGAACTAAATATAATTATATTATAACTGAATACATCAGAAAACGTCCTGAAATCGGTGATCTATTCACAACTAAGGTTTGCAAACCGTTGTAATTATTTTGTTTTGTTCGAGTACCAGACGGTTCAGGTCAGTCTAAACCCTAGCTTCAGCCGATACTGTAGAACACGGATGAGTCTGATCTCTCTCTCTTTGCTTCTTTTTTCACAAGAAAGACCAGACACAAGTCTGGAGAAGACTAACTTTCCGAAGTAAAGTTGCAAACTGTTGTCTTTCACACTAATCCGACCTCCAATACAATTGTATCCTGAGTGAACTGATACAGTTTCCAAGTGTTTATTCCGTATTTTATAGAATCAATCAAGATGCTGCACTTACTACTTGACTTTCAACAGGTGATTTGATAGTGTGGATTAGTTTCACAGGACCTGTCTACTGAACATAAAAACAAAATAACTTAGCCATTGCTCTTTGACAATAAAATTGACAGAACTGATAGTCGATATATTAGAGATCAGCGAACTGTATGGTTTAGTAGCAACCAAGATTTATCAGTAAAACAAAAAGTAAGAAGTGCTCAGTAGAAGAAATCCTATTTCTCACAAGTCGAAAGTCGAAGCTTTGGGAAAGAGAAGCGCTCTATTTTCTCGCCTAACTGTCTGTCGCAGAAAGATCGTGTGATGTGTTCACTATAATCCATCCTATCAAGTCACTGTTCAGTAGATATCCCACTGCAAATAACCCTTACCATGCGCATGGATCTCTTGACGAATACTTTCCAATATTCCTGAACCACTTTCGAAACTGATTCTTGACTCAGACTAACTCGGTTTTATTTGGTTTGCCTTAATTCTCAGCTTTAAATTGTTTTCTGTCTCTCTCGATCCTCTGACCCTTTTTGGGTTGCACTTTAATGAACGGAAGGTCACTGATCTGCTTTCGGGCCGATTATTTTCGTTTTATCCGCAGCCCCATCCGACCCCCAAACGACTGAACCCGTCCATTTTGTCTGTCCTTGACATTATATTTCCGTTATTTCCAATTAGCTACGCGAGTGTATCACCTGACGTATTTATGACAATAGTCCGCCCTGGTACGGCAAATTTATGCCTGTCAGTTATCCCTGAATCTCAAAATAGTGAGTTTTCCAGTTCGTCAGACTTTTCAATTCATGCAATTAGGCAAATCAATAAACCAGATTATAATTTGCCAAATCCCGAAGCATAGCCTTCACCTCCATTAAAAAAATAAATGATTTACTCTTCATATCAGTAGACCCTCAGTATAGTAATTTAAAATGGTTCTGCTAGAAGATGTCTATATATTTCTTATACCAACTTTACTTTTGTGCGGCAAGCTCGTACGAGGGGATGAGCCGGCTTCATTCATGTCCCGAATGGTACTTGCCCACCAACTGTGATCGGATGCGAGACCTGAGCACAGAGAAATCCAGTTCGGCTTCCAGTAGCGAACACCGTAGACCGACTAGAGTCCTATTCAACAATACTGACCCACGTTTCCAGTGGTCCTCCAAGGCTACAGCGCCGTCCTTGACATGGAACAGGAGCGAGGCACCATTTTGTATTTCTGTATCCGGAAGTCGTAGGACATGTCCACACCACTACAATCGCCTTCGTTGTTGGAACACTGACTGCTTTTCCATGTCACAGCACCGTTGTCTTACTGTCCTGCTTGAAAGCTTTTCGTGCCAAGCCACTTTAAGTATCCGTCGTAGACACCAGTGTTCAAGCACTTCCGGCTTCTTGATGTTCTCGATGCGTAGTGACCACACCTCACAACCGTAAGATAGTACTGGAAGGAGAGCGACCCGGAATATACGGACATCTGTCCGGAGGTTGGTTTCATTGCGCACCCAGAGTGCATTTCCAAGTTGGAGAAACGCAGTGATGGCGTTATCAATGTGCACTTTGCCTTCATCTTTGGCTTGACCATTTCGAGAATCGTAGAGCCCAGATATCTGAAGGCCGGGACGTGCTCACTTCCTTCTCCTTTCATGTATATCGGGGGAATGGATTATGTAATGCATGTCGAAAGGATCTTGGACTTCAGCGTATTGATCTCTAGCACCATGGATTTTGAAAGAGACTGTGAGTGATTGAGAACCAGCTGTAACGCAGTTGGGATGTCTCCAAGGGTGATGGTATCGTCTGCGAACTCTATATCCGCGAGGAAGGCATCGGTGTGCAGCTGAATACCAGGGTAATCAGTGAGCTCTTGAAGCATTATTCAATCGACGATGTGGTTGAACAGCACTGGCGACCACGGACGGCTTTGTCGAGCAAAAAGGTTGACAGAGGAGTCACTGGACTTGTCCCAATGTTCTAATAACCGGTGGAAGGTGAATATTTTGGTCCACGCATCCTCTACCACGGCGGAAGTCTCCTTGATTGTGGAGTGCGCGAGAGTCCCGTACCTCTGAGAAGTGATTCAACAAGAACCCGGAGAATATTTTGGCGCTCACCTCGATTAAACTGAAGCCACAATAGTTTGCGCACGCATTCCTGTCGCCTTTCTTTGGGAGAAGGAATGTTATTGAAGTTCCTTAATCCGCTGGGCATAGTTCTCTTTCCTAGATTGAGCAGGATAGGTTGTGCATTGGCTCTAGAAGCGTCGAAAAACATGGTTTAGCAAATCTCAGGTGCCACAACATCTTCTCCAGGGGATTGCTGGTTCTTCAGCTTGTGTATAACATCAGTGATTTCGTCTCGGCTTGGATTATTGGGATGTGGTTCACACAGCTTGCCTCGGGACGGTTCAGAAGAAAGTCAAGTCAAGTCAAGTATTTGGTTCATGCACTCCGCTGGATGAATATTCAGCAATACATAGCTTTACTCACAGCAATTAAACAAAAAAGAAAGCAGCAATCACAAAAACACAAAAACACAATGATGAGGGGCAATTTAGGACTTAGAACAATAAAATTTGTCTAAGCTCAACGTCGATGTTTGTAGGACTTCATAAGGAGCGAGTAACGGAGGGGATAACGGAGGACCGGTTTGGCCGTCGTGAGTGACCGCTACGATTTGAGGCTTGCAGTTGGCTATTCACTTGAGTAATTTTTTCTTGTTCTCATAACACCATGTAACCTCAGCCTATTCGAATTCATTTATATGATATTGCGCTTTTCTCAACGTTTGCCTGGATACAGTTCATGACCAACGGGGGCTGTGTTCAGTCAGATGTAGAGTTGTGTAGTATTTCATTATGGACATGCACGGGTTATTGCATCTGCAACGGTACTCTTGTACAACTTTGAGGAAATAATGTCAGTGAGGATATCAGGGTGGTCGTGGAATTCTAGTCGCATACAGGTCAGCTCGCGCGCAGCAAGGCTTAATGCGTTATTTTGGTTTCAGTTGAGCTTATGTTTTGAAGTAATTGGCTAAAGTTAAGCCACCTTTAAAAAGAATGCAGCGTACTACTTCCATTACGACTTCAGCATAAGTTACGTTCTTCCTCCGGATTTCTTGCTATGCTCGGTGAAGTATTTCGAATCGTCATTCGCTAAAAGGGCTTTCTTGACAGCATCTTCGTTATGTAGCCGATCAGCTGAGAAAATTCATCTGACCATCGGAGCGGAACTACAAAACTGTAAATGAGGTCCATTCCCTTTCGTTTTTCTAGTAATGAACCATTAAACAGTGCTATCCAAACGCCCCCACAATATACTTTGAAGTGAATGGATATGAAACTTGAATGTTTTCAGAAGGATTTTTGCTATTCTAAGTCATATGAAGCTTTTGTTAATCGTTTATTCAATCTACTTCCATATCTGTACCCATGAATAAGGACAGATATTTTCTGTACTGAGAGAGTAACGCAACTCACCTAATGACTAGGGCTTTGTAGTATGCAAGGATCAGTGTCTACCGTGGAGTTGCTAGTGTTTGATCTGCAAAATACAAAAATTAGAAAACTCCATAAGCACAAAGGCTCGATTAGTGCATCAACTGGATCCTACATTTAAGTTAGTCGGACACAAATATGGCCGCCCACAGCCTCTTAACTACAGCTTATCAATGCTTTGATGGTGGATAAAACGCCAACATAAAGGTTATCAACAAGTTTTGAAAAGATATCCTGGCCCAAAGCAA
The DNA here is from genome assembly GCA_948099385.1 of Fasciola hepatica. NCBI lineage: Eukaryota > Metazoa > Platyhelminthes > Trematoda > Plagiorchiida > Fasciolidae > Fasciola > Fasciola hepatica. Next base: position 506,146 of record CANUEZ040000154.1, read on the forward strand.
TTTCGAATCTACCATCTACAGTAAATCTATCCCGAGTTGTGCGAGTTCAAATGAATCACGCGAACAATGATTTGTGAGGCTTTCTCGGGACTTCGTACCATAAGAATTAATCATGAAAATGGAATCTTGTCATAGAGTTGGATATTTTGTAACCTCGAGTTGATTAACTTCTGCAAGCACGGACTCCTATTCCAGGAGGATGAATTCGTCTTCATTTCTGTTGCTGCCGTTGTTACCTTATGAAGAATTATTGGTCAATCAAATCCAATCACCTACTACTGAAACTGATCAAGTAGCCAAATTCTGTAGGTCCTTATGCATGTAAACGCTTTGTTACCATACGGGTTTCCTGCAGCAAAAATGCTCATATGAGCCGAGAGCTGGGCGGTCAGTGGAGTGCTACCCTTGTATATCAAACACAAAAGGAGCGACATATCCCTTAATGAAATTAAACAAACCATTGAGAACGAGACCGGATAGCCTGATGCGCAGGTGCTCGACACAAAGTCGCGTTCCCCTGGTTTGAGTACCAGCCGTGGCTCGGTGGATGAGCACGGTTGACTTCACTAGAATGAACTAGGTGTACACTGTTTTCGTGAGTTTTATTTGTGAGGTAAATCTTATTACTGCAAGACTGGTCATTTTTTTATTCATATTTGAGGAAAATTAACGTTGAACAAAGAAAGTAAAGCTGAATTTGATTTTACATTTCTTCCCATAAACATTTTCGAGAGAGTGCAGAATACAGCATGATATATGAACAGTAACATTAGAAAGGCAGATTCCACGGTCCGATCAGGTGAGATGACCAAAACTTGATGAAGTTAGATAGGTGAATAGGGTATTATTAGGAAGTTCGTCTGCCAATCATAAATCACAGATAATTAAAATAAAATACTCCTAAAAACTGTGGAAACTACTGATAGGCGTTAACTTTAGTTGAGAAAACATCGTAAATACAAAAATGAAATTGTCATTTCTCTCTTGGAGTGATGAATATGGTAAAAGCCGTTGACCAAGGCGAGATTCCACCTCAAGCATGGCTGTCACCTGCGCTGCAGTAATACGTGTGTTAAGTCAGCTAAGAATCGATGTCACATCAAATGGCTTTTCATTTTTCGTTTATGGATCATATGGTTTCGGAATTTGGCAAAACTACCAAACCGCACTTCATAACCAAACTTGACGGTGTATGTAACCAAAGCACACCAGTTGATTCATAGGCAAATTCTGAGGTGGGCAATCAAAATATAGGTTATTTCACTGTGTCGAAAGCAATTCGGCAGTGTCCAGCAGTTAGGCTTCTACAGAATACATGGTACTGAAGCTTGGGTGTGAACCGTGCGTCTGTTCGAATCTCAATGCGCTCAAATCTGTCAAACTACACTAAATCATTTTCCTTCCATTGGTGTCCAAGCTGATAAAGAGGTGTAAAGGTTACCTTAGGCAGATCGAATAGCGGATCATTGTTGTTTTATATATGCTTGTAGAATATTACATATTAACTGGACGCATTATTACCTTCATGACGATCCTGTGGTTACAGACGTTCTAGTCTACAAGATATTCTCTACAGCAAGTACATCAGCCAGATGAATACTGCCCTCGTATTCTTTGTGCATCTTATTCAACAAAAATGTAACGGCTGTTGTGTGGTGCTCTTCAGATGGTGAATGGATGTTGGATTGTTGTATGTATCCACTTGCTTTCGCGTTCATCACATTTGAAACAAAACCATTGTGAGCAATTCGACAAATCTTTCGACAGAGTTATAAATGCAACTTCTGAAATAAGGTTTAACAGCGCAAAAATAAATAAGTCCAGACCAAAAAAACGGGAAATAAATTGGCGATGAATGGAAACTAACCAAAATAAAAGAATGCCACACACAGTGTGGAACACAGCAGCCTCATTGGTGTACTCATGGGATCCTCTGGAGTTATGGCCGAAAACAGGAGAAAACAAAGAGCGGCAAACAGGACAAGATCGAGTACCACCCTGCACATCTGTTACCAATGAATTTCAAACTAATATTGGAAGAACACAGAAATAGAGAAAGGAGATCGAATAGGGGCACTCTCGATTTTCACGTCTCACAATATCGTTAGAAAGTTTCTGTGTGCCGGAATGTTCTGATCCCTGAGCTTGGCGTTCACGTCGCAAATCTTTCACCACCAGTCGAGGTGACATCATCAGTGCATATTTCTTCGAAACTAGAAAGAAAGCGTAGTATTTGGAATTATGCTATTCCCAAGTAAAATGTTGTACCTCTTGACCGAGGTAGCCAACACACCGATAGACGTCCTAGTTCCGTTTGTGATCAGCACGCCATCGTCTGTCCAAAACTGATGGCAAATCTGGGGTCAGCGAAACGCGCTGATGACGCAATGCTTTCATGAAGAAATAGGAAGAAATCTTCCAATCAGCCGCCAACAACCACTCTCATTGAGCCTAGCTTAATGAACCAGTTAGCCGCTGAGAGTTATTTAAGCCGAAAGGAACCAAATGAACCAACAACGGTTACTTTTACCAACCTTGACAAAATCAGCCAATCGGGTGCATAACTGAAACATTCAGTCAGAAGACGCGGTCATAGAGGGCCTTCTGGACCAATGCTCTTAGCACAATAGTTCTGGATGTGGCCACCTGGCATCCTACATAAACTGCCTATTTTTGCGTATTAAAAGGAGTAGCTCGATGACGGAAAAGCCTTCATGCTTGACTTGTCGGGGCGAACTAGCATGCAGTCTGAAACAAAAATGTTTGTTACCTATAACTACCCACTTCGTAACTGAAATATCTCGAGTAATTCCGGTCCACTCGTTCTCTCCAAGGAAAACTTGGAAGTACAAATGCCTCAATTTTGACATTCAGTGTGTCGTCCACGAACGTTTTACTGATTATGCTAAATCGCCCCCAAAATCACTGACCTCTTGTGGCTAGTTAGGCATAAATCCTATTAGCGGTAACACTATAAAACCTATTACTATCTATTTTCATGTTCATTATTTTCCCCTCTGATGTTCGAATTGGAGGAAATATAAAAAAGTTTTTATCTGATACCTAGTGTATCTACCACCGTAACCAAATCAAGGCTTTTGTGGGGTAAATAAACATCTGACGAGTTCATGGTTTCACTAATATAAAGACATACAACAAACGAACAGTTAGATACATGGCTATAAGATGAAATCCTTCCATATTTGAAGTAGTCTTCACAGAAGTATTTTATGTGGGACTGTAGTAATCATATCTAACTGGCCAATCGTAGGTAATGAAGTGACCTGGGCCTGGACTACGCACACTGGAAGAACGACAAGATCAGACAATGACAGCAAGAATGTATTATGTAACCTTTGGTTGGTGCTCACTCTTTTATAGACAGAAATAGGCATGTATTCTTTGACGGATAAGGTCCTGATCAATCACAAGGTGACTTCGCTGTTTCTACGCCATCTAACAGTTACGATCCTGCTTTGCCCGATTGGCTGATAACTGGAAATGAAGGTATAGCTCACTGGACCGCGTGTGGAGACAGTCGAATCACTACAGCGACTCATAAGCCATACTCATTTGTTGAACCCATGGAATTCTCTATTGTTCGGAGTGGTGATTCTCCAGCTTTAGGAATGCATACGCACCCGACTATGATACAGAGCTCTATATAAAGAGAAGATTATTTCTAACTTTATTTCAACAGGGTCAAGGTATAGAACGGATCTTATTAAAATGACTTACTTATATGATTAGCAGTAATCAGTCAACCGCATATTTATTTGTCGTACAACTGCGAGAAAGCTGACAGAGAATTTTCGAAAAATGCAAATTCATAAATTCTAATGATTCTCATCATTCATAGGTTTGTTATTCATTGTGGTATAGTTTTAAAGTGTTCTCAGTTGTGTCATCTCCATGTAAGGCAAATCCAAGTACAGTATGTTCCACTTTTCTAGTGACTTTGGTGCTCACGGTTAGCAGTCAACTGATTTCGTCTCCTGCATGTTTTACCGTATCGACTGTCAACCGTCGCAAGCACATACATATTTTCTGTCACACAGCTAAGACAATTTCATTTTTACAATCATATACCGTGCCTCAAAATGTGAGTTTGAGAGAGACCAGATTTACCAGGATGAATCAGGTGAGCTGATGACAGGCAGCGACAAAATTGTTTGGCAACGTAAATGCGTCCAAGTCAACGTAGTGATTTGATGAAAAGCGAGGCACTGCTATTTAAGCTTGGTTGCACTGTGCCTCTCACTATTCTGCATCGAACAGAGTGCAGTGCAAAACGACATAAATGCAAACAAGTGAAACCAGCGGTTGGTGGAATCGGTCGTGTAAAATCAACAAAGTACTGAATGGGAAAATAATTATTGTGACTGGGGCAAACACTGGTCACGGTTTGGCTCTAACCACCGACTTAGCCCGACGTGGTGGTCATGTTATTATGGCTTGTCGAAGCGTGGACCGGGCGAATACTAGTCGTGACATGCTGATTGCCCAATACGGAACCGAAGCGGCCGCTACCAAACCTACGGCGACTGCATCATGCTTTCGACCAATACATCCAGACCAGGTAAGACCATCGAAGTAAGAGTGCGAAAAATCATTATTTCAACAACTTTGCTACTTTATACAATACTTTTTATCATATTATTCATTGCTCATATCATCAGTTGAGTTGTCTTTACTATTTAAATTGAGGCGATTTTCTAGCGAGTTCAAAGGTAGTATCACCACTTCCAAGACGGAGCATTTTCTTATCACAAACAGTCATGAGTGTGTTTTGTTTGATATCCATGCTAACGGTCTGAGGCGAAGCCGTTATCGTCACCATCTGTTTTATATTTAAATAGCATATAATTGCTGGAAATGTACAAATGTTCTCAAAAGCACTGTGCGGAACCGAGGAGTCAGCTGAAAATTATCGACAAAACAGTCAGTTGCAAAGCAGTTTTTAAATGACCCAGTATTTTTTTATAAAAATTCAATGAAACAGTACTATCTTCCTAATGGGTCTTCTGTTACTATTTCTGAATTAGAATACTGAACAACGGTAGGGAATATTGCATCCTGTTTTTATGGATACGTTTTATGGTGCTTTTTGCTTTGTTATTCATGCATCCGGAATTTCCTGACCTTGTTTATCATAGCTTTTCGCCTGCATCCTGAAAGTTCAGATTGTTTATATTGTTTGATTTGTAAATATTTTAAAACTGGTATGGTAAAATTCAACACAAAAGGTTGTCCTTAAAGAAGGAGAAAATCCGACCACGCAAGAGACCCTTTCCTTTTACTGATATTTGAATCACAAAGAAGCTCCACATGAGGATGCAAAAACAAAGGACATTTTCTTGGAGAATTTATGCTATCTTGTGTTTTATTGGTAGGCTCTGTGTGAGCCACAAGATCATCTCTTTATGAATCAACTCCGTATGCAAAATATCAGAATTAAGTAATTTATGGTCCCATGTTCTTCATGATGAGAACAGTTAACCGAGAATCACTTTGCATGTATCAATATATAAAGTAAATGGCTAGTTAACATACAACGTTTGTATCAAACTGGAAAGCTTTTCTCTCTTCCAGGATAGATTTATTCCATATCATTTGGAACACCCCAAAAAAACTTTTGACTGAAGTGGCTGGCTTACCTAATGCCTTAGACAACAAAATACGAATTAGTTCAATACTTTCGAGTATTCTGAGTAGGTGAGTTTTATGATCTATATGAAAATTTAGAAATCCTTATGCCTGGTTTTCTATCTTACCTGTTAGATGGAGTTGGGTAGTAAAGTGTGAATTGGAACCATGTGTAACTTCGAAACCCGTCATGATTAATTGAGCCTACCATTTTATTAACGTCAGTTACTGTTATAGTTTTACAGTCCGTCTCGACTACCAGAGCTTTCCAAAAGGTGAGTTTCAGAAAGTCGAAATTTTGGTTTACATTTAAATAGTACTTTCACAGCGAAATTATTCAGCTCTTGCTGAGATGTCATTCGTTTAGGTGACGGTGTTTGTAAATGCGTACTGAACCATTCCGTATGATTAAATAACTAACGTGAACCTTAAGTTACACGTTTCGTTGACATTTAATATCTGAAGGGTTGTTTACAATCTAGGGAAATATTGATCTTGCTAGAAATTCATGATGAATGGATAGAAATGTATGCACCGAATCTTCTTCCGGTTTTATAACTGTGAATCCTTGTGTTGAATCTGCCATGCCTTTTTGCAAAACTCCTGTTTTGCTTTGCCTCAGGCCACTGTTCATCTTCATTACGATCGATTTTCTGTGTGACTCGTTACTGATCTAGATGATTATCCATCTCACGCACACACACACAAAGATACTGGTGTGTGCACGGATGGACTTGAGAACATACACACACAACCTACAAGCCATTCTCTGCCCGCCCTGCACTCGTGACCTTTCAGACTAATGTGGCCCATGTTAGCCCGTTCGACTATGCTTACCAGACTTGTTTTCCTTCCCCCACCAATGACTGAACAGCGTGCAACTTTTAGACCAATGTTACGGTTCTACCAAGCTAGTTGATTTTGTTGGGCACTCGGATCTGTAGTCAATTAACCTGGTCTGCTGGCCCTGGATTGTTGTTGATTGTTTGTGCACTGTTTCTATGATACTGAGTGCCCGGTGAACTCCCTGGAGAACGCCACGAATTGAGGTTTGTACAATTCGTTACCTTGTAATAAATCTTCCCATTGTTTGGATTTTGTTTTCTGACATTGAGCGTAACTCCCACACTAGTCTGGACACCGGAAGTACCCTACAGCTTTCGAATTAGCTCGTCGGTTTAAGACATGGACTCCATGGTAGATTATTTTCACACGTCCAATTCCTAACATATCAGTACTGATTTTATTTAGAAAGGTTTGGCATGTTCTAAAAACGAATAGAATATTGGGGCTGAATTACAATTGTTTTGAAACACCGCAATCATTCATGACATTTACATTACTTTGGCTGGATTTTGCCATCTGGATGGGAGAAAGTGCCATTGTATATGGTACACCTTCGCCTAATTCATGGAGGACATTGAACGAGTTGATACTGTTGCAATTTAGAGCTTGCACATTAACTGGGATTATGGAAGCTGCTTTTGTTCTGTTCACGTCACGGTCTTCCTCGTACACATAGGAATTCATTTGAGGTCACTAATGCTGTTCGGATAAACTTTGTAACAGGAGAAATTGCATTATGTGAAGTAGTAGTAAACATGAAGACACCAGTTACTTGTTTCTTTGTCTTTGTGGACTCTCATTATGGAAACTTTCTAGTCAGTCAACTGCTCATCGTGTTTTTCTGGGTAAAATTTCTGATTAAAATGGAATAGCAGTTTCGCAGAATATCAGACCCCTGATTTAGAACAAAACACACAATGAATATAATGAGATCTGATGCCAAACACTAGCGGTGCCTGAAGCGATTAGTGTACGGGTCCTTACACATGAGCTATGTTAGGCAAAGACAAATAGTACAAGCCTTGTAGCTTCCCTGGCCACGTAGCGATGAGGATACCAACCATCGTTGGTTCGAGACGATTCCCAGTCGCTTACTTAATGACATTCACAATATCCTCATCATTTCCATTCTAACAACCAGTCGATTAGCCGACTAGCCGATCGAATGGCAAACGGACTGATAGACCTACTGACTGTCTCTTTGCACTCCCTCAATCTCGTGACGAATAAATTTGGTTCTAATAGCTTCCGAAATGAATCTTTGGAAACATGTTCGCATACACTACGTGTTTCGATCTAAAATGTAAAGGTTGAAGCTTGCCTCCTTATCTACTGGTATGATGTCCAAACCGCAGAGGACAGTTCTGTTGGCCTGATTAAATACATGTCCAAATTTTTGAGAAGTTTTAAAGGGTCCAGTTTTTGAAACCTTCCGTGAGCAGCAGCTATTGATGGGCAGTAGAAATGGATTGACTGTCCATTAGCTTCATGACAGTTTGATGAACAACTCCATTACGCATTACCTTGTGGAAAAATGGAAAAGCAGAATTTACTGGTGATATGAGGGACCGAAATAAAATGGATGATAGCTGAAAATCTGCAGTTCGTAAAGTGGCTGCCACCAGAAGGACAAGGGAGGTTATTCAATCGACGTATTCGAGAGAGCTCAAAGAAGACTTGATAGAAGTAAACACTTGTATAAAAGTGACGTATGTGCAATTCGGCTTGCTATAAATTCAAAACATCGCTGTCGAAACAAATATTGTTTTGGATGTGGCCCCATTATTCCCCATACTACTTCATTCAGTTGGAAGTGGAACAGGTGGATTTATCCTCATTCTCGTCAGTGCGAGACTTCGTGCAACGTATACAGAAGAAGTACATTCAAATTCATTACTTGTTCAACAATGCTGGCATCGTATGTGACTACGCGATTAGTGAGGATGGACACGAGATGACAATGGCTGTCAATCACCTGGCCCATGTTCTACTCACCGTGCTGTTGCTTCCACTGTTGCACGCTGGTGCACCATCACGGATTGTGTTCATTGGCTCAAGATCACAATATATGGGTCGTCTAGTGAAACCGGATTTGATTATGCCACGTTCACGGTACGGACCGTATGCGGCTTACTGTCAATCGAAACTGGCAACAGGAATGTTTGCCAAAGAGCTGGGCATGCGTTTGCGTGACACCGGTATACTGGCCTGCTACGTTGATCCGGGACCGATCGACACCGAAATCGTTCGGGATACACGGATGTTGAAGGCGGTATGTCTATTTCCTTATAATTAATACAATAAATGATCCCTAGTCTGTTTTTCATTATCATCTGACTTCATAATTTAGGAAACCGTGACTGAAAAATAACCGATGGCTTGAATGGTACGAAAATTGCTATTTGGGAGAACTGGGATGTATTTCACATTGGCGTGGTCAATGTTTCCGTCCACTGGAGTTAACTTCAGAACAGTCCAGGATAACACTAAAGAATATAGACTTGGCTATTATCAAGTAGTAGCATACCTAATTCATTTCCGATTTGTGGTGCAATCTTTTAATAACCCTGTGCAGTTTTGACTTCTTTTTATGTTCATCATGTTGGTTTTGTGATTTACATGCGTGCTTCGATAATGGGAGCAGTTCCAACGACTGCTGGACTATAAACCAAGTAGGCGCAACACAGTGCAGGCTGTTTGGAGCTAGTCTACAACTTGATGCGCGTGACTGATGATCACACTGAAACATTTCTCCCCTCAGATGAGGCCCAGTGAATCTGGAGCATTCATGACTCTAGGCGTGCCAATCTTGACAGAGCCATTACACAACTTCGGTGTTAAACTGAAAAGCAGTACTTGACGATACGTCACTGTGTTAGGGAAAAATTGCTCCAGGAAAGATTTGAATGGGAGTGATCCGATTTTTCAGTTAGAACCCCTTTATACATATGAAATCAACCACAGACCACTGAATAACGACAGTCACAATCTGCTACGCTTGACAACTGCCCTTCATTTGATCTTGCAAATGAGAGCTCATGTTGATACTATGCTTCGCCACAGTGAAGTTAGTAGACACATGTACAGGTAGCGTCGACAATGATGGATACAAAATTTACTCAGTGTGTTTTAAACATTGTGACTTAATCAAGGTATAGATCTGGCAATCGGGTAATAGTACAAACGTTTTCAAACCTTCCTCTTATTCACGTTGGTCCTCCGCTCTGCTGTGGGTAGTTGAATGTGTGTGACCTTAGTTGTCAAAATAAAACTCTTTGAACAAAGTAAGCTAACAATTATCAAGGTATAGATTTACAATCGATCTGGTGAGCAGGACCACATAAATTGATCTAAGTTATGTTTCGATAGCTTTACTATCCGGTTATTTTGATAGAAACCGTTTTTTCGATCCGCGTTTCTTTCATAGTCGTGCTCATATCATAAAGTTGATAGAAAACCTTTGATTATTTCACGATTTCTTGATATGTGAGGTTTAAATTCGCTTTTTACCCGTGAATGCTGAACTTATTGATAAAATGAAATTTCAGTTCGCATCAATATTAGCTTTGGCAGGAAGGTCATTTGAGGGCGCTCCGTTATTCGCTTACAGTGTTATTGCAGTACCGATGAAAATGTCCACTAAAAGTAAACTGTCTCGACAACACCATGAGAGAGACCAAAGTAGAATCGCCGAGATCATACTCAGTGTCTTAACGCAAATTTGAGTACCAATTATCGGGTAGATCACAGAAGAACTACCCCGAATAAACGCTTCCGAAGTAGAAGAGCCACTACACTGAATGGAGGGCACGATTTTACGCGCGTTACAGTCAAAAAACAGTTCCAGAAATCCCCGTCCTTAATCTAGCTCGGGAATATTCCCGGGCTCTCATTCCGTTCTGCATATAGGGCAACAGCAACTTTCTGTGCGGCGACTAGTATCACGTGATACGGAGGCTGCACTATGAGCCCAAAAATTGAGGGCACGTATTGGTTTCATCAGAAGATTCAAATAACGAGGCCTGTCATTTTGGGGATGGAATTGTTTCACGTATGAGTGATTGGTATATGACGATTCGTAAAAGGCTCACTTGGTTTGCGGATATCACAAAAAATATTATCCCACTGAATGTCGATGCATCATTAGAAACAAAATCATCGATTTGGATCGGAATAAAACATGTTTAGCTTTGTTGATGGACTTCAATTAGAGACATCTCGAATGTTGAGGACATCGTATTCTTTACGACTGTAAAAGACCCCGAATCCAACGAAAAACTATTACTTAGGTATGATGCCTTTTTTTCAGGATAACTCTTCACGTTACTTTTCGCGAGAGGCTTGGAAATAAAATAATGTAGAACGATTTTTCCGTCCATCATTCGCTGTAAGACTTGTGGAAACAGTCTCACACCGTTACCCTCTATTAGCGCAGGTTTAAACGCAATCGTAGAAATTACTCTGTTGTGTAGCGAGAGTAGTTAATGGGCTGTCTGCACACACTGGCTATTGGAGTCATGAGGTGCAACACGCATCATCAACATGGTGGACTCCAAGCCGATGGGAAAGTGAAAATTCCCGAACAACAATAGCAAACTATGCATTTAATACCGCGTATGAATATTGTGTTCTGAACAACTTTTGGGTTAATTCAATGTAAAATAATGGTATTCGATTTTCCCTCAGAGACTTCAATTCCATCGTGGTTGTGACCCACTTGTAGTAGCAAAAATATGGTTTCCTCGGAATTTTGAACAAAGCTATTCACCGCATACAAATATATCACTGGGGTTATTGTGAAAAAACATCTTCACTCTACTGGTTGTGAGATATATGAAAGTATATGGCTCTGCGGTAATGTTGTCGTGTACGAGCACAAAATGTGCTTATCGGACATCCGTGTGCATCATTTTCGACTGTACCCGTATATAAATATATTTTTTCAGAGTACAATACGATTCTCTTAACTTCAAAGGCGCCAAAGATAGCATCGCCTCTTGGACCCTGGGATATCAGTGGGATAAATGTTCTTCTGTTTAGGAGTCTAACTGAGCTTGAGCTCACTGATGTACTTGGAAATAAAGCCCGTTTTTCGGAATTGGTGGACGGTGACAGAATAAAGTATGGCAGTATAACTTCTGGCGCACTAAACAAGGCAAAGTGTTGTGGACTTCTAAAGCGTGTGTGTAGACTCATTCAGCCACGCTTTGTTCGTCAAACCGCTTTGATTCTACATCAAATTATATTAGCCCGGGTATCATTTATTGCTATTTCGAATGAATCTATTCTGTCATACGTGATATTGGCAAAGCTATAGGTTCAAAATGAGATACTTTCAATTTTGTTTATAACACATTCTGGTAAGAACAGTCTTCCTTCATCATGCTTGATTAACGATCATAAAAGCATAGTTTGACTTACCTCAATTCAATATAATGCACACCGAAAAGCCGTTGAGTGGTGTAGCGATCGGTGGTGGTAAAATTCCTACACGCAATGGCGGGATCGGGTGTGAGCTATGGTACCAGCTTCAACAACACCTGGCTTGTCGGTCGGTCAGTTTCATACACAGAAACGTTTCCACGGGCATTCACCCGACAGTAGATCTGTCTTCCCTGCTACAGGCTCCTGTACTTGAGGCAGAAGAAGTGCCAACAGAGATGATATATCACTTCAGTACACGTATTTGTCTACTATTGTGGGCTTCTGTTGTAGTTTTCTTTAATCTGTGTGATACACTGAAGCAGTGAAAACCTCTTAGCCAACGGATTCATGTCTGTTCATGTTGGTGAGCATCTCTGACTGAAAAGCTCACAGATCAATCTTGTTCACACGCGATATCAGGAAAACCTGAGTATCGTTGGCAGTTCCACTATGATGCTCAATGCAGGTAGGTTTCTGTGATGCATGTACAATACCCATGTTCACAGTTCCTGCCATTCAGTGACCCACCACAATTTATTCATGTTCAAACATCTGACTAACATTAATGTATGAAGTATGTTGTTCTATCTGAAGTCTACCCATGTTGTTTAGGTTGACATTCTGGCATGTCTACATGCTCATGCCCATATTAACCCAGGCATACATAGCACTTTATCGGCTGGACATTTTTGACCATGGATCATCTGAGACCGCTTCAACCCATGCAAATCAAAGCGATTCACGTGGTGATGCACACTCAGACATTTCAGCTAACCTGTTAGGTCTGTTTTGGTAGATACGATTGTGCGGTTATGGATGAAGGTTGACAACCACAAATTACTGCAGCTAAATGGACGAATAATTATCAACGTGTCAGTTGACGGCTGAACATTCCACGAACTGGTAAACTTGGGATGGCATCACCGCTTCGCTAATTTCACTGTCGAACTTGCACTGTTGAAAATTGTGTGGTAGATTCTCAATATATAATTTGGGATTAGGTTCAAACCAGGAGCTTGTTTTCCTGGTACCTTATTACCCTAGGACACATTCTGGTAGCAAGATATTTGACAAGTTTTATTGTACTGCTTTCCGTAGTTAGAAGGAGCGTCTCCTAACTTCCCTGTGTCACAGAACAAATAGGGCTTTTCCAATATGGCTTTCAACCACGATTATACACTGTTTTGGACTAGCCCGTAAAATGAGCAATATGAATTCTAGTCTTACAATCAACAGCTTGACATGTTGACAGACTTTGACTTGTCCGTGTTGGTGAGCAAGGTGATGGTACTTGTTTGGTACTACTTTAGTAAACAGTTTGTGGTCCCTAATGAGACCTTTGTAGACGATAAAAGCTGACCTTCACTTGGGACTCATGTGCACAACGAGGACGTTTTACTCACTGATGATTTTAGATAAATCGCTAGGAGTACCACAAAAGAAAATGGAAGATTTACTTTCTTATTTTCAGCATTCCAGTTATCACATATTTCAATCCTTCCCTAAATGTTTGTTCTTAATTATTGTAAAGAATGTTACTCTCCTTAGATACTCTAGAGTTTCGTTTTGTATTGTAAACGCGTCACTGATTTTTTGTGTAATTAGGTTGATTTTTTTTATTTCACTCTCATTTTAGAAAGTTGCAAAAACATTGATGCATTGGTTCTTCAAATCTGCAGACAAAGGAGCACAAACAGCTATATATGCTGCCCTATCAGAAAATATACAACCTGGAGGATTCTACTTTAATTGCCGACCCTGTGATCACGGCCGTCAAGCGGACGATGCCAAAGAGAGTGAATGGCTGTTTAATAAGTCATGTGAACTAGTCGGTGTTGACATTCCTCTCGACAACAAGGAATCTCAGCCTTTCAAGGAGCTGATTTCGAATTAAAGCGCATTCCTCCTTAAAATCAGACTCTTTTTAAACAGTCTTCCGCAAAGCTATTAGGTTACAAACTTCACCTAGTTTACGCTGTTCCATTCTCAAACATGATATTTCATGTGCGGTGTTCATTCCAGATCTTAAGCTGAGGTTTATGTTATCAAGTGGATAAGCAAACGGTGACTGTATCTGCTAATATCTATTCGGTTTCAAAAAAGGGCCGAAGTTTATTGCTCTCAGTTTCATATCCCATATTCATAGATAATCATTCTATTATCTGAATCCGGAATAAGACTACCAACAATTTACTTCATACGCGACGAACAGTTCAACAAGCAGACAAAAGATCGATTAGATCAGTATTCATTAGAACGTAACGAAAAACGGCTGCTGAGTTACCCGTCATTTGTTGAAATAAGAGTAAATCAAAATAAACCACAGACAGTGCTTGCCATTTTCAGATGACGTGTCAGCCCCCCCTGGCATCATTTGTTGCATCTTTCTTACTGGAGTCGTTTTTGCGCCAAACCTATCGCAATAACTACGCTGTGCAAGTCAAGGTTATTCAAGTCTTCTTGATTCTATTCGTCCCAAAGGATGGGTTTTCAACACATTACTTACCGTTACGTGATTCGTTGCATAGTCGTGCTGGCCATTCTAAGGAGTTTTACTTGGTTCAAGCAGCAGTAACAAGGAAAGGCTAGCAAAATGGGTCAGGGTTAATAGCTTTCAGTTCATCTGGCATCATTGGTGGATACCTTAAAAATTAGGGAAGGACAGATGATGATGAGCTGTTTTTCGGTAGTAGAATAAGACGTATTTGCACCTGATGGATCAGCTGAGTCCAATAAGATATAACTGCTAAGTTTTCCGCATGAATAAAAGTGAATCTCCGTATGAAAATTGGCTACACCAAGACGGGAAGTGCCACTAGAAGGTGCTATTTCCTTAACAGAACTTCGCGGAATGATAAATTCATTCTTTCTGAGGCGGGCAAATGCGACAGGGGTACAGTAAATGAGGTATGGCATCATGCAAGAACACACACGACTTTCATTATGGTTTTGTGGAATGCGTGAGGACCTGAGGCGCAGAACATACAACAACAGTCGTCGAATCTTGATGAACGCATTAATAGTGCGCTGGGACCAGGTGAAGTTGAGAGAAATTGTAGTATCAAGATACTTCACTGACCGAACATGACTGAAAATAAATGTTCTCCTTCGGCAAGGGGAAATTGAATGTTATGATATTTGGATACATTAGGATATCAATGTGAAAGCATGGACCACTGTGTTTTAGAAGATATGGAACCAATAAGTTCAGTGAATTGTAAGTTACCGTCCGAACTGGTCCTAGTGGCAACATCATTGGTGTATTGAGTCAGTGGGAGCTACGGGAGAACAATATATTAAGACCGGAAGAAAACATTGAAGAACAAATTTGGAGACCACTGTTGTTTGTGTACGAAACAGTTTGAATTCCTCATTTGAAAAGACAGGCTTCGCATTTTATCGACACAATTCGGAACTTGAGATGCCCCTCGTGAATTGATGTCTGGCTGACACCCAGATACTTGACGGAACCAAATCTGGGTAGGGATTTGGAACTCAATATATCAGGATCAATAGGGAAGCAGAATGGAAATTGATGAAGACACATCCTAAGCAATTAGGTGGATCCAGTTTTAGACCCAAAGTAAAAAAAATCACTCCGTTCTAGATAGGTTCTCATCGAATTTCCTGGAACCCGGGTTATTAAAAATATCTTGAAAAACGACAACGTCATCAGTATATTTTAACATACCGAGTGCAGAAGAAGTTCGAAGTTCGCTAATAAGGGTCGAAAATAGGAAAGAGATTGCACTGCAACTTGGAGTACGACGGAGTTGTCAACATTAGGTTTTGAGATGTATTGCCTTATCCTTGTGTGCCGAACTTGATTATGAAAATAGTGAACTAGCCAGGAAAGATGTTGTGAGAGACGATCGAAAGCTTCAGGCTTTTGGAGAAGACGAGATCGCGGTATTGACTCTAAGGATGAAGCAATATTGCAAAATACATATCGGATAGATAGTTCAGAGCTGTTAAACGATCTATTGATCGAATGAACAAAAGAGGCTATAGCATCACGGGTGGATTTTAGCTTACAAACAAACTGAACAAGGTCAGGTGGCACATCCAGGTGTGCTTTAAGACGTGTAGGAACAGCCTTTTAAGCGATTTCAATGGCAGCAGATTTGAGTGCAATGGGGCGAAACAGACTATCTCCACCAGGAGTATTGGTGCCTTAAGGAGTTGGAATAAAAGTAGCTGAAAGCCACAGACCAGGACTGGAACATCTGGATAAAAACTCGTCTACGAAAGTAGTGAACTTTGTGGCAAGGTCAGCAATACCATACTTTAGAACCGACAGAGGCGATTCATCAAGACCTCCAGCCGACGCTGTTTTGACTTACGAAGAATTATAAGGTGTCCGTAGTACAGAAATGTTGAAGATCTGCAGTAACCCAAGGAAATACGGAGAAGGGCTGTTGCTGAAGAGATGTATAAATGTATAATTAAGATGGTTCATGTTGACCTCATCACTTGTGTGTTTGGTTTCTAGCCTTATGTCATGCCAAAGAAACATGGAACTCTTGGTCTGCAGAAAGGTGCTTAGCAAAGGAAGCATACAAATGATCCATCATCATCTTGATAAGTTGCGAAAGTCTACTGACTTCCAAACTCCGGCAAGACTTGTATACAACTTTCATTTGTCTTCTGAGTGCTTTAGGTGTTGATGAGTTGATCCTACCACCAGAGGTGAAAAATATATCAATGGAACAACGCCAACTGAAAATGGCACATGTGTTTCTGTAAACAGTTCTGCAGCCTGGACGACTGAGGGCGTAGAGGAAACTCTCGAAAAGGCAACACTAGTGGCTTCATTAAGGAAGGACAGGCTGCAAGCGGAAAAGTTACAAAGGCAAAATCATGCCTGAATTGGAAGTGTGAATAATTTGTGAGAAGTACGCAAGTGGATTTTTGGTCTTAGAGGAAACAAGAAGTGGTTACTTGAGAAAGGAGGGGCTTTCAATTTAGGACGAAATAAACGAGGGTGTTTGGTAATGACTTCGTTTACCACAGGGTTCCCTCTTGTGGAAGACGCACTCATACTACTTACTTTGAACGTTGAAAGCGAATGAGCATCAGCATGACAAAATTCATCAATGATCATATGCAAATGTTTGTCTATCAGGGGGGCAGAAATGAAATAAAGTATCATAAAATGTGGATATATCGGATTGTCCACACAAAGGCGCTATAAACATACTAGTGATAATAATGCTCCTGAAGCGAGCAAATCTAGGGAAACACTGTGTACACTGTGTACAAAGACACCCAATACCGCCTGCTGAGTATTTCAAAGCAGCATCAGACTTTCCACCCCAAGCTGAGTTAAAGTAAGCAACCGCTCTACAAACACATTTCTAGTTCTTCTTCACCTGAACTTGACGGTAACACTGGAACCAGTCTATGAAAATCAGAGAGTCGTCAATATTTCCATCTAACAAAGCTACCTGATAACAAGCTGTGAATCTATGGACAAGAATCGGCCTCTGTAATAGGTTTGTTAAATCCAACACTTCTGAGAAGAGGGGACGGAAGCTAGCGCTGATCACAGATGGCACCGCTATTCTCGGTGGAGTAACACAGCTAATTGCGATCCGCCATCCGGCAAGTTCCCATCCTGGATTCCAACTTTCCTTTCTATTAGCCATAAGTGATGGAAATCCATCGAATGAAAACAACGCTGTTTTTAACATCAAACAATCCCAGTCCACATTGTGGCCGTGATGACTGAGTACGGTAATAATAAGTCCATTTTGTCAGAAGAAGGATAAAGAACGTAGCGGAGCCAATCGAATTGTCCTCGTGATGGCTGGAGAACTGCTTTAGCCAAAGTAGTTAGCTTACCCCTCATACAGCAGCTTTATAACTCATCAGCAATTAACTGATCCCAAATTTTAACCAATGCTGTCCCAAAACTAGAATTGTCATTCTCGTTCACTGATGAATAGTTTCCATCTCCACTATTTCATCTTTGTTAGAATAGTTCTACCATCGGAATCGTACTTCTAAGTGATGCCTTTAGCAACATCAACAAGATTTGTAGCACTTCCTCAGTTTGTGACAATGAATCAGTGCCCCTCGGTATGCTGCGGAAGTATTCCGTTATTCGAAACATGACCAAGTTATCCCAATATGGAGCATCATTATTTACCTGTTAGTGGATGCAATTCACATAGGGCCGCAACTGGAACATCAGCCAAATTGAGTATTAGTATGTATCCTATTTAGTTCATTCTATAAATTAATTGTTATAAGATATTGCCCAGTCACTAAGGTACGGTTTTCCTCCCCTCAGAAATTTGATCCTATTGACTATCCTACTGTGCTACTGACTACTTCTCAGGAAACTAGAATTGCCAACAAGTTAGTCAGATCCCTAATAAATGACTCGGACTTCACTCATGGTGCTAAGCTTTCGAACGTTCTTATATATAATTATATCGATGACCTCGCCTCTACTTCCATTGTGTGTCAAAGAGTTGTGAATATATCGTCACCCTACTACGCTCGTCTGAAGATTTTCATCAAAAAGTGTGATTTTGTATTCTGACCTAACACTTTCCTTAGCTAGAAACAACATCGCTCAGTGAATCAAAGTTTTGCTAGTGATTATCCATATTAGTTTACCCCTTTCTGTAACTGTTTTATTGTGTACATTCATCTCGTTGGAATTATCGTTTAAATCTGTCTCACAGAGTGGTTGCTATATTTCCATACATCTTGTAATTTATAAAAAGGCATTGTTTTATCCCGCAGTTGTGGAATTGCCAAAAAGTGCCCAACAACTATGAAGGACTATACTTTGGGCTCCACCTTTCATGAACGAACTTCAGGTCATCCGACGAACATGGCACTCGGAAGCACCATGCTCGAGTTTCACTCTTATTAGAGCTCATCAGTGATGCATATCCTCCATCGCACCCAGGGTTTGAACCAGGGCCTTTTCATCTCGAGGGTGTGTGTGTTACCACTGCGCCCCGAGGTCTCGTCCGGCCTGATCCGAATCACCAAGTTAAGTTTGTTTGGATGTTGTCCTCTGTGACATGAAGTTTGTGCATGAAAGGTGGAGTCCACAAGACAGCCATCCAAGTAACGATTCTTCAATCCTGCACACTGCTCGCAGGTAGTTATGTGACATAACCATAAAAGAACGAAGCGGAAGCAAAATTGGTTCATTATGAAGCACCACCTTGTTTGGAAAGTAGGTTTACCTCATTCGGATCACATACAATTGACAATACTCATCATTCTCTCAATATCGATTAGCACGCTCCCTTCACTTGACTACGATATGCTTTTCTCCCCCTGGAATTTATCATTGTCCTCCTTTAAATAATCATTCTCACTCGCAGTTCATCTTCTCGACTGGAAAAGATGCATCTGAAAATCATGATTTGTATGCACCAAGCTGCTGATACTAATCGAATTTAGAAAAAAAGCGAACGCTATGGACGGCAAGTTGCATTTACGTGTACCCTTTTCTGCTAAGATGACTGTGCCCTCTGTGATACGTGTGAAAGTTCGCTCACTTTTTGCAAAGATGTCGGATGTGATACATACATTGAATAAACGAATTCATGTTCCCACGTGTGCAGTTTGTGTTCGAGAATCCTGACTGAACGTGAATATTGGAGACTCTGTTACGCCTTACTGGATTTCATTGTCACCGTCTAAATAGGGTACCGAGGAAGAAGAACAATGGAGGCGGAGTGACAGTCCATACAATTTCATCGTGGAAAAGCAAGTCTGCCATTGTATCTAAATACTCTTCAAAGGGCACAGACTGTTTGGCTTTTCAGTATTTCCCAAAGTTTGCTCATTTTCGGGGAACAGTTATAACCAACATGTATGTTGCCCCATTCTTCCCACAGTCAAACGTCAATTCCTACCACGATGCACTTATACCATTGCTGATTCCGATTTCTGCTAAAAATTCACTTTGTTGTTGTTGACCTTATTGGCCGTCTGCGATCAATACTGTGATTTTAATCATGCTAGCGCGTAAAATCGATTTTTTCTGGTTTAACGGATATCAGTAACTCTCTCACGAGAGCGAATTATGTGTTCGATAAAGTAGACACAAGCCTTCCTTACTTATGCTCCCCCCCCACTGTGTAGTGTAGCCCATTTCCACAGCGATCACAGCTTATCTCTTCTGAGGTCGAAAATTTATTCACACACTACTCATAAATTCTTCGCAGAAACGGATCAGGGGATCGGACCTCCAGCAGGCAGATTTTTCTCACAGTGGAAATGTACAGTCATAGAATAACAGAGTCAGGAACATAAACGTAGAATGTTCATGCACTATAAACCATAAAAAAGTAAATCTGAACAGTGTCAGTACATTAGAAACGGAGAATTAGATCATAAATGTTCGAGATTCATGATACATGTACACGCTACTGATGAGTAGGACAAGTGAGGATGTCATCAAAATACAAATTACAAAAAGCAATTTACACTGCCCCCGGGGTCACGGAACCTCACCACCCAAATTGGTAATCAATCGGCACATTCCAATTGAGTCACTCATAGAGGATCTTGTATGTGATTGCTGGCAGCCGTTCGCACCAAGATTCCTTTGGGACCATGCTGGATTTTGGGCGGCCCCAGGCATCATCTGTGCATAGCCTCTCGCAAAGCAGCCGTTGACCCCGCGGTGTCAGGTGGCACTGTGGATTTTTCGAAAGCATGGTCGTTTCAGAATCGTTTCCCGAAGGACAGCAACGGACTCCGAGCTAGCACTTTCCTATCCGGTCGGCTTAGGCCTGCTGGTTCCCATGGTGTGGCTACTTCATGGCAGATTTCTACATTACGGACTGGGTTGGTTGTGTACCATGGGGCTGACGTATCATTCTCGGATACTTGGTACAGGCTGTCCTTTCAATCTTGAATTTGAAAGCAGGTTCCAGACTTTTATCAAATTCGGTGACTGTGACGTAATTTATATAAGCTCTTGGTTTGGTCTGACAATTTTGGGAAGTTGATTCCAATATGAACCATCTTAGTGGTCCTCTCACTCCATAAAGATCACCCGGACTGCCCGTTCGTTGTTCTAGCACCCGATGACACAGCACCGATGACAATACGGACGTTGGAGTCTTCAATGGTTGACAACGGGACTTCTTGTAGATGACCCCAACCTTCTAAATCTTGCTTTAGATTGAGTGGTCTCAGTTCTAATGCCCGTACTCGGCGGACTTGGATGACTACTTGCCCGTCTAGCAAAGTTAATGCAAAGGACACAGTTCTAGCTTTGGTTGCACCGTCACCATTGATGGTCCTTATTTTCAGAAGCTCGGGGTTCCCATTGAGACCCAGTTTTGTCATGAGTGACTGGTCTACGAACTTTGTATCCGACCCACGATCCAGCAATCCATTCAGTGTAGCCTTTCCTAAAGGACCTCGAAGGCGGACTGGCAACATAACAAAGGATATTCAGTGGCCTGCGGTATTTTCACCTGCTAATATGTGACCACCTGAAGCAGTGTTTCCTGTTGGCAGGTTTCGATCACGACTAGATTCTGAGGGTTCAGGTCGATGTAGCATCGAGTGGTGTGGGGCTTCACAGTCCTTCCGGCCACACATCTTTCGCGAACGGCAGTCTTTAGCTACATGATTTGGCTTTGAGCACAAAATACATAGCCTCAGCCTCTTCACGGTATTATACATGCCTATAACCTTTAAATCTTGAAATTTACTACACTGGTCTACGTAGTGGGCTTTTTACATACGAGACAAACCCTGTTGGGGGCCGGTTTAAGACTGGTGCTAGATGATTTGGTCTCAGTTGACATAATTGTGGTGACTCGATCGTTGGAATATAGACTGCTAGCGGACGTTCGAGAATCTGGCTGTCGAGACACAGAAAAGACCGGTCGTGATACGCAGAAGAGGCCAACCAAGGTAGTATCACGCTGATCGCTGACAAATCTCGTCAGTTCATCGATAGTGGTCTCTCGTCCCGATCTGAGAATGACGAATGCCCGGTCGAACCACCCGGAATGAGCACTTGTTGGCAGTCGTTGCTCAATGGCGCACAGCGTCCGGCATGTATTCAGATCAGCTAGGTAACTGAGGCTCTTCATCGTGGCCGAACACACCTTCATCTGACCCGCCAATTTTGCCAAAGCCTTGGTATCAGTTCGCATCAGCACGGAGCCTTCATTTAGCTCATCGATGGATCTTCTGGCAATTACGTGAGGCCTGCCGAACCGGCTTTCTAGTATGCGTATGGCTTCATCGTAACCTTCTTGCGGCTCAAGGACCGTGCACTACCGTATGGCTTCAACTGATTCCCCCTCACAGGCCAAAATCAAGTAATCGAGCAGGAAGGTGGGGTCGTTATTGCACCTGGCAACCGTGGACTGGAAATTTCTCATGAAACCAACGTAATTCATTGAGTTTCCATCGGATTTGACTGACCGAAGAGCAGGCAGGCTAGTACAAGCTTGCAACAATCTGGCAGTCTCGCTGACGTGGTCAAATTCCCTGGGTTTAACGGACAGAACCCAAATACCCGGTCCATTCAGTGTAATTTGGTATTCTTGACTCGTTTTTGACCCTGGTAAGGACTTAACATACTCGTGAACAATTTTCAGCCTTTCACCGGGAGGTGGCGTAGGTGGTAGTAAAGGCTCAGATCCAACACAGCCATTTTCGTCGGACAATTCATTGACGATTTCATCCTTGACTTCGTTTATGTGTTTGGAAGCTTCGGCCTCCAGTTCTAATTGCTTAATCTTCAACCTAGCCAGTCGCATTTCGTGTTGTAGCTTTGCTGTGGAGGTTGAGCCATTTGCTGACTGAGCCTCCCTGTGGTTTTTCGGCAAAAAAGGCAAATCACCATTAGGGAACAGCATATTCGACGGAATAGATTCCATATCAGACGAATATTGTTTACTCTCTAACAGTAACAAATATCCCGATTACTTGGACTTACAGTATTGTAGAAGACGAGCAGAAACTCTGGAGGATTTTTTCTCACAGTGGAAATGTACAGTCATAGAATAACAGAGTCAGGAACATAAACGTAGAATGTTCATGCACTATAAACCATAAAAAAGTAAATCTGAACAGTGTCAGTACATTAGAAACGGAGAATTAGATCATAAATGTTCGATATTCATGATGCATGTACACGCTAATCATGAGTAGTACAAACGAGAATGTCACCAGAGTATAAATTAAGAAAAAAAATCAATTTACAGTTCCTCTAAATGTCGTTCATCGTAATCTTCATAAGCCAGCACAGACCCCGCAACTCAGGCATGGAGCTACCAGGCAAGCGGAACCCACGACAATGCTGTTGAATGGATCCTCATCCAATCTCTTTTAGTCGTGATTTTTGCGACCGTTCACTAATATCTTGATTCCAAAGGCCCGTAAACAAAAAGCAGAAGAAGGCGGCTTCGTCTGATAGCTCTCCCATTTTCAGCACTAAAAATTATTGCGAAGGCTTTAGTTGGTCTTTCTGAAACCCACCTGACTGTACTTATATGAAATTGTCAATTTTTCTTCAATCTAAAAGATCCACTGTCGATGCTGCTGTTCTTCATCCGGTTAGTTCCAAGCATCTTATGAGTCTTCAGTGAAAATTTGCAACCGTTATGATGTTATTTCCATCCGATTTATTCACAGCTGTATTTGTCCACTTGCTTTGAATATGACTTCCGTAATGCCCATTCGCCTTCCTATTAATCCTGTTATATTGAGTTCCAAATCCCCACCCAGAATTGGTTCCGTCAAGTATCTGGGTGTCAGCCAGACATCAATTCACGAGGGGCATCTCAAGTTCCGAATTGTGTCGATAAAATGCGAAGCCTGTCTTTTCAAATGAGGAATCCAAACTGTTTCGTACACAAACAACAGTGGTCTCCAAATTTGTTCTTCAGTGTTCTCCCGTAACTCCCCCTGGTCTTTTGAAAGAAGACTTGAGAGTCTTTCGCCGCAAATCTCTGGTTATTAGTGGCATTTCATCTCTCTTCCTAATTTTCGTCTGACTGAACTTTTCAACCAGTATAAGAAAACTTCTGTAGTCCTAGCCCACAGGAGATAACCATGTCCATCGCGTCCTTTACAACCGACTCATCTCTCCTTCGGTGTCACTTATCTACCAGATCTGAATTTCTACACCTTTCTTTCGGAACTAACGTGCACAAAAAAGCACTTATGCCTCATTTGGTGCGGGTATTGACCGACAAAGAATGGAGTAAAAAGGGACAAATTTTTGCAATTTTGGTTGATATTTACTTTTTTCACCCCGGTAAACATTTAGATCCATTGTTTTGCATTTAGTTTATTTTTATCCCAGTTTTGTCAGAATTCTTTTGACTGAAATATGATCATATCGCTTGCCAAGTCTGTCAAGCAAACACAATTACGAATTTGAACCAACATGCACGCGCACATAAAGAATGAATCTCCAAAATGGTTTGAGCAGCTGGTCACACGTTCTCCATTATTTTCGGAACAAAGAACACGTTGGTCACTCTCCATCTGAACAGAAAATCTAGTGAAATGAACTCAGTGCTGAATCCCCCCAACCACCACCCATAGTTTTTATTTGAAACTAGACTACTAACCGTTGTTTTAGTAGTAAAAACTGGAATTCCACATGTATGAAGCGCAATCGGAATCATCGTTCACACGTCCATGCCCTTTTCTGGGACTCCATTTTTGAATAAATACAACAAGTTATCTGACTGATGCCAATTTGTTTGAGGAAACGACTGGTCTGCGATATGATTTGGTGAGGTTATCTATTAATTCAACTCGATGCATAGAAATAACACATTTCCCATTCTGTTTGCTTTGATTTTGAACTCATAAAACATGCAGTGTAGATTAAGTACATGATGAAGAAGATTCCGTAACACAGACCGTAGCTCCATTATCGATGTGAGCTTAACTGTTGGCATACTAAATTCATTAATATCTAAATAACAAAGGTAACAGAGACTTTTGAAGTGCTCATTCCGTGCTTCAGCGCACTCAGCTGACTCCAGAATTGCACCTTTTGCATCCCATTCGCCCCACAAGCTCATTCAGACTTCCCGTGACTGGGATGTCTACGACACCACTCATTGGTTTGCCTGCAGCTTCGAGGACAGTTAAACAGAATAAATCATTTCGTGCCTCGGTCCACAGATGAGAGGGGAGGGAGGTGTATATTCTGAAGTGCTTGGTGCAATCACTGTCTCATATCCCTGTCGGATAGCAAACGTACGCGAGAAATCAAGCCTCGTTGCTAATCACCTAGTAAAATTTCCCTACCAGATGAACATCGCATATGCGTTTCAAGAAATGGCGTGAAGGTAAAACACAGACTTTGACCTTTTGTTATATATGCTATAACTATCAATATAATTTTATCTTGTCATCGTGCCCGGCCAACAATTCACTGATTACCAATTCGTTGTGGACTTGGCCAAAGTCTCTGTGTAATTAATATCAATATCAATATACGTCCCCCAGAATCCGCCACTAGAAGGAAACTTTCACTGGCATTAGAAAGAAATGTGTTTTGTCTCATCATCCACAACTCGCCTTTGTGCCGTCTGGACGGAATCAAATTGGAATGGGTAACTCAATTGCGCTGGTTGACAGACAGTTCCTAGTCGCACAAGCCCAAGCAAGATGACCGTTTCAGCGTTAGTAAGTCAGTCTGTTTGAAAAGATGTCATTTCTAACCAGATTTCTGAGTTCTAGGAATAACGCGAACACCTTTGTGACCTATATCCAAATTTCATAGTTAAATGGAAGTAATGAAGACGAATAGGTTCTCCCTGGAGACCTTGAGTGCTCTCGTCAAAATAGAAATCTAAGCAAGAAGAGGACACCTGGTGATGTGCTTACCTACATCGATTTTGAGTGGTCTGTCAAGCCTGGAGTAGATTTTTTTCATACAGTAACTGTGTTGAAGGCTGGGCTAATAACTGTCATCCCAAATTCTTGCGCTCTCGACATATTGTGATGAGTATTCTGTAAGTAACTGCCTTCTGCCGCCAGAGGGACATCGATTGGTTCTTTGTCACTTTTATACTTGTTCTGATTATATTTCTAGCTGACTGGTAATGCGACGTATTCGGTGATTTCAATATAAATATCAAATATCACGCATATCTTTTTGGGTTACGCAACCTCTGTCTTATCTTTAGAGGAGGAAATGTTCTTTATTACAGAATTGTTGACAGCTACCCCAAATTGTTTTCAGTTACAACTGAAAGTTCCTGTTTCGGCGAATGATCACACTCTCCTTATCGTCAAACCAAAATTTTGTTTACGGTAAATATATTATTCCCTCATAAGAAAAAAAATAAACATCCATTCTACATACTTGTCACCCGTCAACACTACCCTTCTTTAAAGATCTCTTATTGTTTTTAGTGATTTTCATTTGATTGCACTATATGCCCGCTACACTTATCAACTATGACGGTGTTTTATTTGATTTGTGTAGTCCTATGAAGATTGCATTTTCTTACAACGACAGAATAGCTCCTCAGTTGCTTACATCCCTCGGTAGGCAAAAACAAGCCCATAAACTTTGCTACAAGGCTTCTGTAAAATCTCGCTCTGTCCTAACCAAACAAGAGATACAATGGCTGAATACGACATCTTCCCACCAGTTCTTCTGTGCCACAAACAGTAAACATCTCTGGCTCGGAATCAGGTTTCTATGTGGAAAACCGGCCCTATAGAATAATGACAGCATTGATTCCGACAGCCCAGAAACCGCGTGGACTCCTCCATCTGACAATTCCTCATGTTATATTTCTTCTGTTCTCTCGGATATAGAGCCACTTTCCTCAGCATGGATCGTGAAATTACTCCGAACATCAAAATAAGCCATTGCGGATTGAGACTGTTCATTATCAACTGTGATTAAATTTGGAGCTAATCCACTATCAGCAATTTTGACTTCCTTATGAATAAGTCTATTTATACGGGTACCATTCCTGCCTCCCAGGAACCCATGACAAAAATAACTACTCCCAAATATTTTACTTCTAAACTTTTGAAGAAACGTTTTCATTCTATTGCTTTCACTACTTCTGTACTCAAGTTGACCAAGCGAGCTACCCATAGCTAACTGCTTTCCACTTCTGTTTTTCACAATGCTCCCGTACCTTTTAGCGAATAAAAAGCAACAGATGCACTTTGTACGCAGTCGCATCAGTTTGCCATTTAATTTCGAATAAATTAAATAGTTCCGTGAAATCAGTTCACTTTATGTTCCTTGACTATTCCTATTGCTCTTGTCTCTATTTCTCACTCTCTGGTTCTTCAAAATCTGCCACACTTCTTCACTCTCATGGTTGAAAGACTTTGGTTTTAATAAAGCTCTACGTACCCAAGTAGATCAAAATTCATCGAATCTCTTACCGAATAACCCAGATGGTTTTTAGTTTTCCGACCTTCTTCTTTATCTTTTCACCACACACATCAGCAAATGACTACTGCACCACCTGCACAACATATTATGTACGCCCAAAACATGATGCTGTCTCAGTCCGACTCCAATCAACCAGACTTTACTTCTTTCTTCGACAACTTGTGCAGTATTCAGAATTTTTCTTGCCATTCAGGAAGATATTTCAACATTTTCAAAACTCTTGAGTTTGCTTTCTTCTTTCCTCGTTCCTCTCAACCCAGTGAACGATGGGCCGTCAGAGTTGCCCCCGTTTCCAGAACAGAATTGGTTAAATATCCAGGCGTTACAATCAGTACAAGGTACAGTGGTTTTCCCATATCATAGCTTGTTTGAAGGAACAACCCTTTCAAATCCATATGCTGATGCTGTTTGGTGTCATACAGGCCGTTATTTTTTCTCTGGTCCATATATGCATTCTCCTAGTGGTATTGGACTTCTTAACAATATTTTTCCTGGTATACTTAAGGAAAACTGCATCATACTGCACCGTGCTTGCCAACTATCAGTCGCTTTCTTTGATTCTTTGGAACCATACTCATTCCCTGTATGATGATTTATATGCATGCTGATCTCATAGTTCAACATTTTCCGCCTTTAGACTCAACCCTTCTTGTATGCGTTTCTTCCGCAAATCTAAAGTGCCTTGTTTAGCTCATGTTCTGATTAAAAAGACGGAAGTAATAGAGAACCTTGCGTAAAACCTCGATGGGTAAAGCAACTTTTTTTCTGCAAAATTTATTTTTCTAGTTTATTTCAGATGAAATTTGATCAGTTTTCCAAATGAGTAGTATGGCATTGTATGTGAATGACAGGACGAAATACCCCGGAAGCGTACGACCGGTTTTGCGGTTGTTACCGCGCATCAGGTGCCTGCACTCAGTATTATTCTGCCCAATCAAATCCTTGCTGCAGCACTCCACATTGGAATCGTATGGAGCGTGGATGGACGGATAGCCCATTTTTATTATCGCTAGGTGATTTTTTCCCAAGTTATTCCGTTGGTTACACGGCTTAACTTCAGAACAAGGACACATGGTCCCATGATACTCCTTTTTGAAAATTCATACTTGTGACTGTGTCCTTTTTCTAAAGAAAAGTCGCGGTAACCGACGAAATAACCTAGAAAGAATCACCTTGTGATTATAATAATGGACTATTCGTCCATGCACTCTCCATGCGATTTCAATGTTATTTCAGTTGATCGGTTTTCTAAAAGTGGGTTGAAATATGAGCTTATAGCTTGCTGAAGATCTCAATATATTTTGACACAATACAATGCAACATGAAACTGTACATTCCCTATCATGCACGGGGTAAGCTTCTGACCCTCCTAGAATATCCTGGCGGACAATGTGCTTGTATCTGTTGCTCCGTACTATATTTTAGGGTGAATTAGCATAGATCTGTTTATTTTCAGAGCTGACTGAAAAAAATGTAAGCATCTTTCAGTATACGTCATCTTTCTATTCTAATCAACTGTATGAAGGAGATTACGTGCGTAACAGCAAGGAATGATCATGGATTAAGTTTAATGAGCTCAAATGATGCGTATTGGAACATTTAATTTGGAAAACAGTTGCAGCTCACCCATGACCTACAGATGACTTCACGGACAAAATAATTTGTATGCGGCAAGTAAAACCGTGGATAATGATGGGAAATATCGAGACAGAGAACTACGAAAGGGTTGATTGCACGAATGATTTATGAGCCCATTGAAATTCATATGGTGATCCCTAAATATTGGGGCTATGCATACAGTGGGCGAAGATGTAAATTGAGACGATCCGAAAACTAGTGATTAGAAGAGTGTGGTACACCCAGAAGGATTATGGGAATGGAGGTTGTAAACAGTGTCGGTTAGTAACCTATGGCCACACTTTACACAAGAATACTACATAGACGAAATGATGGATAAACCAAAATTTGTAAACTGGCCTCGCGTGGGCGGAAGATTCTCTGTATATTATCACCAGCGTAACAATCTAATTACTAGAAAGACTGAAAACGAAGCCATGTTAAATTTGTCTGAGGCGAAAAATCTCTCATTGCTTTTAAATATGACTCCAATAGTATTGATCGTTTCATGGATCCTCCAATTTTAATGCATATGTTCTTAAGTACGTAAACGATGTCATATAACAGATAACTCAGAAATCTTGCGACTTTATTGTTTTTCGGGAATATCTATCTCATTTCTGTATCTCTATCCCTCAAAGCGTGTATCTCGGAGTTGAAAATGTCTTTAATCCCAGTCTTGTTCGAACGGTGTAAGAATGGGTGAGAGTATCCTAACTAGAATTGACCGCAACAAACCTTTAGCAGTCACAGCAAATAACAACCTATGGCACTCTGCTTACATGAAATTATGCATTGGAAAGTTACGTTTTTGTGTCTTCTCACATTCATCAATTCAGATAACTCCAGATCCTAAAGTCAAGGATACCACTCTGTCCAACGATGTCTTCTCCCTGTCTTGTCTTATTGCTCTCTTGTACCATACCTGACCATCTGAAAACAAGAATTCAGTCACGGTTCTTGTCAAGGTATTATATTTTGTTTATGGTCCATGATAAAGAACTATTTCCCATTGATATACACGAAATCGTATATAAAATGAACCTCCAAGAATCTTCCAGAAAATTTGTACCAGCGACACGTCGAATTGAGCCCACGCTTTTGTAACTGGGTACAAATGTGGCAAAGTGTTACGCCAGACGAACGAGGAATATATTTCATAATGATATTCTTCTTCTGCAATGATATCGCGCTCCCCTTGAACGGTTGTGCTACAATTCTGGCCCGTTTTTTTGGAACTATTCTGTTACCGCAGTCCTCTATCACGATGTTGTTCTCGCGAAAATATTCAAAACAATTTATGTTATCAATAGAAGACACGTAGACAAGTCATGAGTCATTCACTATCAAATAACATTTTTGTGGATAATAATCATCATGTGTGGAAACGTAAACGGGGCAGATTGCAGGCAGGCCTTAATTGCCCAACACCGGATTGTATGCGAATTCCCAGCATTGTACGTTGCAACCTGCATTCTCCGTTCAATAAACTCTCAGGCCTTACTTATCTGCCTCTTCCTCGTGCCATCTATATACGTGTGGTAGCTCTCAGGAAACCTGACTGAATGCGGACGTGTATGATTTTGTGTTGCAAATGGGAAGCAAACCATGCTTCTGTCAGGATAGACGGAATTTAATGAAGAATAATACTGTTGTTGCCACACGGTAATTCCAAGTGATGTATCAAGTCCAGTGTTACTTGTTCCTACTCCTCTACTGAGTATGACTGTGTCTGTCTCTTTTCGTGCTAAAGTTTGCACATTCAGACCATATTATTATTACGAATGTTTACATCGAACCACAAGGCTCACAAAATCTTGTTACCTCGCTCTACGGTATAGTCGTACATTTCTTTTTACCGTTGATTGATGACAGCCTTCAATATCATTGTAGGACACTTCAATTATGTATCCAAATATTCAATCTCATCTTTTAATCTCAATGGTAATTGTCTCGCCCGAGCCGTTTTCACTCATACTTGGATTTTATTCCAACTAATCATCCGTCAGATTTAGTACATCCCTTAATACCAGCGATCATGGTAAATACATCCTCGTCCAAAAATATACCCGAAACCTGGTCGCTTATCCCAGCACATACTAACCAGATCAGTTATCTAAAGAAAAACTTCTCACTATACAACCGTTTCTCTTTTTCTCGTCACCTACTGGTTACAACACAACTGTAACAATTTCCTTTCGGTGTATCTTATGGTCGAAATTATAAACCTTATCCTTAAAATTTGTTACTCTACCGAAATGGCCTACTTTGATCTAGGAAAAGCGGGCTGACCTCATATATGGTCGCTGCGCAAGAAAAACAAGTTACCCTTGAAAGAGCGCAACCCAAGTGAGATCGGTAGACTATTAAGCTTGGTCAGAAAAGGAATCCAACATCTGAAGTTTATATTTTCCCAACAGTTTGTGCACTGCCGGAAAATCAAAGACAGGTGGTAGGGTATCAAAATACCGTGTGGTTAGAAGGAACGATCCTTCCTCGATCATATGGACGTTAACTGTTTTGTTCTGTCCGACTGACTCCAGTGAGAAGCCAGTTCTGCCTCACAAGAATCAAGTTTTAATAGCAAAAAACAAAGAATAAACAGGCTGCTGTCACACGCCCCCACTCGTTGCACACAACGCATTGGTCCCACTGGAGTGGGCGACCACGCCTTGAGGCTTAAATGCTGCTGGCAGGATTCATTTCGGATATCGATTCACGCCATTGATCGGTTGTCCTACAGGTCGTGGTTTCGTGGGCTAGGTAGGGGCCGATGCTGTTGCACTGTCTGCCTGTGAGACTAAACAGCCCATCGAAGGATATGCCGGACCATACCATCACACCGACCCCAATGAGTCTCAGTTCTTTCGTTATTCAAAGTACCCTCACCCAGCTTTCCATCAGGCCAGTAATTCGGATGTTCAAATATCTTTATCTCAGACGTTTCCAAGCCCCCCAAGTCCACTAGAACCACCAAAACTTGTGGACCAGACTTGAATCGTTCTCCATTCCTGATTGTTAGCGTCCTGTCACAATCATTCCCATAACAAAATGGTCGAATAATCAAACAGGAACGAAGAGGTTCCACCCAGTTGCACTTTCCTCGTCAGCGTTTAAACTGGTTAAACGTATTGTATGCAGCACCTTCAAAACACTGTCGGAAGATCAACTGACGAATACCAATCGGAGTATAAAACCCGGCATTCCATGATTGATGCAGCAGCGATGCAAAGTCCAATGAAATGCAGAATCCTTCGATGATTCGCGCAAAAATAATAAAGTGTGCCGTCCAGATTACACATCAACGATCGTTTAATAAATTGGAGTCTTCTATAGGGGAACAGCTTCCAGCAGTACCAGTGTTCTTCACGGAGCTGTTCTTTGTCCACGCTTATTCACCACTTAAATTAGAGATATAAATGTAACCCACTAAATTCGTCTAGTCAAATATACTGATGCCGTTGTTTTGGCTCTTTCTACCTCCCAGCAGTCCGATTTAGATGAATTTCTTGAAAATATGGAACATATCTAAAACTTTTCTGAGGAGTCTGGTCTTCTGTTAAACAATGCCAAATTTCAAGGGCGATTTTTTTTTCTGCTTTGCGACCGCCTTTTATAGAAGACAGCATCACTAATAACCGTACTCCTCTTGCACGCACGGACCATGTGAAATATCTCAGAGTAATTGTACAGGAGAACTTACTCTGGTCCTTACATGAGGGATAATACTGTTGGAAACTTGCATAGGTTGTCCTTTCAAATTCGTAGACTTCGGCTTTTCAGTGCTCAGCATTTTGTGATTTCATCCCTCGCACACCAGTGTATATTTCCTGTAATTCCCTATTGTTCTCCAGTATTTTCCGTGATCTGTTGAAAAAGGACAGCATCACCCACCGTAGGTGCCTGAAACTCGTCAGTCTTGTTTCTGGTATAGAGTTAACAGGAATCATTTTGGACTTATGTGGAAAGCACATGATAGCATCTATTTCATTGGGCGAAATGATCTTCGCGGACTATTCACACCCACTGCACTGCGACATTTCTTCTAATCAGTATAATGTTTTTACCCGTTCCATGTTTCGAAAACTTCCTTCAAAACTATCGCTGTATAGATTTTCCATAGCTCACTTCGTTGAACTTGTTTTAACAAACAAGGCTGAACTTCTGTCTGAACTAATCTCTCATTTTGGTATGAAACGTTTCTTCATTTCCATCCTTAACAGCTGAAAAGCACCATAAAAACGTCCTAAATCCAGCGTAATAAGGCAAAGTGAAATTTATGTCATTGTTTACAACTTGGGCTCTTTGTATTATTAGGATGATATGCTGACCTCACTACTGGCATTTTAAATGGAAAGTAAATATTCAGAGAATGTATTGTTGGCACGCGGAGCCTGAATCGTATGTTTTTTTTTGGAAAATCCACTTGCATTCTTCACATCGGAAAGTCGGACGCCGCGAGCCGGAATCGAACCGGCGACCCTCCGCATACCGGGCAGATGCTCTACCAGCTGAGCTATCGCAGTCCGAACAGTCGCGTGTTAATAAAGCAAGTGAATAATCGATAGTGCGCGAACCACTATTCCAATGATACACAGTATCTATCCTGGTTTTAATCATTGGGCTAGCCTCGTCCGTCAGTAAATAGTTTTACTTGAGTTAACTGAGAGTAAAAATTAGGGTTCCAGTAGGTCAGACGAAACACCGATAAAGAAATTGATGGATTTTTGTCTGACACCAATGTTACCGTCTGTGACAGTTTCCGAAATTCGGAAGTAAACAATCGTGAAATAACTCGGTCAGCCGATGCTGGTTATATCTCAGTGCTGTGCTCGCTTCATATGAAATAGCGTCATCCGGTTCGCTCCGTACTACTTCAAATTGATTTGGTCCTAATTATTTCCAGCTGTAAACTAATTATAATAAGTCCATTAAGTAAACAAATAATCAAATTAGGCGAACTTAATTGTTTCGAAATAAGAATAACCTACAAAAATTACACCGAGGTGTCAAAGGACAGTCACTGTGTACGTAGTTGACGCAATAATCATGGTCACACATGAGGACAGCGTTTTTAATGAACTGCACGAACTTCATTTGACCAAAGTGTGTATCAGTTCATTGATAACAGCAACCAAAATGCTCAGGACCTCAGTGAAGAGTCACTAGTTATAGGCACTGTCGATAAGGATGTATACGAAATTTACTCACTGTATATTTTGAGCTTCGTGATTTTTCTGAAGTATAGTTCAAGCTATCAGATAATGGTACAAATGTTTTCAAAGCTTCCTCTAATTTAGGTTGGTTCTTTGCTGCGCTATGAGTGGCTAATATGTGTGATCTCTGAACAAAGTAAGTCAACAATTATCCAGGTGTAGAATTATAATTGGTCCGGTGAACAGGACCACATAAACTGATCTAAGTTAGATTTGGATAGGTTTACTATCCTGCTATTTTGATCGAGGCCATTTTTCAGACCTTATAAATTTCACGATCGTGCCCATATCATAAGGTTGACAGAAAACGCTCGATTATTTGAAGACTTCACGACGCATACGGTTTAAAAATGCCATTCACCTAGAATATTTTGTACTCCACAGTACTCAGTGTTTCAACGCCAAAAGGAATACCAATTATCGAAAAAGTCACAGAAAATCCACCTCAAGTAAACATTTCACAGGTAGAAGTAACAACAAATCGAATGAATGGGGCTACTTTACGTGCGTTACCATCAAAAAACAGTTTCAGAAATCCTCGTCTTTAATACAGTCCGAGAATATGCCCAAGCTCCTTCATTCAGTGCTGAGCCTAGGACAGCTGAAGTTTTGAATGCGGCTGGTATCACGTGATTTGGAGGCTGAACTGTAAGCCCGAAGATTGAAGGGATGTATTGGTTTCATCAGGGGATTCAAGTAACAAGGCCTGTCATTTTGGCGATAGGTTTGTTTCCCACATGAGTTTTTAGTATTTGATGGGCCGTAGAAGACTCACAAAAATGTCATTTGGTGTACGAATATCCCCCTGAGAAAATTATACCGCCGAATACCGATGCATCAAGAGAAATATAATTATCGACTTGGATCGAAATAAAACACTTTTGGCTTCGTTTGTGGAATTTAATTGTGGAAGCCTTGAATGTTAGAGAAACCCTAATATATATGACTAAAAGGTCCCCAAATCCAACTAAAAGAAGTTACCTGGATGGATAATATTATTTCAGGACGAAGCTTCATGCTTTGTTTCACGAGAGATTTGCATTTAAAGTCTTGCAGAATGATTAGTCTGTTCATCATTCGCTGTAAGACTTGTGGAAGCACTCGCAATTTCAAGGTCCAGTTATAACAATTATCTTCTGATAACAGAGACCTAAAAGTAATCGTAAAAATGTGTAGGTTCGGAAAGGAGATAGTCAAAAGGCCGCCTGCACACCAGTAGTAGGAGTACAAGATGCATTGGTTAATAAAATAACGAATTATTTCATCATCCATATGATGGATTCTACGCTGAAAGCGCTGTAAAATATCCTGACGAACGAAGGTAGATCAAATGTTTGGTACCTCGTGTGAATATTGTGTTCTGAATAACTTCTGGATGAATTCAATGTGAGTTTTTGTTGTTCCATTTTCCCCCAGACCTTCATATTCCGTCACAGTTGTGGCTTATGTGTAATGGCAAAAAATGTGTTTTGCCGGGATATTGAGCCAACGTATTCACCGCACAGGAACAGACCAACATGGAAGTTGTCCTTCAATTTCTTCATTATTTGCAGTGCATACAAACGATGTAGTTCCACTATTACCTTGTCGTGTACGAGCACAACATGTGCTTATCGGACAACCGTATGCATCAGTTTGAAAAATAATTGTACACCCAATTTTCTAGTAAAGAACCAGTTACACTGGATATTCCTTGTTAGATATCCATAAGAATTTTTCTATCAAAAATTCATGCAAGTGCTGAGTTTTGTACCACTCAATACGTAGACTTATGATAGTTTTAGCTGCACATTGCATATAAGTTTACTTAACTTAAATTGACAATCAACGACCGCAGTCTATTCGGTGATTGGCCGCGACCATATTGACCAGGATCTAGCACTGCACAAAACTGCAATTAAGTTGATTTCAAACCTGATAGATTCATCAGAATCGCCACTGAACCCATCCCGCCTTATTGTGGGGAGAAAGCCTTTCCCAGAAGTTGGTATTTGTCCTGACTCTGGTCAACTGGTTTCCATTCAATTGTCCAGTGAATGTCTGATTGTTGTTGATTCCCTGTGCAACCAGATAGGACAAACTCATGCTCAGTCAATTTCCTCCGTTCCGGAAAAATGCCTGGGCCATTCATCCCACTCCCTTGTTTTAAAGTAACTGACGTCTTCCCAAAACTCCAATTCACTTATTCGAGTTTGATCAAGCATGATTACTCACAATGCGTGTAATCACGCTGTGGGTATAGCATAGTTCTATGAACGGCGTTTTAGGAGTAACTATTCATTTTCGATAATGCGTTGTCAAAACAATAATTTCGGTAGACATCATAAATAACCGACTACTTGGTTATATAATATATATATATATATATATATATATATATATATTCACTAGAATCTAATTTGAATCGTCTGGAGTGTGAATGGATACTCTTCATTGAAGAGCCCACAAATGAATCACAACTGTGATTTCTCATAGTTATTCGTGTCTGGGTCACTGCTAACCCAACGAACAACGAGGCTGCATGTGCAAGCGCTCATATTGATAGTAAGTAGTACGTAAACGTGTGTGCTTCCGGGGAAATTTTGTCCACACGTTTACATACTACTTACTATCAATATACATATATATATATATATGTGTGTGTGTGTGTGTTTATACGTGCATGTGTATTTTTCAGGTGTAAGGTCGTTAGAGGCATTGGGCATCAGCAACAGCTATTCCCGTTATCAGTGTCACTTATAGAGGGTTTGTTTGAGATCGAATCAAATTGTGACTATTTCTGTGTTTGTTTTCCACTGACCTTTTTGCTTCCAGATGGTTGATATTCCTGTCCCTTTGTTCCGAATAATGTACTCATGACCGGCTTTGATTGCCCATACGTCGTCACTAAGGCTGTCAATATATTTTGTAAATCGGAGTTACAGAACTTCGGAGTTGTCACGAACGATTCTGTGTCCATCGGCCATGCCATGAAGCGCGACCACTGGCCCTGACAGAACAGTATACGCTTGCGTATAGCTTATAGCGTTTCTTTTGTTCCATACACTACGAGATGAGTTCAGTTCACGTACATGAATACACACAAGCATATAGACATTATCAAACCTTTCCTAGCTGATCGCCAACAAAGAGCTAGCTTGACATAGAGAATAAGATACGAAACTCAAGTAGTTATGTGGATAGGCATGCCGATTCCCTGTAAAAAATCCAAAACTTATTCGTTCATTCTGCTAACTCTTCACATATTTTCGTAAATGCTTTTGCCAATGAAATAAAGTAATCGAAGCATTCTACGAGAAACGAAAATCAGTATACAGTGTGATATTGAATACAACTAACCAAACATAACTCCATTATTTCTACAGTACCCGGATTCAAAGGCGAGTGACATACCCATAGACCATCCAGCAAAACCTGTGGTTTTCTGCAAACTCGAAACCAAATTAATTGACTCAACGTTCAGATAGTCTTGAAATACTTGGGCTGATTACAAAACATGCCCCATTACCAGTGGTTTGCAATTCGTTTCCCCACAAGCATTAGCTCTACAAGATTGAAAAATGATGCGTACGGATGTCCCAATTCCTATTCTGAGATTTCGATGTACACTGGTCATTAGGGGACTATACTAATTACCTTTGGCAGAGCATCAAGTTTTCCAAATTATTCTTTAAAAACAATTGCTTCGATTGTAAATTTGGTTTGCTTACGTAAATCCGTGTATTAAATCCTTGCTTTGTGTGAAAAGATCACCTAACTATCGATACTTACTTTGAAAGTATACGAAGTATGATCTGTTTTGTCACGTGACTTATCAAGGAATATTCACTTTGCTTTTTCTATTAAGAATTATCTGTCATGGATGGATTTTGTAGTTTCACGGCTCCGCATTGTTGCCAATAGAATAACAGAACATTTTCACCTTTTTATTCATTAGGGAATGTACAAAATGCGACAAATCAAGTCACCTGTAGAGTGACTCATTCATGGCAAGAAATTATTGTTAGTAAGTTGAGGTGATGTCTTTGAAATTGTATAGCCATTAAGGTGGATGTATTCAGAGGACCACCATCTGACCAATGGGGTTACCATTCCTGTCTACCGTAACGTTGCCAGTTCCCTCCAATCTTTGACGCTGCATTCGGGAGACGTGAGTCCACATACAATGAAAGCCAACACCTATTACTTTTCTCGTCGTAGTACAGGGATCTGCAAGAATCTCGGAGTTTGCATCTGAAAAATAAAAACATCATCAGGCAACTTAGCACAGGTTGGGTGTACACGTTGTGCACTTAGAGTGTATAAATAAATATGGGAGTTGGTGAGTTTGTTCGTCACGACAAGTCAAGTAACTGCATTTGTGCACCCCGAGAGGTGAGTTATCGTAATATTAGTAAAAATGTAGGTGCTTTTCATTGGTGGCACTTTTTCCTACGAGTCGATATCCGCTTGTGATAAAATAAGGGAAAATACAAGTTACGAGTTAAGGGAATTATTTCGTGTCACATCAAAACAATATGCAATATGTTGACCATTTTAACGACGCAAACCAATCCCACGGAACATAACTTAATTTTTTGGGACTCAAAATAGATAACTTTAATTTCTTTATTCACAATTTGACATAGCTGGGTTAATGGAGTTTTAAAAACTGGTGATATTGATGATGAAAGTCATCTTTGGCAAATCTCCAAATAAAATTGGCCAGCTGCATGGTTTCCGAACTACATCAACGAGGAGCCGGATTTCGGTTTTTATTGCGTGTTAAATCGACATTCATGATTAAGCTTCTAATTCGCAATTCGATAACATAAATCTGACGGGACTGAATACCAATCTAGTAAATAGCTTCTTGATCGCGCACTTTGAATTATCATCTAACCAAACACAGGGGTATTTAACCAGGATTTGCATCGTTCATCGAGCTAGGCAATTACCGATACAGGCATGCTATACCCTCATTACCTCCCTAACAGCAGAACTTAAATATCTACCCCGATAGCACTGGAATCGTCACCAGTATTCCAGCCAATGCACAATCAATAGTTCCACTTTGTCAGACGTACAATGATAAGGAATCATCGGAACACTCAGGTCTCTCCCCAAATGGAAAATATCTTCGTTTTTGACTTAATCTCATGACATTATATGTCAAAGCTCTAGTGAGAGGAAAGAAACCGAAGAAATATAATGAGTATGTGACTCTCAGCATGTGAGAATCATAGAGGTTTTGTTGATAGGGTAGATGTTTCCCAGATAGGATAAGGAACAAAGTACCTCAGCCTAGTCATACTTTATTTTGCTGATGCTAAAGCATTCGTATCTTCTAGGATTGTTCAGTGGGGTTCCATAAACGTGTTCTGTGCTTCGCTATTGATGACGTTTCATAAAGAGCTTTCTGACGGTCACTTATTTGTTCACTTTAATGACATTGATCTGTTCATAAGCATTTGACGAAAGCAGCATCCTGTCGCGATCAGATGTTCAACGACCAAGCGATAACCCAAACTAGATATGAATATAAAGTGAAAACCAATCAAAAACCATGTGCAGCGCCGGCGTTTTTCGTTATATGGTAATACGTCGGCTATCTGTCTGACTCCCACGTTCTGATCTTGGTGAGGCCCTACAGGGAAATATTAGCCATCTTCATATATCCACACGTGGCTAAACCATACCTATATATATATATATATATATATATATATATATATATATATATATATATATATATATATATAATCACCATAAAAGAACAGGCAACAAAAATGTGTTCATCCTCGATACCGAAAATACTACTATCTGCAGGCAAGTACATATGTATAAACCTCGTCCCGTATATCGTCCATAATTTTATCCCGAAATAAAATGTAGATCACAATGTAAGTTATTTCCCTGTGCTCGCAGAATGACAAATGGAATAGACGATGCGATGATGAACAAAGGATAAGCAACAGCCCTGGTCTTTGAATGTTGACGGATTATTTTCTGCCCACATAGAAGGACATTTCAAGGAAAGAACGTCTCAAATGAGATGATCTTTAAACGTGTTCAATCATTGCGAAACACAAAAACCCAGGTCAAAATAAATGTGCTTGTTTAGGTGACTAAGATGAAACTTAGGGGCAATAAACTCAGTGGAAATAAAATTAATTTTCAATAATTCCCCCCTTAACGAGCTAACTGAGCCCACATTTGAGATTCAGGTAGAATATTACACATATGAATGATGAAAGTCCTCGATCTTCTTAGCACATATGGCTTGTAATTCGTTTCAACCAAATAGATCAGTACATGTTCTCAAATTACTCACTTCAAACAACATTTCATCAAGGTGTCCTCTTCCGTTATCTTAAAACAACCAGCGATATAATCATCTTCAAAGTATGTTGGTTTCGCTTCTGCAGGCCAGTTTAATGAGAAGCTTTCAACACCAACGCTCAAAGTACAATTGGATATTTCACAAACAACATGCGTTGACTGGTTTCCATATTGTTCACCAACGACATAATGGTCATTCATATAGCCCAAAACATAACGCGAAGAAATGTGCGCCTCTTTGCCCGTCAAATTATATTTAACAGCATTAGGCAGCTCTATAGCTCGCTTACCCGAGCCAGGGTCGCCTGATCGCCATTTGATTTTTGTGTCCCGTTTGTCACTCAGCAATGCCGTAATACCCGTGTGAACAATACTTTCCGAAGGTAAAATGCTTTCGATTTCTTTCATTTTTTCACCTGGGACAAACATACGCAAACCACGACTGAGGCCTTCAGATTCACAATATTGGTGAGCCCCGCAGAAGCCGACTTTCTGTTCCACCAATAATACGCAAGTAGCATTCTCAATTATGTTAAAACCTGATGGACAGCTGAAAGGACTTTGATGCATCCAGACAAGGTCCGGCAGAACAAGCAGAATGAAGATGTACATGTGCATAGTTTAGGATGAAAATTTTGGACGACTGTTGCTCCCTTCAACAAAGAGCTATATGCAACGATCTCTGTTATGCTTATCACTGGGTTAGTATGGGTTA
The DNA here is from genome assembly GCA_948099385.1 of Fasciola hepatica. Classification (NCBI taxonomy): domain Eukaryota; kingdom Metazoa; phylum Platyhelminthes; class Trematoda; order Plagiorchiida; family Fasciolidae; genus Fasciola; species Fasciola hepatica. The sequence continues at coordinate 547,331 of CANUEZ040000154.1, forward strand.
GGGTTGATATCGGATTGGAAACGTTATCTCTGGCCAATGGGAAACAGTTTTAGTGAGCTAACACACGTTGATCCCCATAGGCGTATACATTTCTCGTACTGGCTACCCAAAATGTGACAGAAAATCCTATATTGGATTCTAATTGTCATTTTCTTCTAAATACTTAGACCCAAATGACTAACTTATCAAAACAAAAATTATTTCTCTCACACTTTATTGCTTGATAAACCCATTTCCTGGATTCACCGGGTTTATTTGCAGGGATTACCGTCAGTGATTAGTGTTTTCCTATCAAAAACAACAACGGACACTGAATGATAGAACTTTGCCTACAGATATGGTAATATTTGAGTTCAATTACATATAACGCGACTTCAGTCAGTGATCCTAATGCCGAACAAATTGTGCTAATTTTCACATACTCTGAGTGGAAAAAAACTGACAAATTTATGTGTATGATAAAGAAAAGATCGATTTTGACAACTGTACGGACAATTATTGTGTTTTAGCAGCACGTACAAATAAGTTTTCACTTCCGCTCATCATGCAGTGAGCAAAGTGGTATTACGTTTAACCTCTGAACGCGAACCGTACCGAAGAAGGAAAATCATGTACTGAGATATGAATTAAACTTTTCCACGTCATCTATTTGTAAAGGTAAAAGTGAACAACGGGTGGCTAGCAGGGACAAGAAGGATTGGACAAGAAACGCTTAAAATGCTTCAGATTCTCATGGACGGACATCCATATGCTACACAAAAAATACAGCAATGCAGTTGTAAGAGATCTTCATGTTATCTGATTTGTTCTTAACCTTCGATGAGAACATGGTTCATGAGACCTTGGAAAATTAAAAATCCGGTGTTAACTAGTGAGAAAGAATTCTGTTTATGTATTTCAAGGGCTATTATTAATGCACCTGACAAGCTGAGTCAGATTATACCCTACGAATGGCGATCTTTTGGAAAAAATCGTTATATTTGCAAACGCCTGGTTCACAGATTGTCCGTGTATAGCGGCCTAAAACATACACAAAGACCTACAGAATTTAGCCAACTTGAACTCTCATGCCAACTCTCATGGAAACACATTTTTCGTGGGACGTCAACAGATCACTGCTTGCAAAACGTTGTTCAATGATGCGCATCTTAACATAATTCAGATGGAATTTCGGATGGAGCTCTCATCCTCACTCCAAATACTCTCATATTAAAACACCTTTATCATCAAGCTATGACTGATGTCGTCCTACTTCCTGGAATCCCCTTAAAAACAACAACAATTAAGTTTGACCTGTATTACCAACAGAAAAGCGCTGTATCACGTAGTGCTGACGTAAAGCAAACCTTTGTGAATCCGCCCGAGTAACCTAGTGATGAAGTTCGTGAAACTCAAAATAATGTATTGTACTTTCGACTTTCGGCAAATATACACTCATGATAAATATGGATGGTAATGAAGCACTTGCGTGGCTTTCGATCACCGGATACCAAATACTGAGTGGGAAAGAGAATCCAACGACTACACCTTCCCTATGGAAAGTTGCCTTGTCTCGTGATTATTGAGCGAGTTCCTAATTCCGTAAAACTCTATCGGAGAGTCACACGTTTATTTTACATAACGAATCTCATAGAAAACATGACAAATCACACCAGGGTTGCATTTAATTTGTCCGAAAGTAGCAAAGTTTGGGAGTAAGATCACCAGACACATTCTTTGGTAAAACGGTAATTAAATATGATAATGAAAAACGGCAAGTATTGAATCAGTAGGCCGTATTCGTCAATAAAAAATCAGGTGTAAAATGAGCAACCGTTATTGATTGAGATTCTCTTCCCATTCGTTCACCAAAATATGTGAAATTTGCAGCCTAATAAGATATGAAATAACCTAGTCATAAAACGTCCTATTTCGGTAAATACACAAGTTAAATTGTTTACGTGTGTGTATCACCGAAAATGCGTAGTATTTCTCAAATGTTCACGTGCAGATAGAAGGATTTTCTCCTCAAGACCTTCGAAAAACAAAACGAAGGGAAGTGACAGGAGAACCGCATAACCAGTGACGTAACACGCACGAATGAATCAATTTAGAAGTGATCTTGGTAATAAACCTCGAGACCTCAGATGGGAGATATGAAGTGCCAGCTTTCCTACTTTGATGTGTATATTGTGCTTGACGGTCTTGGTTTAGATCTGATGAGATAACCACACCGAGATTTTCATGGCAATAGGCACTTCTCACGTTTGAACCTCTTATCGTAAGCTTCGGATAGTTTGATTGTGACGTAGATTATGAGTTGTAGAACACCTATGTGAGTCGTCTTGAGAAGATTTCACTTGAACCGTGGCTTGAGAAGGGAAGTTTGCTAAGTAATTTCATTTGCGAACACCACCGTTTTTGATTTTAGGTGCGACTTGTTTGTTCTACGTTCGATCAGCTAGTCTGGATATCTATTTTCACGAAATGTATTGCACGGGTAGTCTAGTTCCTTTTCCAGTGTCCTGAGAGGGCATATCTTTCCAGCTCGTTGTGCCAGACAGCTCCTACAGTCCCGCTTGTGAATGAGTAGGACTGCACGGCGGAAGCTGATGTATTGTCACATTCAGGTTGCTATCTGCATACTCTTCCCTCAGCTGATCCGTCTTATGTCTTCGATAATAACCCATCACTGAACGAGATTCAACCTTCCGTTTTGTCTTCCATGGTGGAATGAACTGATGGATGGGCGCCGTTGAAAATTTCTCAACAACTCGGTGACATCTTCTGTAGGTTTATATACTGCAAAAATGTCATCCATGTAGCGACATGTGACCAGTCATGCTATCCCATTGCTTGGCTTCACGTTTTCCCATGAAATCATCCCCCAGCAGCAGACCAAGCTAAGAGCCCATAGCAATATAATCAAATCCTAACAAAACTGGCCTTTACTCAGAAACTGAATGTTTATCATGCTATGAATCATAAAATGTTGCATATATGATACAAGGATTGCGGCAAATTGATGAATCTGCTCGACGTAATCGCATGGAAAGTTAACATATTCAAGTAACGAGACATTGGTCAAAGTGATGCTACATCCAGAGAAAACATGGTCTTGTTTTCAAGGTTGAGACCTTTGATGACATTGGCAAACGGAAATGATTCATGCAAACATTGGGGTTGGTTCACTTCTTATGGGCTGCAGAAGAGGTGCTATTCCTTCAGCAAACTCTTGGTATGGAGAGCCAGTCATCAAGAATATCGGCTTTGCTGGACATCTCCTTTGGGCACTTTCAGGAGGCGGTACCCTTGTGCTACTTGGTTCTAAGTATTCAAACTCCATAGCAGAGATAACACTTTCCACCGGCAATCTTATCGGAAAGACTGATAACTGTTTTCCAACTGGGCTTTTTCTATCCTTCCCTTTCTACAACAATCAGCTCTTTGCTCTGTTTCATAGGAGTGTTCCCAACTCCATCTTATTATTATTCCTCGAACATGTATGCTCGACCGAATGACGACTTGCTCACTAGTTATTTTGAGTTCCTTCGGGGCCTCACAAAAATTTCTCCACGAGTGACGGATAATCGAAATTTCTTTCTTACTGTGTGCATAACTAAATTCCATCAAAGTAATCTTGAAATTTCCAAGTAGTATGAGTGACGTCTGTTTCCGGCTTTAGGTTCGGGTTTCCAGGCTGTCAAGCTGGGCTTCAATCTTCATCTGTCGATCACAAGCCCGACTTTGGCAAAGTTTTATCCCCACTGATATCACTTTCACTTATCCTATGCATATCGTCATGTCAGAGGGATTATGAACAAATAATGTAGGATCTTCTGAAAACATCGTGAATGATGTTCGCGCACTGTAAGTCGGAACAAATGCTATTCGTTTGCCTCCACCCTGTGCTTTAATTGGACTGATAGCATAAGTCGTTTTGCTCACTCGTCAATAATTCCTTTAGTTTTTCAACATCCCGTTTAATCTGTGCATTATTCCTCTGTAATTACTCCATATGAAAGCGAATCGAATCAACTGGACTTTTACAAAGTCTTTTTAGATTTCTAGAATAGATACTAATACTGGAGCGTCACAGAATCCTCCAAAATTGTTTCGGAAACAGTCGTAATCTGATATTATCTTCATATCTCTATTATGTTCGTATTGGGGTTTCAAATTCTACTTTAAAACATCGATTTTGCCCAGAATAATGTGTGTGAAATAAAGAAAATTCTTTTAGCTCAACCTCGACCCAGTGATAAAATCAGTCACCTGGGGATCAAGTAGAAGGAGCTTTTCAGCTCAAAACTAAAAATCAAATATACTTTTAGTAGGATTTCGGCTCGTCTCAGTTTAGACGTTCTCCCGTTTATATAGAATACCAGACCTCAGTTTGTCAATGGTGTTGAAGACTCTTCAGTTTGTAGAGACTAGCCTCACCGGAACTCTCCGAAATTTCTAGTGAGGTTCACAGAGACTGGGACGGTGCCACTTGACCATTTCATTGGTTTCATAAGACAGCTACATTTTACGCACTCGAAATCCAAGTATGGTAAAGCTGTCATACTGGAAGAGCATGAACCTTGTCCAATCTTCCAGAATTGCGGATAAAAAGAAAAGTTTCAGAATCCTGATGTTCAAGTCAGATGACCTATTTTCTTTTAGAACAGTCGTATGTGGTTTGCCAGCCTCAACTTCATGAACGTTTGCGACTTTGATGAACGTGTTATTTGGTTGGGTACAGTAAGTGAAATTTGTCTTTTGGCTTTCCATAAATTTTTCTTTGTATTCCGAATTTCTACTTAGATGTGTAACCATCTGATTCTTTTAAAATTTTTTTAAATATCTCTCCTTCATCTGTGCTTTCACTAGCAATCTTGCTTATACTAATTCCTCAATCTAAGTACACAAGCATGATTTTTCTGTTTCAATTCAGTTACCTGTCTTTCGTGTTAGATCCCTTTTTCTTGTGAATTAAAGGTCATACCTCACAATATCATTTACTAAACTGGTTGAGTTAAGTTCACTTAATACTAATAGTATGAACTTTGCTCAACTGCGTATCACGGAGAATCGCTCAAGACAAGGTCTATAGGTATGACTCAATCCCTTATTAAATGGGTTATAGTGTGCGCTACTCCGACAGTGAATATGGTGCCTAAAGAGTTTCGCACACTCCAGGCAAATTAGTGGATGCGAAATCCATTTTATCAATGTTAATTCCAAATCGATAAACAACCCCATGTGGTTATGGGAAAAGACATGCATACCAAATTGCATGACCTCACATTTATGCATTCACGGATAAATCGCAGAGAAATGGTAGTGTGCTAAAAGCATTTTATGAATTGTATAACAAGAGAAAAACGTTTGGGGACAAAGTGCATCTCACATTCTTTGTGTTGTTTATTCTATGTAAGAGTGCACGGGAATGAGCGACATTGGACACAATGTGCATAGGTCATAAAACCTCTTCCTTTAAATGACTTGCCTGGCTGTCTTTGTAATCCATAGCTGGTGGATCCATCAAGCTTCAACGACTCATCTGCCGCAAAATTAGGCGAAAGTTCTCAAAATAACACTACACTATATACTGCATAGTCCAAAAACTCCATCAGATATCGAATATCCAACAATTCTGACACAGTTCAACGGATATTACCCCACAGGATCAACGAGAGGCATACTGATTTATAACTAGGCCTCAGTTAAACAAATTCCCATCCAGCTTGATGTACACGAACATTTCCAACCGCACATTGTTTGATCCTCTTCACCCGATTCCTCACAGAATCAGAAAAAACGGCATAATTCTGCTTTTCTATTGGGTCCAGCGGAATCTCGTACGAAAATCTAAACTTGCTCGTCTTATTTAACCGTCACGGACTTAACGATGGTATCGAGATGAAACAATGGAAAACAGTGATGTAGATATTCCCCAGCTACAACTATAGCGCAAAAGAGCACGGTCAAATTCGAAATCTTCGCTCCCATTGAGGACAAACATCCCGAAATTGGGACCGATCATTTGAATAAGCAAAGCAAGTTTCTGACATTGTCTTCGTCCCACGCAAGGCCAAAAATGCAAGGTCTAAAGCCACATAGTTAGTAGTGGTTATGGAACTTGTTTTTTCGGGATTCATTCTCCTAGCTCATACCTCAAGTTTGTAGTTTAGATCATAAACATTTGACTGTCATTTCAGTTAATGTTATTATTACCGGCACGTCGATGACACCACGTTAAATGTTTGGTATGAAAATAGGAATCCTAATTATCATGAGCTGATGAAAATAATCAGACCGATGAAGAGCTTTAGAATTTCGAAATCAATCACGTGCATCAAGTTATTTTGGGCTAGTTCACGCGTAATGATGAACACGCAGAAGACTTAATATCATGCAATTCTAGTCTGCCCTAGTGAAGGCACTCTTCTTAAGATTTACATCAATGATGGAAACATTGCTTCATAGGTTTTCCATGGTTAGCTGGTATGATTACCGCATGGTTGAATGGACCAATAGTCAGTTTAACCGTGATTTCTCTCACACTGATGAAACAATTACGTCTTGCAGTTGGTTCCAGATGTTTTCGTTTCAATTAGACCCTTGCTAACCGTTTGGTTGTATGATTCGATCCCCACTAAGCGGAAAAAGTAGCCCGCCAGAAAGCATGGGTTTTGTTCCAATATTTTCCGTCAAATTACCATATAATTTAAGTACTGAGAAACAAAACATTTTAAGTAGTACTGCGATATAATTGGATTGGTTCTACTCTCTCTGTATACCAGATATTGGCTATTTCAGTATTTGATGATACCCACTTTAGTAAGTGGTCACTATTACCTTTGAACCTCATAACTTATCATCACGTAAACTTAGCACCAATTCACTAGCATCCAGAATTAACTCGCCAATCAAAAGCACTCAAGTCCTGAAAGTACCACTGAATTTCCACGGCACGAAACATAATTGATATGCAACAGATCCTGACGTTATTTATGTTAAAAATATATCTAACCTAGTTTGTGTCGATAATTTCAGCAATCCACGATACAACGATCTTAGAAAGCCGGATCTCTGTAAATAATACTACCGCCTTAACAGATTCGAGGAACCCGCCAAGACCATGTTCTAGTTGATGAAAACTGAACTCGTTCAAGCAAATATAAACGTAAGCCACAAACAAAGGGTTTTCTATGCTTGCCTTCCTCCGAGACCAAACGTGACGTTTGCCGACGATTTCCCAATGGTTATCGACATTCAGTTACAGGGGTTAAAGCAGGTAACACAATTACAAAACGATTTCACCATTGCATAACTCAAAACCGTGATCATTTGAGACGAGAATCTATTGCTTTGAAATTCCTTTCAATAAAAATAAAAGTCAACACAGAAGCAGCCTGACACAGCCTCTATACAATAGGCCAACAATAATTATGCTTCTTTGGAGTGACGGTAATTAATCAGGATAATTCTGAATCACCATACTTGATCTAAGCATCTGAAGCAAATATCGGAATAAGCCTTTTGTTTGAGGAAGTATTACTATTTTGCTGTCTAATTGAGACAAAACATTTTGATGAGAAATATTTCAGGGAGCATGAATACACGAAAACAAACTTTTTCTGAACCGAATATACCTCATTTTTCCCAAAACGTTGTCTAGTACACTAACATACGCAAAAGGCTTGAAGGATCCTAAGGTCAAATTATTTATTTCAGACAATCACAAATTAATCCAGTAAGAAACAATCGGAGATACTTTGTTCAAATACGTATGATATCAAACACACATCAGTCCAACGATTCTTAATATAAATGTTTTTGTGCAATTGCCATCGTGATAACCATAGGTATGTTTACGGAAGCATATTTTACATGAGACAATGATAAGAATTTGTGTATTACCCGGAAAAAACTGCTTTGTGAAAATACATCGTCTAGAACAGACTGGTATAAACGTGGAAGCTTCAGAACTGTTTACATCAGAAATGTCTACTCAAGCTGGTAAGGAGGTCAAACAATGCAATGCAATCCAATAAGACTACAATATTCCGATAATATTGTAAACAAGAAAAATGTGCTACTGGAAGTGAACGCAAAACATAGTGAGTTTCTATTTTTTCGTTATTCATTAGCACGTAACAAAATATCTAACAACGAGGTGGGAGAATTATTTCAATATAGTACAGATATATTACTTATTCTCGTTAGTTTTAAAATGCAGTCCCTCCCCCTCCCCAATGGTCAAGACCTATGAAATGTGTTCACTTCTCAGAGTTGTTCTTTCTTGGGGACGAGGTTCAGAAAATAACACAAAACATGGCTTAAACAAGAGGCCAGGTTTTCACTACCCAGTTAATTTTCGAAAGTTTCACGTAAGTTTGTTTATACTATTTCGTTTGAAATAGGACACCAAAAAGACTTTTAGCATCACTTTATCTCATCAGAAATGAATCTTTTGGTAACCATGCCCTGTTTTGTTTGCTCACACCATGCTGTTTTGAATTCTACTGCATTATTCACCTTTTTACGAGGAAATTGCGTGTTGCGGTGGTTCTAAGGAAAAGACTAAAGTCATCGCAGTTAGAAATGTTCCTTGAATCGTAATGTTCGCAAGACGTAGAAGCGCGTTCCAGTCAGTCCAAAAGCTCTCCACTTGAAATGAATTGAGCTTTACTGTTAAGTGAAGTTGAGCTACTATTTTGGTGTTGAAATTGATACAACCAGACATTGTTAGCGCGAGAATCCCCACGACCCATATTACGATCCAACTGCATATGTTTCTTTTATTGCAATCCCATTGTTATCGGCAGCCGATTCCGACTAGCAGTGATAAACCATTGTTATTGTCAAAAGTATATCAATCGGGAGGTTTTTCGCTGATCTGAATTTCTTCGGTCTTAACTAGTCTTGATAATGGACTCATTTTTCACAGTCGTGTGAACGTGCTTTCTCCCTAGGCTGAACTGGAATTCACTTAACTTCACAGGGGCCACATTATTTTGAAAATGAGCAGATTTTACTTAATAACCAAGGACGAAGTACTTCTTTTTCGCTAACCGTAATATAACGATTTACTCGCGGTTACAATTTCCACGGTGGATACAGTAACCTTTACAAAATCCACCACCGCAGGAGTAAATGGCAGTTGGGACCGGGACAATGTGTTTGCATGGACTTTGACCGCTCTTGTAGATTACTCAATACAAGGGGGAGCGATGTCGCAGTTGTACATGTTTACGGTGAACTGGGCCAAGAAGAGGGAACCTAAAAATTATGCATTAATCCATCAAATAATTTGATGTACTTTGTGATAATATCTGGTTCACGTTATGCTAGGGCATTTATAAACTAAAGATGATTCTACTCAGAGACACATTCGATTTCAGGTCATAAAATATATGCTTCGAATTGAATAAAACCTTTCGTTGTTTCTGCACTAGTGAAGAGGTTTTTCTGATGGCACTTCCAGATGTTGTAGAGGCATTCACACGTCGCAAGACAATCAGACATTGATGATAAAAAATAGAGCAAATCATCCTCCGTTTTATCAAAGTAGAAATTATTACACCACGCATGAAGAAACCATGAGTAACAAACATGCATGTGCGTGACCGTAACTTAGGAATGAAAACCATTCTTCAGTGAACAAGACAAAAATGGTTCACCATGGTATTTGTGGGGAGGGGGGGGGGCATGGTTTCAATGCTCTTTTGATTATCCAAAACTTGATGAGCTTAGAGCTCTACAGTGAATTTCAGTTCCTAGCCGGTTCGTTCCATTTAAAGAAGCAAACAGAAATCATTACAGAAATTGATACACTGGAAAATCTTCACGAACATGAATTATTGATATATATTTGTGCTGAATATACTTTGTGGTGGACACTTCTAATTCGAATAGAAAGCCTCACCTGCGTACCGCTCACAAAGACTATCAATGGAAGAAAGGAAGAATTATACTAGGAAGTTAAAAAGAATTAAGGTAAGACTGCTATTTGCTTGGTGATATTTGAGTGGATGATGAACAACACAGTTTGTGTACCCTCGTGATTGTGAAGCAAATGATCGATTGTCTGACCATTTGGAATTGTGCTGAATATGGGAAATTACTCTATACTCACGGAAGAACGACAGTTACTTCAAAACTCACCACTGAATTATTTTTCAACGACTCCTTGAAAAAATGTAGAAAATAATGGTGTGGAGTAGAGTGAAATGGAAAAATTCCGGCAAGTGAACATGGTAACTAAGCTTGCTCCTCACTTGAAAGCATAATCCGACTAGTTTAAAAAGACGGTTACCTTAATTTGCCGAGAAAAGCTGCATTGTGGGCATTTCAATGACCACAAATCATGGTTGACACTAAGATATTAGTCGGAGTTCGTTCTACAGCAATGCTCGGTGAGGATCGTTTAGGGGTCAGAAGGAAAGGCCTAGCATGACTTTATAAAAATACATTGAAAATACTGTGATGAACTAACAATGATGGAATGATAGACTAGATTCTTCAGTTATGGAAAAATGGTTTTAATACGATCAGCATATGGGAACTAGACTGTGCAGACCTAAGCTTTGCCCACTGTGCTGCCTCGTAATCCCGTTGTTAACGTCGTAGAGGTAACACTTGATTCTTGCGTTAATGAAATATACATGGTCTCTCCTATTTGGTTAATGGAAGGACACGCTATATTTGCTTGATCGTGTGTCTACATTCACCTCAATAATTGCTTTTTAAATCATCATGTGACAAAAATTCCATAAACACCACAGTTTTTCTCACTTGCATCACTATTTCTATCTCAGAGATGAAAACGGCCCTACTTTTTGTACTCCCAATCAAAATTCTCGTTTCCTATCCAAAACTCGAGCATCAAAACTGAAATTATGCTGTTGGTTTGTGCACACACTTTTGACAATCATTCGGCTTATTAGACAACGAATAACATCGCTTTTCTGGCATATAACCATATTCAGATTCTCATCAGTTTATACCGTTATTATTTGTCGGTAAAACACATAACGAGCTGAGAAGTGTACATCTGCAGTCTCCGAATCGTTCATATCCTCATGGGTGTACTTGTATGTCTTTAAAAGATACACATTCGCTGATTCCAGTAAATGTCATTCAAAGCCTAAATGTTTGGACTTCACATACGTGATAGAATCAGAGGCAGTTCAGAAAACCTTGAGATACGCTGCGCAAGAGCAGAATAATTCGAGAATCCGACCATCACACAGGCTGCACCAAATGATTTGACGATTCGGATGCACCATTTAAACCTTCTCCAATCAGTTTGCTGTGTGGCGTTTAAAGCCACTACCACGGAAAACGGGGCAGCATACGATTGCCATACTTTGGCATCTGTTGAGTTAGCTTTGCGAGTAAGTTACTGCACCCAGCGGCTGCTGATGTTAAAATATCCCCATTCGTTTTTGATATGGCTTCCTTTCAGCATCATGGAAAAAGGTTGTAAGTCGAGGCCATATGGCAGCGGGTTGTGGCACAAGGATTGTGGGTTGGAGCTGAAGGAATGTGGGTCATGGATGAATAAAATTTGGTCTTGGCTAAACAATACGGATGTGGTTGAAAATGACTAGGGGAAAGCAGTATGTTTATATTATTTAATGGAATTTCTCCGGTCCTCAACCACTATAAATGAATGTCCATGGGTGCGTCAACATGAGCACCGATATAAATCATTCATAGCATTAATTAAAATATTATTCACGAAAATGTTACTTACGGCACGTTCTATTTCGCACTCCAAAGCACCATCGATCAGCATATGAACAAGAGGGCATATTCTAGCAGCGTTCAACGTCTTATTGTAGAACCTTGAAAACTGTCTGTGCACTGGGTTAATCTGTCACATTTGAATGGCAGTGGGATGTGGATTGGCATTCCGTACCACATGGTTTTATCAGGGTTTCTTCTACTCTGCGTCAGTTGATTACCAAAAACTCCGGGTATTCGTTGTAATAAAAACTGTTCCAAAATAAAAAAGTACTCCTTCAGTTGTGTTCTCAGGGCGAATTTCATCAGTGCACATAATTCGCTCTTATAAACTTATCGAAAAAGGAATTGTCTCAGGTAGTAATTCATATTGGTTTTGTGCACCAGCCGTAGTATTTAGCCATCTTCTCGTGGAGTCAGAAATATATGTAGAACGGACGCTGAATTATCCTTATTTTGTTTTAGTTTAAATCACCACCTCGAATATACTGTGTTTGGTAGGTTTGGTTCATGCATACAGTCCCCTCACAACCAAAAGCATTCCAAGATCGAAATAAAATGAAAACATCTCCTTCCAAAGCCGATATTTTTTAAACATCAGTTTCATGAGCGGATGCAAAACCTAATACCCAACAGTTTATTCCTGAACTGCATCCCTAATTTCTTTTGTGCTGAAATTTTAAACCATCAAAACGAGGAGAGAGCATGGCTACTCTGACAGATTACCGCTTTTCTACAAAATAATGTCCCATGGAAAACTTTTCCTATCTTCAGAAGACTGCATGTGGTAAAAACCCCGTCCAAAAACGCCTAACTCCTCATTGCTTACGAGATTCATTTGAACTCGCAAAAGTTCTTGACAGTTTTACGGTAAAGACTCATGGAATGTATTCTATGGCAGTTGAATCTCCTTTTACCAAAATACCTCTCCGAGAAACCGTTGGCTATCTTTCAGATGTCGTTTTATTCAAAAATATCGCACCACCTATCCCCGTTGACTGCTCAAAGGATCTTTTACTTTCATGCACAGAAAAAACTCGTTTTCAGTTTGAGGGAAAGCATACAGATAGATTGATGGGGTGGCAATGGGAAGCCCTCTATACCCTACACTAGCAGAAATTTTCTTAGGAATGATCGAAAATCGGTTGACCGACCAAACTGCCCAGTTTCCTTTGTGCAAACTTTATGTTCATGATATTTTATTGATTTCTAATGACGACGATTTTATTCAGTACTTTAATATCTTAAATTCTATTCACCCGAATTCTACCGGTATCTTATGAGAAAGAATCCAACTTAAGTTTACCCTTCCTAGACATTTTAATCACAAGGCGTCCGGACATCACAGTGCAAAGGGCCATTTACAGAATGGTGATATGGAGCCGACGTTATATGCAGTTTTCTAATTTCTCGCCAATCGCCTACAAACGTGGTTTGGTCAGAACGCTTTTCAACAGGGCTCGAAACATTTGCACTCCTGTTCAACTGTAAAAAGAGGAAAATTCATCAAGGACCCCCTTTTGACCGATGGTTATCCAGAAGAGTTCATCAAGCACCACAGCAAACCACGATGTAAAACGGAGCCCATTTTAACAGCTGAACGAAACCAAGTTATTTTATTTGTTCCTTTTAAAGGTGATCACATTTTTAATCATTTACGCCATAACTTAAGCCCAGCTCTAGGCCGAACATATATGGCAGCCCAGTTACGCATAGAGCAGACCACCAGAGGATTAAAACTAGATCACTCTGACAGTCATATTGCTCTTATTGTCTCACATGTTGTTTACCAGTTCACTTGCAGTTGCGGAGACACCTATAATGGCAGAACAGAACGATAATTGATTCAAAGAGTGACTGAACACCTTCCAAAATGGCTTTCGCACTTATTGACTCATTTGGACTGCACAAAATAAACTCCGGCAAGAAACTCAGCATCGGTTATCGCCAGGCACCTACTTTCAACAAGTCATCGAGTTGACCTGACCCGGTAATTCAAATTACAATTATTCAACCGAAATGCAAAACTGCTGGCGCTCAGCGAAGCTATGTTGACCAAGACAAAAAACACCTCTTTGTGTACATAAGCAATCATCGCAAACGATCTGTCTTCCCTGGCATTAACCACAAATACAAAACGAATTGCTGTGTTCTTTGTGACAAACATTCTTCTCTTTTTTCCACTGTGTATCCCATATAACCTATCATATATAAACTGATATGTTTCACGTACGCGATCGACAAGAGTGAACGAAATTCTTGCATCTCACAATATATGTCTTCTCTCCATTCTTATTAACTGGATAAAGGGGACACAATGTTTCAGACACAGATCTATCTTTTCGGTACTTCACATCAGGCCAATACAGTACACGTACGGGGTTTTGTAACATTAGTGTAGTTAGTATATATTCCAGAGTTCACAGAAATTCTCACTAACTACCGTCAGGTTGACGATAACGCATTCATGTGGACGATTCCGACTCGTTCTGCTGACTGCATCTGTCTATCTCACCATCTTGCCTACATATGGCCAGCGGAGAAGCACTGCCTTGGAAGACTGGTATACATAACACAAGATCGGTCGTTCCAAATTGATCACAATCTGACACTTTTGGATCCACTTTGTAACACTAGATAGATGACCTTGAACGCTATGTCCCGTGTTAGCTGGTGACCCGTATCGTATACATGGGCCATGATTGCATTGGTTACGGATATGTGAATTCCTTTCTCTAGTCGGCTGGGGCAATGCTCTTGAACTCGCTCAGACAGACACCTGGTTGTTCTTCCCACCTATTCCGCTCCACGAACATGAATAAAAGTATACACTAACTGAAGTTGAATGGCTTGGTAATCTCCCTTTGAGTATCAGTCACGAGTGCGAACTGGAGTTGGTCAAGATCCTTAGTTGTGCAGCTTTGAATGTATATTCTACCGCATGCGATAGGCTACAGCTTAGCGTTACAAATTCCATGTTTATGTAAATGGGCTTTTTCGCGACATTTGGGTATTTTCTTTGGGAGACAATGTCCATATATTTTCGGAGGCTATCCTCTGGATCTCCTTCTTGTCACAAATGCTTTGAAGATCGTTTCTACCACTTCTAATATTTCGTTTTCAGAGCATACGTGACGCCCTCTGTAGATAAGAAATCCCACTGAATACAATATTTTGTACAAAAGCAATCACGGGTGGTTAGTTACTCGAAACATTTTCAATCAATTTTCCTAGAGGTATCTTGCAGTTCAAATAGTGTGAAGACGCGATGAACTGACTTGTGTATTTTAAATTGAAAAATCTTTCACTTCCGGCTAAGGATTAACTTTTCAGAAGACTCTGCAATAGTAAACCGGTGGAAATTTCAAGGGAGGTTCATTATTTGAAGAGCCAAACATATACTTTCACAGCTAGTTTTCGTTCATGTCGGGATCACTTTCAATGACGCCGAAATTGTCGCATCAATAAAGCTATCTATTCTTACTGACAAAAAGTCTGAATCAAACTTTGTTGAAAGCCATCATAAATAATGTGCAATGATTTATTATTCCATGAGTTACACTTAAAATAAAATGGAAAACACATCTTCGGGGTCAGATCGTAGCACATCCTATCTGACAGTTGACAGCCTCTAATTGACAACACTCTCTTTCTCAGATGCGGCTCTATTATTGCATAATAAACTGAAGTAAATAAAAAGAATAAAAAGACTTTCGAAAAATTGAGATATCGTACAAGTCCCATTTCGTTTTAAAATACTGTTTCACTACTCACGAGTATTATGGTTATGTCCGTCAAGAAGT
Source organism: Fasciola hepatica (assembly GCA_948099385.1). NCBI lineage: Eukaryota > Metazoa > Platyhelminthes > Trematoda > Plagiorchiida > Fasciolidae > Fasciola > Fasciola hepatica. Next base: position 562,855 of record CANUEZ040000154.1, read on the forward strand.
AGATTTGACGTCCCGCAGTTATTGCACGTATCACTCGTGCATTGCAAGCTTCACGGTCAAAGTACTCTGAGAGTACTGGGGCAAAATAAGTACGATATGCAATCAAGGGTTCGAAAGGTGAATAAGAGTGAGATAGGAAAGGAAAACATCAACTGAACTTAGAGAGCAATTCCGTGTTTTTTTTTCTTGTTTTTTGGTTTGTACCCGGACCGGATACAGTACAGGAGAGTTATGCATACTTTAACTCCGGACGGAAGGTACCGAAATTCAGAAGTATTGGATCAGTGAGAACGACAAAGAGATAAGTCAGGATATAATGAATGTGTTGGTTGCTGCTATATCATATGAGCTGGGACTACGCAGGATTCAATATATTAAAGTCCAAAGTAAGAGAATACGCAGGGGAAGGTGAGCGGGGAAGACTGCAAATTCATCCAGGGGATTTGTACAGATTCAACTTTAGACCCAAGTGGGAATCGAACCATTCAATTCGAAAAAGGCTAACATCGAAGGTCGGCGGTAACACAAGTGGACGTGAATCAGGGCTGCCGCTGATGTGATATGTAAAAGTAGAACTAAGGTGGTCGTATCGACTTCATCATTAATGAGTTTAGTCTTCTGACCACATAAAGGCCTCATGTCACACCAAACAAGCGTGGCTTTCCTGGTCCGCAGAGAGGTATTTGGCGAGGGAAGCTTATAACTGCTCCATCTTTTCCTCGATTATCTAAGATTGCTTCCTGACTTCTGAACTCCGTCGAGACTTGCATGCGATTTCCTTTTGTCTTCTGAGTACTTTGAGAGTTGATGAGTTAATCCACCACCGAAAGTGAACAGTGTTTCAATGGAACAACACGAGTTGAAAATGGCTAGTGGGGTTTCAGTAAACAGGTTTTCAGCTGAGACGACTGAGGGCGTAAAGCAAACCCACGAAACGTAACAGTAGTGTTTGTGTTAATGAGGGACAGGTTGCGAGCAGAAAAGGTATGAAGGCGGAATCTTGCCTGGTTTGAAGGTTTGAAAAATCTGCAGGAAGTACTTAGGTACTTGACAACTTTTCTGGAGTGATCCGTGGTGCTTTGTTATTCCATTGCCTGTGTTCACTGACATCAGTGACCTACCAGTTTCTTCCTCATCTAAGACGAATGGAGACGACTTGGATGACCACCTTTGAAGTGTGTAGAAATCGCCTATGATGAATACAACTTGACCTCTACCCGATTCACTTCGCATTGAGCTCCTAAAAGTGTAATGGATGCATTTCAGGCACTTCTCGCTACGTTTTACCAGCGTATGCTCTTTCTGGTAACTCCACAATTCTATCTAGAGTGGGCCCTGTCAAGTAACCGGGAGTCAACTTTGACACTATTCTAAGCTGAACAAACCTTACTCAATACTTCATTGAGAAGCTTCTATTTTGTAAAATACATAAACACAAGAAGTTTTGAACGGAGAAGTCAATCTTTTCCAAATTAGTCTGTCTATGTGTCCTGCTTATTTTGCTTTACTGTTTCCGGGCATATTGTTCCGACCGTGAGAAACATGGCTTCATCGCTCTTCTCCGTGGCTTGGCTGAGAAATTATTAGCTCTGTTCCATCGGCAGACTTATGGCTGAACTAATCACTCAGATTGAAATTTTTCTTACCACTAGCCATCGGGATAATCCAGGGCACTGCTTATCTGATACACGAAGACTAACGCTTTATTTACCCCGTCCATCCAACCCTTATTCATTCCAATAATTTGACCCAAGAAGGTTCATGTGTAGAATTCTTGACTACCTTATTTTGTCCTTATCTTGACCAGTGAGTGAAGAACAAAGGCCGGATTTCTTGCAAACATTTTTATTAAGTCCCATCTTTTGTCTGCTCACCCACCGATGCACATTATATTGGAATTTTATACATTAGCTATGTTCAGCAGTGTTAGGATATTATATAATATTACTTGTCATGCCGTATCAATGCTTAGCTTACCATTGAAAACCACGGAGGCTCCCTGTACAGCCTTTTCGTCGTTGTTTAGAATCACCCGTAGTGCAAATTCGACAAGACTCCACGGGGACTTGAATCCTGAATGAACGAGTGTGCGCCGAACACCTAAACACCAGGCTATCCTGATCGGTTCTTAACGGTTTCTACAAATAAATCCCCCGGAGATTCAAATGCCACTTTGCGTTTATACTGATATCTTTTCGAGCGACTAGGGTACAGCAGTCATGTTTTTGTACCATTGGATCAGCATACACATTTTTGTATCCATAAGCTTACTAACTATAAATAAGCAGGAAACAGTTCTATAAGTGGAAGACTTGGTCACCCCAGCCAACTGAATGGATACGTTTTGTGCAAAGTCTGGATATTTGGGTCAAGGCCCGATATAATAACCACATTTTATGCTACCGAATAGAAAATTTTTGCTATCAAGGAACCGTTATTCCTTGCTTTCATGTGACAGCTCAAAACAGTACGGAATCACTCAGATAAATAATAATGATACAAAGAACTACAAACTATGAAACAAAACCAGTGTAAAAGTATACACACGAAACATTGAGCTTACAAATACAGTTTTATGACGACCGTAATAGTCACTGACCTCAAAAACTGAGGCGAAATCGGAAAGCTTCACATAAGAATACGATAACAAACATAAAACGATGTTTGTACCAAATAAATATCACGGGAAAAACCGTGGTATCACTTTTACAGGATTTACAATGGAAGAAGAGATATCCACATGTTTTGTGCATACATCTGTTGACTTTATACGTCACGCACTCTAGTTGAAAAATAACTTTTATGCGGGGTTTGTTCTCTCATTTTGTGAATGTCAGCGAGCAGAATGAAGTGGTTTGTGCAACGTATCAACTAAGCAAACGTACAGACGGAAATTACTTGCTGTTGAGTTTAAATTATCAATTTGTTATACCGAAAAGCTACCACCTGTAACCTGTTCCATACAAGATTTTCCAGAGTAGTGAATATACGTGAACTGGAACCCTCAACTATGGTTCTCTTTGTGATAGAAATATGAGTGACAATCAATTTTACCACAGCATCTATAAGCAGTATCACATGTTTTTGTGTATAGTCTTGAAATTGCCATAGCACATGGATCCTAGCTCAAATTCTCATAGACAGCATGTAAACACAATTAATAAACACAAAATGAATATTATATTGTGAATATGGAACACATTAGTGTGCAAAATGGGTTGAACTCGCTCAGAAATACCACCTTATTGTTCATAGATTTTTTCGAGTTTTTTCAGTAGCCTACGGCTTTATGGGATTTAGAAAATGCCAGCTGGCGTATCTCAGCCGGAGGTTCGACCGGTGGTGGTCATACGGTTGCCATCGTGGAAGTTGGACAATAAGAACCCACCGCCGCCGGTCATTTTCCCACTTGGCAGATTTCGATTGACCGTGGATCCCTTCCTGAACTGTTGTGCACTATAGTAAGTAAATACAAAGTAATTAAAAACAGTATATATTTGATTTATATTCTCGACGTATTAAATAATCACTACTTATTCCATTCAAATGTTTAAATGAATCTTCGGCAATGCAAACAATATGTTAGGGGGCATTACAGTGAATTCTCCATTGAATATGAACAGTTGCTGCTATCTGCTTTAATTCTGAAATGGTGTTACTGATTTTCAGCACCAACTTTTACGAATCAAATAATTCGAAATAAGTATTCAGTCCAATCAACTTCGTTACAACCCATAACTGAAGTGACAAAGATCAGCATGAAATCGTCTAAATTAAACGCAGAATAGGTTGTGAGGAGAAACTTCATTCATCAAATCCGCGTGAAACGAACAAATTACCATCTGACGACATTATATTCATGAACAGAATCGATAAAGTAGCTTGGTGCTGAGCTCCACGATGAACGACACGCTACCAATACCGTTTGAGTCTACAGTCTGCCTGATCAATGGGAGGCCATTCCTTGGCTTGTAGCTAAGTATTCCGCAATACAAACAGTCATTTGGCTCACACCAATGGTGGTACCATTCCGGTTATCCTGCATACAGGATGTCATTGCAACTCGTATTTGAATTGAATGAAATAATTCAGCGATACCCAACAGGCAAGTCGGAATATTATGTCATCAAAAAATTCATGCTGTTGAGGGTACCGTTAGAATTAAATCTTCTATTCCTACTAGAAACACTATAAAGGAAAGCAAAATAATAGTACTGACATTGTGAATAAAAAATATACTTGAAAACGTGTTATTGTAATTAAGATTATTCAATTGTTCAAGCGTTCAGGTGAGAATTATTCTTTGATTCGAACCCCCAATCATTTATTTTAAAGCAGCAGTTGACTGACAGCACCACAAGGAAAATATTTAAACAAATGAAACCAGACGAACGAGGCAAACCCACATTCAATCAACCAGACAAGTCAAACTGACAACTCGTACACGACGTTTTATATAGTTCTTTTTCAGACAGCGCTGTAACAACATCGATCCTCCGACTGCCTTAGTATTTTTGCTCCATTCTGGCTGGCAGCTTGCTCCAATTAGGTTGATTCTTTTGCACATCACTTCCATTATGTTGGTCAGACTGCTCTGGTTGACGACCTGATTGGTAACTCCTCACATTGACTAACTCACTGACTGACTGAGATCCCACTGTATGTATGCCTCCGTTTGTCTGTTGCGCGATGCACCTGACACACTCACCATGTCTTATTTATTCTGTGGCTCCAAGTTGGCTGGCCTCGTTCTGCTGCCCCAGTATTCCATACCACAGCCGCCCTGTCTTCAAAGTATTCTGTCCGAGTTTACTACGGAGCCAAGGCGTATTCTTCTGACTGATTCGGAAGCTGGTATTCTTTTTCTGTTATACAGTATACACTCCCTTCCATTGCCTGTGGAACCTACTGACTTCCACACCGACCAGGTCAGTTAGGATTTTTAATTTATACCAGCATTCCAGGAGCAAACGACTTCCATTATTTTGATTTGTTTCGTTTATCACAACTTGTTTTTTTGACTCCGAGAACCTTTTTTCCGTTGCACCGCCAATTTCTCATGGTGCTTTTGATCGTGGTTTGTTCGAGGTTTATCGTTTTCTATGTCCAGCCATACTTCCAGCTGTGTTCTGTGCTCCTGCTTGGAAGCCAGTTCAAACAGTGTTGTCCCTGTCGTTGAATGGTCCTTCGCGTGGTAACTGAGCAATATCTTGAACAGTCCCTCCCATTTCGTCTTTTATCCATTTACTTATCTTTCTGGTAAGTCTATCAGTCACTCCTTTTGTTTGGGGATGAAGAGGTGAAACCTGTATTCGCCAAACTTTCCACTGTTTCAGCTTGTATCAGAATTTATCGATTCTGAGAAACAGCCATGACATGCTCGATTGTGAAGGCGAATTACGGCAAGCAGTATACCCACCACGCCAATCTTGTTCTTGAATCTCGTGTTGTCATAAACCAAGTCACTGACTAGTGATCTGTTTTGATACGAAAGACAGTAGTAATCATGTATGTTCTCTACTTCTCCAGTGCCCCCATGATTGCTAAATATTCTTTTTCCGTGGTGAAGTGTTTCCTTTTAGCACCTGTGAACAACTAGCTGGCTTACTCGATTATCCCGGATGACTTTGATAATACTGCACCAATTCCAACCGCTTGCCAATGTGAGCAATTTTGCTCTGGATTGGTTTTCCACTTGGTTCAATCTAGGGGCACACGAACGTTGTTCTCATTCGAATAAACAGACTATTCTGCCTTGGGTTAACGTTTTACTCCATGCTTCTTTCATGCTACACTTCGGGTTTACCCCCGCTTTCCACGCATTGGCTTGGATGCTCGCCTTGTTTTGACACGAAAATCCTGTCAGATTTATCGTCCTAGGGACCTCTGATATTTCATCTCACGTGGAAATTGCATCACACCTGTGTATGTGTCTAGGTCAGGAGCGAATCCAACTCCTCTTGTCATTGTCTGAATTCTTAACCCGTCCATCTGTTGTATGAAAGACCATTCTTCGTCTCCGTTTGTCTAACTTTTTACTGTCATAAGAACCGATTCTCGCCTTATACTGATGACTCGGTCCCGCATCGTCCGGTACACGTTCTCCTACGCTTATTCAAACGATTTGATATCTGTTCCCGGTTTTTGTAATTGGTTTGCCCCGGAAAATTGAGGCATTCATTCAGTCTACCCTGGCCCACTCACCACCCAATGTCAGGTCCAAGAACGTCCGATAGCATACATGTTGAGAACGTGTTAGTCCATTCATACCTGGTCTCCGGGCAAGCTGTTTACATTAGTAATGTTTGCCCCTTGAAGAACGCGTAGATTGGTCACTCATTTTCTCTCAATCTGGAATCGGGTGCCCGATCCACGAGTAGCTCAATCACTGGAAGTTGTTCTGATTCAAGGTGAGCATGAACGGAATTCACTCCACCATTATGATATGACCAGCTTTGTTTTGACTGATCTTTCACGTGAAACTTTCATCTGGTCTATCTAATAGCCACCTGGGTCGCTTAAACCCACTAGCTGAATATCTGTTGACACCTCTTTGTCCGACTACTTTTGTGATCAAAAGATTTCTTTCAGTGTATTCAACTGGTATCCACACCGCGGGAATGCTAATTGCTTACTGAACCAATTTCCAGGCTGTAGGCAGCAGTGTTATTGTCCAGTCATTGCAAGTGTGATATCCTGTTGATGCACCTACTGAGTCTTGACCCACGAAGATTTTTCCCTCCCTGTATTTTTTCCCGATTGTACGCTCGCAAACCTTCTCCGGAAGAGTGCTGGTCCTTGCAGACTATAGTTCACTTGCAGCTGCGGCGACAGGTACATAAGTAGGAATGAGTCAATGCTTGGTTCAGCCAGTGTCAGAGCACTTATCCCAGTGGCTGTTAAAATCGACGGCACAACCAGCTGGAACTATGGATAAGCATTCCTCGCTGAATGATACAATTTTCTGATAGAAGACTTCTCCGTAGCGAACTGGGTGCAACGAAGGCATTTCATTACACAACCTGCAGATCTTGGCTACTGTATGAATGTGAATAGTAGGAGGTGAAATTCTACATTATATAGTTCATCATGAAGTGTGAACGTTCATTTCGCCAAAGAAAACCGTGAAAAATGTTTAGCTGTTTCATCCTTATTAGAAATCACCAGATTTTACAATCGATTAGCAGTTAAGAGCAGATCGGTTATTTGAAAGCTCGTGAAACAGAATCATTCTTCCGCTGGACTGAACAAACTTGACGGCATTCGGCAACTGAATCATGTTTGCTTTTTTCCTCAACAGTGGGAATCTTCCATACCAATGTAGCGATGTGAAAATTTACAGGCTGGCCAGTACTCCATGACTGTTCAAAAAGACCACGCAACTGTTGGGCATATGCGACCTGTTGAACATAAACAGTCAAGATAGTTCGCATGTCGACTGCCGGTAATTTGGATAGTGGACTCTGTGCATGTTTGTGTTCTTTTAATTTTGGCACCGGATGCAGGTGCGGGACCATGAGTTGATTTCTCAGTTTATGTTGTACCGAATACGGCAGTCACGGATGAGTTTAGCGGAGGCCCGTATACCTGGATGGGACAAAACAATTATGGTTTCGAAAACCTGTCTCCTAAAATCTGATGAAAAGAATGGTCTTGGTTGGCTTTTGGACATGACGCATATTATATGACCGTCGAATGAACGAACAGTAATAGACTGATGTCGCACTGATGAAGAGGTAAGGAGATGCTCTACCTCGGGATCATCTACTTGTTCAGATGCACTGTCGTCAGGATTGATCGGGTCGGTATGCAGGACCAGGTTGAGAATGTGAAAAAGTGAGCCCCTGACAGGATAACCGGCACCTGCGATCTTATGTAATTTGCTCTTGAACTAAGTGAGGTAGTCCAGATTTCTAGGCTTCTTAGGAGAATATCTGTCCCTGGTGACATGTAATGCGTAGATAATTTATTTATGGTCGGTGTAAGCCATGAGTTCATCGTCCTATAATGAGAGCCCAAAGTGATGGATGTTTAGATAAATTGTGAGAAATATGCAGCTAAATGTGTTGTGCTTGGTTTCTGCTGATTGTGGAAGTTGGGAGAAAAATGCAGCGGGTTGTCACGTACCGAACCAAAGTCGTTGCAGCGCATCACCTACGGCTTTGTCAAGCGCGTCGGGACTGAGACAAATATAACCGCTGTTTAAGGGTTTATTAATGAGTCTATGTTGCCGGCAGTGTGTGCAGTGCAAAGAAACTGACTTGGGAGCATCAGATGTTCCGACTTGCTTTTAACAGGTATGTAAGCGACTGCGTTAACCTAGCACACTGTGGAACGAAATGCCGGTAAAATTTACCAACCCATCGAAACTCCGCGTTCGCTTGAATGACTTGGATTCTGTGTAGTCCAGGATAGCCTGAACGTTCTCTTGCAGCTGCTTGATGATTGTGGAAGGAAGCTTATGTCCTAGGAATTCGATGGATGCAGCGCTTGCTGCACACCTTTTCCCGTTGATTGTGACCTCATGCTGCGACAAGTGGTGACAGAGTGTGCTTAGATATATCAAGTGCTTTCCCCTAGACAAACTAGCAACGAAGATGTCATCGATCTAAAAGAAAGCAAAATATAAGCCTCTGCAATAGTAAGTCAAAACTGCATTCGCAGAAACTGAAGAAGATCAAACAGAGTTGCCGTGGGGGTTTGGGGGATACCTGTTGAAGCTGCTGTTGTTTCGTTTTATTCCCGCATCAGTTTGATTCTACCAAAAATCACCTTACCAGCCAACTATGCTGTGATCTCCACGATGCTTTGGATATGCTACAGGTCCGTGGTGACCACTCGGTCGGGAAAACCATTATATGCGCATGCTCTCCAGTTGCTGAGTGGTTTCTTTTGTACCATGTGTATGGGTGATACCCACGGACTGTTGGAAGACCAGATAACTCCCGGGTATACTATATGTTGAATCTTCGCGTAGGGTACTATCGTTTGTCAGGAGCCAACCTGTCGGGCCGGGTCTAAAATTTAGGGTCCCCGTGTGACCATATTGTGGTTGACCTTCCTGATGGTCGGAGAAGAGATACACTTCGGGTGGACGAGGGTAGGCTGTTCATTTTAAAGGCTGTCGAGCTCTGGGTCCGAAATAAGGAGTGTCAAAGTGGCGTTGGGGAATGAGGGTAATTCAGCGAACGACGGCAAGATTCTAAATAACCCATTCCACGATTTGTCCTTTGGGGTTGAAAACTATGCAGTGACATGGAAAAATATCTGGACCTTAGAGAGCTTGGTGTACTTTAGCAAAGATGAAAACCCACAAGAAAGAGCGACGCAGGCCAATGTCTAAGGTGGAATGAGAGTGCAGTTGGTGTCTTGCATTGTCGGAGCTGAGACGATCCAAGCCAACTCAAGTCAGCGTTTTATCCATGCACCCAAAATGTGGATTTTCGTCAATCTACACCACTTCTCTTGATAACAGAGTACAGTGTATGCATAACTTTAACAAAGAAGTAAATGGTCAAAACGGCCTAATGCTTACCATTCTAGCTGTTTCGTGGTTCCCACAGAACGTTATTGAGGTCAACAAGCAGACAAGCAGAACTACCGTATGCAGAAATACAAGAAAACGGTGCTTTGAAATTTGAGGGTGGGAAAGATGTTCATGTGGCCTTCGTAAGTTTACTTTGTATGGGTTGATTGGAGTCGGAGAGAACTATCATAACCTCAAAGATATTTATTTATGACGGTGCCAAAAAGTTTAATTCATGATACGCCACTTCATCCAGAAATGTGTTTTATAGATCTTATCATCTAATGAAAGTTCTTTTCATCAACCCAGGAATAATTACTAGTGAGCAGCAAAGCTAGTAGGATATGCTTAAAGCGGTTACAGATTTTTAAAATGCTTTTATGGTAGGCAGTCTGAGAGAGAGAATAGACAACATTCTATTTTTGAAAAACACCACTTTGATGTGTATAGAACAGGGACGATTGTGAGCAAGTGAAACACCAACGAGTTCTACTCCGAAAGGTGTGAGAATGTTTTCTTTGTGTACTGCAGAAGGAAGGAGTTTGTCAATAATATGCTCATTTGATCCCCTGGGTGATAAATAAAATGATACATCGGGACGCTTAGGAGCATTCAAATTCAGGTAACAGAAAGAGGACCAGTTTACAAGGCAGGCTGGTCTGCTTTGGATTATCCGAGTGACCTCTGGTCTAGAATGCCCACTTCTATAAACGAGGTCACCTGCGTCTTTATATGAAATATATGAGATGGAACAGGCAATTGTTTCCTTACCAAGAAAAGAAATAGGGTGAAAAGACAACTCTCTGCAGGACAACGCAATCGACAGAAGGTGGAGTGGGCGTCGTTACAATAAATGAGTCCGGCCAGTCAAATAACCACGAACCAGTCCGCATAAGGTCTGTTCGAATCATAGTGCTGATAGTACATTGAATAGCACTAACCTATTGAGGCTGCCGAATGCATTTTTTTAGTCCAGGAATAGCACCCTACCCATTTTATATTTCTTATCTAAAGCTGTGGCAACATATTTCACCAAGTGGGCTGTGGCATCAAGGTTAGATCCAGACAAACTATATGCAGACTAAAAGATATCTTACACTGCAGTCCTAATGATAACGTATGTCAGTAAGCTCTATCCAGCTCCTTGAGCATCATGGGTGCACATGCAGTAGGACGGTAAGTGACAGGCCTTTTTCTGGGACAGGCTTTATTTTCGAAGATTTTCATATGTTGGGAATCATACCGCTTTTCAGACAACCATTGAAAATATTCACCAAAAGACCTGAAAGAGCATCAGCGCACATCATCAGGACAACAGAGTGTAATCCATAAGACATTATTGGTCTTCAGTGTACTCAGCTGCTTCCAAACTGTCTTGGGCTTGATTTGAGGGGCCGCGTCAACGCTGTAAACAGATATCCTGAGGAAATGAACCATAGCCTTTTGAGTTTTTTGATGTCAGCGGAGCGGTTCCCGATCCTTGAATTATTGCCACAAAGCCTTTTTATAGCATCCTGCGTGTCCCGACAACAGGGGTTTCCGAGGAAGGCATCTAGAAACAAATTATTCAAGCTTTGGATTTCCCGTTTAATCAGCTCAGTACTCAGCTTTACTTAGGACTTCCGCCCGCTTTCGTAGACCTGTACTGTCTTTCTACGTAGTTATTTAGTAATGGAGAGGGTTATCTGGGTCGTACATAAGTGGTTTCAAACGGAAAGCAATTTTAGAGAAACAAATGAAGGTAGTCAGTGAGATCCTTAAAAAACACTGGGGAACTTTGATTTTAAAACACAGTAAAATCGACGGGATTCATAACTCCTAAATGTGCTGCGTTTTTGGGGAAATAGTTTCTTTTTCTGACCGTTCCGCACGGTCATCCCAAAAATGTTATCGATCTGTTTGGCTATAAGTAATCGGACGAACTTTCGTATTGCAGTGATCAGAACTGCTCAGTGGCGCACGCTGTTAGACCACAATTACTCTACTTTGTTTATTAAATTAAACCAGGCAGCCGTTGTTTCTGGTGGAGAAATAGACTAAGTTTGTCAGATTGGGTTTCATAAAGAAAGTTGCATCAAATCTACAAAGCGTACACGAAATTTTATCCAAATCCAACCCAACTGAAGTCAATAAAAAATCAGAAAATGCTCTAAGCTCATCAGCCGTTGTATCTGAGATAAGGTAAATGTCACCTGTGAGTATTGATCGAAACCAAATCAGAAAATATGGCTTGCACTTGTTAAAGTGATAACTTATCTTGTTTTTCGGGTATTCATAAACCCGAATTGATTGTCTTACTCCATCTTGTTTTAACTCAAGCGATAATTCTGTTACATCTAAATGAAAGTCTCGCGAGATGATTGGCTCGTAAAGAGGGCAAGCATTTTTGCGTATGTTTTCATCAGATATGTTTTGCAGCCAAGACTCCTTCAGCATGAAAAATTTAGCTTTCTTGTGCTATTCCTTTGTTGCAATTTCCGAAATATCATCTATTTCCCATGACAACAAAATTACACTGTATGACAGCATCACAGAAATCTGAGTTTTTCTCAGAAGGACATTGTCTAGGACCCACTTGCTGTCCCATTCAGCATTTTTATGATCTGACTAAACTTATTTCGTACGCTTTTCCGAATTCTTCTATAACAGGTTTTGTAGCGAAAACAAAATAACTTCAAAAACGAGCCATGTGGGACAACGTATAGGGTCAATTTCGAATTTCAAGAAAATTCCGACGAAAAGGTCCACGGAAAACGGTGCAAATTGATATTCCAATAAACAGCAGCGGTCATTTTGAGGGCCAGCCTATAACAACGAGAGGTAACACCCTCCGGATCGAGTATTAAATCTAAGGCAAGCGGTATGAAACGGCGGTGGTTTGGGCTCATTTGGCGTAGGCTGTCGTGGGTGGTCCGTTACTGTCCAGCTATCTTTTTCAAATGATGAACTTTAAATAACGTCGAAGTGTCACAGTTCATACCAGGCGCATTATGTTGAGTTGCTGTCGAAGCAGGGGATGCCACGGCTTCTGGCGGAGCAACGGTGGCATAAGCAGACGATTTACTTTGGACAAAAATGCTTGTGTCGACTGAGGATTTCTCATGCTGCCTCAGCTCAATGGTCCAGGCTGTAACCTTGTACGAAAACAAACAGAATGTCCTAAACTTATAGTGAGATTCATTGTATTCATAGTTAGCGCTGGGCTGCGTCTTCAGTGGATGTCAAACCATCCACTGAAATAATTTTCATTAAGAACAATAAGGGTGTCTAATCATTCAGCTGGATGTCGGTAAGAACGTGTTGGATATGTTTCTCTTCCGATGCTGCTCACCACTTAATTAGGGCCTCCTGGAGTCTGTCGAAAGCGTTGTGATCCAAAAGGATCATAACGATATCTCGAACTGGAGCAGCCATATAGGCCAGGAATGTTGGGGGCAGTTTATTGTACTTCGATCTAAGGCTTTATATGGGGACCTACTCGAAACGAAACTCTAAAATAAAAAAAACCTGTAAACCTTCAGGTACGAAATGCAATTTTTTTTTATAAACCAAATTTTACTACGGTTTATACTTTGGTGAGCGCTCAGTATTCACTATGTAAAAGTAGTTACTATGTAAATAAACGAGGTCTGAATTCCAAAATCCTACCAGCAACTACTCATGTGCGAAACCCGAAATATATAATTTAAAGGAAATGGATGTAGTTATTATGTTATTACATCTAGATGATAGGATAAAATTCCCCCGGAACCATACGACCAGTTTCACAGTTGCTGCTGCTCATCAAGTATGTATACCCGCCACTGTCCTGCCTAGTCACCCCTCTACTTTAAAAATGATACTGATGACAAACAAAGTGGCATTATATATATATATATCATAATATATATTATATATATATATTACATATATTATATATATATATTATATATATATTATATATATATATATATATATATATATATAGTCTAAGACCAGCGAAGTCTCCTGGAATGAGCATCTTCCGGACCAGTCAATGTTGCTCATTCCTCAGAGGTATTCGGTTACGGGCCGGAAATACGGAAAAAAGCTGGAAAAAACTGTTTGAAACACAGTCACGTTTTTAGCTCGTAACACATTTCCGAAAGGATTACACGAGATTATCGGTGCCGACGCGTTTGAAGCAAAGGGGGATACAAACTTCCATTGGCATTTTGTTTTATCGGAAAGTAATCCACTAGTAACTGTTCCCTTCTCGGTGGTCTCCTTCCTTGGATTTCTAGATACCGCTGTATGGATCATTCTTCGCAAACAAAAATGCGTTGAAGCCTCTCCGAAATAAAGTTCAAAATTACTACAGCTGAAAATTTCTCCCAATGTCTGCTACTGCATAACATCTTAGAGCGTTCCGACCAGTTTAATGGGTCTTCACTTGGAACTGCTGAAGCACCACCTTGCAAGAACTTTGAGCTAATATTTTGGCCTTATTGTATCTGGTACAACCAGCCTTCGTTCACCTAGTAAAAGCCAAGTCAGTTGCATTTTCTTTTAGAAACGCCCACGTTGCCTGCAAATGGTTTCCATGAGCACCAAGGAATCAATTAGACACATTGCTGTTAACATCACTGGAGCAGCCGAAAAGCGAGCACAAGAATTTTTACCCACCTGAAATTCCTTGGTTCCATAAAATTTTGACGCTGGGGCCGTGTTTACGATCACGTGGACTTATGTCCTCTCTATACTGAAAGAGAATGCGATCCTCTTCGCGGAAACTCCATTCCCGTGCGAATTAATAACCTTTTCTTCATCTCCTAGGTTTAAGAATGTCTTTCTCAATAACCGCCCCATCACGAACGTAAGCAACCGGTCGGCTGGATTGGAAAATTACTGAACAAAATCCCGAATCATTTCCAACCTAATCCCTTATTCTGCCTTATGAGTGTGTTTTGTACCAATTTATTCACTGAATGAACCCAATAGTAAACGTTGTCCAAAGTAGCTGTTTTAGCTTAAGTTTGCGTTGGTTTTTCTCTGTTCATCTGCAGGCTGCTGTTGATATTGCTTCAGTTGGGCTCACTCGTTTACATATGTAATGTTTATGATTATTTGTATAAAGAACCGTACTTGAGTACAATCTAGGGCTTGCTATCCTCGAGACTGTTGTTCTTGTGACTCAGCCAACAGCTGAGTTTTAATTAGAACGAGTTATGGACGTTTTTGAATTTTACTCCGGTGGTATCAGAGATACACTGATTTTATTAAGCGAGTCAAGTTGGTTTGCTAGCTTTGAGATAAAAAGCTGAGTAAATTTGCATCAGCCACGTTCGCAGCTATCAATGATTGTCACAAACGACTGAGCAGTGTACTACTGAATAGTTACGGACATAGTTTGTCAAATTATTCCAGTTAAGTCGTGGAATAACTGATGGGCCCACATCTTTTACACATAAATGCCCGAATGCAATGTTTTACACTTGTTAATATGTAGGGGACTACCGATTTTCTCCAGCGCAGCATCAAGTGACGCTTTTTCATCAATGTGTAGGCATGCCCTCGATGGTTGGGTTTTCTCAAAGGCAAGTTTATTGTTGAGGGTTTCCATTGGCAAAATCAGTGTGGCCCAAGACAGTAGTCTATAAACGGAGTCCCCTTTATTTGGAGGCACGCTTTAGGCGAGACCACCTTGCGTGTTCATAGATGAAAATCGGATACATAATGGATTCATTACATTCCTATGCGGTGGCTGGTGAAAGTAAGTGTGACTATAAGAGGTAGATGAATGGCCTGATGCTATCAGCATCCGTCATTTCAGGAGCCTAATTCAACGCTCAGTTCCGAGAATACGATCTGGTAAATCAATTTTACCTTCTACCGCTTTTACTGCGCAAAACAAGGTTTGCCAATATTAATGGTTCTCATTAAGAACAGGACGCTGGAGAGCGAACAATTGTTTTCAATGAATCCTATACGTGCTCTTACAATTCATATGGGTGAAGTAACATTGGAATACGTTAGCCATTGGCCGGAGTAAAGGTCACTTTCGTGGGGTTAGGAAAAACGGGGTCGGTGGGGAGGGGTGTCTCTATCGTGTGCGTGTTGTGGTGAGAGTTTCACTCACACCGTCACGAGTGGTAATCGATAGTGGTTCTATCACAACCGACTGGTGCTGCATCCTATTGACTGGTTGATTCGTGTGATTGTCTGTAACCTTGACCTTTTAGCAAAAATCATTCAGTATTGCACGATTAAGCTCCGTACTGAAAAATCTATTGAGAAAAATTTAAAAGGTACCGTTAGTCTAAGTTACTGAACTAATCTCACAATAACACTGTTCAGCATCGACTGTGGGTTGCTGTGCCGCACGTTCTCATTGGTGCACTGGGCTGGTAGAACTACAGTGGTAATGATATTGATCCCAAAGCAGACTTCCCTTCAAAACGGGTTCATGCTACTAGTGTAACAGTAGTATATAACAACCAGTGGTCTTCAGAGTATATTCGCCCTTCTAAATAGGTTTTTTCCTTGACTGCCCTCAAGAAACCATGTGAACGCGATTTTGTGAGCCTTGAAGACCTACTGAATGAAACCTTTTATCAATAACGGGGCATGTATAGTCTCAGCAAGCAGCGAAATATGTTAAATACGCATTCGTCCTTTACATTACTATTTTTGAAATCCCATTTCCTCTAAAATATCTAAATGAAATAGGTTCTCAAAGGAGACATTTTAGGTCAGTATCATTCGACAACAACGGGTTTCTCAACAGAAACCTTTATTAGTTGATGTTCAATGTATGTTTGCCTGATAATTTCACACCAGGTTCATCGATCATCTGGTTTATTCGCGTAACTACTTATTCGTGCTTTTGAACGTCCAAAAAAGGAACATCATAAGAAACGTGTATAATTCTCTAAATAAATCCCGAGGAAACGGAACTGCTTATCGGTGGGCGGTAATGGTAAATGAGAATAATACCAATAGATCCAAAGAAACAACTGTATGTCACTTTGCTTCCTTGAGATAACCACTCACGCAGTCAGACTACTGCATCAAATCAGTTGTTTCACACAGGTGCAGTGGGCGCGAACCGCCACCTCTGAAAGCACAGATAAACGTTTTACAAAATGATTGCTTAATGCTTCTGACTATGACATGAAATTCTGTGGGTGATCTACTGACTGAGAAAGCCAGATGGATTTTTTAAACACGATAGAAATAAGGGTAACGACGAAGTGGAAGCTTACTCTAAAACCCCATACCCAAAGTGATTTTCCTATTATCTTTCCTATGGAAAAAGCGCCGGCTATAAAGTATTCATGGGATCGCTGTCTTTCATCCTATTGTAGGGGCAAGCTTTTTGTGATGCCCTTATGCCTTAAGCTGTCATGAACAAGTGGTTTCGGTGAGGAAAATTTGCTTAGTTACCCTTTTTCAAATCGGCATAAATCAGAGTAGGCCAGAACGGTGCGGTTTATTTCAATTTATGACAGACGGTATTATATTTAACGCCGAAGTAGTTTTAAGGATTCCTTTAACTTATGGAGAAAGTCCAGTTAGGTAGGAAAATTAGGGCTACATGTGCTGTCAGTGTGCATGGACTGGTAGTATCAGTCTGACATGCTTATACTGAACAAGATATCTTTTTTCAGGGAGATTCTTGCAATTTCCTACCTTTGTGGAGTGGTTTAAAATAAAAAGACATTTTTCGAACTAAACTTGTACAGCAACGCCAAAATGAAATTTCCGTGCGTTACATGTACAGGATTAGTTTGAACCTTACCAAGTTGTTTTTACAGAGATTGATTGCACTATATCTTGCGTACTGATAAGACTACAGCAAAGAGAGCACAGGCCTTATCAAGAGAAATTCAGTGTCGCTCATAGTTATCCCCACTTCCTCAAGGATTGATCAACAAAACTTGAGTCGTTTCGGCCCGGAAAATCTGAGCAGCCTTTAGAAATGTTCGTTTGTCTTACGAGGAGTGCTTCCTGTGTATCAGCCCCGTGATAAGTCTCCACCAAATATTAAGCTGCAAGGGAATGTTGCCTCTGGTTCGCTTCCATGCATTACGGTTGATTCAGGTCTTAGAAATGTGTGTTGGACTAAATACATTCTGGAGTCCAACCACTTCATTTTCATTCTACTTATCCGTACAACATTTAGAGATGATAAGGAATAAGCGGATTTTAAACAAATGGATGGTAATATCAAGGATCATGAAGAGTTTACTATTGAACTGGTATGCTTGTAGTAGCGTAAAGCCCACAGACGACCATAGGACTGACGCGTACGCCAATATCGTTGGTCCATTCGGGTAAAAGAATATGGATTGAGTCTTGCTCAGTCTCTAGAGATTGCTACTTCTTCACTGGGTCGTCCAGTGAATAACTGAGTGGAATGATAGACGAAAGTCTTCCGCGATCAGGAAGAAAAAGTATTACTGATGGACGTAACACTGATGATGTCTGAGAAATTCCTTGTTTTCGGCTAGTATCATTTAAGCGATCCTTTCAAAACTGGTCGCAGAGAACAATCCATCAATTTTGGTAGTGTCAGTAATAAAAGCCAATAGTGAGACTATGGTTTAGATGGTTCAATACCTCAGCTTGTCGGTTTGTTTATGCGAACAAATTTGATCGTTGAACAAGGTCAAGAGAAAATCAGCCTGCAGTACACATGAATCTATAGGTTAACAGAGTAAAGCGGCCTTGCATTTTATTTGACTTTGCGAGAATAAGAAGATACTTCGATATTTTGAAGCAGTTCTTCTTTCATCAATTTTTACGAGGCGGAACACCCGGGCCTCTATACTGTTAAACCAACTTGAATCCAATCTACGCTACATTTAGTTACGTTTAGCTCAATGTGGATACTCGCGTTTATGCCTCTCTTATTCTTCTCATACGTGAATGCCACTGGTAAGTTCATCGATATTTTTGGAAGCGAACTGTTCCTTTTCTTTCTACTAAATTCAGAGACCAAGTCAATAACTTCAGTTAATTTAGGGTTACATTTTTCATTGTCACTATCATGAGGTTTACTATTTTCACTGAATTGGCAAAGTAGACTGAGACTCGAGTCAGGAGTTCATGATTTCAAGTTAACATCAGGTTCTCTTTGATGGTTACAAACAGTGTGCTTCGTATTTTTTTATTGCATGACGTAGAGCCCGTCTGTCACTGGCTTTCTTACAGCAATAATCTACCACTTACAAAACGGTTCACTTCTACAACAATCTTCTTTCTCGTGTGAATCTAACTGAAACGAAGAGATTATAGTTAACGTAAATAGATTAACTCTGTCCTTTATAAGATTAACATAATATTCGGAATTTTTATCTCACAAAACTCGTCTGAAGAAAATGTGATACGAAGGGTAGAGGATGAGAGCTTCACAAAGCAACAATGGCATGTTAATGAGACAACTCTAGGCTGCAGCCTGCACGGTTAACATGTCAACTCTGCTATTTGAGTCGCGTGCGGACTTCAAGTTCTTGGATAGTTTCAGGGGTTTCGGTGTCTCCTGAAAACTTTCCTGGCTTTTGTGGGACATGGAAGCAAGCCGTTTACTGCACTCAGGCACAAGAATGTTTTGAAAAGAGAATCAGATTAGAGTCCTATTAACAGTACTGAAACTAAATCACATTATGATTGATACAAATATTCCACCACTAAATAAAAAGAGCCGAAAATACAAATGTATAATCTGCCAACCGAAAACCAACTGTATGATTCCCGATATCTTTTATTCACACTCAATGATTGTTGCTTCGGTAAAAAAGTGATAAATCATGGTATTATATGTTACCCGCAAGTGCTTTCATCAGAGATCATTTTTGCATCCTGTTCACCATGTTTTACCCAATGGTGAACAATACGATCGATAACAACAAGAACACGAAACAGACAGTGAAAATCACGACCTCTTATCACCTGCAGAGCAGTATTTCTCACTAACATCAGTGGCTGAAATCTATCGGCATAAATGAACATCCCTCAACTATTCTTAATGAATCCATAAATGAAAATGACTGTTATATAGGCGATGCATTCGCTAACTTCGGTTGGGTCCTTTTATCGCATATTGTCCGGTGGAGACGCAATGTTTAGAGCCGGTCTTGCTAGCGTAATCATTAACGTGTAGCCAACCTTAAAAAGACTCCAGATTCGTGTCAACTAAAAGACTCAGGGAGTTATTATACGCCGCACATATTTCATAAGAAGAATGGAGCAATTGAAAGTTTTGCCATGATCCCTCAGTGGTAAGCTTCAGGATGATTCAGTATGACGACTCATTCTATAACATGACAGTCTACTGTAATCCCAAGTAAAAGATTCCCGCCCTAATCATTCGTGGTTGAGGGTCAGAGAGCCCTATGTATGTATAAAAATATATGCTTTCATTAATTTTTATGGAATCGTCACACTTCTATACGTCAAATTGTTGCAGTCATCATCATCAACAGCGTGAGCCGTCACGCCAGATTGTGGTCATTACTCTAGTCTATATACTTCAAACAGGTGCGAAAATAAAGTGGACCAAGGAATTTTATTCCAAGATGGTTTGGTTAGGGTAGAACTCGCTATAAAGAAGATAAAACTTTGTTCATTAGCCAAGACGAAACTGGGATAGTTTTTTACTCCAGTGCGTACATGGAGAAGAGTTCAAGTGCTTGTATGCCCAAGACGGGTTCTACCCAGTTAGTGAGGAAGGAGAAAATGCCGTCACTTAGTGAGTTTAAGTAAAACATTTGGAGCTCCTGATAGATCTACTTTTTCACTTCCATTGTAAGCGCCCTAATAGCTTTTTCTAGTAAATGTTTCTTTGATATGTTGTATAACTGCATCTGATACAGATCATAAACTTCGGTTGTTACAAGGTAATCTGAAGAAGAATCAGTCAATCATATAACCGGCAATATTTTGCCTGCTGTAGGTCTCATACACGAAGAATCGCACTCTTTGCTGTGCTTCATAACTTATGCACCTTTAAACTAGATTCCTTGCCTTCATCTGTTGCTTCTGCACTGCAGTGTACAAAAATAGAACCATAATTGACCGTAAGTTAATTATCTTACATTTCATCTATTTCATAAAGAAAATTCACTGTTGGTCAAACTGTAGGTGTTTCACTTCAAACGTTTTCAATACCGACCAAAGAGGATTTCATGAACCCAGGCAAATTTCTTTTCAAATCGTGAAACACTCTAATGGCCAAATTGTGTTTGATCAGCTGAAATCAACACTAATCACTTGTAGCTATCAATATATGAAGAGGAAAAGAGCCAATGAAAGCATTCCTTTTAGGATTCACCTGAGAGGGCTAAGGAAATTGGGAGAAAATCAGTCGATCCTCATTACACTTCCTGACGAGGGATCAAAGATCGTTGTTATGGATAGGGATGACCACTGGTAAAAGATCGCAAAACTACTAAGTAACTTAGCAAAATTTACAAAAAACAACGAGGAAGACAAGACAAAGAACAATGAAAACCCTTGGGTACCACATTTCGAAAACTAAGACTGAATAACGTGACCGACGCAGTTGCGTTTGAACGGATATGACCAGTAGGGTCAGTAATCCTAAGATTCTACGGGAGACCAAATTTGCACAAAATTAACACCACAATGCAACTTATAGTGGACATGTCTTGCTCACCCTACCACTGGCTAACTGAGCTCCTTGAATCGGTAAGACGAAAATTATCAATTGAAATTCTAGAAGACAATTTTCAGTTTGTTAACGCTTGCTGTAGACATGGGTGAAGAGAGAACACGAACAAGAAAGCTTGAAGTAGCAAACGCATGCGACGCTTTAGCTAGGTGGCAATACTTCCCCGGATGACAGTCGGAACTGTCTACCACCAGAGAGCTCTTAGTGATAAAGAGGAGGGTGTCGAATGTTAGCGAAATCAGTAGCATCAAGAAACATTTTATTCAATTAAGAACAGGAGACCATGGGAACTATGCGTAGGGCTATTTTTCAAAATATTATTAGTTACTGTTCTCTTTTAGTGAAAAGTTCATTTTTTTAATTTTAAGAATTCCTTTATTCCATTTTCATCCATACTCTGCTTTCGACAATCCGGAGGAAAAACATCGCTGGAGGATAATAATATCCCGAGTGAATAATAATTACTTCCTCGGTATACAAAAGAGAAAAAATACAAAATTTGGTGTCGTGGTTAGTAGAGGACCGTGAACATCATGCAGTTTAGAAACTATGAGAACGCGTTACAAACTGGAGGAAGATGAACACAAAATGGTGAACTGGCGGTCAAACCAAATATCTCAATCAGATGTGGCCATCTGCAGTTACTTCTTTGACTCCTGCACGGAAAGTTGCTGTGCTTCTACAAGGCTTTGATAAAAAAATTACTAACTGGATAGTTTGGGGAACAAAACAATGCCCCCCCCCCACCGACCATCCACAACTACTGCAATATTTGGATTGTTCCCAGTACATTTGTTGGTTTCTTGTAAATCAACCTGAAAGAATTGTTTTTGATAAAGTATTCCGCGATCAACAAAGTACACTGAATATTGGTATCCTCCTCCCATTTTTCCATTCCCGTTCAACTGCGTCAGCTACGAGATAATGGAGAATGCCTTGCAAAATCCCCAGAATTTGGGCTTTTAACTAGAAAATACTAAAAAACTGTGTGATCTAGATCAAGTGGACAACCTTGTGTTTGTACGAATGCAAGGAGCATGCACAAAAGTGCATTACAATAGTTTTAAATATTTGTATTGGTTGTAGCTCAGGTTGTTGGTTGCCATGATGTTCTGATCGCTGAGCTTGGCGTTTAGATCGCAAAAGTTTCATCACCAGTCGAGGTGACATCGTCAGTGCATGTGTGCCTGGTACTCTTCAAACAACTCAATCAATAGACATCTTGAATTGGATCGCGTATACAGTCGGATGAAGGGCAGACAGTTGAACCAATCAAGAATATCAGAAGCGGAATTAGTGGACCAAAATCACTCAACCCGTATTATTGAACCTGAAATTTTTACACTCACACATCTTCGAAATTGACTCGCCGAGAATTCAAATATCAAAAAATGGAAACAACAGCACAAAGCGAAAAGAATTCAAGCTCACCGAAGGGGGACGTCAACCGTCAAAGGTCAAAGGTCAAGTTCTTAGAGGCGAAGCCGAAAAACAAACTTTGAGCCTTGGGCACAACGTCGTCTACGAAGCTCAAGGTCAGGACTAATGACAAACCTATAAATATAAGAGATCACTACCAACAGCGCACATGCACTGACGATGTCACCTCGACTGGTGATGAAAAGTTTGCGATCTAAACGCCAAGCTCAGCGATCAGAACATCATGGCAAACAAAAGTGCACTAGATATACTCACAAGAGTGGCAGCTCCATTCAGCACGCGCTTTGCACCTTCAAAGTGTAAAGTGACTTTGCAAGACTAGACGTCAACGACTCCGAGCTTGGTGCTTGATATAGAGGTGCTAAAAACTGTCCATCACTTCCGAGGTAGCCGTGTGACGACAAATGGGAGGACACTAGTACAGGTGATCACCAGTATATCCAAGGCTCGAGCGGCGTACGCTAGACAGAAGCACTTGTGGGACCGACCTGATATTTCTTTGAAGTTGAAAGATCTTGTGTAGTATGCCGATGTGTTAACTTTTGTTCTATGGCTGCGAGACTTAGGGTCTGCTTGCAGAATATATTCGTCGTCTTGAGGTTTTCGACCATCAGTGTTTGCATAGTGCTGCTAAGATTTATTGGAATATCTTAGTGAGCCATGATGAGGTCAGAAATCGGGTACCGGGTACCATTTCAGGGGGTTCTTTATCCCAGCGTATCCAGATTAGTCGAATGTGTCGGTTGGGGTTCGCTTTACTTATGATGAACACAAATCTGTTGTAAGATGCCGTTTCCCGTTCCTCCTAGGGATTGGAAAAATCCACATGGGAGGCAACAGATGACGTGGCAGTTGGGAATGAGAAAATGTACAACAAACTTAGAAAACGTGGGTGCACTATGTCTTCGAAGTTAGAATCCGGAAGATCCCGCAACCAGCTGGCTGGAAAAGTTGAAGGATATGGCAGCAAAGCGTGAACAGTGGTGATCAGGTTGTTAGTTGGAGCCGAATCAGAATAGTTGATCGATGCTCGTTTGTACAACCAGACTGTGCATTCGGTGTGTTGTCTACCACGGCGTTCTTTTCTATCCGCCTTCTCTGGGTCGAATCCCTGTCCATCCAGTATATTCATTCTTTGTTTGTCTGCATGCAACACGGTGAGAAATTCAATGGTCAGTGGGGCTTGCTCTGCTGCTCTATATCGTACGATGATGATGACGCTCCCATTCACGAAACAGATTTGCATGTGATCCTCGTTTTCGATAATGGAAAATCCACTGATATTTTCCCTACTCAACTTCACCTAGATTCGAACCAGTAATTGAATTTCCCACCAACCACTTCAACTTGAATCGTCCCGACATTGGTAGATACCTTGATTTGTACGGAAAGCTGTCTGTTTT
Source organism: Fasciola hepatica (assembly GCA_948099385.1). Classification (NCBI taxonomy): domain Eukaryota; kingdom Metazoa; phylum Platyhelminthes; class Trematoda; order Plagiorchiida; family Fasciolidae; genus Fasciola; species Fasciola hepatica. Next base: position 586,877 of record CANUEZ040000154.1, read on the forward strand.
AGATTATTAAAAAGCTTCGTATAATCCTTTCCGATTGCAAGCATGAGACTTTCAAATTGGAAAATAAAGTTCCGGACCAGGTACTTACGAGTGATTTTATGCACCAATTTATGAAAATAGAGGATGAAAACTGCTCGAAACGGTCAACGGAAGAAAGTAAATATGCAGCTTTGTGAAGTTGACTTAAGACTGGACAAAAATATACAGTTACGAAAACAGTGGGATTATTTAAGTCGGTAATCATCCATAACGTGTGCTTAGATAACCTTTAGTAGGGTGTACACGAAACCTACTTGTCTTCTTACGAAATGCATTTTCTATTTTAATTATGAATCATAAAAATATTGCCGATCGTCTTTTGGTATAATCCTTACCGGCAAAGTCATAAATTCCACATGTATGACCACTAATAAAATACGCTTACAGAAATATTCCATTGAGGAAAATAATTCCAAGATTGTCTATTTCACCATCCCTCAGCACAATTCGCGTTATTTGCTAATGATTCCTAGAGCACAGCTAGCATCAACTAGATAAGTGCGTTGATGAATGAGTGTGCTCAAAATAATAATGAAACTGCGCTACTTGAGTAAACAGAACAGAGGAAGAGCAAATTGTGGGGACATTAGACCCTCCTTGAAAGCATTTAGTGAATAGCAGCTTGCTTCTTCGAAAGATTAATCTGAAACTCAGAGTCGTGAAAAACCCCGTGGTTAATTTCATATATATCCGACTTACGTAATGATGTCATCTTTATGGTGGTCCTTCCAGTATGTCAGACCAGAAATCCTTTCATGAAGGCTATCCTGCTGGCTACCTTACATCCATGGACATATTACGTAGCTTTTTATAAGCCATTAAGGTGTGCAAATCACGAACAGTTCAAAGGTTCTGTTTTAACGATGACTCCCGAGTAGAACTCAAATTGAATATGATATGGAATTCATTTCCACTGTTGGAGAGAGAACGGAACACACATTCTCTGCACTGAACCTTGAAGGCGAAAATTATTCATATTATGGCGCACGGGTAGGTTTGTGGCCTCGTTTACTTTACTATGTACCTAAAAGACTGAAATGAGTTGCTGAGGATAAGTGATATTACAATGATACCAGAAACATAATATAACTAGAAGGTTGTGGTATGATTTCCACACATTTATTACCTCTTTTTCATTTTTTGACTCACATTTTCTCACGTCTTTGTTAGAAGCCTTGTACGAACTGAAAATTTCCTTAAACTTGTAGTGCTATATTTGTCAACAAAAAGCTAGAGAATTCGCAACGCCCTCGAATATACAAAACGAGATTAATCATGCAAGGCGAAAGTTTAAATATCTCTTAATTCGCAGAAGCACCGCACAGCTGCTTTATTCTGGTTAAGGATCATCAGTAGTTCTTTTCCACATAGTCCCTAATGAGCTTCGCCCCCGTGGTGAATGACTTTGAGCCGAACCCCTTTACCACAATCCTAGTCGGAATGGACGTCACTGACTTGCTGAACTGAGGCAATACTTGATGAAGCTTTCTTCAGATTCTGGCTTCGAAATTTAGCAGGGTACTCCCCGCAAAATAAACAACTTCGCTGAAGGAGGCCAATTACGCCGGAGGCTTCATATCCTTCGCAATAGAATTAGTCAGAATTAGCAAGCATAAGTAACAAGGAAAATTTTTGCTGGGGTTCTGCTTCATGTTCATGGTATGGACTAATTTGAGAACACCAAAATATGCCTGTTTTTATCCTTGAAAACTGGTTTTTTGACTCTTGTCGATGGTTTCTCTTACGTCGTGATCGGTGTGCTTGACATCTTGGGTGCAATATCACGATTATCATCATCTTCGCTAGCACCTTCATCATCAGAGTCATCATTGATACTGTAGTTAACGAAACTATTCGAAAAAACTCTTAAATAAATGATCAGACAAATATTCTCACAAAGAAATTAAACGATTCCAAATGAATAGCAATACTTGCAAAATCCTGTGTCTTGTATGCAATAGTATTGTCCAAATCATCTTCATTATCATTTCCCACTAACGCTCTTAAATAAATGGCTTGTTTGTTGATAGATCTGCTCCAACCAATAAAGATAATCTGAAACGGAATCGATATATTCGACTTGTCACCGAAAATTCCACAAAATGGTCATCATCAGTGGGCTGTCCTCTGACTGTTCTTTGTTCATAATCTTAGGAGGTTTTGCTATGTTTAGCAAAACTCCTGTTTCTAGTCGTCCGAAACTTTTCCGAATCATGTGACCTGTATTATGTATTCCCGCTTAGAGCGAAAGTGGGAAGTGAATGCACTTTTTGCCCGAGTTGGTCACAGCCTTTTGAGATAACAAGAACAAATTGATTCAGGCACCTGTGATCTCCAATACCGCATTCTAGGCCGTGGTAGATATTCATTCCGTTTCATTCAACCATCATTCATCGATTTATCAGTTTGGTTAATAGTTGCTACTTAGCTTGGTTTGAATTCGAAAGAAATTTATTGTCTCACTCCATCTTCGTAGAATCTGTGGCGATATATAACAGTAAGTACTTTAAAATGATAATGCAATGATTGTGTTGTTCGTATTTCACCGATTACGGGATCATACGTTTCTGGGAAACAGTGGGAAGCAACTGAAACCCTACTCAAAAGAGATCTTCCTACATATTTAAACGAACAAACTGAGACGGCTTTGTCAGAGGAAACTTGAGAATATGCGGCGGTTATGATAATGTCTCTATCTGAAACTATGTCGGAAGAGAACTTTTTTATATACGTATGATTTGAAAAGGAGTGTAAAACTGTTCTCGGGAGCACACCACCAATTCCGAGGGTACTGACGTTCATCAGATATGCATATCCAGTACTTTCTTGTACATTTATCTTTATGGTTGTGCACTGCAAATATGTACATCAGGAGAGTGATTAGATGATCTTCTCAAAGGGAGGCCGCATATGCACCTTATAAGTACCAATAAAAGCGAAAATGGTTGCATGCTTCCAAGACAGTTGTTCCATATCTATACAGATATAGTCTTCTTCAAATATTTCACCTCGCGACCGCAGTGTCGTACTTGGAAGTAAGCTATAACCGACCTACTGTGTTTCATTGTTTTGCTTATTTTCTTTCCATTGCTTAGTAGTAGTACAATATTTCAAAAGGGGGTCGTGGCAAGTCAAAGACCGTCGACTGGGGAAGTGATTGACGGCAGTGTGAGGACTTGAATAGGGTGACAGGAAGGCCAGAAACCCACCATGATTATCGTTTGATCGCAGCCGGCTATCGGCGACCGAATGTTGTCATTCCTCGAAAGACTATTCCACTCACTCGTCGGATGTCAAAATGTGGTTGCTTTTGTTTAAACGAATCGTATTTCAGAAAGTGATCAAGATTTTTGACCAGTAGATCAAAATATATCGGTTAAAACTTTGGTTTATTTTATTTTGATTTTCTGATTAAAGATTTTACAACCTTCAAAAGAGAACATTAGCAACTTCGTAGCTGAATCAAAATGGACGGTTTTGATTTACATTTATACCATAAAACCTAACTCTGAAACACAGTTATCAAAGACGAATGCTAGTCTTGTTTCAATATGTTCATTTGAACAAATTTCAAAACGTTTCACTTCCAAGGCTTTCAAGATATAAGGCTATATCACTGTATACAGTGATTTCATCAAACTACGAATAAGGGTCAAATAAAACGAAATCGTTTGCATACAAGGTTCAAATGTCTTTTCAACTTCACAAGAATAAATTGGTATGTGTATAGATGTATAGAAGACGTTCAGGAGCGGCTGGCGAACGTGTCTTCTATCGAGTCTAGCAGCGAATACCAACGATATCCTCTCTATCGGACGAATAGAGAAGACGTAAGTCGGTTTACAGATGAGAGGTGTATTCTATATATCGTGGCACCGAAACAGTACCGATACGAGAAATACACCGAACGGAAAACGGAACGAAACGCGACGGCTGTGCCGAGAGCGAACCGCGAGCGAACGAACGAAAGTGAAAGTCATTTGAAACGAGGTCGACGGAAACCTGGGAAAAGTCAGTCCAGTATAACGTAGGCAACCGGAGAACACTGAGGTCAATGTCAAACGTCAGAAAAGATTGTGGAGAAAATAGATCCAAAATGGTGTCCAGAAAATAGTCATTTTCTCAAAATGATCGAGGTCACTACAGCAGCCCCCCGCTAGAAAGCACGGAAAGCTTTCGAAAAGATGTCAGGGAGGAAAAGGCATACAAACGGTATTCGTGTGCGCGAATGCGTGCAAAATACGTGCATGTAGCTGTGCTGTAGGATGCTGACGCGCAAAATCCGTTGTATGCAGGAACCGTAGGATGATGGTCGAGCGTAAACCAGATTCGTTGCCAATGACGTCGGTTGCGTAAATCGTCATCAAGGTGTGCCACACCAATAACGTCCAGCGTCGGGTAACCGTTAACCAATATGATATCCGGAAGCCAAATCGATAGGTTCGTAAATGGCCAGGAACGAGAACGACAAGGCCGATCCAGAATGCAAACGTTGGTGCCAAAATTCTCCAGATTTCGTGGGACCAGCGAAGCGTACCATATGGCGAGGTTCCATGAAACGAAAAGAAACGAAAAACTGGTGTAGCAACCGCAATGGACTTGACTAGAATACAGTAAATCGTGTCGAAACGATAAACACGAAAGTTATTACTGCGAAGTGCAATGGTTAAGATCGTGTTTGACCTAGTCGCGAAAACGTGCTGGGCAAACGATCTTCCGACCGGAACGTGAGACGGGAGCCTCATTCACGGACGGGTGCGTAGGCGTGCTCTGCTGACTTGAACGTGAGACAGTATTCTCATTCGAGGACGTAGCAGGGCCAACGGACTGCTGACTTGAACGTGAGACGATAGCCTCATTCGACGTCGTAGCAGGCAACGCTAACTGCAGACCTTGACGTGACACGGAAGTGTCGTCAACAGGTAGTGCAGGGTTAACATCGAATCTCATGTCAGCGGGCGACACGCTGTCATCAACGTACGCGGCTTTGAGACGATCGATGCTAACGGTATCGACGCGACCGTGTCGATCAACCTTAAAAGTCTTATCGTGACGAGAAATCACGCTAAATGGACCCTCGTAAGGCTGTTGTAATGGTTTCCGTACCGAATCAACACGAATGAATACATGCGAACAAGTTTCGAGTTTGGTCGGAACAAAAACCTGTCGTCGCTGCATTCGAGTCTGCGCCGGAGCGAGAGTTTGCATGTACGTAGACAAACGATGAACGTAAGTCTGTACGGCAAGTGAATATGTACTCCGTGGCGTAAAGAATTCCCCAGGCAGTCGTAATGTCGTGCCGTAGACAAGTTCTGCGGCGGAACATTGGATATCTGCCTTTATGCAAGTCCTGATACCAATCAGAACTAGCGGTAACGTTTCGTACCAGTCGGGGCTCTCGTGTGCTCTAAGAGCCGCTTTGAGTTGGCGACGATAACGTTCGACTAAACCATTCGATGCCGGATGGTACGCGGTCGTGCGAATGCGTTCCGTACCCAGCATGTGAGTTAATGAAGAGAATAGATCGGACTCAAATTTTTGCCCTCGATCGGTAGTGATTGTGGAAGGACAACCATATGAAGCTATCCATCGTTCTATTAAATGTCGAGCCACTGATTCGGCCGTGACGACAGAGATGGGAATAGCCTCGGGCCACCTCGTAAATCTATTGATGCACGTTAGTAAATAGGTATACCCGTGTGATAGGGTCAATGGACCCACAATGTCTACGTGGATATGATCGAAGCAAGCATCAGGCGTAGCAAAAGTACCGATAGGCGAAGCTACGTGCCTATGCACTTTAGATCGTTGACATTGTAGACACTGTTTTGCCCACATACGAACATCTTTATTCATGGACGGCCAGACGTATCGTGCAGCTACTAATCGGAGACTGGCTGCGATGCCTGGATGTGAGAGTCCATGAAGGGTATCGAACACGAGACGTCGATATGCAGAGGGTACGACAGGTCTAGGTATGCCAGTAGACATGTCGCAGAGTATAGTCCCAGCACTGGTGGCTAGAGGTATGGACTGACACTGTAGCGACGATGACTGAGCTGCTTCCATACATGAAGAATCCTGTGTCTGTGCTGCAGCCATGGCAGGGATGTCTAAAACCGGAGATTTAATGGCATTAAGCGGAATACGCGACAAAGCATCTGCAACGCAGTTCGACTCACCTTTAACGTGTCGTAGGTCTGTCGTGAACTGAGATATATAGTCTAAATGTCTGACTTCTCGTGGAGAGTAACGATCAGACTTAGTATGCAATGCATACGTCAGAGGCTTATGGTCTGTAAAGAGGATGAAATATCGACCCTCGACTTCATGGCGGAAGTGCTTAACGGCATTATATGCAGCCAGCAGTTCGCGACAAAAAGCACTATATTTGGTTTCCGTGGGATTGAGGCGTCGAGAGAAGAACTCTAATGGCTGCCATATCCCAGAAACAGACTGTTGCAGGACCGCTCCGATGGCAAAGTCGGATGCATCCACCGCTATGCTTAGCGTGGCGGACGAAACTGGGTGCATGAGGAGCGTGGTCTGAGCTAATGTCACTTTAATCTCCAAAAACGCTACTCGTGCGGCATCCGTAAGCGACAACTTACGTGGATTGCCACGAAGTAGGTCAGTTAATGGAAGCAGACGTTCAGCGGCATGGGGTATGAAACGACGATAAAAGTTAACTAACCCCAAAAATGCCTTGAGCTCATTGATTGAGGACGGTACGGCGTAATCTAAAATAGCGCGCACTTTATCCTCGCAAAGCTTAATACCCTCTCGAGTGATCTTGTGGCCGAGGAACATGAGTTCCGGTTTGCCGAGTTCACATTTATCAGTATTGACTACTATTCGATGTTCGGACAAACGTTGAAATAGTAGCGTCAAATGTTGGAAATGTTCATCTACGCTCGATGATGCGATTAGCAAGTCATCGATATAGACGTGAACAAATTCCGAGTTTCGTGTAATGCTATCGATAAACCTCTGGAATGTCTGAGCAGCATTTCGCAAACCAAAAGGCATACGTAGGAACTCAAACAAACCAAAAGGAGTCGTGACAGCGGTTTTCTCGACATCTTCAGCGGCGACTGGGATCTGGTGATAGGCTCGCACCAAATCGATCTTGGAAAATACAGTCGTGCCGTGAAGTGATGCCGTGATGTCGTGTATGTGGGGTATCGGATAACTATCGTAACGGGTAACCGAATTTAGTGCGCGATAGTCGCCACATGGTCGCCAGCTAACGCCATCTTCCTTAAGAACCATGTGCAGAGGTGAGGCCCATGGACTGTGAGAAGGACGAACAATACCTTTAGAAAGTAAAGTGTCAAACTCACGTTTGGCGAAAACCAATTTGTCCGGTGCCAGTCGGCGAGGTCGTGCCGTGACTGGTGGTCCGTTAGTGACAATGTGGTGTGCCACACGATCGGTCACTGCGTCTATCTCTTCAAATAGTTTAGTCAATATGGGGAATTTAATAAACAAAGACTGAAAATCGTGCGGAATGTTAGAAAACAATCCTGTGATTCGATGTGCATCTGTACGAGCTGCAGTACCCGTAAATTTATTGTCCGACGAAGGATCGATAAGCTGCAGCCTACGTGAATCAACAAGTAATTCAAAGTGCTGCAGAAAATCGATTCCCAGTATGCCTGTGGGAACGTCCGCAAGAATAAACGTCCACAGATACCGTCGTCGTGGTCCCAGGTTGACCGCAAGCTGTCTCGTGCCGTAGGTAGGAATGGAGGAACCATTCGCCGCTGACAGCCGAAGCGAAGAAGCTCGTGGCTTGTCTTTACCAACCGGCAAGACAGAAACTTGAGCCCCAGTATCGACCAGGAACCTAGCGTTAGTGCACGAATCATGCACGTAAAATAAACGGCCAACCTGAGACTGATTGCCGGCGAGTACGGCCGCTTCTACTCGCCGGCCGTGGCGTTTCCCGCCGCGTATGAACACGGCTGTCTGCACCTACGGGCGGCTGGTCCGAAAACGCGATGGAACCAACAAAAGCCGCTGGTAGGATGATCAGGTCTGGATGAGGCAGGTGAGGCGGATTCACGGCGGACGTGGGCAGTGGAGGGCGCCCGTCCGTGCCGTTGTTTACGTGGGCTACTGCGAGGAGTAGGTATTTGAACTCTGTCCTTGAAGGACAGGCGGCGCTGGATGGATCGAGAGTTCCGAGGCCTCTCCGGGCGATTCATCCAGGTCGACACCCCTAGGATTGCGCGATGACTTGGCAATGAGGGGATTAGCCCCACTGCCGACACGTGCGACAATTTTGTCAGTCACGGCGGCTGCTCGTTCCAAGGACGAGTCCTCGAGGAGAGCAGTAACGGTGGTCTGCACATGGAAGGGTAGAGAGTCCAACCACAGTTCCTTAACTATCTCCGAATCCTTATCGACGGGCTCTGCCAAAGACCGGAGATGAGCTAGGTGGCGGCTGGGTTTGGTATCCCCTATGGGGTGCCGTGCTAGTAGCTGACGTAACAGTTCCTCCCGAGAAGGAAGGAAATGTTGCAGTATAGCCTCCTTAAGCCGATCGTACGGCTGCACTTGAGGAGGATTTACCACCAAATCCCTCATCGAGGCGATAACATCACCTGGAATTGCCTCTAAGGCATAGGAAAATCGTTGGCGTTGGCCAACAATCCTACGTGCCTCAAACTGCAGTTCTAAGGCTGCAAACCAAACCTCTGGATCATGAGGGATAAACGCCACTGGTTTAAAGGCAACCGCAGACAGAGTGAGATCTGTGTCGAGCTGCGCCTTATCCTCTGTCATGGTTACGTTGCGATAATATATCGTAAAAAATATATATCGTGCAACGAAAGGAAGACGTGAAACAGCGATAAATCACAGACTCACCGGGCGGGCGAATAATCCAGGAGGTTCTGGAAGTTTTTGGGCTCACCAATATAGAAGACGTTCGGGAGCGGCTGGCGAACGTGTCTCCTATCGGGTCTAGCAGCGAATACCAACGATATCCTCTCTATCGGACGAATAGAGAAGACGTAAGTCGGTTTACAGATGAGAGGTGTATTCTATATATCGTGGCACCGAAACAGTACCGATACGAGAAATACACCGAACGGAAAACGGAACGAAACGCGACGGCTGTGCCGAGAGCGAACCGCGAGCGAACGAACGAAAGTGAAAGTCATTTGAAACGAGGTCGACGGAAATCTCGGAAAAGTCAGTCCAGTATAACGTAGGCAACCGGAGAACACTGAGGTCAATGTTAAACGTCAGAAAAGATTGTGAAGAAAATAGATTCAAAATGGTGTCCAGAAAATAGTCATTTTCTCAAAACGATCGAGGTCACTACAGATGTTTCACACGATTTTATCTATGATAGGAACTCATAGTCGGGAATGGTGATGATAACAATATTATTAATCCAGTTTGGTTCCTCGTACTTTGTGCACCAAATGCCTCTTCTGAGAAATCAGCGGATGAAGAAGACGCTCCTGATAGATGGGTACTCGGAACATATAGTTTATAAGAATCTAATGAAGGCAACCAAGTAGTCTTCTATAACCACCTTCAGGAGATAGGAACCGAACGTGTAACTCCCGCCCAACCCCCCCCCCCCCCCCCCCCCCTCCCAAGGGTTTCGGAAATAGCCCACCAGTTTTTCACCTGAGACAATCAATCAACCGTATACTTATCATTGCCGCAGAATGCACCTGCTTCACCAGCCGATCAGAATTTACAGAGTACAGCTTTTTCTTTCCTCCTCTATGTTAACCTGATCTTCCGTTTGTCAGTGTTTGGTGAGCTATGCTACTACTGCAGTAGTAGTGCAGTTGCAGAAACAGGAATCTAGGCAAAGAATCAAGATTTCAAGATGACCTGAAAAATGAATAATTCAAAAGCCGCACATCATGACCATCCGGTAAAAGTAGGGGTGGTATCAGTCAGGCAGGTAAATATATCGATTATTTGAATAAATAACCTGTTGAAGCAGTCCAGCTGCCCTGGTCACCGTACGAAACTGAGAGCCCAATTCGATGTAAAGTGGAGGGTTACACTTTAGCAGCGATAAAAAATCAGTTACCGGATCGCACGAATACTTCGTTCACTGGAATTTTTCTAAACCGCGAACAATAACTGCGCTAACCCCTCCCAGAACTGTTCTGAGAGATACAAAATCCACACCATTGGAAAACCAATCTCATTCCCATTTTGCACATTATATTGAAACACGCATTTTTGATGTATATATATGGCTTGAAAAAGAAGTTACCAAAACTAAGTTGGTCTGCCATGGTGCCTTTTTATCTATGTTTCCATTGCGACTACTTATTGAACATAAACATGTTATTCACCCATATTTATAAATGAGTGAATCCAACTCAATTACGTTTACGCCTGTTTAGGTGCTTTCTGAGGCCAATTATCAAATAGGTAAATGAGGGAGTTTGTATTTGAAAGGTATTGGATCGAAGGTGTACCGCTCCTAATAAGCATGTCTTGTCTTTCCCGCTTACCTTTTTTGAATAAATCAATACAGAGCAGTGGACCATTGCAAATAGTAAGTCTGTATCACTCAATAACATTTAGAATCGACAATCCAGTAAGTACTTTTGGCAAGAGTATTGCTCATGATATCCCTCAGGTAGCACGAGAGATACTTGAATGCCGATTAACCGTTTCTTTTTCATTGCGTGACACTTTCGGAGCAATGATGGCATAACTACGGAGGATACCTCAAGTCAAAGAATAAATTAACTAACTCTAATACAGTGGACACAACATTGTCTGTCACTACCATATGACATATTATTCCCCGTTACGAGTATTAAACTATTTGTGGTTATTTATCTCATGTGATCTATGAACTCAATTTCACGATGCATTGATCATTATGATTTTTTCCAATATTTGCGTTCATCCCGTGACCCCATGTGTATTGATTAATTCAAACCATCAAAGTTCTGAATTTTCATCTCAGACTGATCAATAATATACCATGTATCCTTGACAAAATATCACCCTAAAGCAACTTTCCAACCACTTAACTGCAAAGACGAAATCCGTCTTTTGCAAGAAAGAATCATCATCATTTTTCTTTGGATAACTAGTGCAATAGGTCGGTTGCGAATGCATATTCTTCAAAAGAATATCAGCCAAATGCTTCGGGAGCACCTACAAATGAAATCAGTCAGTAACGTATAAATACGACGTCTTCGGCAATAACTTCATCTATTAACACGATACTTCTATCACAAGTAGCAGAACAGAGAGTGTTTCTTTAACTAGCAATATGCGTACGGTCGGTCATTCATTGTTATCAAGGGAGAGAAATGAGTTCAGTCCGAGGTCAAGAGGGTAAATGCGAATTACTAACCTGTACTGATGTCTCAGGACGTTGAAAATGGACGTATAAATAGACGAAGTTGGAACACAGACACACTTCAAAACTTGTGGGCTTTGGCCAAACTCCAGTCCTACCAAATACGCTGGCTACTTACTGGTGCTGCTTACGATCACCATTGTGTCCCACCGGCAATTCGTCCCATTTACTGAGTAAATTCAAAGTTTGTGATTGTTTATCATAAACTCATGAGTACACCTTACCTTACGCATCCAAGTTAGCTCCTCGCCAGCATGGATACTGTGAGTAAGCTCAGACTTTATGGATGGTACTAAACTGTTGGTGCAGTTTCCCCGAGCAGCTGGTAAATCCGGAGCTGTTATTGGACATGGACTACTTTCATGTAAAGTTCCGGATCCTCACAAGCCCTATGCATTTCACAATGTTGAATCATTTTAAAGTTGACAAGACGGCGAATATAAATCTCTGCTATTTAGTGGATTGATTTGGCTTTTGTTTGTCCACGTCTGAACAAATTAAAATCTACATTCGCTTGATCAGGCTCCGTACGATTGAAGCGGGAAGTACTGTGGGTTCGCAGAAAGCAGTTACCCAGACAGGGCAGTTTTCATATATATGATCTCAGCACAGTTTTTCTGGTAATAACTGTGGAAATTTAGCAGTCAGCAGTAGTGTGCAAAAGTAAAATATCCAACTTCACTTTCTGAGGGCTACGTAATTGTTAAATGTCAAGTATGCTGCTGGTTCTAACTCCGATGGACCAAAAAATAACACGTCAACTGCGAAGACAGCGGTGCTGAGAAGCAACTAAATTGTATCGTTTTCAAAGCAGTAGTTGGCAGTTTTTAGTTCTTCCGAGCTATTTACCGGATCCGGACCAACATAGTAAATACTGAAAATTCCGTAACAACCATGTTTGTGAAGTGTTGTAGACAATGTATTCTTGATCTGCTGAGAGTCGGAACACAAAATCGATGGTTATCGTTAACATTGCTTCACTGTGCACCTCAACAACCACATAAAACCACCTCCAATTATTACTTCTCTTAACTGACACAATAAAGCCTAAGCAATGCATATTCTTAAACTGGCAATTTTTTGTTGCTGTAATTTTCCGGATTATTTTTCTTTTTTCTCAGATAGCAATCACAGATTGAATAACGGTAAAATGAGAAAAAGCTCCCTAACAAGCCATTTTCGTAACTTTGAGCATCATTTTACCAGTCAAGTATTTCTTGTTTTATTACTTTATACACTTTTTTATGATATTACAATGGTACAATATTCCAGAAAGGGGTTTGAGGCCAATTAGAGCCTGCCAGTAGAAGAAAGTTACCGGTGGCGGGAGCACAGTGTATATCGCTTGATCAGCATCCTATCTCCTGTGCTGTGAGAGAAAACCTATCTCATGTGCTTGCTTTCGTGCAAAGCAGTTTTTCATCTGAATGAATTCATTTGCATCAGAATATCGAGCCTTGCTGCGCCATAGGTCCCTGGTGTGGATCAATACGCACACCAGGTGGAACATTAGACCTCGATACCAGTAAATTAGCGTTCTAGTGACCGTAAAACCTTTCATAGATTGCTATGATAACATCAACATTGGCTTTCCAAATTCTAATTTTGCGGCGATATTCCTGCTAGTCACAAAAGTAGGCGTACAGTGTGCTGATAAATATATGGTTTTGACGTAAAACTTCTCCTTTGGTGCCAGGAAAAAGCCAGTAAAGCCAAGAGG